>OZ023327.1:8842643-8850143 GCA_964007535.1 Brachyptera risi | reverse complement strand
TGATCTGGTGGAAATTGAATACTCCTCCAACAATAAAATGATATCATATTTCCTTGATCATTTTAATTTGTATTGAAACTCTATAACTCATAGCACGATGTCATTCGTACAGCAGTTGTTGATGTATGATTATTATTCGAATAAATGCTCACCAACAGCTCTAGGTTCTTCTCTAAGTCCTCTAGGTCCCAGTCACAGCTCTATAGACTCTCCCGGGGTACGAGGGATTGGGTCATGAAAGATCTTGTTATATACAACTTGATAGGCCGCAGGCGCGCTACACGCGCTCGTTGTTCGCTCGCTTCAGACTCGAGTTTAACATGCATCGTGTGCTAGGCGCAGCCCATAGACTAGCCCGCCGAACTCATATTCTCGTAAACGCCGTTAATTCCCTTACTCACACTCTTGATATATTTCACAGTCCATATTTTTTTTCGGTATTCAAAAATATATACCTAGGTTTCCGTAAACTAGAAATTTTTTCATTTTCCATTTGAAGAATTTGAAAAATTACAAATTCGTTGTTCAAAATTCTGTGAATGCGATAACCTCCCTCTTTCAATTATCAACAGAATGCAAAAACAATCATATTGATATCTCAAAAATTACGGCCGTGAGAGTTTGCGGCGTGAAATACGAGCGCCTGCGGCCTCTTAATACCTACAGTTGTAGAGATGAATGTTGAACTTCGTGATTCACAAACAAATGGAGAAAAATACACATGGATCTCTGTTGTTTATTCAAGAATTGGTTATTTTCTAGGAGGATTTGAGGTTATCTCATAACAGTAATCAAATAGGAATGTCTCAAGTAACATTTATAACAATGCAAACAAGTTTTATCACATGAAGTATATGAAATGAGAAGCTTATGCTACGTGTATAGGTTTTAAACCTGTGAACAATGTGGCCTAAAGGCCTGAACATATTTCCATAAGCTTGATTCTATTTGAACAGACCCAATATATCTGTGTAATGAATGTGTGTGAGTGTGAGAAGAGAGAAGCATGGTGACATGATGCTAGACGAGGACAACTAACGGCGTATATGTAATGCATAGAGCACACTTGATTGCATTGGTCGAAATGACTGAAAAGGATAGGACGAGTAGTTCAAATTAGATTAGTATTAGATGAGTATTTGGTATTAGATTAGTAATAGAGCACAGAATGTACGATATCACACTATCATGAAGTTAGGAACCTAGAATTAGTTGAATAACTGAATAGGATTAGACGAGTAGTTCAAATTAGATTAGTATTGTATGAGTATTTGGTATTAGATTAGTATTATATGAGTATTTGGTATTAGATTAGTAATAGAGCACAGAATGTGCGATATCACACTATCATGGAGTTAGGAACCTGGAATTAGTTGAATGACTGTGTAACAGTCACCAACTGTTTGGTTATTTATATTACAATAATCATATTTTAGCATTCTTTCCACTTTATTCTGTTAGTTTTAGCTTATTTCATGTACTTATAACTGTTTCTCACATTTCAGTATTTCACGGCCCGTTAGCTATGTCTTTTCTAACATCATACCTCTACTGTGCATAGGTCACTGATGCCCTCAGTCTAGTATAGCCCTCCCTTTTTGACCAATAGCATAGTATAGTGATTTCGCGGGTCTTCAACTCGCGAATCACAACCCTTATTCATCTTTTCACTGTTATGTTCGTTTTTGACCACCCCCCTCAGAATAGTTCATAAATAAGTGTGCAAACGGTAGTTATATAGAGACTTAGAGAAGAAAGATAAGTTAGAGTAGAGAGTGAGAGAAGACAAGAGAACAAAATGTAAGAGTTGTTGTGGGAGATGAGCTCTGCTAAGGTGATGAGTTCGAGAATTCATGTAAGTTATATTTGGTATTCTTATTATCACTATGTACTAGCTTAGAGTTTAGGTTGAAATAAACCATGCTTGATTTTGAATAGGTTTGTCTCTGTGTAATTTTCCCCTTGTATTCTCCCTTCCGCTTCACAGCAAGAACCCTTTATAAACCAGTTTGTCCCGGGTTCGAACCCTGGTGGTGACAGCGACCTACAAGAGGCCCAAACGTTATAACTGAATAGGATTAGACGAGTAGATCAGATTAGTATTAGATTAGTATTAGATTAGTATTAGATTAGTATTAGAGCACAGAATGTACGATATCACACTATCATACAGTTAGGAACCTAGAATTAGTTAAATAACTGAATAGGATCAGACGAGTGGTTCAAATTAGATTAGTATTAGATGAGTATTAGATTAGTATCAGAGCACTTAATGTACGATATCACACTATCGTAGAGTTAGGAACCTGGAATTGGTTTTATTTTTCAATTGGTCAAATACACTATGATGCAGAGAAGAAAAACACAATTACAAAAAAAACATCCACAAAGCTCTTAAAAAAAGCTTAACTGTGGGTTAAAATAGTGTAAATTACTATAGTTGAATAGTATTTTACTATAATTTTACAATACTATAATTACTATAGTAAATTAAAATAGTTAATTACTGGATAGGATTAGACGAGTAGTTCAAATTAGATTAGTATTGGATAAGTATTAGATTATTATTAGAGAACCGAATGTACAATATCACACTATGTCATAGAGTTAGGAACCTAGAATTAGTTAAATTACTGAATAGGGTTGTACGAGTAGTTCAAATTAGATTAGGATTGGATTACTATTAGAGCACCGAATGTACGGTATCACAATATCGTAGAGTTGAGAACCTAGAATTAGTGAGACTTAGTTAGACTTTTCAGATAACCCTAGAAATATTAGTCCCGGATGTATATATATAGGCCTAGTGAAAATCAAGATATTAGAAACCTTTGATTTACAATTTCTAGAGACATGAAGAGATACGACAAACTAGCGTGGTGTCTCATATCGGAGTCTACACCCGGACTTTTCATGCAAGGCCCAACTCGCGTTGGTCGACGACCGAAATGGCGAGCCCCACTAATTGGAGGCCTACATTTGTCGAAGCGGCTACCATCCCTACCTTGGCATATTTGCTCCTGGAAATGGTGTCTTCCAATAGATCAACATTGAATCGATTGCCATTTCACGTTCAGTGTGGGGGTGTGCGGTGCCCACAATAAATGTGGTATAACTTATAATCGGTACAATGATTTATACCAACAATAATGTACAAGACAACATTAATAAGCTGGACATATAGTATTTCTCAGAATGACATTGAGAAGAGATGTTTGTTTGATCAACAACGAAACTTGACGGAAAATCACTTTTATCCAATGTAGCTATGTATTGAAAATTGGATCGTTCTGACATGAGCACCACAAGGGCGATCTCACCACAGCAAAGAGTAATCAAAATAATATAACTCGATCATCATTTAACAAACAATAAATCACCAGCACACGCAGCGTAGTGGTTAATGCGCTCGCTTCATGTGATCCGGAAGGATGTAGGGATTATCGAACCCGGTTCGACCCCACCACCGTCCATCTTTACAGGGGTTTTTCATGGTTTCCCTCTGTAGTCTAGGCAAATGCCGGGATGGTTCCCACAATATAGGCCACGACCGCTTCCTTCCCACTATCCTTCCCATTGCCTAAGAAACCTTCATCTCATCATCCCATCATCTCATTAATCATCATCCGACGCCAATAGATCTCAGTTATCATTATAGTGCGTCGTTAAAACCCAAAATAAATTAAACAATCAATCTTGAGGTAATAATTGAAGGGATATTTAACAATTCAAACATTTTCATTGAGGAGGAAAATATCTTCAATTTTCCTTATAATCTCTCATTATTGTCTTGACCTTCTTCCCCATCTTATCATTGAACTCTTCTGCTATCTTCTCGATCAATCAATCATTCCATCATTATTATCATTCATTTATGAACATTTTCTTTATTAATCATGGAATATGTTTCAGAACATTCATGATCAACAGCGCAATAATATTAATTGGCTCCAAGCCTCCAGCAGCTTTCCCAGGCTGCAGAAGCTTGCTCCAGGCTCCAGAAGCTTGCCAAAGCTCCAGAAGCTTGCTCCAGGCTCCAGAAGCTTTCCCAGGCTGCAGAAGCTTGCCAAAGCTCCAGAAGCTTGCTCCAGGCTCCAGAAGCTTGCTCCAGGCTCCAGAAGCTTGCTTCAGGCCTATACACTGCACGCGATTACGACCAACCAGAGTGGAAGTCATTCAGTTATTGAAGGAAATTAATTTCCATACTATAAATGAAAAATAATAATTGGTTTTCTATGCAATATAACACGCTATTTTCTTAAAATATACAGTATGGTAGAGCTGTAAGCTGTGAGCTGTGTGAGCTGTGTGAGCTGTGAGCTGTGAGCTGTGTGAGCTGTGTGAGCTGTGTGAGCTGTGTGAGCTGTGAGCTGTGTGAGCTGTGAGCTGTGAGCTGTGTGAGCTGTGTGAGCTGTGTGAGCTGTGTGAGCTGTGAGCTGTGAGCTGTGAGCTGTGTGAGCTGTGTGAGCTGTGTGAGCTGTGTGAGCTGTGTGAGCTGTGAGCTGTGTGAGCTGTGTGAGCTGTGAGCTGTGAGCTGTGAGCTGTGAGCTGTGAGCTGTGAGCTGTGAGCTGTGTGAGCTGTGTGAGCTGTGTGAGCTGTGTGAGCTGTGTGAGCTGTGTGAGCTGTGAGCTGTGAGCTGTGAGCTGTGTGAGCTGTGAGCTGTGTGAGCTGTGAGCTGTGTGAGCTGTGAGCTGTTAGCTGTGTGAGCTGTGTGAGCTGTGAGCTGTGAGCTGTGAGCTGTGTGAGCTGTGTGAGCTGTGTGAGCTGTGAGCTGTGTGAGCTGTGAGCTGTGTGAGCTGTGTGAGCTGTGAGCTGTGAGCTGTGTGAGCTGTGAGCTGTGAGCTGTGTGAGCTGTGTGAGCTGTGTGAGCTGTGTGAGCTGTGTGAGCTGTGAGCTGACTGGACTCGAACGTAATAACCCATTTGAAATAAGGTGCTAGGGCTTGCTAGCTCCAAGAGGCTCGGACTATGATTGGTTAATGTTTATTAAAAAATTAAAATGCTACCAACAATGACAATATATCAACTTATGAAAAACAAATTCACGGTCTGTTGGATGAAATAATTTATCACATTTCGAAGCCCACCTCAAGAGCAGTACTGGGATTTTGTGCTAACAACCATGGAAATACATAGAGGCTAGACATGTTACCATGACAGGTAGCTCTCCTGAGTCCTGAGTCCTGACTCCTAGTATACATCATCCAATCAAAGACCTAGCCTCTTGGAGCTAGTTAACACTATCATGGAATGTATTAGGTAAGGATCTTGGAGGTTGGAGCCTTCTTCTTGCGGCTAGACGAGCAAACACATAAGGAGAGTCACACTGTGCCATTGTTTCAAGAGACGGCAATCACCATTCATTCGGGTATTTATCTTGGGCATGCGGGTACCGGCTAGAATCAAAGACTGTGTTGGACCAAGGATGGCATTTCAGAGAAAAAACAATAATTTTCATTAGTAGATCCAATGTTTTAAGAACTGGCAGGCCCCTATATATTTTGTAATAATCAACAGCTAAGATGGGGGTATGAATGAGCGGGTGATAATGAAACGATGATTTGAAAATACGTGAGAGAACGTTCTCAGAAACGCATATACATTTATCAACTTTAGACAATGGAGAATAATTTGCAAGCCCAAGTTTCAATCTTAGTTATAGAAATAATATGTGTATTGCATTCTATTATCTTAATATTTGTATATTTCAACAATAATATCATTTTGATAGTTTGAATTATTTTTTGGAATTATATTTTTCTATTGTTTAAGTCAATTTAACTTTCGGCAATTTATGATTCCAAATTGATAATAAGCTGGACTTAATTTCATGGTCATTTATGGTCAAGATGAACAGCCGTGATGAATAAATGATTCCCTTCACTAAAATCAACATTATATAACATCTCTAGCAATGAAGAATCACCGTCTACTTCTTACTTTCTATGAACGGGAGTAAATTGTACCAGTTTGAAGTGACTATGGAGTGCGGGTACTTGGTGTACTAGTTTATGGTAATTAATGTTACGTCATTGAATAAGTAGAAATTGAATGTTGTGGCCCGCAATCTCTTTTGGCCCATTATCTTCTAAACTGCTTGCTACCAAAGACACAGCAGACAGCTGATTTCGGGAGCTAAGAGTTGCAACGATTTGGTGTAGACTTATACAGGTGAGTTTGTACCGATACCTTGCCAACTGCTATAGGTTATCAGGACAAATGTTCGATAAGCTCGAATGTCTCGCAGTGTAATAGCTTCATCTGATTTCTCACACTGGAATGTACCAGATTTCAATCAAACATTTGAATTCTGAACATTAGCCTATACTTCAAGGAAAACCCACATATATACAGCGTAGCATTTTCAGTGTCAATAGAACATATAAACGATCGCAGTGGAGTAGCTTTCCGTCTGAACATTTTGTAGTGAAACTGCTTTAGAACTTTCAGAGAAGTATAGCTTCTGAAATACTGGTATATGTTATTTGTATGTAACGGTAAGCGATGAGGTAAAAATCGAAAGCAAAAATATCGATTGTCACTGTTACATACAAGTGATATTTTCACATTTGTTATTATAAAATTCGAGTCATCCAGTATGTTCGACAAATGTTGTTAATTTGGTTCAAGTTTTATGATCATTCACATCTGTGAAATCCCCCTGGCGGTAACTCGTTGCCCTGTGTAGGCTGAAGACGCCTTAAGACCAATATTATTTGGTCGAATCAATTCGGGATCATTAAAATCCGCTATACATTTCCTATACAAATGAACTTTCTGTGTCAAGATAAGTGACAGATAATTTGATTATCATGAAAATAAAAAAAAATCATCACTTTACGGAATTGAAAATCAAGTATTTACATTATTTACGTGGATGAAGATGAAAGATCATAGTTGACAGTTCAGACTACACTTACAATCATCTCTAACGTAATAATTAAAACAAATCTCAACAATAAATGACAAATATATTCAATGAAGATTACCAAGTGTTTACCTCACCCATTGTTGAAGATTATGTAAATGAGCCAGAACAATGCCTTATCAGTATAACACATATCCACACATCGTCTATTTACACATGATACCACACAGCGTCTATTTACAAACAAGAAAACGCGCTAGCTGGGCCATTTCCTACTGAACACATATTCCATCAAGTGTTAAACCTTTGTTCTTGTGTAACATCGTTATATAACCTCAGTATCGTTGCCATGTTATATAAGCGATCCCCATCGCCATTGACTTGTTAATTACCAGGCGGTCGCTCGCTGCCGACACTTGAAGTATGTTCCTCTTGAGTGCGGTCGTTCTACTGGGGCTGGCTGCCAGTGGCGCGCACGCACAGGTGCCGTTCTTCGGGTCTTGTCCCTCTCAGGAGGCAGTCAAACCGTTCGATGTCACGCAGGTACTTACATTCACTCATACATCACTCGTATATATATATATATATATATATATATATATATATATATATATATATATATATATATATAT
>OZ023327.1:8785723-8842443 GCA_964007535.1 Brachyptera risi | reverse complement strand
ACATATATATTTCAAAGGTATTGAGTTGACTGCTGAGTCATACGAAATATCATTTTTGAAAAGTGTGTTCAATTATTAAATTATTTGAAGAAACTAGTTGTTGAGTTGAGAAGAATCGTTATCACTTACCTCAAATACCCATAAAAAACAGATGGTATATTCAGACAACTTCCTGCCTCAGACTGAAAAGTCCGAGAGAATGTGTAATTTTTGATAATAATCCTGTAGTTGTTGATCTAGAGTTTGCAGCTCCTGTTTTTAGTAGTTTGCTACAGAAGGCTATATTTCACATAAATATAGGCTACCAAACCTAGAACGCAATGCTATATTCCTACAACTCTATTTATATTGGGGATAACATCGATTAATCGAGAATCGATTAAGAATCGGTTCTGATGTAAAACAGTTCTCAAATGAAAAAATCGATTTTTCCAAATTTTTTCTTTTTTTGTCTTTTGGGTCAGTGTTGTACTTGCTCACATCGCTATACGTGCTCATTTCGTTGTCCATAATAATCTGTATTGTTGAGATTTTACTATCTGGACACAAGCCATCCCTTCGGTTACGTCTGACAGCCGAACATTGACAGAAATACCCGAATGGTACAGTACAGTTCGAAGAAGTCTCTAGCAGCTATTTTTCATGTGAACGCCTTGGGAAGGTTTAAAAAAAGTTTGAAATTACACAACTTTTTTGAGGATAAACTTTTTTATTAATTTTTTTTATTTTTCATTCTTTTGTTTTTAAATTGATTTTCAATCGTTCCTGGAGCTTAGAGAATCGATTTCCGATTCTGAGAATCGATGTCATCACTAAATATGTATCATATGTAATAATAATGTGTTCCTAGGAAAGTAATACGGTATTTTCACATAAGTTCTCATAAGTTTTTGGTGGACGGGAATCGGGCAAAGGCAGAAAGAATCTTTAACACATTATTTAGGTACCAACCGAATATTTAATTACGATAAAGATGTAAGCAGATTGTGAAAAGAGAAACACGCCTACAAAAGCAGACGCGACGATGTGTCCCGGAAACCAGCTTTAGACGAACCAACTATGGTTCGCCGTGGGTACGCTAGCATGTGTTGCTGCTTCGTCCCCGCGACAGTTTCCTCAACTCTCTCGAGGTGGCTCCTCTAGTGTGTGCTGTTACCTGGTCCCTGCCGTCGTCTACTGAACTGTGCCTAAGGCGCGGGAATCAACCGGCTACAAGTTCATCTCTGGTTGATATTTTCAACATTTCCAATACAGTGCTTAATTTTGTCCGAATTGACATGTTACTTTAAAAGCTATTAAAAGTTGAAGTCTTCCGAATTTATTTGGTAAAGTTATTCAAATCTGATATTTATCATTATTTCAAACTATCCAATCATCGGACTTCATTATTATTATGACTTTATTATGTATTAGAGTTATATTTGATAGTTTTTAGTATTTCAATTCTTCATTACATCTAATTCAGAGTACCCGTCTATACATCCTAACAAATATGAATGATTCAAATTCAAACTATACTATTGTGACATTGATTTTATGACAATAAATATCATTGTTATCATTGTTATTATTATTGTTGATATTCCTGAATGATGGTTCAGTGTGCTAGCCACTCGACCATTCGTCATTCAAGTTACATAATGAAAAATGGATATCCTCCACGTCATTTGAATATTTGAGTTCATTTTTCATTAAAAAATACCTCTCTTCTGGTAACCGTTCACTTTGGTCTGAATGGGTTTTGAAGGGTGAAATCGTCCCGCTGAATTACCGACTGATTGAACGTACGACCTTGGGTTTGTGTAGGAGATCACCTGGACCGATCTGCATCACGTTGTACTGTGCATTATTGGGAACATAGCCAGCACAGATGCCGGAGTCACCTTCTTGGATTCTATCGGAGGGATCCGTGATCTGGTGACGTTTATCGACCGGATCTTGGTAGCTGACATGATACAATGTGGTCTCGGAATATTCACACAACTGTCCAAAACAGAAAAAGGACGAGAGGTAAGAGTAAAATAAAACACGATTGCTTCAAAAAAATTACAGTCTATCTCATAGAATGCAGTAAGAGGGTCTTTTTATTAATCACACAGTTTTGAAATGTTGATTTATACAGTTTTGGTATATCAAATGGTAATGTTTACTCTATTAGTGAATTAGTGGATGGAAGAAAGGCAACAGGTATCTTGGCTGGAAGCTGACTAGTATATTGATAGACAGATGGATATATCTTTACTTGTCATTGTATGGCTCACAATTAGAAGGGCAAGGTTTGGTTTTGCGGGCACTCCTCCAGTCCTCCCTACCTTGTCCTTAAAAGCACACGTCATAAAGGAATCAGTCAATCATAAAATGAAATTGGAGAGAAATCGTCATAGTTTTAGGCCTATCACTCATTTTTTATTGTATGATTATTTTATTGTATGATTTTCATTGTATTATTGTATGATATGCATCTATTTTCTACATCAGAAAATTTAATTTGAAAATTATTTGAAACTCGAAAAAATCATTCATTACAGATTATTTAAAAATTAGTATGTAGAAATAGATGCATATCATACATCACGACACTGAAAAATAAGAATGATCACGAAAAATATTGAATAAGTAATGGTTATGTTTTAAGAATGTGGATTTTATTTTCAAATTATTGAGTACAGAATATTTCAAACTCAGTGTCCACTTCCGAGAAAGATTTTTTCAAGCCTATGAATAATGCAGTTCTCGTCAAAACTATGGAAAATATTCCCAAGCGCATCAATGTTGTAGATGAAAAACGGGTGAATATACTTCCTCCACTTTCGAAAGTTTCAAAATTCAGATAATGATCTATAGTAGGTATTCATTCAAAAAAGCCTGTACATTTTCTAAATCGTCTTCGTACTTGGATAAACGTCAAATCTCAAGAGTTTCGTATTCACTCGTGTATGCACATGGTGATTTCAAAATTTAACATCCACCTCTCGAGTTCTCCTCTTCAAATTAGGTTTCTGGTTGACTTTGTTGAAATTATTTTTTACTCACTTCTACTTCACATCTTGAAACGATGCACTATTCTTTAGATCATAGAATCTTCCTCTCTTTCATCAAAATTATTCATATTCTGAGATATTATCTTTGATTATTCATTCATGTAGCAAACAATTATTCTATACTGATTTTATAGTGAACAATTATTTTAAATTGATGATATTATGATGAACTATTATTTTAGATTATTCAATTCATAGCAGCAGGAGGTTAAACTCACGCCATCACATCTACAAATATATCAGAAGTAACTATTTTCATATCCATTTTATAAACTTTGATTAATTCCAATTTCAATTCCAATTTATTCATTAATAACAAGTTTGGGACAACTACACAATGAATACATTTTGTTATGTACTTGTGTCACGCCCCTGGTGGTTGCAGACTGGTGGTGATAATTAGTAATGTGGTAATGTAGTAATTGACATGATAATGTACTATAAATTTGTTAATTTTTCAATAATATTTTCCAAGTCTTGGAATTTAGGGAAGCTGGTCATTTTATTTGGTGGTAATTTGTTAATAATTAATGAATCAATTTGAGTTCGAGAATTCGCCACTAGAACGCACCACCATCGAGTTTGAGAATTCGTCGCTAGAGCGCACCACCATCGAGTTCGAGAATTTACCGCTAGAGCGCGCCACAAGCAAGTTCGAGAATTTGCCGCTAGAGCGCACCAGCATCGAGTTTGAGAATTTGCCGCCAGAGCGCGCTCAAGTCATATGAAACTTGAAAATGGCGCCCGAATAAACAGTGAGAACTTTGAAATTGAAAATGGTCGCCATCTTGGACATGGACGCCATCTTGGATAATAGTCGCCATCTTTGATGATAGCCGCTATCTTGGATGACGTCACAGGTCAATGACTCCCGGCGTCCATCTTGGATGACGTCAGGGGTCATTGACCTTGACGGCCATCTTGCACCTGCGCCAGAACTCTCATTTACTCCCTACTGTCAATGTTGCATATTTTTTTTTTTATTTCATCGACATCAAAAACTTGAAATGAAACCATTGATTCCCAATAAAACCGTATGATGAGAGTTCAGGATTGTCTGAATAGGGCACCACAAGGACGATCCTACCACCACAAATAAATAGTTGGAAATATCATATATAATAAATGTCCTTCCAGAAAAAGTTTCAAATCTGTACATTTGTTTTCTTTTTCCAGTTTATGATGAAGCATAACATAGTGGAGGTGTTTGTAGCACATTTAGCATACAAGGACGACGACGTGGTTGAAACCTGCTGCTACGGATTGGCGTTCCTCAGTACCAACAAGGTGGCTATGCGGAGGATCATCGAGCTGAATGTAGTCGGGCCGCTACAAGAGTTGTTGAGGCACGATCTGATGCCCTGGAAAGCTCGACATGCGGCCGCCTACTGCTTGTACACACTCGCAAGAAAAGACTGTGATATATGCTATGGACTAGTACACAACGAAGTACCGGTGAGTTCCAGATATTCTTCCCAACACATAGCGTAACATTGCCATTGGCAACGTAACATATAAACGATTGCAATGACGCTCCGTGTGGAATATTCTAGTGAAACTGCTTCACACCATTCAGAGAAGTATCTGCTGAAATAATGTTGACCCGTGATGAAGATTCACAATATGTTACGTGTTATTTGGAAGTAATGGTGCGCGGTGAGGTGAAAATCAATGACAAAAATATCAAGTGTTACTGTTACATACAAAGTGATCTTTCCACACGTGTCAGTATAGAATTTGACTCATAAGTATTTTTGAAAGTATCAGGCAATACTCGAAGGCATTGATGTTAACTTGCATTTTTGTCAAATATTCTAATGCATCAAAATAGAAAACACCAAACTGAGACGTGTGGCCGAGTGTTTAATACACTGAACTGTCATTCAGGAGACCGGAGTTCGATTCCCGCCATGGTCGACCATTCTGGCAGTTTTTTGTTGTGGTTTCCCTCTGTCGAACAGGTCAATACTGGGATGGTTCCTTAACAACAGGCCACGACCGACTCCTTCCTACTATCCAAAAAACCCTGATAAAATAACCTCTCATCTCATCATTCCATCATCTCAAATAACATTCACCGACGCCAATAGATTGTAGTCATCAGAAAAGTGCGTCGTTAAAGTTAATATATATGAAAAAAAACAATGGCAAAACTTCTCTCATTATCTTTAATACTCACCATTTCCTTCCTGATTCATGTTTAGATAGTGGCAGAATCATAAGTAATCTTATAATTATAATTAATGTAGGCTTGGAATAAATATTCTACTACCGGTACATCAACAAGAATAATCACGATAATATCTTATATTATTACTGACACCCAGAGCATCTAGTCCCATTTTAAGAATTGATAAATATGATATTGAATGACAGATATTGGTATGTTCTCAATGCTAGTCGTGGCTTCTTGCCCCCCTCAATATGGCCGCCATACGAGAGAGAGAGAGAGAGAGAGAGAGAGAGAGAGAGAGAGAGAGAGAGAGAGAGAGAGAGAGAGAGAGAGAGAGAGAGAGAGAGAGAGAGAGAGAGAGAGAGAGAGAGAGAGAGAGAGAGAGAGAGAGAGAGAGAGAGAGAGAGAGAGAGAGAGAGAGAAGATGTGAGGAGTGGGGATGGCTTCATTCAGCTGCACTCTCGGAACCGTGACACAACCTCTCCAGATATACTATATTAAATCCTCGTAGATCTGACCACGCTGTTACATTCTGCAATTCTGTGCGTGCATATATACATCATGTCAGAGTGTAAGAGCAGAAGCGTGCTCTTATCAGCCAGTGGTGGAGCTGGGAGGAGAGGAGGAGAGCAATCCGAGGGCAGAATATACGGTGGTACACAGGGTGCCATTTATTGGTACCACTCCAGGAGATTGACGTATGTCAATAGAGACGACAATTCCACCAGTGTCTATCCAACATATATGCATATATATATATTCAGGAATATTTTCTTATCCCGTTCCAAGGACAAGAGGTATAGTCGTCAGGATAGGGGAGGGAAGGGATAGGGGTCGGTACTTGCACCAGATGAAATCGCCTATATTTTAGGTAATGTTTTCAATGAGATACAAAGAGACTTCCACAACCCGAATGTGGAAAAAATATTCCATGGTGTAGATGATTTTATAGTGATGGTAGAGATTTATTTATATTGAGTACAATGATTCACTGTATTGATGAGCAGAATCTATTGGCATTGGTGGATAATCAATGAGATGAGTGGAAGATGAGATGAAAGGTTATTTTATCAGGTGTTTTCGGATAGCTGAAAGGAGTCATTTGTAGCCTGTTGTTGAAGGAACTACTGAGATGTATGCACAAAAATGACAGCAGGAAACCATGAAGAAGGATCAGGGTCTGGTAAGAATCAAACCCTGGTCTCCTGAATGAGCTCGTCTTGATCTCCAAGCCTGCCTTTCAGTGCTCAGAACAAATTAATAGAGACTTGACATTTTGGCATCATCTGTAAGTGCAATATAATTGAAAGTCATCTGAAACCATATCTTTTTTCAGTTACATTCACACTTTGTGATGTTGAAAACTATTCGAAACTAAGTTCTTTCTCACTATTCAAAGCTATGTGCGTATCTTTCACAACAATAACTCAGCATTTAACCTAAATAAGTGCTATTTATAAGAAAATGGCAATTTTTCTAGAAACATAGTCAGCTACACTCCCTTTTCTTCAAATCGCTGACGCAAGTGCCAGGAAAACCCAAATTCATCCATTCCAAATTACTTGAATAAAACATTCATTTACAAACATTTGTTGGTTTGTGTTGTGGCAGTCATTTACGATGGATGCTCTTTTAGTATGTGCAGTTCAAGTAGTGTTTCAATGTGAGGCATAATGAGGTCAATATGTACATGTACACTGTTGGTTCAGAACCTGCCTACTGCTCAAGCTTAGAATGGGTCGTTAATAGTGTCTACTGTATCATGCATACATCATTTCCATCCCATTTCCCAACCCATAACCTTTTGGTTGTCCAAAGACATTTCAGCGATGAGTTGATGCTAGTCATTCCATACTTAACCACAGTAAAACCTCTTTAGTACGTTTTTCAGGGAACCAGACCAAAAAAAAAAACTCAATAAAGTGAAAAACTCACTGAAGAAACTATCTAACATGTTGGAGTATATGAATATTGAATGGGATCAAAAAACGAAACCTACCAAAGTGATAAATGTACTAAAGAGAAACTTACTAGAGAAGTTTTACTGTAATGCTCTCAAATGCTATATTTTTTGAATTGCCAAAACTGAAAAAACAAATAATGAATGCTATAATTGAATGCCTCTTTAAATAAGCACTGTCAACATCGGATGTTCTCCTCAGGACCTGTTCTACAAGCTGATTAGGGACGACGCTACGCCTGTGGCTACCCTAGTGACCGTGATCAAGACCCTGGAGGCCATGGCTCTTCACGAACAGATTCTCTTCGAGATTCTACAGCCAGAGACGGTGGCGTGCTTAGTGGACATCATCGACGTACGTACACTCATTACTACAGGCACACAATACCTAATGAATCACAGGGATGCGTTCACTGAATAGTTTATTTCTCAATAGACCATTTTCGAAAAGAATGAGCCATCTAGCGGTGATCGTTTGAACTAGAAGAGGATGTTATTACCTGCGTTCGAGAGTCCCATCCTGTCAATGCTATTTAGCACGATTGATTTATAATATTATTATTGTGTATTACAGTGAACGTATCAACTTATAATATGATGGTAGTTTCAATATTTACGTATATGTTTACTATGTACTGAGAGATTTATACACTGTCAGGGTGAGTAAAATGAGAGATAATGCAAGTTATATATCTCGGTATTTTGCCGCCTGCGCATTGAATCATGACAATGGTCTATTATCTCAAATAATTATATAACCCAATGGCATTTCTTACACCAAAGTAATTTACACATCAATAAAATCACTTTGAATTTCAAACTTTTCACTGAGGTGTGAAACAGAAGCCTCCCCCAACATTGGCACGTGATTGTGTAAGTCAACTCATCGTCTTTCTTTCCGTTAGGGGTGTGTTAGGGGGTGTATTCGCAGAGCAATCATTCACATCTGCCCTGTTGTTATTTTTGGTCCTATAACGTGAATGGATATATAATTAGAAGCTTTCAGGTCACAATTGTGGTTGGTATTTCCACTTTCCAGTAATGAAGTGAACATATTGGGGTAACACTTGACCATGTATACATCTATTGAAGAGTACCACACACACACGCCTATGCTCATTACATAATGTTGGTACAGGGTACTACGTAGTGCATGCAGACGAATGATATTTGTACAGTACATATCACGCGATGTTGAAATAAATACCAACTTGTCCCCAGTTTTCTCTCCCTTCTATTCCTTCGTACTCTTCCAGCCCTCCATCCTGTAGTAATACGCCACATCGCTAGAAAGCGTTACAAGCGTTGGCTATCGGCCAGACTGCAGCCCGCATGTACAGAGATACTTTTTGCAGACGTAGGCGAGGAAATGGAAGGAAACTATAAGAGTGAAGTGTGTGGGTAGTATGTGTATTTGTCATCAATATACACAGCTATTTAGTGCATTAGAAGTTACTGGCTGGCTGGTCCGTACCTTCACTGCGGCTGCCACGTGAAATAACATCTCGGGCCTAGCCATAGCCAGAAGAGCTGGAAAGTTGATTGGTGAATATTTACTAGAAGTGATAAATACTGTGACAGATCAAGAAAATGAAGTCACAGACACTCAAACTGGAACAAACTTGACATGTTTCTCATGTAGCTAACCTCATGAGTAGTGCTTGAATTTTGTGATAACAACAATGAAAATATGCAACAAGTTTGAGTACCAACTCTTAATATATCCATGGAAATGTAATTGGTTGATCTCTTGTTTACAGTAAAATATGTCCTCAAATGTACGACCTGAAGAAAATAGAAGTGTTTAAACTTTTTGTGGAAGCCAGGGATTTCATACTTGTTGGATTTCAAATTTCAAAGTGACTTCGGGAACTCTTTTAAATATCAGATTTGAATGTCACTACCACTCTTGAAGAGTGTTTGCATTTCTAGGAACCATTCATATAGTTAACATCATACAATATTACTCTAGAATTTTGTCAAACTTTCCATACGTCATTGTAATCATCCTCACTTGGAGTTTCCTACTACATATTTTCTATTTGGTTAGTTATCTGATTGATTGTACTATTATTGATTGATGTACTGTTACCATATGAAGTGAAGGTGTTTGATGATGTGACTCTAGGAAGATGACTGCAGAGGTCCTGACAGGCTGACCATGAAGACTATGGAGTCGCTTGTGCCCGTCAAGATAGCGGCAATACACACTCTGTGTGCGCTCGTCAAAGACTATCGAGCGCGCAACTACTTGATGGAAAACGAGGGTGTGGACATTATACACCTGTGCCTGAGACATTGGTCCCAGACGTTCCGTATGACAGCTGCCCTGCTGGCACAGGTGATGGCAACCAACCAGAGAATCGCTTTGTCGTGCATTGAGGAGGGCTATCTGATCACGTGAGCACTCAACTTCTTTACTTCACATATGGAGAAGGGGCCAAACTGATATTTAGCAAGATGCAGATAATATTTGTTAAAAATGCTAATGGGTCCAATTTTATGATAGCAAAGGTGAATAGACATCACTTGAATGTAACAGAAACATTGAATATTTTTGTCATCGATTCTCACCTCATCGCGTACCGTTAGATGGGGGCTGCCATACGTCCCAATTTTGAAAAACTCACTAAAGAAACTATTCAACATGTGTTTGCATATGGATGGGATTAGAAAATAAAACTTACCAAGAAAAAAAATGTACTAACGAAAAACCTACTAAAGAGGTTCTACTGTATTGATATTTTCAAATACGAAATAGCTTGTTATACAGTGAAATTTGAATCTATCTTACACATCAGCCTCAAGTTTTGAACTTTATTCTTGTGATTTATTGTGTTGTTATTTGATAGCAAGCAAGGGGACCACAAACCTTATATGGTCATTAACAAGAGTGTAGCTACATCCAGAAGAGATTTAGAAGTGAAATTTAAAATATATTTTAAATATATATATTATTTTAACTGATGATCTCCTACAAAAGAGTACAATAGGATGTGTGACTTGACTCCGTTGTTGTTCCAGTCTGCACCATGATAAGGTGATGCGCAAGTGCTGTCCTAGCTGGAACAATACCATCAAGCTGCTCTTCGGGCATCACCTTCCAGCCAAGTTCGCTTACACAGGCCGCTTGGAGTTGAATGACAATACTGGCGATTACTTCTACGCAACATTGAAATACGAGAGCGAATTCCAAGTGCTCGAAAAGAAATTGAAAGAGAATATTTCACCAGATCGGCCCATCTTTGTGTGCAGATTTGATAGGGGATATAATACGCTTGCAAAAATGGTGTTGCCAGCAATGGCGACTCCAAGTCCTTTATCGTCGTCGTCGATGATGAAGTCTGGCGAAAGTCTGACAACAATCAGCGAGTCTGTGTCGGGAGAGGTGGAGGGGGAGGTGGAGCAGCCGAAATCAGAGGTGAAGGTGGAGTTGGAGGTAAAGGATGAGGAGGAGACATCTCTGAGCAATGAACTACGCAATCCTCCAAGTAAGCATGTCTTGTAATTTTCTTTTTAATTCAAATTTATCCATTTATTCTCCATTTGATCAATACAATGTACCAAAATGGGATTCGTCATAGTTGAAGCCACGCCGGAATTAATATAAGAGTTACATAATCATCACGGTTGTATACAGTAAATATACAGTGGGCATATGCATAGGTGTAGGGGTATATGGGTATACCCCCACACATAGGGTGGTCAGGGAACTTGCCACCACGCATTTATGCATTTATGTGCAATTGCAAGAGTTGAAATAATTTTTTTTTTTTTTTTATTCGTGTTCTCACAAAGATTTCAGTACAATTTCGTGGACCTGCAAAGTCACAAAAAGTTGACTCGTCTGCGGGTCTACTAACATTTTTATACATAAGAAAAACAAATTACAAATAAGTATATCAAGTCTGAACACTTACGCACGTACATTTTGATAATGATGATGAAAATATCAATTTTAATAAAAAAAAAAAAATATAATAATAATAATAATAATAATAATACATAGTGAAGTGAATAGTCAAATTATATCAGTGAATTAATAGTAAAGAAAGTGAGGATAATGGTTGAAGTTGAATAAACTGATTGATGCTATAGAATGAATTAAGAGAAGATTATTGTTTTGATTGTTGTAGTGGTGGATTCCAGTAGCTGTTTGACTGGCTGTAGCATAGTGTTATGGAAGGAGACTTTCCTTCTCACATCAAACTTGGTCCCTACTCTACCCTTTTACCCTTGACCACACAGCACCATCAAGTTTTGGTGAACCAGAAAATATTGATATATTTTTTTTTTTAATCTAGTTTAGTTGATTTGCATTGGATTGTAGCGAAAAGGTATGCAGTGATGCTAGATATGTAGGCGGGTTGGCCCAGAAAATAGAGGTGGTTGGAAGCCAAGGCATCGCACACGGGCCAGCAGGATACTGGTGTGCGGCAATACCGATTGCATTCAATTTATTCACATTTCATCATATTGAAAAAAAAAAAAATTGGGTAATTATTTGAACAAAAATGATTTTATACTATCAAAATAAACTAATGGCACCCACTATATGAACAATATGCACATGAACATACGTTTGGCCGGCACATGAAGCACAGTGGTTAACGCGTACGTTTTATGTGATACGGAAGGTGCAGGGAATATCGAACCCAGTTTGATCCCTGCTACCGTCCATCTTTATAGGTGTTTTTCATGGTTTCCCTCTATAGTAGTCAAGTTTTATCTCCATTAATTGTACATTACATGACACTGTGTGAGCACAAATGACAAGGTATGAACACAAACCCTTCAGGATATATACCATTAAGGGTGTATGGAAAGGTTTTTTACCCTATATAACTTATTAAAAAATAAGTTAATAATATAATACTAGATGAATTATAATAATCATAACGAGTTGGTATAATCATTGTATAATATACTGACATGTATATTATGCACCTTGTGATGTTGTGTAGGATAATGCCGGGATGGTTCCTACAATAAGTTGGACACAACCGCTTCCTTTCCTCTATCATTCCTATTATTACATGGCACTTGTGAGACCTTGGTTCCGTTGTTCATTGATAATAAATGAATAAATAGTAAATAAATGAATGGAAAACGGTTTGTTTGAATGGCTATTAGGGCTATTTTGAAACCTAGCCCAGTTAAAATGATCAAACTATTTGAAAACGATGAATTCAAAAGGCGCCATTGTCAGTCGACACGGGCAGAAAAGCATGTTCGGCCTGGGTAGCAGCATCAGCCTATCTCAACAAACTTGTAAGTCTATTGGGTCAGTAGACACCTTTTTTTGGGGATGTTGATCATACATACGTATGATGCCTACATATTATACAGATATTATATGTATTGGGTGAAAGGGAAAGAAAAAACAGCAACTTACCAAGGTTTATGAGTAGAGAAAAGCCTACTCATAGTGGAGAGCCCATAGATAGAACACAGAGATGAAATGAAAAGTACACACGAGATTCTGACGTTTGACACTCATAAAGATGCATTCAAAACTGAGATTTTACAAATGTTAATATCATGCCCCATGGAAGTTGAAACAATATGTATCTTCAGGTGGGTGGTTTATTGAGGGTGAAAGCAATTAGTTCAGTTTAGTTTTATTGACTTCTTTCATTCATACATAATACAAATATAGGCAGATTCATGAAATAGCATTTTATGAAATACATAGAATATGAATAGAACATAAATAGTCACGAACAATACATAGTGTACAGTAAATACATATACGGGTACATACAGCACAAACGAAGACGCACCTGATTACACCTGAGATGTTTCTATTGGATGTAGGAGAGGTATTTATTCACACTAGAGAAGGGGTTGACACTGAGGAATTTGTTAAGAGATGATCAGAAATCTTTTTTCATTTACAATACGTTGAATGGTGTAATGAATATCGTCGGCTTGCTTTTATGACAGAAAACGACTGATCCATTATAACACGGGCAGTCCCGAGGCAGTCTTCAGGAGCGCACATTGCCCAATGTGAGCGACTCAGTACCTCCTCAAGGATTTTAGTGTTATTAGGGATGGGATCAGAAATAGCATACTAGGGCTACCCTCTCTTTCCATTCCTGGCTGATCTAGGGCAACAATAGAATGAAGGGATAATAAATACATATAGATTTAGGGCATCTCTATTTCATCAATTCTAGAAATTGAAATATTCAGAATTCAGCTCAACTCAGCCGGGAGTCGAATGTGGATTGGTCATTCAATTCATGTCGTTTTTGGTGTGTACTTTTTAGATTATTATAAAATAGCAATACCCTACTGACATTTTTTTTTGTGTTGATGCTTTAATATGCTATAGTATTACTTTGTATTTTTAAAAAAATCAGTGGGAGTGGATAACTGAACTAAGTGTGCATTATACTGATGCATGAACCTACTTGAACTTACCGGTAATTATAGAAAAAAACATCACAGAATATAGGCTCATGGAAAATATTGTAAGAAATAGTATATGTGTTGGCCCCCAGAGAAAATATGGTGAGTCCATGAACCTCCGAGTCAGATATTTTATATTTTTATGTTAAATATGAATGATCATATTGGCACGATAACGAAGTATCGTTGCGACCCCGCTTATGTTAACGGCAATCTATAGTCTCATTCCTACTTCACTATCGAATGAAAGAGACTGGACCATCAACTCGAGTGGAAAGAACTATAGACAGCTCGCATCTGGTCTAGTGTCCACGAAGTGCATGGCTTGCAAAGCCAGGAGAATGCACTTGTGGATCAGCTGTTTTACCTACGCGTGTCACTCGACGGAAACGCCATCGTTGTGTTCTCTTGGATCAACTATCGACAAGGATGGACGTGTTACGGGAGTGGACCTCATTGGTACGCGGCCGGAAAGGCGAAGGGAAGATGCCCGAATCTCGGGCTCGCGTCTCGCCACGATACCACTCCGCGAGACTGGCCATCGCGTTCTTGTTGTAACGTATATTTAAATAACCTATATTGAAGAGGGAGTAGCCAGCCTAGGTATTGGTGTTCTACCTGATCCTATATTCATGTTATTCAGTTCATGAACTCTTTCCACATTCATACTCGATATTATCTTTCAATAAACTATCGTTTAAAGGTCTAACAACCTAGTTTATCTGTGATTAACCTTGAAATCCCTTACGATTACCCTCTCACTATACATCCCCAAGGCATAGGTGAAAGCGTAGTCATGACAATATTAGACATATTTTTTCATATATCTTTAAATATAAGAAGATGGGAAAAAAACTGAGGCTGGATGGGAATTAGCGCGAAAAAGAGAAAAATAGTGGTGATGAGCAAAAAGGAGAGAAAGATTAAAAAACTTACAGCTGCAAGGTCGAGAAGTGGAAGAAGTAGAAGAGTTCTCATACTTGGAAAGTTACTTGGGAAGTGAGTAAAACTGCCAAAGTAGAGATAGAAGTGAATAAGAGAATAAGAGAATAGCAAAGGTGGACGAACTATTCCCCAAAATAACGAAGCTGATTTGGGACCAAGATTTTCCAAGGCGTGGGAAGATACTCTTTCACAATGAGTACTACTTGCCCATTTCAACATATGGAGCAGTTGCATGATCAATGAATGGGAGAGAAGAAAACAAATGGAGGTAACAGAAATGAAGTTTGTGAGGAGCATAGCAGGACTGTTAAAGATGGAGAAGACGAGAAGCAGAAATATGAGGAACGAAGTGGGAGTGAGAAGGTTATCAGCTAAAATGGAGAAGGAGAGAATACCGAGAGCAATGTTTGAGATAGCAGGAAGAAATGGAGCTAGGAGAAGAATTGGAAGACAAAGAGAAAGGTGGCAGTAGGGAGTCAAGTTTGGGGCAGTCAACCGAGGAGAAAAATGGGAGGAAGTGGTAAACGAGAGATGGTGGGAGGATAGAGAATGGTGGAGGAAACTCGTCAGAAGAGAAGAAGAAACAGAAGATAGTAGTAGTGGAGAAGAGGAGGAAGAAGTCCGAACTGGCAGGAATCGATTAATATAAGAAGTATGCCCTTGAAAAAGTGGTGGAAACACCCCCTGGCCCAATTCCATTGGTTATCCGGGTTTGAGAGATAGATATCCTAATATATATTATACATTTCTAATATTATAATCAATGCACCTATTTCAAACGTAATATAATGTGGAACTGAAGTGATAGAACAAGTGAAATTGACAAACCCCTGACGCTGTGATTCTGTTTGCCTCTGGTTACCTCTGAGGTACAGTTGATGGCCCTCAAGGGGCACTAGTTTCTAGTGAGTCCACTCGAGCGCTTCTCGCTACTCCCCACCATTGAAACGTGTGGTACGTTAGCATGCAATCAGCTGAGAACCTAGCTTGAAGTTTTATTTCTATAAATTATCAATTGGTTGGGTACATCTAGGCCTATTATCATTATCATCGTGACATGATGATTATTCAGGTCAATTTTTACATATTAATTTGTAATAGTTACCATAAACTTGGCCACGGAGTAATTGTGATTATATTTCCAGTGATGACATATTTCAATTTCAAATACGTCAACGTGCAGTACCTACTGTTCTGAATAAGAAAATGAACTAAAAATACAGTGAAACCTCCATGCATCGTTCCCGGATTCATCGTTTTCCTGCTTGTATCATTCACTTTCATCACCCCACTCCCATATAATCAATGTTACATTTTCCTAGACGGATGGTTTTCTTGCATGGATGTTTTTTTCCTGGTCTCTTAAAAAACGATAGATAGAGGTTTCACTTTATTTCATTGACTTGTGTACCAAATTAATTTGTATCCACGTCCCGTGCTTGAGGTTCATGTGTCATCCCTCTTAGGCTACTGTGTGCCATGTGTATGCTTACAAGACGCAGCGCAGCCATTTACCGTGGATTTGTAATTGAAAACCTGTTCACAAAAAATACTACTTCCACGTCTGCCCCTCAGTGTATTTCAATCAATCATCAATTTCTCAAATTCAAACATCATATGTATGTTAATATTTAAAGGCAAAAGAATCAGGTTGTCTCATGATATTTTTGTTGATTCCGCTCAATTTCCATTCTTCTCAATATTTCAACTTGATATCTGCAATGTTCCAGAGTGAAAACAATCTCTTTTCCATGTGTAGTGAATGTCAACACTGATATTTGATCTCTATTTTCAGCTGAAAGGTTCCGTCCTCTAAGCTCGTACTGGCGAGGTTTTTTGATTGAGAGCAGGAGTTCAAAACCAACCATCCATAATTCTTTCACGAGGCTTTATGACGAACCCTCGTCAATAGAACAAGACGATACATCTACTACGACATCGAGAACACATGATTTCGTACTTTCTCTGCCTCAACGGCGTACTTCACCAACGGAAAGCGCCTCTCCCAGAACATCACCGGCTACGGTTATTAGTGAAATTTCTAAAATTTCACACGATTCACAGAACTCAGAGATTTCACAATGCCGCGATTATGATGGTGAAATTGAAACACGTACTGTTGATTTTGAATCTCAGGCAGAAGTGTCAAGTATGCGAAGGCGACGAAAGAGTTCGGGATCGAAATCACGCCGCGGCTCAAAGGGAAGAAGGAGGAGTTCGGGAGGAAGTGCTGGGAGTAACAGAAGCCTGACGGTAGCAACAGACGTTCAGACCAAGGCAGGATCAGAAGATTTTAGAAGAAACTCTGGTCCAAAATATGTTCGAAGGAACTCAGGAGAAAAAAGTGTGAGAAAGAACTCGGGGCAAAAAGACGCACGAAAAAACTCTGTGGAAAAAAAGGCACGAAAAAACTCTGTGGAAAAAGACATACAAAAAAAAAGTGACGAAAAAGCCATGCAGAGAACAAGTAAGGAAAAAGACATACAAAAGAAAAGTGACGAAAAAGCCATGCAGAGAACAAGTAAGGAAAAAGACATACAAAAAAAAAGTGAGGAAAAAGCTATGCAGAGAACAAGTAAGGAAAAAGACATGCAGAAAACAAGTAAGGAAAAAGACATGCAGAAAACAAGTAAGGAAAGTAATGCCAGACCGGAAGGAAGTAATAGCCAGATTAAAAGACCGTCAAAAGACAGCACAGCCGCATCCATCTCATCAGCAGAGGACGCTAGAAGAGACTCGAGTGAATTAACTTCCAAGGAACGTTTCCTAATACGAGAGAGACTCATCAAACGAAACATGTTAAATGAAAGAGGAGTTCGGAAATATTCGAAATTTCGCAAAAATTCAAAGACAAATCGTCGTAACTCCTACCCAACCACAGAAGGATATAGTGAATGGAAAGGTGTACTGGGGAAGGTCGCGCTACCAAGGATGAAGCCCTGTACCAATGCACTGAATATATATCTAGCCCATTTGGTACTGGAGCTGACGAATGCAACTAAAACGTGAGTACTTTTAGCTGTGTCCAATTTCAGTCCTGCTGTGAAGGTTCATGATTTGCAATTCAAAATAGTCTATATAGTATATGTTTATTTAAATTGGTGATATGACCAAATTCCTCCAAATAGCCTAGCTGTTGCTGGGGTCAATAAGCAAGGCATACTACTAACTAAAATATAACCAAGAAACACCGCTTCCAAATTGTCTTACTACCTCAGCCTCAGTCTTAATTGGAAACCAACGACTGTATAGCAATATGTCGATGAGTATTTGGGAGAGTAATTACCTTCCCATGAGTAGTCATCAAGGGCTTGCTGTTAGGGTGGCATTCTGGACTTCACTCATCTTAGGCACATGTTCATACATATACCAATTCAGTGTCTTCATAGCAATTTGTTTCTGTTGGGTGCAACTGAAGCAACTTTTTATTTGGTAACCAAATTCCTTAATATAACCTAGCTGTTGGTGGGGTTATTAAGTAAACAATAATCATCATCCAAATAAGTTGTGAGAGTTGACCGTGTGAAAACATGTCCATCAGACTCATTTCACACTCTTGAGTCTTAAATAACCCATTTCTGTCACAAGAAGGTATAAAAGTAGCCGATTGCATGCATTAAGCCTAAAAGTAAGCCACACACCCTCCATATTTGGATTATTTTAAACATTATTATCTATTGCATCATAATTGTAATTATATTTGACAGAACCACATAATATTGTTTTTAATGTAACAATAATTTCAGTTTGATTATATTTTATATGGTTAAGTGAAGAAGAAAACCATGGCTTTATTACTACCAAGTATCTTCATATATTTGTTAGGAAACCACATTCGTAGTTGTTTTTAATTTCTGTTATATTTAGTTGTCAGTTATTTAAATTTTATAGCTTCACTATCTTTGTTTATTGAATTAAAATTCTTATATTATACTCTCATTTTAGTATACCTATTCTTATTGTTCTCTCATGTATTACCACTAATTCTATTATTTTATATCTTATTCTCTATCTATTATATTATTATTAAACATGGTTAGTTGGAAGAGCGGCATCCCCACCGAACCTCGCCATTTTTTTCTGAATACCAACGTAAACAAATGTATAACTGTGTTGTGTTTTAAAGAAATAAAGACTTATTATTATTATTATTATTATGCATTCCAAGAGGGTGCCTGTATGCCACTCATGTCCCATACTTCACATTTCAGGTTCGATCCACTGACAAGTCCTTTTAAGGACATTGGGGTGTCGTTTCAAGCTGACATTATTGCCAAGTTTGTTGCTAGGCAGATGAGTGGGTCGGATCCTCACCACCCGTGTACTGATCACCTACACGAAGTCCACCTGAACGAGCTCAAGGTGAGCCAACACTTCTTCAACGACATCACAACCCTGAAACAAGATTTTAACTAGGGGTGTGCGAATTGATCCATGTTTTTTATTTCAAACCGAATCATAACCGAATCTTCATCAAAATTACTAAATTCGAACCTTTTTAACATGCATTGTGAAGCGTGATAATGGGACAAACGACACTGCTGATCAAGTTACACTTGATCCAGGAAGTAAAAATCTTATCACAGCATTCTCATAATTACCTCTGCATAAATCATTTTATACAGCACAAGTCTTATCATTACATCAATCGTTCTTGAGAATGGACAGTGCAATGTTGCCACGTTTTTGGCGCCAAGATTCAAAATTTTCGAATCTTTTATTTTAGACCCAAT
This sequence comes from Brachyptera risi, assembly GCA_964007535.1. Lineage (NCBI taxonomy): Eukaryota > Metazoa > Arthropoda > Insecta > Plecoptera > Taeniopterygidae > Brachyptera > Brachyptera risi. Next base: position 8,823,174 of record OZ023327.1, on the reverse strand, counting down.
CTGAAAGTGGATTCGGATTCGATTCGAAAAACATCGATTCGCAAACCTCTAATTCAAACCAAGAATTACGGTATCCATTTCCCTGATTTCAGAGAAAACTAAAAATCATCATCTCAATCTCACAAATTATGATTAATTTATTTGTCCTCGAGGACACGGACCCTTTTCTGAGTTGTGACGTAGTCATTACTCAATTCTGTTCATGTTTCTATACAGTATCGGTAATGCCTATGTATAAGGACTTATGGTCTCTGGAGAACAGAAAAATTGATTATACTGTAATTTTTGATATTGAGACAATGATCTTCAGTTTTCTCTAAATGAGGAAAATAAATACCGTCATTATTTGATAAAACCTCATTTCAGGGCTGTGATGTCCTTCAATGTATTCTTGCATTTCAGAGAAAAGTTTTCTCAAATGACTAATTCTAAACATATTAGATACAAACAGGATTGCTCAATTGTTGTTCACGATGCAATAAGTCAATAAAACTCGAGACATCAATTAAAATTGAAATGTAAATAACAATTTTATCAATCAGTTCAGCTATTTGGTGAAAATTTGGAAAACTACCACCACTGAACGCAACAAAATGTGTAACGTTTTTCTGTTGGTACTATTGAAAAATGTGAAGCACCATCACGCTGCATCCATTTGTCATGGCAGATACAGAGGAAAGCAGGGATACTTCCTCCCATGGAAAAGAGTAGAAAAAATATATATAGAGAGGGAAGGAAGATAGAAGAAAGCAAAGAAAAATCGTAAAAGCTATTCAATCAATTTTAAAATGAAATTCAGGCACCTTTTCAAAATGTTAATTTTTTGTATGTTGTTTTGTTGAGGTTCAACAAATGACACTATGCTTGTTTCAAGTGTAGATTCACATCAATGTACCAATGCCAATGTAGTTAACTGGGGATAGGGGCTCTCAGTTACTGTCATTGCATATTAGCAAATAGCATTTGGGCCCCTTCAGTTTCATAAGGAACATATTCCATTTTTTGCACCTAAAACTAATCTGAAACACATTATAAGGCAGATTAGGCAAGGCCAGGAAGGGCCTCACCCCTTACCTTTTCCCCCTCCCCCCTCATTTTTTAATATGATGGTTGTATACAATATATGTCGGCTCCTGTCAAGTGCTGTCATATTCTTCAGTCTTTCTCAGTTGTCATGATCCAACAAATGTATTCTCTCCACAGACAGAGCTGGATACCAACATCATCCCGATAGCCTCCGTGAAGATTGGCTTACATTTTGAGCGTGCTCTGTTATTCAAAGTGCTTGCCGACCGCGTGGCCTTGCCGTGCGCGCTTGTGCGAGGAGAATACGGGCGTTGCTGGGTGGAGGTCATAGTACCCATCCACGACCCCGACACCCGCGGCATCCCGTGCAAAGCCCAACGTCCCAACTACGTGGTTGACCTCATGGACCAAGTGGGCAAACTGATGGAGATAGGAACACAGGCTGCTAGGGACTACTGCAATATCCCTGTCTCATAACCTGCACAATCAGAGATCATTCAAATACTCACTTGTTCAAAACTCGAGCTGTTTCAAAGTGAAAGTTTAAATTTGACTTGAAATTAGACAAACTAGATGAGTTTTCTTCAAAATTTATCGTAGAATTGTGAAACATCTTTTAACCTGTTACTTGCGAGATATTAGATGCGAAATGATCCAGGCAAAATGTATGTGAATGATGCATTAGAATAGTTCTGAAGAGTGACTAATACTGACCATGTTTCTTTATATAGGCTTTTACATATTCTTGAATTTACCCTGAATAAACAAATTAAACTGGTGGAGAGAAACCGCATTCGTTTGAATACAAAATGATTTTGCTATCAGTCACCGCCCTGCCAACAAGTGAAACAAGTTGTGAAGAATTCACCTGTCTAATATTGTTATTAGATGAAGCACTGGATTGCAGATGCTTCACAAATCTCATCTGAAGACCAGATTGTTGAATATTACTCCAATAGAGCTTGTGTAGTTGATCCAATTGCATTCCTCATTGTAGGGACATTAATAGACAAATAATGTAACTAAAGAATAAATATGGTGAGAGAAGGGCTGAGCCCCGAGTATTGTTTGCTTAAGAACCCCAGGTCATTTGGGGTTATAAAACCTAAGCCTTGTGTAGGGCTCGAACCCATGCCTGACTTCAGTTTCCACGTCAGAGCTTTGTTGACCGAGTCAAATGAGTGGATCCAAATTAAAAAAAAACATGTGTTGGGTTTATCGATGCACTGTACTGATGACTTCTATTGGCATTGGTGAATGGTGATTGAGAAGAAAGGTTATTTCATCAGGTGATTTTGTACAGTGATACCTGTAACAAAATGGTTGTGGCCCAAGTAGGCCTACCAACATCTGGCTGCAAGACAAGGATGTGAGATAAGGGAAAATCAAGAGCACAAAAACCTTCTAGTAGTTTTACTAATCACATTACTGATAGTTGTTGATAACATAATTTACTGTTATATTCAAACATTTATTAACAATTTGAATGGGTAGACTAGCTATCTACTCTCCTATCAAACATAACACTCTGTCCACTGTGTAAATACATAAACAAAAAATCACCCAAGAGAACAGTGAGCTAATAAAATATGGATCTATGTATGTATTAGATTTTTCAACATGAAAATGATATTTTTCTAGAATTATACAATTTCAGTAGGCCTATATGAAATTATATTAACAAATTGAAAAACATATTTTCAAAGTAATTAGTAAATTGAGTAATTAGTGAGAAAAATATAATTAGTAACCTCTGTAAGTGTTGCCAATTGATTTCAATTCAAACAATGAGTAAACAGTTGAAATAAATCTCTATGTTGAATACACATAAGCTCGTTAAGTGGCTAGAGGCGTAAGCCAGCCTGCAGACTCATTTCCAAGTCCATAGCAGTCTATAGGAAATGAAGACTGAGAAAATAGACACACAAGTTGTAATATTAGTGACATTAGTTTGATTCTAGTTTGTATTGTGAACCCCCACAGACGTGTATATTTGTCGTGAAGTGGAAAAGCAAAGCACGCCCCTGTATAATAGAAATGTTACTAGTATGAGTCGATTTCACTTTGAAGACTGAACAACTCAAATGTACAGATTATGATTATTGATTATGATTTTCAATTGACAGTAATTTCAGCCCAGATAACAACAGCTGAACTGAAGAGCATTTCAGCCCACCAGGTTGAAAGTAAGGTCCTACTCTGTGAGTCAGTGACATATTAACTGTAAGATAGACGACTGCTGATTGTCCACTCATTGATCATTTGGAGCTGTTCATGTCACACTTGCTCCCAGTCACTATCTCTCGTTCTTCTTGTTCGTTCGTTCGACTAGTTCTCTGTCCCGTCACAAACTGTTCAAACTGGTACCTTGGATTGTTCTTGCTGTGCAATTCACAGCTTGGCAAATGCATTTCCTAAGCTTCACAACACTCCATCACCAATCGCCGCACTATTCAAACAATTATTGACTAATTACAGAGACAAAGGAAAATAGTTTATACCCTTTCACCGTCTTTGGTCTCTCAAACTATGCACAGTTACATTGAAACAACCTTTTCATCTACCTAAAAACATTCAATGACATACTTGGTATTATATTCTCGTATATTCTAAAAATACTCGGTATATTATTCGGTAATATTTATTTCATATCTCTATTTTCTAGACACTATTGTACTGTCTGCACGGACTTATAGTAGTACTATTTTCTAATAAGAATTAAATTCTTGAAACAAAGCTATTTTCTCTTTCTAACATAAATTAACAACAACTCTTTAAGCCCAAAATGTTGGTAATATTTATATTATTTGTATAATTATTATTAAGCGTTACACATGAGTTCCAAACAGCCCACACCAGTTGATAACAAACCACTGCTGTATACTGATGTTGACGACAATCAAAACCACCATCTTGAACATCCCCTACTTGCTACCCTAAACTATTCACACGCCTACTGATGAATGAAAGAACTGTACATTTCCATTACCTAAAACTGGAGATTGTAAATTAAGGCCAAATACATTTTATTATATTAATATACTTTTTTGTCGAGCATCACTATTTAAATTGAACTCTTTATTGTATTGTCTCAAAAGTAAATCAGACAGTTAACGATCTCATCTTCCGCTACAAGTAATGGAGATGTCAACAGGTGTTTTGCAATACTGTGACAATTGACATGCGTATGGTCAAAATACAGAAGTAGAAATATATCTTTGTATATTCAATGAGATATTATGGCAATGAGAATAGCGAGATCACGAAGATACGAAACAAATGTTGTAACTGGAAAGGTGAATGGCAGAGAAATAACGTCTCGAAGTGGTGGACTTTTTACTTCACTCTATTAAACTATTACTCATTGAGCAAGATGGATTCGAAATCACAATTCAGCAAACTGAAAAATTGATTTCTTTTTCAAAAATAGGAATGTACTTATTGAAGCTTCCAATACTGATGTTGCAAACGGTCTCGAGCATCTACGTACAAGATCCTGAGTCTAATAGTACAAGATTTAACCATCAAGAGTTCCACTTGTAAACTTCTTGACAATTGGTATTGATTGGAGACCGGTGGAATGGCAACATTGTGCCTAGTTCTATATATGACGAGTGAACATTTTCACATATTTGCATTCAATTAGGAGGCTCACAACACTAATCAGTGACCTTTTTTTTTTGATCACTCTCTCCTGATGGCCATAATTGAGAACTGTAGATCTCGGACTGTTACTGGGGCATACAAATGAAGTACCTCATGTTTTTGTTCTACTGGAATTATTCAAACGTAACTTTCAAAACATGAACGCTTGATAAATATATGACAAACAACACATCAAATAGTAGACAGTGAAACATTGATAGTGACATCGGGGGGGGGGGGGGGGCTCTTTTCTTGCTCGGTCCCGTGAAAACCCGTGGATAGTTTCACTGTTGCTAGAAGCTAAAACATCCAGGTCCTCCTCAGACAACCACAACACACTATATTAATGATTAACCTGTAGTTGTAGGCCTTATAATTAACAAACTTGTATAATATAACAATCTTGTTTCTCCAATAGACAGCAACATAATGACTAGTTCTATGCAATGTCCTGACAATGGATGAGTCCCAGGACAAGAACGTGAATCTGGTCAAGTTGTCAGTCGTACACGAATCAATAGAGTAACTATTAAATACGCTTCTGTTTGTCTTACAGCCCGTTTAGTATCAGTAACAATGTGCACTCAAGATTTAGCAGTGCTAGGAATGTCATAAGCACATACTTTCCATCACCAGTCACTCAATTGGTAATTCATTTTCAATTATCCCTATACATACAGCTCAATTAACTATTGAATATTCAAATTGAGTTCTTGTAGATAATTGTGGTACTTGAATGTCTTTGGTACTTGTACTTGTGGTACTTGTACTGATAATGAACATGCGAGTGATGGAAACCAACCACCTTATTGCCCATCATTAATTCATACATCACAAATTGTCACATATTCAACTATCTATAATTGAAGCATACCAGCAGCATTTCAGAAGCATGGATGCCCTTCTACATTATTACTATGTCCTACTCTAGGGTGAATAAAGAACACAATGCAACACATAACTAGCCATGCTGTGTAATATATAGAGACAATGGAACATTTTCTTTCAGGTGCAGACTCTAATCTAGGGTGCAATTGCAAGAATACTAAGCATGCCATTTCTTATGGCCACGCGCAATCTAAAACATACGAAGCATCTACTGCAACTAATTGTCTCACTCTTGAGGTATCTTGATATTTTAATACAAAGTACTATGTACTTGGTATTTGTAATTCATGTATTAAATTCATCAGAAATATAATAATAGAAATATTAGCACTGCAGATATTGGAGGTGATCGTAGTCTGTTGTTGGGAAAACCAACAATTAATGTACAAAAAATCGAAAAATGTCTTCCCAAAACTCACAAAGTAAAAATCAAAATTGAATTATTTCAGAATCACAAAAATGGTACGTATATCTGAAAAGGCGATAGAAAAATGCCAAGACCAGGATTGTGGCTACTATGTTGGAAGAAGCTCTTGGCACCAGGGATGTAGACACAAGTACGTAACAACATCTTCCAACATGATCCCTTGGTTTCGCAATCAAGTCAACGAACACAGGAAGCATATGAATAGAATAAGCACATTCGAAATAGAGTAAACAACAACATACACAAAATAATGTCAACTTATTAGAAGCAGTACATTAAAGTCTTGGAGAGTGATTTGTACGCACTTGAGAATCAAATGTAGACAATTAGGAATGAAAAAAAATAGGTGAATGAAATGATAAGACCTCAAAGAATTAGAAAGGAATGGGTAGCTTATCTCTAAAGTTTGTAGAATGGCACCAATGACAATCCATGAGGACAATGTGTCAGGTGACTCCAATAGGTGACTGGGTGGAAGAAGTGGAAGAAGTCTTGTGTGGAATAGTTGCATTGATCGCATGCAAGGACATCGAAATGGCTAGCGGCAAATTCTCAAGAGATTCAAGACCACAAAGAAGATGGCAATACAAGCTTATTGATTCCAGTGGAAGGAACACAGGAAGAAGAAGAAGAAGAAATATACTGAGCCATATGTGAACAGCAAACACACCCAACTTGACTGCAATGTGCTGTTCTAGCACTACGTATTATAAACAAACCCCGTCAAACTACAGTGTATCTAATTACAAACTGCCTGGACATGCCTTGAAGTACAGTAATCACTAAGCATGTATGAGACCACAAAGCAAGTTAAGCTGATGGCATTTTCCTAGAAACAATCTAACAAAATAGTTGTACAATACATTCAGTTTGAATGCATACAATTTTGGTTACACAAAACAATGACTGACGGTGTGGAAGCATCCATGACCTATCCTGCCACGTCTATTCTACATCTAACATTCGGCCTTTTTCCACGCAAATATCGCCCTTCGAGCACATACACTAGCTTGTTTTCAGCTATCGATAATCTGAGATCTATGACGGCTACAATCTACAAAATACAACAAACATAGAATGAACCATGTTCTACAATAGTAGAACTTATTTAGGTACCACTAAACCCATTAAATATGGACAACTCGAGGAAATATTGGCCCAGCAATTAATTTGGCAACTAAGCAGTTTTTGAAATGGCACATATTATTATCTGGTACTACTGAAACCACGTACAATACATAGTACGTACTGTCAGTGATTCAGTGAATTCTTCTGAAAGTGGCTTCGAAACAAACTAAACTGCATTTACCATGTCGATTCATCAGACAAACAAGCGCAAATAATGATTACTATAAAGATCCAAGTACCGAGCTGCAGGCGCTATATGTGTAGGCCTACTGCCAGTCTGAATGCACTCATGTTGGCAATACAATGGGAACATATTGTTATTTCAGGACTTAATAATCAACAAATGGAATGATTTGCATAATGGTACAAATGACTCAACAAGGAGAGTACAGCAACACATAGGCCTACACTCAGAACAATTGGAATGTCATATTCATATGGTAGGTTTGCTTATGTTGTTTCTTTTAACCATTGTTGAGAATGATTTACTAACAAATAATAATGCAGTTTTCAATGTTCTATCTTGTTTGATTAAACAATGGGGAAATAATTAATGGCAAGTGCTTGATTAACAAATGTAGCAATGTATCAAGTTTGGATAGAAGGTTTCTAATGAACAGTTCAGGTTACATAAGCGTGTTAAATCATATCGAAGCACCACTTTTGGCTATATTTCACTTACGTATTTATTCAATCAACCTTAAAATTGATTCATCTGGCATCATCAATGATAACCAGACTATATAAACAAATAATCAGATGGCAACAATAATTTACCATACATACTGAATATTCGTGTAGCTGATATTTCAGCACTATCAAAATTAAAATTCGTAAGTAGTAAATATTCATAATACTTGTCATAATGGAATGTTAAGTGTATAAGCTGATGAACCCTTCAGCATCGCTAACAAAATACGTAAATTTGAAATAAAAAATCCTGATACCAGCCAGAAAGAAAAGTGAATTCAAGTGAAACTGTATCAATGATATCTCTACTTGTCAATGAATGAACACACAGGCCCCTGGTACAGCTTGACTGGCTGGCTGAGCGGTAGGCCCAGCCCGTGGCCTGTTTCACCATGCAACTTGCCCGGTACTTTTGACCCAGACCAAAATCACAACCAACAATTTAAGCCCATGATGACTATTTCACTTGATTGGTAATACTGTGAATTGGTTCCCTTGAATGTAATTCCGAAATAAGGTGACTCTGCGATTGTGAGAACCCTGAGGTGAGCTTATGTACCTCAGGAGGCTGTATGTGGACCAATCATGTGACACGAGTTGAGATGATCATGGAGGGATGGGGGATGTTCTATGAAGATCAGAAGATGTCTGTAATGTGTGAATAGTTACGGTCCCAGTAGCCTCCGGTGCACAGCCAGTCGTCCTGTTTGGTGTACGGGTTGGGACCTGGAGCAAACCATCTGAAACACAAATCTCTGTCACCTCTCGCTATTTAAGAGCCCGCATCTTAGCTGAGAATATTTCTCTTCGAAATGTTCTACACAAGTTCGGTGTGCGTTTAAAAGTTTGATTGTGGGTGGAAAAGTGAAAAAAGGATAATATTGGAAGAGTTTCAGTAACCACAGCTAGATGGGGGAATTTTTCTTTCTATAATTTGGACAAAATCTAGTTACATTACACATTTTGGCCAAGGAAACTGAGAAAACTGTAGAATAAAAGACGAATCAGAATTTTAAATATTGATGAGCAAAGTTGAACTTAAGGATGTGCGTTCGTGATTTATTTCTACTATTATTCGGTAACCGGGAATTAAGCAATGAGAACCATCAAATTAGGCACATTTTGATTCAATTATTGCTCCATACTAGAATTATTCTTCAATTTTCGATTAGGCATATCTAATTGTGAGAGTATTGTTCATTTATTGCATTCTACCGCAAGTCCGTAGTGTTTGTAGTTTTACAGATATATGTGGCGAAAGTGCACCCTGTAAATCCGTCTAAGATCCATCTTAGCTTAGAATGTTTCTCTTCGAAATGCTCGACCCAAGTTTGATGTGCGTTCAAAAGTTTGGTTGTTGGCTGAAAAGTGAAAAAGGGATAATATGGAAAGAGTTCCAGTAACCACCACTAGATGGAGTTTTTGATTTCAAAATTTGGACAAAATCTAGTTAAATTACACATTTTGGCCAAGGAAATTGGGAAAACTGTAGAATTACAGGTGAATCCAAATAACAAATATTGATAAGCAAAGTTGAACTTAAGGATGTGCGTTTGTAATTTATTTCTACTATCATTTGGTAACCGGAAATTAGGCAATGAAAACCATCAAATTGGGCACATTTTGATTCAATTATTGCTTCATAATGAAATAATTCTTCTATTTTCGATTAGGCATATCTAATTGTGACGGTATTACTTATTTAATGCATTTCACCGCAAGTCCGTAGTGTTTGTAGTTCTTGAGATATATGTGGCGAGAGTGCACCCTGTAAATCTGTCCAAGATGCGGGCTCTTAACACAGGGATGAAACTATTGACAGGCAAAGACCCAATACTAGGTTTACTGGTTACTGAGAATTGCACAACAGAGCTAGGCTGTTCCACATGTTTATGTTGGGTTGTTATTTGAAGCATTCAACGTTGGCATGAATATGGAAAGTTTTGACCTTTGAAGTATTGCTAGTGGGTGGGGCTCAAGAGTGGAGGCTTGTGGGGGCTGATTGCCCTGGTTTTTGTCCTGTCAAACGTGCGGTAGGAGTAAAGCAGAGAGATTATCATTATAATTATTACTTCTAAGACGTGGGATTTGCGTTGTGAGATGAGCTCAGAAGTATAGATATCTGGATTGGGAAATAATTTGTCAGCTCAATCTACATCTACAGAAACCTTGGATTACTTCACACGTTTAAAAACCCTACCAGAATCAATTATGTCACAGCCTTCCCATTTTATTCATCACTAATTTCAATAGTTCTAAATGAATTGGTAACACTTGTTGCTATAGATTTAAATTTAATTGGTTTCCCTGAATAGCTTTGAATGATGTGAGAATACGTTTTCTTTGTTATTTCTCATCCAATTATTGCAAAAATCTCTGAAAATGTGTATACGTACGGTGAAACCTCTATGCATCTTCCCGGATCCATCGTTTTCCTGCTTGTATCATTTGTCTTTTCTAACCCAACTCTCAATTAATAAATGTTAAATTTTCCTTGATGAATCATTTTCCTGCAGGGATAGTTTCATTTTCCTGGTCCCTTGAAAAATGATGGATAGAGGTTCTACTGTGATAGTTTTTTCATATTCGTTGAAAATTTGAGAGCATTTGAAGACTACTTGTCTTTCAAGTATTTTTCCTCCGGGTTATTCTTATGTGGATTTTTCAAACTTTCCGATTTTTTCCCGGAAAAAACGTTGAACTGATTTTTCTGAATAAAAATCTCAACCTATTTTGGTTATGTAGATTGGCTTCTTTCTTGACCTGTATGCCACGTAAAAAATGAAAAAAAAAATTATGTCCAATTTTTTTCGGTATATGGAATGAAAAGCTTTGCTACGCTCATTTAATTACATGATGTTGACGAACATACAAAAAAATAACACTCTGACACGTTGGGATTTTTTTATTTCAACTTCAATGATTATTCATGTTCATACTTGACACATTTCAACAGGGTCGGTCTGGCCTACCAGGATACCGGAAAGTCCCCCGCGAGGCCTCGACCGTTTTGGAAGCCTCTGATCACAATATATTAACACAAACTTACTTTGCAAATACAAGACCATTTCAAATTTCAATATATGCTTGATATATTATATCACATGGAATTCAGCGTGCAGACAATGAAAAATGCTATCTTATTTTGATTTTTGAAAATCTCTGTTGAATTTGGTTTACAGATCTATTAAAAATGATGGAACATTGTGCATTTGCAAACACTCAGATTCTCTGAACAAGACTGAGATGCAGGAAATGCAGGGAATAGGGGGGGGGGGGGGGGAGTTGGGGGCGATCGCCTCCCCCACCCCATGGATTAGTGGCAAGAAAAAAACGAGAAAGAAAGAAAGAAAACAGGAAGAGAGAAAGAAGGAAATAAATATTGTAATAAAATAGAAGGTTATGTATGCCACGATTTCATATTTTACATAATTGCATTGAAAGTTAATTCTACATACTGTTTTTGAATGTCAGACCTAGTAGGCCTACGTAGTTTAGTTAGCAAGAATCAACTAACAACACTGGGCCCCATTGTGATTTTTTCAGTTTGTGAATTATACATATTTCGATTTTTGTAAATAACGGTGATAATAACGACGAGGGTCGTTTCTAGGGCAAAAAAGGCGGCTGCCCGGTGGCCAACTTTACTGAATGCTATCGGCACCCATTTGTGATTTTCTAACAGTAATCTTATTCTATAAATGGAATTTTATTCTATTAACATCACTGGATAGAGTGAATGTTCTCATTCAAATATCACTGTTATTGAATGATAGAATAATTCAGCGTTTCATTTGCTCTTGGAACAGTCGTTTGGCAAAATCAGTCTTGTTATCACAGTAAAGAATTCATGTGTTTCAGAAATTTTGGGTAGTTCCTGAAACCTGTAGAATCTTATGGATAAAAGGAAATTTTCGAAATTGTCACTGCGGGGCATGGCTCCCCCCTCCTTGCATTCACCTTCAATATGCACAATCAGTTTGGGGGGCGCACAATTGAGTGCTTGCCCAGAGCGCTAAAATGACACGAAACGACTCTCTCTGCAGCTACAAATATTGGTTTTGACACCATTTTTTATTTTCTAAGTGAAATAATTTTGGCATCTGAACCTTATCTGAAACACGCTAAAACGTAAAAATGCGTTTAATTCAAAAAAATTCCCTGCCAGGCCAGAAGGGGGCCCTCCCCTTTCCCACCACGAGTCGCCGGCTTCGCGATAACAGGCCGTTACACAACTGTTCTCATATGGCATTTTACCATCCAAACTGAAATCCCCCCCCCCATGAATATGACCTGGATCCACCCCTGTTCTGAGAACCACGGTGGCCAGCGTGAAGATGGTGGCAAATGCATGCGGCCAACAAAAGGTCGCGCAGTCAACGTTTTTCTACAGATATGGGATGGGCTGACACTGTATTTCAGTACTCGTACTTTTTATATTCAAATGCAAACGAGAGTGTGATTGTGATTACAATGTATATAAAATATGAATACATAACTATTATTGATTTATTATTATTATTTATATTATTTTTTATTAGTATTAATCTACTCATAAATCTCGATAAGCTGCTGTTCTCTCTTTCCTTTTTCACACAATTCATACCCAGCCTTGGGCTAATTTCCTATACACACCATTAATTTATCGCTATCATTATTATTGTTGCATTGTTGTGTATTGTTGTTTCTATCTGACGCTCTACTCACGTCACATGATTCCAACTAACAGGAGAGCCAGCTCACAATTGAAAGAGAAGAGTGCTAGAAGAAAGATAATTACCGAGCAGTCCAGTCAGTACCCTTCTTCCCCTTTCGTGCTTTCCTCGCATCGCGTTGTTTCTCTTCCAGACGATTCTTCTCGGCAGCGGCCCCAGTTATGTCTCCTTCCTCCAGCTTCCGGATGTCTGGACGTAGCCTGGAAACAGGAGCACCATGGCATGCAGACAGAGGCAATTACCCGAGAGCAAGCGTCTTACACGACCAGTCCACAGTACACTGCCAGCAATAACGAGCGCGGTAGTTCAACTGATCCCAGGCCCGGATGTTTAGGAATAAGCTGGCAAGGCTGAAGCCTAGGAGCGCTTGCACTACTTGGTTCTTTCGTTTTATTTTAGTAAAGTGAAATGCTATTGAAAAATGAAACATGAAATTACGACATGGGTGAAAGGTCAAAATACAACCATAAGTATCAAAAACATATTCTTAAATCAAAACAAACTGGACAGCCAATAGTTGTTTATATTGATCAACAGAGTAACACTACTAGGACATGGGTCGATAACTACTGTACAACCGACAGAATATGATCTTAAAACATGCTATTTTCTGAATCCCATGCGGGGCGGGGCTGGCTATGTGTCCTTCACCATATTGGATTTGCCGAAATATTGAGCACCCTGATAATTGTTTTCTGGACTCCTGGTGAGTCGCACCCTGCCGTGTAAATATTGCATAATTAGTATGTCATCTGGGCTTATTGAGTTACACGTTGAAAAAGGTTAAAGTGCCACGTGTTTAAGTCGCAAACTTTGTTCCGAGTAGTGGTTACTTCAAATGAAAGCTGTGTGTCATTGCCCGAACGGTTTGCTACATTTGTAACACTAGCCCTAAGCTCATTTGAAAAATGAGTATTTTGTTTTGTTTTTGTATAGGAGCGCTAAATTATGTTCAGCCTAGAGGCGTTGGATTCTGAAGTTTGGGCCTGACTGATCCAACTACCTACACGTCAATAATTCATTCATTCATCATTCCATTTTTTGACAATTTGTACTGATACACATCGTGAATATTTCAATTCTAATTAAACTAATTGACGAAAAAATATTTGAGACACAATCAAACCTTTATTTCATACTGAAGTTGACTTTACTATAATAACTAAGTGGGCCTACTTTATTTATCCCAAAATAACTGCACGTAGAGCCCTATAATTGTGGTATTTTGATTTTCTCCTCCAATTATGATTTTTCTAATAATCACTTGTAATTATTTTCTTTTATTCTCTAACTGATTAAGAAAATTCCAGAAGAATATTTCCCATTATAACTCTGTACATTTGTTCAATTGACAAAACATGGCTGACACAAACAAATAATACTGATTTTTTCCAATGGAATCACAACTTACTTCACAACCAATAAATCATGGCCAAGTACGTATCGAGCTTACAGTACACTTGAAGGTTATGCTGGGCTTCCATACCTGCGATATTCGGATTGCGTTTTCGCTAAGCCGTTTTTTAAGCCACCATGATCATAAAACGACCAATCAATGACGAAAGTTACGTGATTTCTGATTGTTGAGCTCGCCTTAATTCCACCGCCTTGCGAAAGCGAAACGCAAATCGCGTTCATGGAAGGCCAGCATTAGACTAGTACTTGATTCTTATTGCGCTCTCAAACCCACGTTCCAGTTATCGTATTATTGCTGTGAAACTAACCGGCAATCTGTTGGACAGAGGTTCTGATCCATTCCCTCCTCCATCTCGTTCAAGGACATGGCAAATAGAGTGAACTGGTAGTACTGAAACAAGAAAATGCTATCAGTGGCTGGCACACTGAATCGCCATTCAGGAGACCGGGGTTCAATTCCCTTCATGGGTGACCATCCCGACAGAAGTTTGCCTCGGTCGTTCAAGTCCATCTTCCCTCCAACTGATTCATCATTCACCGACGCCAATAGATCTCAGTTAGCATAAGAGTGCATTGCTAGAGATGTAGGAATTTGGTATTAATGAAATAGAGTTAATAGACTATCAAATTCAAATATTTTACAAGGATATATATTTTTGATACTCTTCGTGTTTCATGGTATTTTGATTCATTTAACCTGATATTCTATTTCACTATTTTTCACTATATTCATGCCTTTTTCAGAGCATTCAGCTACATTCAAGTATTTCATGAAAATTTGCACGATTTTCAAGATATTGAGCATGGATGGTATAACATATTATTTTTGAGAAGTGTGTTCAAATATGAAATTAACTGGAGGAACCAAATGACAAGTTGGAAAGAATTGTTACCTCTCTCCTCAAATACATATAAAAAATAAGTGAAATTCGGACAACTTTTTGCCTCAGACTGAGGAGTCTAAAAGAATAGTAATTTCCGTTGATAATCCCGTAGTTGTTGATCTAGAGTTTGCAGCTCCTGTTTTTAGTAGTTTGCTACAAAAGACTATATCTCACATAAATATACGCTATCAAACCTAGAACTCAATGCTATATTCCTACAACTCTATTCATCGCGTAGACAATTCAATCTCGGCACTACTACAAGGTACGAAGGCCAACGGACAGTGGGGTATATTGTAGAACAGCAAGAATCTCCGGTAGCGCCATCGCATCACTAAAATGTTGAATCAATTCACCAAGATGAACATCCTGATTCTATTCTACACACATATACATGTTCTACTCTGCAAGGCGGGCAAGCATCCATTTATGTAACAAGATTGATTTGATCAAGGTTGACCAGACTGAACATCAAATTTAATCAGCCTCTACACTTTGAAATCATTCTACTTCCTATTATGTGTTATGCGAATAATATGTCATTTTGATTGGGCCCAAAGCAAAAGATTGGTCTAGTATTGGCTCAACGTAACATACACTTATATGAAATGCCACTTGATAGAAGAACAACAAGGGTGAGCGAGCTCACCCTTGGATGCCCTCATATAGAAAAAGAACCTTGAATTGATTGCTTCTATTGACAGAAAACCTTAAGAGGCCGCAGGCGCTCGTATTTCACGCCGCAAACTCTCACGGCCGTAATTTTTGAGATATCAATATGATTGTTTTTGCATTCTGCTGATAATTGAAAGGGGAAGGTTATCGCACTCACAGAATTTTGAACAACAAATTTGCAATTTTTCAAATTCTTCAAATGGAAAATGAAAAAATTTCTAGTTTACGGAAACCTAGGTATATATTTTTGAATACCGAAAAATAATATGGACTGTGAAATATATCAAAAGTGTGAGTAAGGGAATTAACGGCGTTTACGAGAATATGAGTTCGGCGGGCTAGTCTATGGGCTGCGCCTAGTACACGATGCATGTTAAACTCGAGTCCGAAGCGAGCAAACAACGAGCGCATGTAGCGCGCCTGCGGCCTCTTAAATAGATTCTTCTGTAAAAATACATTCTCAAATCGATTGTCTCTATTGACAGAAATCTCAAATAAATTGCTTCTATTTACAAAAAAAAAAACGTTACATGATTTCTTCTAATGACAGAAAATCCTGAATAAAATTCTCTCATCAACAGAGTAGAGTAGGCCTACCTTTAATATTTTGCTTATAGGCGTAATAATCTAAGACTTTCATTAAATGCTCATTTTTTTATGTTGCTTAAAGGGGTCCACCAACAGCTAGGTTATCGAGGGCCACAAATGAGCGGGTGATATAGAAACGGTGAGGTGATGATAGATGAAAAGACATTAAAAAAAGCTGTGTCTAGCCGGCCGGCAACACAGAATAATAATGGAAAATTATTCAGACGGCCACCCCCGTCTTGGACTACTTTGTTGACCTTACCACTGCCGGCCAAAGCTGCCGGCTACAACCAACCTGACTGTATTATCGGCCATGGCCATTTTGAAGTATATGACCTCCGTTCCGCCTGTCAGCGGTATACCCCGGGTATACCATTGGAAACCAATAAAACCACTAGAACCATTGAAACCTTGAAAGCCCAACCTACCGTCTGCAACCTGGCTTTGTCCACATAATTGACCGTGTTCCTTTATAATTATATAAACTCTGGGGAAACCAATTTGAAAAATGAAAAAAATAAGTAACAT
Source organism: Brachyptera risi (assembly GCA_964007535.1). NCBI lineage: Eukaryota > Metazoa > Arthropoda > Insecta > Plecoptera > Taeniopterygidae > Brachyptera > Brachyptera risi. The sequence goes on along the minus strand of OZ023327.1, from coordinate 8,806,564 downwards.
GCAAGATACCGCCATCTTAGACTACCGGCCACCACCAAACTGACTGTATCATCGGCCATGACCATTTTGAAGTATATACGCTAGGTTTATACACTAACCCAACCTTAAAAAACCAACCTACTGTCTGCAACCTGGCTTTGACCACATGATTGACCATGTTCCTTTTTAATTATATAAACTCTGGGGGAACCAATTTGAAAAATGAAAAAAATAAGTAACATGCGGGATACCGCCATCTTAGACTACCGGCCACCACCAAACTGACTGTATTATCGGCCATGACCATTTTGAAGTATATACGCTAGGTTTATACACTAACCCAACCTTAAAAAACCAACCTACTGTCTGCAACCTCGCTTTGACCACATGATTGACCATGTTCCTTTACATATATATGTATAAAATCTTGATGACTGAATAGGGAGGCTACGATATTGCATTTGAATAGTGTGAGACTATCCCCTTCTCCCCAAAATAATATACTAGCCATCATGCATGAAAATATTGTTCTTTTTGTAAAGCACGAGCCGGGCTACAGAAGGGAAGTGTTTCCGTCGTCAGTGCAGTGGGAAGTAATGGCCAGGTTCAATGGTTGAGAACACGATGAGCTGCCCAGTAACATCAGAGATGTAAGAAGTGGGGGTTGTTCTAGCATCACGTGTATTGGGTGGATATGAAGGAAGAGATGGTTGACAATAATTAAGCAGGATAGTTTATATTACATGGTCGATGCATTTCAATTTGTATTACTTGTTGGTGTTGATACAGTGAGACCTCCATGCATTGTTCCCGCATCCATCGTTTTCCTGCTTGTATCATCCATTTTATCTCACCCCACTCCCATAATCAATGTTGAGTTTTCCTGGATGGATGGTTTTCTTGCATGGATGGTTTCATTTTCCTGGTCCCTTGAAAAACGATGCATAGAAGTTTCACTGTATTGTGATTGTGTTTCATGTGTATGACATGTTGAACAAGAAAGAACGTCTTCCAGGTTATCTGATGGAAGGATGATGATTGTTAGTTGTCTCACCTCAGCAGTCCTCTCTGGTCTGGGATCGGCTTCCCACAGCGTGACCGAGTTGGGGATATCGATGGAGTATGTCGAGTCGCACTTAGACGGGTCTCCGTCGCTCTCTAGAGGCTCGTCGCTTGACGCCTCGTCACATGACTGGGACATGGACTTGAACGGGCCCATCTTGAGACTGTTCAGCTTGGCGAGAACCTTCTTGGGGGTGTGGGCTGGGGAGTCCGAAGGGGCAGCCCCCCCCTTGCCTTTCTCTTCGGCCCTCCTACCAACACAAGCAAACATTCATGCTCAACACATTTAAACAGACATTTTAATGTGAAAAGAAATACCCCTGAAACAATAACTAAATATTTGTATCATAAATGATCAAAAATAATATCCCAATGAAAGCATCGTGAGGAGATCGAATAGAGTTTTGACGCACCTGAACTTGTGAGAGTTCTCCTTCAGATACTCATCGTAAGACGCCATATCCGTGCACCGTATAAACTCCGTCCATTTACCATACAAGAAGTAGAGTTTCTTGTCGCTGGAACAATAATAGAACCACATAATCCTCACCAAAAGCTAGGTTATGTGGGGGTACGAATAAGCGGGTGATAATGAAACAATGAAGTGATGGAGGTGAAAGGACGTTTGAACCCACGCCTGGCTCGATTTCATGTGCTCACCAGCGTAAGCAAGACCCAATTGGGACCCTATATTGAAACGATGTGTCTAAAAACAAATTGTGATTTTCTATTCTGAATGTTGAGCATTTGACCTTCCAAATGTAGACGTACGTAGTAACTACATACCACATCGCAACTGAATCCTTAGAGCCATCCTGTACAATCTACTTAAACATCAGTTTCATCAGTTTTTTGCTAACTTCTTCAGGCCTATGTTATGTGAAGACTGGATAATTATTTGATAAGATTGAATACAGATGGAAGTGAAAAATGAAGACATACTTTTTATCAATGATAAACCCCTCGACTCGGTGTAAGGCTTTGGAGAACCAGGTAGATGGCTTGAAGTTCAACACTGCCCGAAGACCTGCAAAAGAATGCACACAATATCGGTCTCATACTGTTTACACTCACTGTTCCTCTCTTGTTCCTGTTTACAAACTACCATCTAGCAGGCACAAACGTTCACACATCATCAACACATCAACTAATAATATTCTACTGATAAAGTGTAAGTCCACGACTAGAGAAATATTTCAAATAAGCAAATACATTTTGATGACAACAAATTAAGAATATACATATATTAATGAGAAATGGACGAAAAAGAGAGGAAGTTTTGTACAGAAGACAACGACGAATCAAAGGAAAAGAACACAAACACAAACGTTCAGAGGAGCGGAGTCCTCTTTATCAAGTGAATTTCAAGTGAAACAAAAAAGGAGCATTTGGAAGAAAAGAAGAAAATTGAAGAATGAGAAAATACATTTGAGGAGAAGACTGTAAACATTCCTCAAATACAGTTTTGGAATTGTTTTTCATCTCTAACTTATAACTATAATTCTTACAATGTGTTGAATGAGCAATGTTATATATCCAACTATTCCTTCGGGGTGGTGAGATCGCCCTTGTGGTTCAAACGATCCTGAACTTCCATCCTTCACTTTAATATTGGAGAACTTCATGTCACGCTTTTCAAGTGAATTAAAAAATTAATGGCGTGTAGGCCTATATAGAATTGATTATTAAAAAAACTTTGAACTACTGATTTTAATTATTTAGTTCATCCATTATACAGATGTTGAATTATACTTCTTTTCTCTGAGCCTGTTTTAATTTCCTTCAAATTGTTCTCAGGACACACTAGATGTGAAAGTGAAAGAATAGAAAATAACCGTTTGATGTTTATTGTCGTCGGGGGGGTACTGGGAAAAAAGGAGAGACACGATGCTTGTGTTTGTTTTCATGTCTCGAACAAATGCTGTGACTTGTGAGCACGAACAAGGGTCTTAGCTGTTACCTGTGGAATGATTCACCACCTCCATCGTTCCATACTGCTCCATCCACAGCTTCCCCACAATAATATTGTGCACGCAGCAATTCACATTGGTCCATGTGTAGGCCTCACCCCATCTGCAAACAGAGTGAGATCAGCTGCAGCTTCTCTCCAGCCTCCATGGACCAGGATGCTGGACCAAGATGCAGGCCTCGATCGAATACAATCACACACTTGCAATCTTAGCATGTGTAGCATAGCATACCGTATGTAAAAATGCTTACTTCCAGACTTTGAAAATATCTGAAGGCCTACAATGCCTATCTAACTTTTATACTACTTTTATCCTATACATTTCAATTTCAATTTCAATTTCAATTGTCTTTATTTTTGTTGCTTATTGATACAAAAAATGGCGATATTCAGATTTTAGTATGGCTAAAATATTCTGCTCTTCCATATAACCAGTCCTATAACATTTCAACATTCATGACCCACATGACATAAATGACTCAATAAATGTCTATTTCGATGATATTATTTTGTCACAGCAGAAGGCAGAGAAGACGGAGTGTAATGTCAGATAACTTACTTGGGCAACTCGACGGTGACCACTCCTTTTGGCTGGATCTCGACACTTTTACCACAAAACTTGAGCTTGGGATGAATCGATCCATGGAAGACAAAATCCTTGCTATCTGCATGGAAGGCGGAAACAGGCGGATGATGGCTGACTTGCTCGCAAATCACCCTGCACAAAGATTAACAGTCGCTAATCATTCGGACCTGACGGAAAGGACACCAGTTTGATGGATACAAAGTTGGTTTACCTGAATTCTGGCCGCTCCAACTCGTACGTTTCACCGAGCAGCGGGTTGAAAGGCTTCCCAAGCCGTTCCCAATTGGAGGCCAACGCACTGACAGCAAATCCAGCGACGTACTAAACAGACAATCTCCACTTGATAACATTACCACAGCCCGCCTATTGGCAAGATGCCCACAGTCGTGCAGTTCTGTGTCTCTCGGCAGTTCGGAAACAATCAGCTCCCATGTTGATGGTTAGTAAGCATCTTTTGATACAAATATCAACACTGGATTCAAATATACTGCTGTGCACAGAGCGCCGTGTGTATGTGTGCAGTGTACTTCTTTTCAGTGTACACCTTTCTAAACCTGGAAATTATTCGGAACTTTCCAGAACTAGATCTACGTGTACTTGGCCACGTAATGAGCTATGTAGTGTGTCGTATAACATGACAAGTGAAATCATGAGCTGACTCTCACATTCTTTCCTTCTCTGAGCTTAACTGATGACACAGAACAAGGTATTATACCCACGACTACATCGCCACACCCTTCAAGCCCCTCACCCTGTAGAGATTTGTTCAGCATCTACAAAAGTCCTGGATTATACACTGCTATAGGTAAACCCGAGGCTAGCAGCTGCAGTGCTCAGAAGGGGGAAATATCTTCAAATCAGACTCGGGCACGTTATAGTTTACTGTCATTCAAACAATACTTTAGGGGGTCAATTGATTAACTTTGTCACTTCATTCGTCGATCGATGTCTCATCTCATCTCGATCGACATATCAAATGGCGGTTGCTTAACTCGTTGTCGATCACCTTCTTCGAGAAGTGACCAAAAGACTTGTTGGTATCAAGTTTATGCTTCGGCAAGACCGAGAGACGGCAGACAATGGCAATAGTATGAACACACATCGTGGATAATATCGTCGAGACCGGAACCTGTAGAAGCCAGCACAGAAGACACTGAACTATGACCTGCTACTCCAGCCATCTGACCAGCAAGCACCAAGCAGGCAGCTGTTTATATATTGCCATTGAAATAATACATCTGTGAAATGAGGCTGTCACTGTGAGAGGTATAATGAAAGTGTTGGACAATAGGGGCAAGTGACAACTTGAACGTCACTCACGAATGATATTGTTGTCCAAAGAGTTACGCAATTGACCCCCCTGGTCTCTACAGTCTTGACCCAGGACAGCAATCTCGAATATTTCGATAGTGCACACTTATAACATTCACAGTAAATGATTTTGGACCAATTACTTCAAATTGAGAAAGTTTTTACTGTGGATGTAAAGATGGGCAATATAGAGACAGGTAAATATAGCTTCTTTATTTTATTTTCATAGCATTTAGAATTTGAAAAGTAGCACTTTGGTGCATCTATTATTTTGGAACATTGTTTTTGTAGCGCGACAACATTCTGTAGCGTTACAACAGGATGGTACCGGTCAAATCATTCTATAACGTACAATAGGCATACAAGTGGAACACTCAGATTGATAGTTTTAATAAAATGGTGTCCACCCCCAGGTTAACCCTACGCCCCATCTGTCGCCTGCATTTGCAGATGGGCTTTGGTTTTGAAAATTCCTCGAATGGCTCCACCTGTTAACTTTCCAATTGATGTATTCTGCAGAAAATAGCGTCTATAATGCTTTTATTTTGAATATAGAGTCTATATCGCAAATACGTTGAAACATAGCAGATTCAGATGTTTGTAGCGCTTAGTCGCCTTTTCAAAAACATGATCAAACAACATCAAATGTGTAGAAACATGGAGAAATGTAAGAAAAATATGCTTCATAGCACTTTTAGATTTTGTCCCTTTAATAACAATTGCTATTTTTAGATGTCTCCAGCAATTGAGTAGCGTGTACCTGCATGCGAGCCACGTGGTCCGTCTCGCTGGCAGCCTTTCTCAGCAGCTGAGCGTACTCCATGTACTCCACCATCCTCTGCAGGAAGCTGAGAGGCTCGTTGAACACCACGGGCATCGTGATCTTGCTCAGTTCCTTGCCGATACAATTCTTTAGCACGGACCACAGAGAGAAGTCGTTACGGGAGAGCATGACCGTAGGAAGACTTTGCCTGGAGACAAGTAACACAGAGCATCACTCTTCTGCTAGCTGACAACAGGCCGCATACAAACAAGAGGACAACGGATATTTCAGCCGGACTTAGCCACGACAATTGTCATAGGATAACATACGTTGCACTAACGTCATTCTTACAAATCTGTACAAATCGCTTGTGATTTGTTTCAATTTCAAAAATAGAACCCCAGTAACGACTGGTGATTGAGTGTGTGGGGATTGACTTGGTGTTTATAATTTATGATAATTTTTTTTCTGTCCGTCTTCTCTTGAATATCAAATATTATTGATGCATTCCGTCTCTGCTACGAGCTACAATATTTATTAATGTTTTTCTTTTGACAGCCCGCCCGCACGCAAGAAGTTGTGTTCTTACGCGGGCTTCTGTTAATTTTACTATCCTTACTCATATTATGTATCAGGTATCATATTTGGCAGAATAAAATGACATGAAATTGAATGTATCGGCTCTATTTCCGTCAAGGTTACCTATGAATATTAGGCAGAGCAATAATTTTAATTAGGTAGCCTTTTTAGTATTTTAACATAGATCTAGATATATAATGTTTTCAACTCAAATTTTTGTTATGTTTCTACTAATGATGTGAACATATTTTGGATCACTCTAGAATATCAGCTGACCATGCACAACTTTGCTAGGAAATGGTCCGTACCTATTGAGGTGCACAGGAATGCTCCTGGCAATTACTATCGCCACAGGTCTATTGGTTCTTTCATATCTTGTGATGATCATTGGGAATCATGATGAATCATTCAAAATTATCAAAAGAAGAAAAATTATGTAATCATTATGAATAAATACAATTAAAATTCCTCATGAATCAATAAAAATAATCAAACAATCAATTGGTCAAACAAATGGTCTTTTGAACAAAAACAGATATAAATTCCAGACAATTTTTAACAAATCTCTACATCAGTCCCTATGCCCACACTCTCTGCTGATGATTACCGCATATTAGTTAGCATTAGTTAGAAAGCTGTTCACTTTGTAAACATGTTCAGGGACGTCGTTAGGATTTGTGTATTGGGAGGGCGCACAGGTTACATGAATAAAATGACCGCCTAGCTGGACACCTGCCACATGCGAAAAGGGGGTCTAGGGGGCGGAAGCCCCCCAGCAGAGCCTCGCAGGGAAATTTGGAAAATACGGACTTTTTCCAAGAGATTTTTGCGATTCACAAGTGGTTTTGGAGTCTTATAATTGTGTGGGAAATGAGTTGATAATTTACTGCATGTGAAGATATAAATAGTTTATTGATAAGTACGGTAATCTCAATACCTGTGAATGTTACAAGATTCAAAAGATAAAAGCGACAGAAACGAATTCCATTCTTGTCATAACAATAATGCCTTCGTCACCGCCATCTTGATCATTCGATATGCTGAAGTTTATAGGAATCCAGTCGCTACAATTGCATCATCGTAGACATTTTCGAAGCTATACTTTTGCGATTTCTCCCAGCAAAGCCCCGCAGGTAATTTTTAAAAATAGACCCATGTCATTTTTCAAGTGATTTTTGATATTTACAAGCGGTTTTGGAGTCCAATTATTGAATCACTATGGACATTACCAAAGTTATTTTTAATAGTATAATCATTATGAACATTTTCAAAGCTATTTTTGCAATTTCTCCCAGCAATTTCCCAGCAGTGATTTTTTTCAAATAAGGTCATTTTTCAAGTGATTTTTGCTATTCACGAGCAGTTTCGGAATCTGATAATTGAATCATTATCGAAAAGAAAGAAAGAAGTGTAAAGTATATACTGATACAATTCATATTAATAAGTCGTCATATTTTATTGTGTGCTCCTTCATGGGTCAAAATTGAATATTTTCAAAGGAGCATTCGTTATTGGGGCCCAATGCGCCCCCCCCCCCCCCCTGAGACCCCCTAACGACGGCCCTGACCATGTTTGAATTAACGGAAGATTGTCTACAAATATTTCAACCTAACCAATAGGAAGAAGGTCGACTGAAAAAAATAAAATATATGAAGATACATGAAACCAAGCATATTCTCTTTGGTTAATATTTTCAGTCATATATTGTTATTATTAACATTTGTTATTTTTGTTTGCTATTGATACTTATTGTCTGCAGTATTACTAGGGTGACAATCCGTCCTGGAAAACCGGGATTGTCCCGCTTTTCTACCTCTTGATCCGGTGTCCGGAAAAAAATTCGGGACACCCAAATAGCCCGGTTTCGTTGCAAGAGTAAAATTGTTTCATTTTTGGCAACAATAAATGTATTTTCAGTATTTACGACGCCGTGAAGAATTTGTTTCTCTCGGTGCAAATGCTGTTCTATTTCAAAAATAACCGCGCGCTCGGCGGGCTACAATAATTCCCCACCCCATCCCTTTTGACATGTGATGACCTTTTACTGCCTACTGTTTACACGTGGTATTGTGTGTTATTAGTCAGTCTGGCTCTGAGAGGGCAACAGTTTACTTGTGTGTTAAGTTACAATGCCGAAGCGAAAATGGTTCTATCAGGAGAAATATTCTGCTGAGCGGAATTGTTTTACAACTAGGAAGATATGAGGATCATCAACAACAACTACAAATTTTCCTGCACTGAGATTTATAATTATGTACTTGAAAATAAAAAAAAACACGATTTCCCTTATCGAGGTAGTCTGACAAATACAAGGCATGAACTCAAGATTAAGAAACTGCGCCAACAGTAATCATCACAAAAACGTACATACGACATAAGTTTATAATACAGTAATGAATGATTCTTAAATGAAACAGTATAATGAAACACAAAGATCTCTGGGCCTTCATAAGAAAATATTAATGTATTCATTTATGATTCACACCGTGCTCCAAAGCAACTAAAATTCATTGAAAGATCGTTCCCAAAAAAAATTCACTGCGGGACTAATGTTAGGGCCTTGCCCCCCAAGCCCCCCACGGGTCACCGGCTTCGCGGATGTTTCTTTCAAATGTTTCTTTGTCCCGGATTTCATTTCCCGCAATCTGGTCACCCTAATATTACGCACATCATCTCTAATTTCATTTGAAATTATATATTTATATATTTATCTTCACTTTTATATGGCATATTGATATGTCTTACACTACTTTGTCGTGCAATTGGGAATGAATGAAGTATGATGATGATTAGGCCTATTATTGTTTGCTAAACGACCCCACCAACAGCTGAGTTATACGGGGGTACGAATGCGCAGATGATTATGAAACTATGACGTGGTGATAAGTGAAAGGACTTTCACAAAAAAAAAACATGCCTTATGCAGGACTCGAACCCACGCCCGACAGTGAATTTAGTTTCTGAAGCGGTGCCTACGCTGACCGATCAACCGAGGGTAGTAGTAGTAGTAGTAGTAGTGGTGTTAATGGGCTAATAATGAAAAAAATATACATATTAGTATCATTATTATTCTTATTCTTATTCATTTTATTATATAGATAATTTATTCAGCTGGAGACCTCATGTAGATTCAATTTGTAATAGACTTCGATCTTGTGTATTCCGCATTTATAACCTAAAATTCACTTTGCCTTTCAAATTACTGAAGTCTGTTTATGAAGCTCTGAGAGCATCTCTGATGTTCTATGGGCTTCTGGCATGAGGAAATGCTTCCCAATATCACTTGGATAAGATTATACAATTACAAGATAGAATGATGAAATCAATAGTACCTCATCACATGAAGCTTAACCTTGATAATAATATCAGTCAATTACATCAACATTGCAATATACTTCCCTTAACATATTTACATACGTATCAATTAATTTGATTGCACTATCACAAACAACAATACAAAATATATATATTTTTTTTTTTATAACATCGAAACTTGATACAAAATCATTGTTCCCCAATTAAGGCTATGGATGAAAGATAGGATCGTTTGGACGGGGCACCACAAGGGCGATCTTACCACTAATATTACCAAAATATTGAACATGAATTCCATGCACACTAGATTGGCTAACAGAGAAACGTATCAGGTTCCGTCATGGATAAATAAATTCGGCAAGAGACGATTAAAATATGTAATTCCAGTTACTTTTGATATGCTGCCTGAAAACTTAAGAAAAATAGAGAAATATGTCAACATAAAACGAGAGGTAAAGAATTGGTTACTAAGCACCATCAAATGATTCAATGATGAAACATAAAATTATACAATCAATCAATTAAATCATTATGTAGAAGTTATTGGTGAATCTTTCGTGTATTTTGTTTAGGTAATTATTCATTGTTGTTACATTTACATTTATTTTTATTGTAGCATGTTTACTTGTGTTGTATTTGTATTGTACTGTGTTTATATTTATTCATTTTTATTGTATCATATCCTCATTTGATATGAGTTCGATAGTTAAACGTGACTTTTAGATATTATAAACATTCATGTAGAGGATGAGTCCTTTGAAGAGAGTAATATTAGTTTATTCTACAGTTAAACCCTCAATGGATTCTGTGGACACGAGAGTGAAAAATGTCTTTTGATAATGTATATATTTTATGGGATGACAATAAAAATAGAGAAAAATTATTATTATTACCTGGTATTACCCAGTCACCCAAGGAACCTAATCTCTCATGATTCAAATGAAAAATGAAAGTACATGTTGGCTGCTTGAAACATTAAATGAGCCTTCCTTAGATGTATTTAGTTGAATTATGTTATAGAAGTAAGCTATAGTCAATATAAATTTAATATTAACTCTTCTATTCGTTGTTCTCTGAAGTTAATTTGATCGTGGGCATCAAATGAAATCGAATGTCAAAGCACATCAAATTTCATTCGTATTTCATTAATATTTATGTATGATTCTTGATTCTGTGATTACTGCACCAACTGTATACTTTCTGAAATTATGTTTCATTTCATACAAATGCAAGACACATAATTATCTAATTCCACAGATAAGCGTGTGGCACGGACTTTGAGGAGGAATATGTGAACTGTTATGTACTTGTCTCAAATTTCTAAATGGAGAAAATATATAAACATTCGGCATAATATATATATATATTCGTGATTATCATCATTGAATTTTGGGGTTGAAGGCGCGTTGACACCGAGGTCATTTTGCGTCTTATTATTATAAGTTTCATCATTTGGCTTCGTGGAAATTGTCAAGTGAATGTTGAATTTGTAATTTGTGTTAATTTATTAGAGCAATGAAAAAAAATTATTATCATTATTAATATTATTATTATTATTATTATTTTTTTTTCAATATTTTTTGATAGTTCTTAGGCCAAATATCCTTCAAATTTCCTTCAAATTATTCAGACTTGATACTTATTTTTAATCTGTATTATTCTTATGTATACAATTTTAGTAGCCCCGCAGGCAAGTCAACTTCTGTGACTTTGCGGATCTACAAAATTGTGCCCAAATCTATGTGAAAATATGAATGAAAAATTTGAAAAAAATGATGATAATGCAGAAAAGTCAAAATTCTTGACTTTCAGGTCTATATAATATGAACATATATGCCTCTTGTTTGATAATAAAAACGTTCAAAAATAATGAATACTACTGTAGTGATGTAAATTTTCATGAACATTTTTTTCGTTGAAAATTTTCATGAAAATTTTCAAAAGCTTGAAAATTTTCGAAAAAAAAATCAAATTGATTTTTTTTTGTTAAATCAAATTGATTTTTTTTGTTAGTTCATTGTTACAGAATAAGTTGGCGTTTGAATTCACTCTTTTCAATGATTTTCTGAAGCACCAAATGCATTTGCAGTTTGCATTTGGATACAAAATTATAAAATTATAACATGTGACAACAAGTGAGGTTATATGTAGGTACAGCTCTATACAGACAAAGTCAAAGAGTCAAAGAACCAAGAACTTAGTACCAGGAAACATCGAACAGGAAATGAGTATGAAACCAAAAAAGCTTCATTTGAAAAGTGAAAGAGGAAACATGAAAAAAATATTCATTGAAAATTTTCATTGAAAATTTCAATAAATTTGCATTGAACATTTTCAATGAATTGAACATTTTCTGAAAATTTTCAATTGAAAATTTGCAACGTTCCATCACTAACTATGAGCAAGTAGGAATGAATGTGATGGGTGTTCTAGCATGTTGAAGTAGGTCAGTTGCATGAGACTGCAATCTCCCTGCTGATCAGCTATGACTCATGCATGGCATCTCCCCACATGCAAGGCGAAAACAAGGACTGCACTGGCTACTTCCCCGCACACACAAGTCGTTCAGTTGCCTCAACTTATGCGAGTGTAAACCGTTGTCATGATATATCCGGACATTACCAGTATTAGTATTAATGCAAGAGAAGAGAGGTTCATTAGTTGATCATTTTTGCTAGCTTACATTGTACATAGAGTAGGCCTATATGATCAATAACAATACATGAATTATACATCATTAGAGTTTGAAATGCAATATATCTAGATGGATAGATACATGATTAAGAGTGAACCAAACACATGAATGTTGATATCATCCACCTTGAACCAAGTCTCTTGTTCATTTCTTTCCCTCAACAGCAGATATACCATTTATCCTTATAGACCCTCATTTGTTCTAGATTTATGATTGTTGGTAGTTGAAAGTTGAAAGGTCCCAAGTTGTAGCCTTCCTGTTGTGAGCGTGAGCTAAGCATGGCAACATTTAGTTCGTTTTTTTTTTTAAATTGGGTTTTAACGACGCACTGTAATGATTACTAAGATCTATTGGCGTCGGATGAATGATTAATGAGATGATGGGATGATGAGTTGAAGGTTTTTATGGGTAGTGGGAAGGATAGTGGGAAGGAAGCGGTCGTGGCCTATATTGTAGGAACCATCCCGGCATTAGCCTAGACTACAGAGGGAAACCACGAAAAACCCCTGTAAAGATGGACGGTGGCGGGGATCGAACCGGGTCCGATATGTCCCTTCACCTCCCAGATCACACGAAGCAAGTGAGCTAACCACTCAGCTACTGTGCCGGTCATTTAGTTCGTTCCGACTGCCGTGCTGTCACCTACACGGGACAGCCCCTACATGTGACAGCCCTTACGCCAGCCAGCTCACTTACCACAAGCTACACAAATATTGTAGATTCCAAAAGTAAGAAATCGTATTGAAAAAAGGCGATTTCCGAAATGTTTCCTGGTGGAATAACTGGGGGGCCGTCTCCCCTGACTCCCCAGTCGGCTAGCTGTTGATGGGGTCATCAAGCACCAACAGTGAACAAGAACAGTGAATGTTTATACATCTGTTTTATTGATTCACTCTGGGAGGCATTGGAATGATAACTGTAAGATTGATTGATTGAATCACTATTCATTTATGTTAGGTATACAGTTAGATTGTACTGATGACTACAATCTATTGGCGGTTGTGAGATGGTGGAAAGGTGGAAAGGTGGAAAGGTGTACGTGTGTTGATCAGCAATTTTGACGTCAAGGACTGAGGAAAGACGCTTTAGTCGGAATGACAGCCGAGTGCGTTTGAATGATCTACCCCACTGTCATAGCACACTTCATGACTGTGCTCGAACTGCCTACGAGCTCAGTACTACAGACTTGGTCACCTGCAATTATCCCCGCATCCAGTGGCGTAACTACCGCAGGGGCAGCCAGGGTAGCCGCTCCGGGGCCCATGCCGTATCATCAAAAATACGTTTCACGATTACCGAAAAATAATGAACCTATTTATATAACCGAAAAAAATACTTTTCAATATTATCTGAAATTACTTTGAAAATAACTGACTCATTTCAAATATAATTCCACAAAGAGGAAATTCAAGTTGAACTTGATTAAACAAGTAAATTCTTGGATACGAATTATATCAGAAAAACTGCCATATTTTTTTGCTGAACTTACAGCACTTAAAATAAATATGAGCTTCCTACTTTGACTACATTTTGGTGAAAATTCAACTATTTTTCCTCTCAAGAGTAAGTGTCATTCAATCTCCATCATCAATATACAAATTTTATTCCATAGAATGACATGATTGTGAATGTATTTCAATCATAATTTTGAGTGTATTTCAATCGTCTTCGATAGTGAATTGAACAAACATGAAATATGGAGGTTGCATGTTGCGTGATATCAAAATGTTATCACTTCAATTGAAATTTAGATTTTTTGGGGGAAGGGGGGGGGGCATGCGAGTCCTTTGCCCTGGGGCCAAAATTCCTAGTTACGCCACTGCCCGCATCATCTATATCATACACGTCTATGTCTATGCCTTTATATAATAATATATAATATTCTTTGTCCCCATTAAATCCACATACAATGATTCATGAAACAATTGACACTCTATGTAATTGCAGTTGAGACATTTCTGTGAAACAACCGACAGTAAGATGAATCTTGATCGAGATGAGACGGTATATTCAAAACATAGGACTGACTGAGTACAGTATTACGTAAGTCATTCTGGGTCCTCTTCATCATGTTATGTTGATATACTGGATTCATCAAAAGAATAGTACTCTTCATCCATAGACAAGTTTTCTCAATCGAATTTTGAATTTTGTGAATGATTTTTAATTTTTCAGGATGATAAGATTGAATGAGTTCATTAATTTTATTCTTAAATATATTGTATATTTACGCTCCATGAATCAAAATTCTCCGAATAACATGGAATGATATAACATATCATTCCATGTTATTTGGAGAATTTTGATTTTATATTTTTGATTTTATTTTTGATATATATATATATATATATATATATATATATATATATATATATATATATTAAATATATATATATATATATATATATATATATATATATATATATATATATATATATATATATATATATATATATATATATATATATATATATATATATATATATATATATATATATATATATATATATATATATATATATATATATATATATATATATATATATATATATATATATATATATATATATATATATATATATATATATATATTTATGTATATAGCACTATATATATATATCAGTATTTTTTCAAACAAACCACCCCTGGCCGGCTGGCCCTGTAACTTTCGGCCCCAGCTTTGCCTATATGGGGCCTACTCAGTGAGAAAATCTGGTAAGTAGGATACATGTCCATTCAGATAATTCTAGGCCCCCCCCTCCCCCTTGACCTGTTGATCGCGCATAAGATGGTAAAGTGCGAGCTAATCTGACGTGATCAGGTACTGACCTTCACACGAGAGGCGCATAAATCAATGCCCGAGTGAGAAAGGGGAGAGGGGGGAGGGGGGGAGGGGGGGGGGAGAAGCGCCGTGAATCGACCGCGACGTGACGTCACATCGCGAGTACCCAGAAGCTCACACAGGGGTAGAAATCGATGGGAGCTGTGACCCACCTAAAACTCTACCGCTGTGGGGATGCTGGCCACTCTACTAGCATTTGCACAAATATCGGCCGAAACCGTCGGACTCGGAAACACCTGTTAGACCTTGCCAGCACTGGGCACGGCTCCAAGCATTCACAACTGGCATACATCCACGACAAACCCATAAACTGTTCGGACTATTCTCTTCCAAGAGAAGACTTCAGCTAAACAAGTCGACTGAACAGAATTGAACAAGTTGTCGAACTTGGATGCTGATGACTATTGTTTGTTGAACGCCCCACCAACAGTTGGGCTATTGGGGAATTGAGGTACGAATGAGCGGACGATAGATGAATGTGATTGATGATTTCTGCGGGTCTCAAACCCACGCCCGACTAGGCTCCAGTTTCTACAGCACTGCCTCAGCTCAGCTGACTGACCACAAATTAGACTTCTAGCAATCATTTCAGTCAGATTATGTCTTGGTGATATACATAAGGTGGATCTACCTCTGCTGATAATTATGTATATATTGTTCGACTACGCATTGCACTGATGACCGAGATGTATTGGCGTCAGTGAATGATGAAAGAGGCGATGTGAAGTTGAGATGAAATAATAGTGTATTATTTTGGACAGTGGCAAGGAAACGGTCGTGGTACTGGTATGTGGTATATACATATATATATATATATATATATATATATATATATATATATATATATATATATATATATATATATATATATATATATATATATATATATATATATATATATATATATATGAAACCCAATTTGTATTATTCTCGTGAAGCTATGTCTAAGTAGCGTTCCGTACGAGCAAAAACTCACTGGAATATTGCATCTCTTGCTAACCAGCAAGAAATGTAGTAGATTGCCTGAAATTGCTACGCCTCAGTCGTCAATAGCAAGTGGGGGTGAAGCAACATTAGTCGTGTTCCAGAATTCAGCGCTTAGCTAGCGCTAGATAAGCATTGTCGAAATGGCGTTCCAGATTCTAGCAGCTAATTCCGCTAGAATCTAGCAAATCGTTCCAGAATCTAGCCAGCCAAGTCCGCTGACATAGCTCATCTAGCGGTAAAAAAGGTTGCTGACTTGCTAGTTAAGCCATAATTTTGAGCGCCAATTCAAATAGCAAGACATCGCTTGGTATGGTCGACCTGCAGATTGAGTATGAGAATGAAATGATGTCAATAACTGTGAACGAAAGTAGTGCAGAACAATCAAATAATTATGAGTTTTAATATTTGCATGTAATGAGTAGATGATTATGGCAAAAAAATCGACTTTGAGGTTATAGGAAATTGCCAAAAAGTTTGCAAAGGCCTAGGCTTAGATTGGAGTCTATTCATTTCCATTGGCAATAAGAGTAAGAACTTCGTCATCCTCTTCTGATCCACTGGAGGAGGAATCCGAAGAAATGGCTGCATTTAATGCAACTGCTGCAGTTGCCAATACGATTTGATCTTCCGCCATAACTTTCACAGCTTGTTACAAGCAAAAGATGCTCGTGGTCGTTCCAAAATTGCAAGCTAGCTGATCTAGCAGTGACGTATGCTAGGCCAACTTAGCGCTAGCAAAGCGCTTGATTCTGGTACGCCACTATTGTCTCGGGCTGGCAGGAGGCTAGCGAACCGCGGTGGAGCGGATAGGACAAAGTTCCAGCGTTTAGTGAAGCATGACAATTTGAGGCCAGATATTCACAGTATTTTGGATGACGGGATATTGAAACATTTCAAACATTACAATAATATCGATTTTTTTTTCATTATAGTCAAGAGAAGTTTCTGTTCGATCTACTACTATGATAGAATAACTCACTTCTACAATAACTGTAACTCAGATCAAAATAAATGTAGATGCTTTTAATTGGGAACAATTACTCAAATGGGTCACATCAATTGTAACATGTATACATCACTCAGAAAAACTGATCTTATTTCGACACTCAAACCGCCTTTCACGAGTTGACCCATGTTTAGTTTGGAATAATTTCTAAAAATCCAAAGAAAATATGTCAATGGAAGAAAGTTTGAGTCATGGACCTAGATGGAAAAAATGTTTATATTTTGGTGAGAATATTATAACGTAGTTCACAAACTGTAAATGAGTGAAAAACAGATTTGAAAACGTGACGGGATCAGCATAGCTATCTAAAGGAGTACGGGAATGCCACCCTCACTACATGCGGATGGCTGGGTAATAGATGAGCCTCATTGGTTTGAAAATCAGCTCAAGGTATATTCTTTCTGATATTGGTCAATTTTGTATGCTCTTATTACTGAATCTTCAACACTTTGCCTAATGATTTAAGAAATTTTTCAAAATTTTCTGAAGTTAAACGAGAAATTAAAACTTTCATTCTTTCCAATATGGATGGTGCATGTACCGACCATTGTTGAATTATTCATTTAGTTGATCCTAATAATTTGACCTTTGTATTTATTTGTTTTCTGATTATTCTGCTGCTCAAGTATTATTTTCGTTATTTTTCTCAATAATTATTCATCACCGACATATTATAGCTGTTATGATCCAGTGTATTATTATATTTTTGTATTTTTATTTGATGTGTACTCAAGTCAAGTAACGTCCTCTCATATAATTTATTAATTAAATTCATATAATATGATTCACATAATTCATTAATTTGTACGAAGGAAGACATTTCTTTTCATTCAATTAAATCTGTTAGAACGCCACAGTTAAGCCCTTATGGGGCTTTGTGGAAATGCCACGTGAATGTCGTTTTTGTAATTTATGTGTAATTTTTGAAGCAATAAAAAAAATAAAAAATAAATAAATCATTTCATCTTCATTTGATCCGACCAGCGATTTCTGGAGTTGATAACAGAGTTTATTGAAAACCCCCCATCCACCCTCCCCCCCCCCCCCTCCCACCACACATCCTCAGTGAGGGCCCAACCCCAACTCGTAAAACACAATTGCTTCATTCACACAAGCATACTTTGATACCCAACAATTGGAAATCTTGACACTTTCTTCAAATTAATAAAACACGGAGAAATATGATTACACATCTCCATGAAAAGTTGCGTTCATTTTATCATTATTTTAATACCCAAACTCTTCGTTTCGGGTTTGATCATGGTCAACGTTATTGAGAGGGAGGGATGTTCTAACATTCTGTCATTTGATGGCTGTCGATATTAGTTGAGTTGTTTTATGAGAGAATGTAATTTTTTTAATAAAACGAAAATTGATTGATTTAGCTAATATTGTGGATGGTATACAAATCGGAAGCATGCTAGATATAAGAAATTCTACAGGGGATATTGATCTATTTGTAGATTGTCAAAAATAGGCCTACATATAATTGATCACTAGTGATAGGCGTGGCTTATCGGCAGGCCACCTTGATCTATACTTCATGTGGGCATTTAGAGATACTCTGATAGGCCATGTCGATTTTCCCACATAACAAACAGCCCATTTGATTGGATGTTTTGTTTTGTGACGTGTGTGGGCGGGTCAATCACTAGTCGTCAATTATGTCACACATGACACATTTTTCAAGTTTTCGGTGGCAGGCCATACTCAAGCAAATATTTTGTAGCTCACTGAGTGAAATATCTCGACATTTGATCAAACATCATCTTGTGATTATTCAAACAATATTCCGGGATATTTGGATGACAATACTGAGTCAATTCCCCCCTACAACTGTCCATTCTTTCCAGGAAGATGGATTCCTTTGAGAGGCCTATTTTGAGCAGGCATACAGATTGCCAGTGCCATGATGAGAATATAGTGAGATTTAACAAACCTATATTGACGTTTGTCGTCGATCTCTTGTTCAGCAGCCATCTTGTTTTCACTTGACCAGAGCACTGACGGACACAATCCACTTCCTTGACACTTGACAACTGGCGGTGCCACATTCAGGAGTTTAGACAGGGGAAACTTCAAGACAAAACAGTTGACAAATCACGCTACAACAATTCACTTTCGAGCCGACTGTTTTGTGGCAATAAGACGATCTACTCAAGGTCACTGCAAAGCCACTCTAGTTGCGTGGACACTTGGGTTAAAACACGCCATTTCCATACACCAATTATATCCGGTGAATTGACGCTAAGGTTTATTATTTAGATTCGACATTTGTTAATAATCAACATATAAAATAATACCATACAGATAAAAACTTGAACTTACAACAATTGTATAATAACATTCTATTAAATCAGAATCAATTGTAGATGACAGGTTCTTTAGGACAGATCAAGATGCATTGAGGGTTGCGTTGGTTTGCCGTTTGGAGATGGTGACTTCACTCAACTTGAAAACACGTTCCATTTCCTGACTACTTTTCTGAGAACCTAGTGTTGTTTTGTAAAAACAGCTGATGGGCTGACAAACTTGATGACGGCTGTTATCAGCTGAGCCGGCGTGAACGTAAAGTCAGTTCCTTTTATCACTGCTTATCTACGCACGATCGATAGTTCTTAAAATGCGGCCCGTGAATTGGAACATATTTTCAACATAAGAGAGATAGGAAGAGTCCAACCAGCAAACCAACGTGACCCTCAATGCATCTTGGGACAGATTATTCTGTAATGATGTTTGTCATTCCTAGTCAGTCGATAAATACATCTAGCGGTGTTTTCATATAATGGTTGAGGAAAGAATCGATTGAACTGAATAGTGTAGTTTGTAGGTGGTGTGTAATTAAATAATGAGACATGCGACCGGACAAGGTCAAGTGCTCCTAGCCTTGTACACCCGGCACCTCCACGCGGCTAGAAGACACGGCTCGGCTGAACAACATGTGAATGGGACATATTATCCACCATCAGGGAATAAATATGGGTCGAACGGAATGACCACGTTATTCCGACATATATACGAGCAAGTTAAAGCAATTACCAAACTTCTGACAAATATTGAAATTACACAAACATGCTGAAAACGTCACGAATAAGGTAATGAGATGAGAATTGAGGTGAGAAAATCTCGAAAATAGTATTTTCGCTAGATTGTCCGACATGATTGGAATTGATCGTTATGTAAGGATAGAATCATTCGATGAAGAATGTAATTTTGGAGAGATGGAGTTTTTATTTTTCTTAAATCAGGGCTATATAGTCTCATGGGGGTTTTCGAATTCCTTCCTAGTTTTTTATAAAAGTACTTGGAACCTATCTCGACAAAAACCATGCAGTTTCGAAGTTGATGAAGTATTGAATCGAGCCAACGCTATATTAAAAAAAAATATATATATATATATATATATATATATATATATATATATATATATATTTATATTTATATATATATATATATTTATATATATACATATATATATATATATATATATATATATATATATATATATATATATATAATATATATATATATATATATATATATATATATATATATATTATATATAAATATATATAAATATATATATATATATATATATATATATATATATATATATATATATATATATATATATATATATATATATATATATATGAATATATATATATATATATATATATATATATATATATATATATATATATATATATATATATATATATATATATATATATATATATATATATA
>OZ023327.1:8779729-8785523 GCA_964007535.1 Brachyptera risi | reverse complement strand
ATATATATATATATATGTATATATATCTATATGTATATATATATATGTATATATATATATATATATATATATATCTATATGTATATATATCTATATGTATATATATATATGTATATATATATATATGTATATATATATATATATATATATATATATATATATATATATATATATATATATATATATATATATATATATATATATATATATATATATATATATATATATATATATATATATATATATATATATATATATATATATATATATATATATATATATATATATATATATACATATATATATATATAGATTGATGTAATCAAACTGGAATGATTTATGGAGCTAAGCCCCACCTGCCCTAATGGAGGAAGCGCCGCTGGTTCATGCCATGAGGGATTTTTTTTTTTCCAAGTAGGCCTACATAATTGTAATACTCGGGCATTTTTTTGTAATACACAAAAAAAAAGTGGTTAGTAGTTGACCCTCATATCTTCCTTTTCCAATACAATTCCACTCAGCAGAATACTTCTCCTGATAGAAGCATTTTCGTTTCGTAATTGTAACACAACACACAAGTAAACTGTTGCTCTCTCAGAGCTAGACTAACTAATGATGCACCATACCACATGTAAACAGTAGGCAGTAAAAGTTTGTCACATGTCAGAAGGGATGGGGTGATGAATGATTGTAGCCCGCAGAGCGCGCGGTAATTTTTGAAAGAGAACGGCACTTGCACTCAAAAACACTAATTCTTCATGGCGTCGTTAATACCGAAAATACATTTATTGTCGCAAAAAATGGAATAATATTACTCTTGCGACGAAACCAGGACATTTGTGTGTCCCAAGATTTTTTTTTTTGAGACACCGGGACAAGAAGTAGAAAACCGGTACAATCCCGGTTTTCCGGGATCGATGGTCATACTATTGAGTACACTTGTGCCATTGCTGAAGGAGTGTGTGAATTATCGAGTGCCAGTATATGAAAATGCATCACCTAAACAAGTCTTATGACAGTTTAATCTCTTCAGTAAGTTTCTTTTCAGTACATTTTTCACCTTGGTAAGTTTCATTTTTCTGATCCCATCCATTTGTTCCTACATGTTGAATAATTTCTTTAGTAAGTTTTTCACTTTAGTAAGTTCTCTCTGTCTGTGGTGTTCTGAAAACCGTATTAAAGAGGTTCCACTGTATATTGTACTGTTTATACGAGGTGAGCTTTTGGTTCCTACCGTGACTTGTATTGCTGCTTGACCTTGTACTCCCTGGCACATCGGTACGAGCTTCCCCCGGCCGACACCAGTGTGCCACAAGACGAGGCAGCCGACATGCAACTCACCAGAGTGTCACTGTCCGAAGTCGGTGTCACTGCTGTCACCAAGGTGTCGCTATCCGAATCTACAAACGCAAACAACACTTGTTTTATGAGCGTAGCGGAGATTTCTATTTCATAGATTGAAAAAAATTGGGCTTGGTTTTTTATTTGTATGCGGCATACAGGTCAGGAAACCAGAATAGGTTGCGATTGTTTTTCTGAAAAATTGATGGGGCCTGCAATGGTTTTTCCGTGAGAAATCAGAAAGTTTGGAAAATCCCTATAAGAATGAGTCGGAAGAAAAATACTTGGGATGTGAACATATCTCAAAAGCTTTAAGCTTCTCCCTGAATATGGAAAACATAATCATTCATATTTTCAGTGACTTTCACAAGAATCGGATGAGAAATAACAAAAAAAAACGCAATAAAAGTTTTCATTTCATTGAATATTGGGATCAATTGGTTTTGCAAAGTGTATATGCAACAGATTGCAGCACTATGAATATCAAGAAGTTGCAGGTAAGGTTTTCGAACGTTTCAAGTAATCCAAGGTCCGTAGTTAGGAATGAGCTGGCAGAATAATTTTCATTCTAGATTTCCATACTTCTAAGCTCATCTCACAACACATATACCGCGTTTTCCTAGTTTTATACAAGGGTCGATATCATTGGGATCATCCGCACATCAATGAAACATTGTCCATCATCAACATCCAGAAACATATAGAGATCAAGTTCCTCAACATGCCGCAGTAATTCAGCACAAACATGCCTACGGGCCTGTGACGATGTATTTCGTACATCGACACAGCAGAACAATTTGTTCGATTACAACTTGGTACAATGACAAACCGGCACATGTAGCTCAGTTGCTAACGAGCTCACTTCATGTGATGCAGGAGGTGAGGGGCTTATCGGACCTGGTTCGAACCCCGTCACCGTCCATCTTCACAGGGGTTTTTCGTGGTTTCCCTCTGTAGTCTAGGCTACTGGTGGGATGGTTCCTACAATATGGGCCACGACCGCTTCCTTCCCAAGAAACATTCGTCTTATCATCTCGCTAATCAACTATCCAACCTCAATAGATCTTAGTTATAATTTCAGTGTGTCATTAAACCCAATACCTAATATAAATGAAAAAACACAAAAATAATAAAAACAGTGAAATAAGAAACAGAAATGAAAAAAACAAAACAAAAATGAAAACAGTAAAATAATACGTTGTACACCCAAATAGACACTCACCATCATCATCGAATGCGTCGTAGAATTCATCGTCATCGGTGTCGTAATACCTGGGGCTGCGTGAGCCTCTCGACTTGAGCGAGTGTAGCGAGTCGGAGCTGGAGAGGTGAGACGCCATCGACTGCTCTAGCTCGTGGTGTTCCTTGGCCAGAACGTTCAGGGCTTCTTCCAACACCCTCCGTTTCTCACGCTCTTGCTTCAACTGTAACTTGCGAACCTGTAACAATTCGGTGACTCAATTTCACATTCCACTTGGCCTGTACATATGTCATCATCTAACTCGTTACTGTATAGTTTTCAGGCGCAATTGCCCGGATGCACTACTTTTCAGAAAAAACATTTTGAAATTTTTGAAAACCACATAGGCCCTAAGTGAAATCTGAAGGAGGAAAATTGGATAAAATATTTTCTTCAAGTGAATTTATAATTTCACAGAATTTAAAGATAGAAATAATAAACGTTGAATATATCACACATTTTTATCGAAATCGGATCAGCCTTCTGTAGAAAATTATTATAACGTAGTTTTTTTCAGATTAATCAGAAGGTTATTGTGAAGTTTGAAACGTTGAACTAATGAAATAGTTTAACGTTTTGAAAAATGAGTAAGTAGCAAGTGGAACACAAAAGCAGTGCATTGATGGGATAGAATGTTTATTGTTTTAGGATCTTCCACCCATAACATGATCATTACTACATGGATACATAATGAACACAGGGTACACAGTACAACTGTTATAGATGTATGCAACTAATAATTAGTGTAATGATCTGAAGATCAAGTTATATGTTATGCAGTTTTATTTCATCTTTATATGAGTGTAGATGGAAGAGTCAGGATGCAGAACCTATTGTCATCATAATTTTGTTGTATTTTCTGTGTGTTCAATTTTGTTTCTGAAATGTATGTGAATTATGTTTTAAACTGGTTGAATGGAAGAACAGCCCTGCCGAATTTCGTCAGCAATGAAGTTCCTTCAATAATAATAATAAAGAACCCAAAAAAGGATCCGATTCTTACAAATAGAAATAAAAGTTCCAGAAAAATGTTGATAATGTGAATAACATTTCTTTTTGATTCCAGTTTGGGTCCCTGAGTGAAAACAGGGAAGGAATTATGGTTTAAAGGAACGACAGTAATGAGTGGTGAGAAATGAATGAGCGTGCCACAACCATGCTAAATCCCCTCCAATCGTAAATGGTTACAAACCCTAACTCAATAAGACTGTGCATACTTTTGTCAGTCTTCACCAAGTGCACAAAGACTGCTATCTTCCAACAGTGATTTGAGTGGCGACTAACTAGGAAAACGCCATATATGCGTTGTTAGACGAGCGGATAGTAATAGTATGTTGACTTTTATGCCAAACTTTTGCCTACATTCGCCAATTGGGTGACATTTAAGGTATAAATGGGTAAAAACTGCTTCGAGTGGTAGCAATTGAGCACATTGTATGATTTTTCCTAAAAATGGCTCACCCGATCGAACTGAGAATTTCCAGAAATGTGTATCGGAATGTAATTCAACTTCACGCGAAATTTCATTTTTTTAGGAATTTTTTTTTTCCGTTGTGTTATTCTAATGGGTATTTTTGAAATTTCTGAAATTCATAAAAATAAGTTACCACCTGATAATGCCACAAAACTACAGATCCAAGTTAGATGAGGAACCATAACGAAAAAAAGTTTGAAGTTGATAGCTGTAGCCTTTTGACCTGTGGAGAATCAACAAAAATACATGGAAGAAAAAAAAAAAATCAACACCAATTTTTTTCAGTATGTCAAATTGAATCTTCGCTAAAGCTCATCTAATGACCTGACAGAGTGTACTGTACCTCTTCCTGCTGCTGGAACAAGGACAGGCAATGGCTGAGAGAGGCCATCATGTGGCCAGCTGTATCTGACATAATCTGAAACTTCTGAAACAAACAACAAACACAAACACAAATAACAACTGTGCTCGCTGAGTAACTTGGCAGCAAATATGTGACTAGCAGAAATAAATTATTGTTAATTGTACCGGAACAAAAAATGGGAAACATTTGTCAAAAAAATGTATTTAGATGTGAATTTTTTAAGCTTCTTGGAAAGAAGGTACGAGTTGATTACGATCTTGCCGTGCTGTTGTGGGAAACCATCCCAGTATTCACTTGAATGACTGAAGGGGACCTCGTTCAAGGCACTTGAGCGTCAAGTAATCACTTCAAGTATTATTAAAACAAATATCCAGATTTGTTTTGAATGGACAAATTGACGTGACTATTTCCAGGAAACATTTTCTTGAAATTGGAAAGTGTTGCTAAAAGTTGAAATGAATATGAAAGTGGTAAACATGACGTTGCATCAAGTACAGCCATCACGGTAAGTCGGTGACTTACTCTAATAACGGGGCCTGGGATCGAGTCGTCCGATATGCCTTCAACGAGACCCACACGATCGTTGACCTGCCTTTCTAATACTTGTTGGTACGCAGCTGCAGTCTGAAGGGCATCCTACGACAAATCAAGGTCAACAGACATGAGATCGAGTTGGTACAACTAACAACGGGATAACTAACTAGTTGATAGCAAACAAGTTACCTGCATGGACCCAAGTGGTTTCAGGTTCTCGTCTTCCTCGTCGCTGTCATACGAACAGCTGCCTTGGCTCAAATAATGATTGCTAAATGAGATGTGTTCTAAAAATGCATTTATCCATTTCTGAAACAAGGAAGCAAGGTGTTGACATTCTTCTTGTTGTTTCTTCATGAAACAATTGACACTCTATGCAATTGCAGATGTTGAGTCATTTCTGTGAAACAACAGACAGTAAGATGAATCTTGATCGAGATGAGACAGTATATTCAAAAAATGGGATTGACTGAGAATAATTGAAAAGACAATTTTGACCTAAGAAATATCGTGTTCACATATAGGCCTATTCACGCAAAGATTAGTAGGCCTAAGCTTGGTCTACAGTGAAATCTCTATTCATCGTTTTTCAAGGGACCAGGAAAATAAAACCATCCATCCAGGAAAACTATCCATCCGGGAAAATTAACATTTATTATATGGAAGTGGGGCTAGAAAAAATGAATGATACATCCAGGAAAGCGATAGGTCCGGGAACGATGCATAGAGGTTTCACTGTATCAGAAGTTTTTTTCAAATTTGACAATGATTCTGAATTTTGTATAGCTTCTGGTAATTTATAACACAATTTTAATTTTAAATAGTTAAATTTCACTGGTGT
>OZ023327.1:8677229-8777229 GCA_964007535.1 Brachyptera risi | reverse complement strand
GAGATTTGTCCTAAATGATAGGTTTGTCGTTACATTTAGATATTTTCCATCGATTCAATGTTTGAGGGCTTGCATTCAATGTTCATTGCTTGACTGATGACTCCCCCAACAGCTTGATAAAACACATGCCCAGGGCTCACAATGTATGGTTTTATAAATCATGTAGTTTGGTTTTTGAAATCTCAAATTTTGTTTTATGGTGGTTCTATCATCGAGTTTATAGTGGTATAAACTCAATGGTTTTATGAATCAAATATTTTGCTTCATAGTGGTGGTATCAGAATTTGACCACATTATGTGTCATTACACTGATTTTGGTTGGATGAGTGATTTAGGTAAGGATATGTTAACTGTGGTTGGGTTATTAGGTACGAATTGGCTAGTGCGATAGCAATAATCAATGAATTATAAAGAACACATTTATAAAAACAATACATTGAATTCTACAGTTCAGATATTAGAACCTGGTCAGAAAAGAATTGTAGCCGTTGAGGCCTAGGCCTACATGCAGCGGCAGTCAAATCCACTAAACTTAGTGATCTACAGTAAACCCATGTTAAGACGTAACTCAGGGGCATATAGAAAGATATTTTGGAATGATCATTCGAAGAAAAAAATAGGGCAAATGTTATTAGTATGGGTATTACATGTTCAATTGTCATAGACCCCGTTTACATTACTACTCAACTACTCTAGTAACCCCACCTACGATCGTAAATTACCGTGTGTGAACGTAAATTAATTGCTACGCTAGTAACAAAAGCTACTACAGTCAACTTACTACCCTTAGTAAGGTTACTCTAGTAGATGTAGTAGTGTGAACGCTCGATAGTTGGTACTACCGTTCGATTCAAGGAGAAGATGGCGACAAAGAAAGCAGCTGGCGTGCCGAACTGTTAATGCACAGCCTTGTAATTCTTGTAGTGTCGCTCGTCAGACGGCTGTAATTCGAAATAATCTGCTCTCGCGGTAAAACATATAACTAAAACCTCTAGTAAACAAGAATCTCTATTTGACAGTGTGAACGCAAAAATAGTTACTATCGTTTTACACCAGTAACCTCACTAGAGTAGTTGAGTAGTAATGTAAACGGGGTCATAACAACGCTGTTGGTAACTTCTGGCATGCCATCGCAAGGCTCCAATATCAAGTCAATAAACAGTGCAATATACTGGCGTGTACCAACCAGCTTTTTACCTACTATGGACGTTGGGAAATCGCCAATAAAACGTGTGGACTATAAATGAGACTTTTGCACGAGGGGAAAACTGAAATTCAAGTTTAAAACAAACACTTTCTGATCTTGAGGAGAAAAATGAACTTGGTAGAGTATTTTCAAACTTTCATACTGTAGTCAACGTTACAATGGTGGTCTAGTGCCGTGGGGCTTTAAATGCTTCATCTGCTTCAAATTCCCTTGTTCTCAAATGTACCGGTACCGTAAGTTTTGGTTTCACCATTTTTAAAAACTGAAAATAAGGAATGAATTGACACAAATGCAATACGTAATTCAAACGCGATGTTCACTTGACATTGATTTTGTCTTGCTGAGCATGCTTGTCGCACGCGTAGAATGAGCAGGGATTGGTAGTGGCAGGAGGGAGAGGGGTGTTTATCCTCGCTTCTATTCGACTCGCTATTTATTATTAAGAAAGAAATGAGTCACCCTCGGTAGCTCGGTCAGCTGAGACACCGCTTCAGGAACTGAAGTCACAGTTGGGCGTGGATTCGAGTCCCGCATAGGGTATGGGATTTTGTGAACGTCCTTTCACCCATTACCACTCCATAGTTGCATAATCACCTGCTCATTTATACCCCCGTATAACCCAGCTGTTGGTGGGCTCGTTGGCAAAAATAATGATCAGAAATGGATAACAAGCAAATCCTCATTTGTTCGGAACACGCAGACTTTCCACACGATTTTAATCACATACATCAATCATCTAAATGTGAGTTACTTGCAATAAAACATGCGTTATTATAAATCACTTCACAATTTAGTAATGCATAATTCAACTCCACTTTCTCTGTTCTCCTTTATAAGAAATTGTTACAAAGATCTGAGCAAACGTGAACGTAATATTGCAAGTATTCGTAAATGAAATGAGTTTCTTGTATCACCACTTGGTAGATGGCTCACGATCGGGTGGGCTCAGAAATTTGGACGATAAATTGGTACTCATTTTCAACAATTGGTAGTATGGGAAGTTGAGCCCCTAATTCAACCCTCAATACATGTTGATACAGACGTAGCTAGAATAGACTGATCGACTTGTTCCGACATTTGACATGACAAGACTCTCACCCAGACTGGTTTCCAGCCCAGAAATCTGGACCGTTTGAGAAGATGCCCTTCGAATCTTGTTGCCGACTTCTGGAGAAGTCTGATCGGTTGTACGCATAACACCTGTTGCATCTGGGAGTCCCTCGCTAGATCAAACGCAACCTGGCCTGCAACAAGACGACAACAATGTTAGCGCTACCGACTGTCTCGCTCGCTTGCTCTCAAGGAAACGCAACCTGGCCTGCAACAAGACAACAACAATGTTAGCGCTACCGACTGTCTCGCTCGCTTGCTCTCAAGGAAACGCAACCTGACCTGCCACAAGACAACAACAATGTTAGCGCTACCAACTGTCTTGCTCGCTTGCTTTCAAGGAAACTCGACCTGGCCTGCAACAAGACAACAACAATGTACTAGAGCCTTGCTAATCAAGTCTTGCTACTGCTATTGCGCTGGCTACTAAGTGACCAACTAACAAGTAGCAACAGAGAGAACCTCACTGAGTAACTAGGCTGTGGCTTCAATCAAATTGCTCCAATCTATTCTATGGGCTTACAGGTTTGTTCATTGATTAACAATTTGACAAAACGTTAAATGAACATGGTTATCCGTTTGAAGTCACTGCAGATTTCCTTCTGAGATTTACAAGACGTCAGTTCATTTTTTTTTTTTCATCGGGTTTTAACGACGCACTACAATGATAACTCAGACCTATTAGCGTCGGATGAATGATTGATGAGATGATGAGATTAAAGTTTCTTAGGTATCAGGAAGGATAGTGGGAAGGAAGTGGTCGTGGCCTCTATTATTATTATTATTATTATTATTATTATTATAGAACCTTTATTACTGGTGAAATTCGGCAGAGTCGTTCTCACATTCAACCAGTTTAAAACATAATTCACATGAATTTCAGAAACAAAATTGAAAACATGGAAAATACACCAAACACAGAAGGATACATGAATGCATACATTTGTTGTACACACAGAGATATATAAACATTGTGTGAATATACAACAAATTCACTGTAACAATATGATTATAATAATAATAATAATAATAAATGTTTTTATTCTTCAATTGATCATATACATGATATAAGAAAGGTCAATACAAATATATAAATAAAATATAGAATGGAACATATTGATACAATATAGCTAATATTTACAATAATAATAATAATTAACATAATGACTTATGCATGTCGAATATTCTGTTTACTTATTGATGATCGTTCAGAAATTCGTTTACAGAGTAAAAACATTTCCTAATAAAGTACATTTTCAATTTAATTTTAAAATCCTTATTTTCCTTCACTGATTTTAGTTCTAGAGGGAGATTATTCATATTATTATAAGTATGAGAAAATATTTCAAGTGAACTTACCACCAATATTTTAGTACTCAACATTCATAGAAAAAAGAAATAGAAAGAAACATGAATGAAAAAGAAGCATCAATTGGAACTGAACTATAATTGTGGAAACCATCCCTGCATTAGCCTAGGTTACAGAGGGAAATCTCGAAAAAAAAAAACTGTAAAGATGGACGGTGGCAGGGATCAAACCAGGTCTGATATGCCCCTTCACCTTCCAGATCAAATGAAGCTTGCGCGTTAACCACTGCGCTGCATGTGCTGGTACCTGTCAGTTTAACCTGTCAGTTTAATCTGTCAGTTTAACCTGTCAGTTTAACCTGTCAGTTTAACCTGTCAGTTTAACCTGTCAGTTTAACCTGTCAGTTTTGGCTGCAGTTGATAAATGTTGTTTAATAAGAGCTCCTCAAGACTGTGGCTTGTCACATCAAGACAAGACTTTCAAAACAAAACTTCAAGACTTTTCAAGACAAAATTTGTTCAAAAAAGCTCTGTGTAAGTTTCTCACCAAGAAATGCTTTTACAGAGTTGATGAATTCTGTTGAGTACCAATTGTTGAGTTAATTGTAACATAATTATCCAACTTCTTTAATTCTAGCATAGTTTTAGTCATGATGAATCCAATATTGGTACACTGTATTAATCAAATGGAGAATAAATAAATACAATACAATACAATACCTTATGTACTTATCTTTGCTTTGGTTATCTTTGCTCTCTATTTTTATTTGTTTTCAATGTGTACAGTGAGAGTTATTTTTACTATTTCTTGTTGTAATGACTTAATTGTTATATTACCAAAAATGTCGTTCTATATAATTTATGTGATCGACCAAAAAGACAATGAATCATTGTTACCATTATTATTGAATATTATCATTATTTATAAATTATGATTTAAATGTTAATATTATAGCAATATCTTTCATGACAAGATCAATTTGTATTATTTATTATTAAAAGAGAAGTGGAGAAGTATTTTATTTGTTTGTATTCTATCAAGTTAGCTAGCTGCTATCCAGACATTTCTTGTGATGTGTATTCATGTATGATAACATTGATTAGTAGACCAACAGACAAGTCTTGTTATGACTTTGTGGATCTACGATATTTGTGAATAACTCATGTTTTGTGTGATGAAAAATCTTCTCAAAAACAAAACTATCATCAATAATTTTACTATTACTGGTATTAATATTATGAATGTGTATCAGTATTCTATGCTACTGCCTGTACAAAGTCTATTCTTGCCTAAATTTATAACTAGGTTCTATTTTTCAGATGATTTCAAAATTCTCTATACAAACACCTCAAACACCAGATCAAATAACTTGATAAGCTATGTAATTCCCCGCTGTAATAATAAGCATGGTGAAGGGCGGTTGATGTACGCCATTCCATTTATTTTTAATTCTGTTCCTCAACATCTATTGAAACTTCAAAACATAAGTTCTGTCAAAAAAGAAATTAAGTGCTGGCTTTTAGACTCCTTGAGTGGTACTCTGTAATTATTTGCAAATGAAATTTGTGTCACTTGATGTGTAATTTGTATCCACCAAATCCTACTTTTTTCCCAATATCCTACCTTTCTAATTTAATTGAGCGCAATGTTATTTTTTATATGCAAATATAGTGTTTTCTTTCTTCATTATTATTATTCTCTGTCTAATCCACAGATAAGTCTTGTACTAGGCTTTGTGGAAAAAGTGAACCTAATGTGTTATGTAAATGAATGATAAATAAATAAACAACCTTTACTACTACCAATTATTATTATTATCATTATTATTATTATTATCCTTCATATAATATTATTTATCCTTTGAAAATGGTGTTGTGCCAGATAAATTGAAAATTGCGGTAAATCGTCCTGTTTATAAAAAAGGTGATCATTTATTATACTCAAATTGAAGACCAATAACATTGTTGCCAATAATTGATAAAATAATGGAGCGGTGTGTTGCAATAACCTTAGGCCTAACTAATTATCTAAGGAAATATAATATCATTATCAAATTTCAATTTGGTTTCCAAAGAGGAAAAAGTACTTCTGACCTCTTTGTTGAATTTTTGGATTACGTCAACTGTAAACTGAATGATAATATGCACATTATTTCTATGTTTCTTGATTTCTCAAAATCTTTTGATACTCTTTCCGCAGTAAATTATTAAAGGCACTTGAAAATATTGGTGTTAGAGGCCCTATGTTGGATTGGTTTGAGAGTTATTTAACGAATAGAACTTTTTTAGTAAAAGTTAACAATGAATTTAGTGATATCAAAACTTGTGAAAGTGGCATGCCACAAGGTTCAATTTTGGGACCAATTCTTTATTTAATTTATGTTAATGATATGGTAAATTGTATTAGACCCTAACTGTTGGACGTGTACGTGGTACTTGTCAATGAAATAAAATTAAAAATAAAACAGACTAAAAATATTAACAATATTTCCAGAGCACTTCAGCTCTCGTCCTCAGGTTGTTGAATAATGACAAACGGCAGGCTAGTCACCGGCCAAGTAACCTCGGGAAACGCCCCCCAAAACAACGTGGGAACAACCTAGTTTCTCACGTGGCACGGGTGAGTAAACCAATCGACCGAAAAACCAACATCAACCAATGACTAGCTAGCCTAAAGACAGGGATTTAATGTAAATGACGCATAAAACAAAAGAAATTAAACATTGTGATGACGTACAAGTATATTTTTCACGACAGGTTGTAAAATAGTGCGCCAAGCCTCAGCAAAGCTCAGACTACTTTGACTTAAATTATTAGAGGCGCAGGCAATGAAAATAGACTCCACGTATTTCCTTTTCATCAAGTTGCTCTCTTTATATATCCCCTTCGCTAAATGCCATTGGAAATGGTGACATTTCTCCCATGCATGTTCAGCGACCAAAGATCTTCCGATATCCATTTGTTTCACTTTGTTGCGGTGTTCCTCCATTCTGACAGAGATTGGCCTGCCTGTTTCACCGATATAAAATTGGTCACATTGGCAAGGGAGGAGATATACGGAGTTTTTAGAATCCTGTTCTTCGTCTAATGGCTTGGTTTTGCAGAGGAGGGTTCTGAGGGTATTGGATGATTTAAAAACAGTTCTAATATTTGCACTGGATAATATACGTTTCAGCTTTTCTGAAAAGTTTGGGACATATTCCAATGTAATGGTAGCTATAGGTTTCCCCTGGGTGTTGCTACCATCCAGATTTACATTGGAAGAAGAAACAGAGGAGGTGGAGGTTTGTTTCTTTCCAAAGCTAGAAAATATGGTGTTTAGTATAGAACTGGGGTAACCATTCCTCAAGAAGGCCTGGTGCAAAGACTTGCGTTCCTTAACAAACTCTTCGGTATTCGATGACACTTCCTTAGCTCTAGCCAGAAGACAAGTAACTATACCCTTCTTTACATAGAGCGGGTGGTTCGATTCAAAGCCCAGATATTGGTTAGTGTGAGTGGGTTTCCGGTAAACCGACGTTTTGAGACCCTGGCCGCACCTCTCAACTCGAACGTCAAGGAAAGGGAGACAGCCATCGTTCTCTTTCTCCACCGTGAACTGCACGTCTTTGTGATAAGAGTTAAGATCCGTCAGTAGATCTTCCAAAATGGAATCCCCGTAGTCCGGTATCACAGCAAACACATCGTCAACGTAGCGCTTCCAAATAGTGGGCCTATGATTGGACCTGTTAAGAACTGTTTCTTCAAGCTCAGCCATGAAAATATTGGCTAAAAGTGGAGAAAGGCAACTTCCCATCGCCAGACCTTCGGTCTGCATATAGAAATTCTCGCCAAACCGGAAATAGCTCGAGCCAACGCAGATAGACAAGAGCTCCATTATAGCCTCAATGGAAAGAGGTGTTCTGTCAACAAGGAAAAGGTCATCCTCCAACTTCTTCCTGATTATGATCAGAGTGTCATTGACCGGGACGCTAGGAAAGAGGTTGACCACATCAAAACTTACTAACCTATCCGACGGTTTTATGACAATGTCTTTCAGAACCCCCACAAACTCAGTGGAGTTTAAAACAGATGAACGGCAGTCAAGGCCCAAAGGTTTTAAGAGATCTAGCAAGAAACTAGACAGCTTGGCACAGGGGGAGTCTCTGCCACTCACAATCGGACGAAGTGGCCACTCAACCTTATGTATTTTAGGCACGCCATAGATATGAGGAGGTTTCGAGTGATGTGGAGTAAGCCAAGACCTCGTTCTACTTTGAAAAGCCGACTCGTGTTTCTTCAAAGTCCTGTAGACCTTAGATTCGATGGCCGTCGTAGGGTTCTTGTCTAGCAGTTTGTATTGCGAAGAAGACAGAATGATATTCATCTTCTCCTCGTATTCAGCTCTGTTGACCACCACGCTAGCTTTACCCTTGTCCGCTGGTAAAATAGTTATGGTCTTGTCCCTCCTAAGTTCCTTGATAGCCACCATGTCATTCTTGGAGAGGTTCTGCTTGATGCGAGGAGGTACTATCACCGCATTCTTAATCTTATGCCTTAAATCTTCCTTTAATGAGGGAGGTAGGCGGAAGATACCGGTCTCCACTGAGGCGATTACGTCGAGAACATCAATAACTTTAGGAGTAACAGCAAACCCCAAGCCTTTAGCCAGAACATCTTGCTCAGCGTTGTTGAGAATGCGACTCGAAAGATTGAACACCGTTTTCGATCCATCAAGACCTCTGTTTTGACTCCAATCACATTGTGCGTTCCGGCGACAAACTCGTTCCCCCAATAATCGTGAGAACTTATCTCTGTGGACAGACCTCACTTTCGAGAAAACATTATCGTAACGTCTTTGAATAGAGGCCAAAATGGACTGGAACCTGGATGAATTAGGGGGGACAATGTTGGCAAATACTCTGTCAATGTCACGATTAACAAGAAACAGGCGATGACGGTGGAAACCAATCCTATCCCTAATCAATTCCAGAGAAGCACGCTGAACCGCTAACATACTTTTTCGAGTAGAAGTGTAAGGTATCTTCAGCCTTAGACCAAACGGTACCAAGCCATAAGCTTTGCACTTGCAAAGGAACGTCAAATGATTGCTATGTTTAGCAAGATCCACAAATAACTTTTCTAAGGAACGACAATCACGAATAAATACCTGGTGAATATGTACGTCAGATGGAGTAAAGACCCTGTCTCCGTCAAATAAAACTTCGTTGAAATGCAGGTCCATGCTGATATAGATAATAAATAACGAAGTAGTGTACCACGAGAACTGTATTAGACCCTAACTGTTGGACGTGTACGTGGTACTTGTCAATGAAATAAAATTAAAAATAAAACAGACTAAAAATATTAACAATATTTCCAGAGCACTTCAGCTCTCGTCCTCAGGTTGTTGAATAATGACAAACGGCAGGCTAGTCACCGGCCAAGTAACCTCGGGAAACGCCCCCCAAAACAACGTGGGAACAACCTAGTTTCTCACGTGGCACGGGTGAGTAAACCAATCGACCGAAAAACCAACATCAACCAATGACTAGCTAGCCTAAAGACAGGGATTTAATGTAAATGACGCATAAAACAAAAGAAATTAAACATTGTGATGACGTACAAGTATATTTTTCACGACAGGTTGTAAAATAGTGCGCCAAGCCTCAGCAAAGCTCAGACTACTTTGACTTAAATTATTAGAGGCGCAGGCAATGAAAATAGACTCCACGTATTTCCTTTTCATCAAGTTGCTCTCTTTATATATCCCCTTCGCTAAATGCCATTGGAAATGGTGACATTTCTCCCATGCATGTTCAGCGACCAAAGATCTTCCGATATCCATTTGTTTCACTTTGTTGCGGTGTTCCTCCATTCTGACAGAGATTGGCCTGCCTGTTTCACCGATATAAAATTGGTCACATTGGCAAGGGAGGAGATATACGGAGTTTTTAGAATCCTGTTCTTCGTCTAATGGCTTGGTTTTGCAGAGGAGGGTTCTGAGGGTATTGGATGATTTAAAAACAGTTCTAATATTTGCACTGGATAATATACGTTTCAGCTTTTCTGAAAAGTTTGGGACATATTCCAATGTAATGGTAGCTATAGGTTTCCCCTGGGTGTTGCTACCATCCAGATTTACATTGGAAGAAGAAACAGAGGAGGTGGAGGTTTGTTTCTTTCCAAAGCTAGAAAATATGGTGTTTAGTATAGAACTGGGGTAACCATTCCTCAAGAAGGCCTGGTGCAAAGACTTGCGTTCCTTAACAAACTCTTCGGTATTCGATGACACTTCCTTAGCTCTAGCCAGAAGACAAGTAACTATACCCTTCTTTACATAGAGCGGGTGGTTCGATTCAAAGCCCAGATATTGGTTAGTGTGAGTGGGTTTCCGGTAAACCGACGTTTTGAGACCCTGGCCGCACCTCTCAACTCGAACGTCAAGGAAAGGGAGACAGCCATCGTTCTCTTTCTCCACCGTGAACTGCACGTCTTTGTGATAAGAGTTAAGATCCGTCAGTAGATCTTCCAAAATGGAATCCCCGTAGTCCGGTATCACAGCAAACACATCGTCAACGTAGCGCTTCCAAATAGTGGGCCTATGATTGGACCTGTTAAGAACTGTTTCTTCAAGCTCAGCCATGAAAATATTGGCTAAAAGTGGAGAAAGGCAACTTCCCATCGCCAGACCTTCGGTCTGCATATAGAAATTCTCGCCAAACCGGAAATAGCTCGAGCCAACGCAGATAGACAAGAGCTCCATTATAGCCTCAATGGAAAGAGGTGTTCTGTCAACAAGGAAAAGGTCATCCTCCAACTTCTTCCTGATTATGATCAGAGTGTCATTGACCGGGACGCTAGGAAAGAGGTTGACCACATCAAAACTTACTAACCTATCCGACGGTTTTATGACAATGTCTTTCAGAACCCCCACAAACTCAGTGGAGTTTAAAACAGATGAACGGCAGTCAAGGCCCAAAGGTTTTAAGAGATCTAGCAAGAAACTAGACAGCTTGGCACAGGGGGAGTCTCTGCCACTCACAATCGGACGAAGTGGCCACTCAACCTTATGTATTTTAGGCACGCCATAGATATGAGGAGGTTTCGAGTGATGTGGAGTAAGCCAAGACCTCGTTCTACTTTGAAAAGCCGACTCGTGTTTCTTCAAAGTCCTGTAGACCTTAGATTCGATGGCCGTCGTAGGGTTCTTGTCTAGCAGTTTGTATTGCGAAGAAGACAGAATGATATTCATCTTCTCCTCGTATTCAGCTCTGTTGACCACCACGCTAGCTTTACCCTTGTCCGCTGGTAAAATAGTTATGGTCTTGTCCCTCCTAAGTTCCTTGATAGCCACCATGTCATTCTTGGAGAGGTTCTGCTTGATGCGAGGAGGTACTATCACCGCATTCTTAATCTTATGCCTTAAATCTTCCTTTAATGAGGGAGGTAGGCGGAAGATACCGGTCTCCACTGAGGCGATTACGTCGAGAACATCAATAACTTTAGGAGTAACAGCAAACCCCAAGCCTTTAGCCAGAACATCTTGCTCAGCGTTGTTGAGAATGCGACTCGAAAGATTGACCACCGTTTTCGATCCATCAAGACCTCTGTTTTGACTCCAATCACATTGTGCGTTCCGGCGACAAACTCGTTCCCCCAATAATCGTGAGAACTTATCTCTGTGGACAGACCTCACTTTCGAGAAAACATTATCGTAACGTCTTTGAATAGAGGCCAAAATGGACTGGAACCTGGATGAATTAGGGGGGACAATGTTGGCAAATACTCTGTCAATGTCACGATTAACAAGAAACAGGCGATGACGGTGGAAACCAATCCTATCCCTAATCAATTCCAGAGAAGCACGCTGAACCGCTAACATACTTTTTCGAGTAGAAGTGTAAGGTATCTTCAGCCTTAGACCAAACGGTACCAAGCCATAAGCTTTGCACTTGCAAAGGAACGTCAAATGATTGCTATGTTTAGCAAGATCCACAAATAACTTTTCTAAGGAACGACAATCACGAATAAATACCTGGTGAATATGTACGTCAGATGGAGTAAAGACCCTGTCTCCGTCAAATAAAACTTCGTTGAAATGCAGGTCCATGCTGATATAGATAATAAATAACGAAGTAGTGTACCACGAGAACTGTATTAGACCCTAACTGTTGGACGTGTACGTGGTACTTGTCAATGAAATAAAATTAAAAATAAAACAGACTAAAAATATTAACAATATTTCCAGAGCACTTCAGCTCTCGTCCTCAGGTTGTTGAATAATGACAAACGGCAGGCTAGTCACCGGCCAAGTAACCTCGGGAAACGCCCCCCAAAACAACGTGGGAACAACCTAGTTTCTCACGTGGCACGGGTGAGTAAACCAATCGACCGAAAAACCAACATCAACCAATGACTAGCTAGCCTAAAGACAGGGATTTAATGTAAATGACGCATAAAACAAAAGAAATTAAACATTGTGATGACGTACAAGTATATTTTTCACGACAGGTTGTAAAATAGTGCGCCAAGCCTCAGCAAAGCTCAGACTACTTTGACTTAAATTATTAGAGGCGCAGGCAATGAAAATAGACTCCACGTATTTCCTTTTCATCAAGTTGCTCTCTTTATATATCCCCTTCGCTAAATGCCATTGGAAATGGTGACATTTCTCCCATGCATGTTCAGCGACCAAAGATCTTCCGATATCCATTTGTTTCACTTTGTTGCGGTGTTCCTCCATTCTGACAGAGATTGGCCTGCCTGTTTCACCAATATAAAATTGGTCACATTGGCAAGGGAGGAGATATACGGAGTTTTTAGAATCCTGTTCTTCGTCTAATGGCTTGGTTTTGCAGAGGAGGGTTCTGAGGGTATTGGATGATTTAAAAACAGTTCTAATATTTGCACTGGATAATATACGTTTCAGCTTTTCTGAAAAGTTTGGGACATATTCCAATGTAATGGTAGCTATAGGTTTCCCCTGGGTGTTGCTACCATCCAGATTTACATTGGAAGAAGAAACAGAGGAGGTGGAGGTTTGTTTCTTTCCAAAGCTAGAAAATATGGTGTTTAGTATAGAACTGGGGTAACCATTCCTCAAGAAGGCCTGGTGCAAAGACTTGCGTTCCTTAACAAACTCTTCGGTATTCGATGACACTTCCTTAGCTCTAGCCAGAAGACAAGTAACTATACCCTTCTTTACATAGAGCGGGTGGTTCGATTCAAAGCCCAGATATTGGTTAGTGTGAGTGGGTTTCCGGTAAACCGACGTTTTGAGACCCTGGCCGCACCTCTCAACTCGAACGTCAAGGAAAGGGAGACAGCCATCGTTCTCTTTCTCCACCGTGAACTGCACGTCTTTGTGATAAGAGTTAAGATCCGTCAGTAGATCTTCCAAAATGGAATCCCCGTAGTCCGGTATCACAGCAAACACATCGTCAACGTAGCGCTTCCAAATAGTGGGCCTATGATTGGACCTGTTAAGAACTGTTTCTTCAAGCTCAGCCATGAAAATATTGGCTAAAAGTGGAGAAAGGCAACTTCCCATCGCCAGACCTTCGGTCTGCATATAGAAATTCTCGCCAAACCGGAAATAGCTCGAGCCAACGCAGATAGACAAGAGCTCCATTATAGCCTCAATGGAAAGAGGTGTTCTGTCAACAAGGAAAAGGTCATCCTCCAACTTCTTCCTGATTATGATCAGAGTGTCATTGACCGGGACGCTAGGAAAGAGGTTGACCACATCAAAACTTACTAACCTATCCGACGGTTTTATGACAATGTCTTTCAGAACCCCCACAAACTCAGTGGAGTTTAAAACAGATGAACGGCAGTCAAGGCCCAAAGGTTTTAAGAGATCTAGCAAGAAACTAGACAGCTTGGCACAGGGGGAGTCTCTGCCACTCACAATCGGACGAAGTGGCCACTCAACCTTATGTATTTTAGGCACGCCATAGATATGAGGAGGTTTCGAGTGATGTGGAGTAAGCCAAGACCTCGTTCTACTTTGAAAAGCCGACTCGTGTTTCTTCAAAGTCCTGTAGACCTTAGATTCGATGGCCGTCGTAGGGTTCTTGTCTAGCAGTTTGTATTGCGAAGAAGACAGAATGATATTCATCTTCTCCTCGTATTCAGCTCTGTTGACCACCACGCTAGCTTTACCCTTGTCCGCTGGTAAAATAGTTATGGTCTTGTCCCTCCTAAGTTCCTTGATAGCCACCATGTCATTCTTGGAGAGGTTCTGCTTGATGCGAGGAGGTACTATCACCGCATTCTTAATCTTATGCCTTAAATCTTCCTTTAATGAGGGAGGTAGGCGGAAGATACCGGTCTCCACTGAGGCGATTACGTCGAGAACATCAATAACTTTAGGAGTAACAGCAAACCCCAAGCCTTTAGCCAGAACATCTTGCTCAGCGTTGTTGAGAATGCGACTCGAAAGATTGACCACCGTTTTCGATCCATCAAGACCTCTGTTTTGACTCCAATCACATTGTGCGTTCCGGCGACAAACTCGTTCCCCCAATAATCGTGAGAACTTATCTCTGTGGACAGACCTCACTTTCGAGAAAACATTATCGTAACGTCTTTGAATAGAGGCCAAAATGGACTGGAACCTGGATGAATTAGGGGGGACAATGTTGGCAAATACTCTGTCAATGTCACGATTAACAAGAAACAGGCGATGACGGTGGAAACCAATCCTATCCCTAATCAATTCCAGAGAAGCACGCTGAACCGCTAACATACTTTTTCGAGTAGAAGTGTAAGGTATCTTCAGCCTTAGACCAAACGGTACCAAGCCATAAGCTTTGCACTTGCAAAGGAACGTCAAATGATTGCTATGTTTAGCAAGATCCACAAATAACTTTTCTAAGGAACGACAATCACGAATAAATACCTGGTGAATATGTACGTCAGATGGAGTAAAGACCCTGTCTCCGTCAAATAAAACTTCGTTGAAATGCAGGTCCATGCTGATATAGATAATAAATAACGAAGTAGTGTACCACGAGAACTGTATTAGACCCTAACTGTTGGACGTGTACGTGGTACTTGTCAATGAAATAAAATTAAAAATAAAACAGACTAAAAATATTAACAATATTTCCAGAGCACTTCAGCTCTCGTCCTCAGGTTGTTGAATAATGACAAACGGCAGGCTAGTCACCGGCCAAGTAACCTCGGGAAACGCCCCCCAAAACAACGTGGGAACAACCTAGTTTCTCACGTGGCACGGGTGAGTAAACCAATCGACCGAAAAACCAACATCAACCAATGACTAGCTAGCCTAAAGACAGGGATTTAATGTAAATGACGCATAAAACAAAAGAAATTAAACATTGTGATGACGTACAAGTATATTTTTCACGACAGGTTGTAAAATAGTGCGCCAAGCCTCAGCAAAGCTCAGACTACTTTGACTTAAATTATTAGAGGCGCAGGCAATGAAAATAGACTCCACGTATTTCCTTTTCATCAAGTTGCTCTCTTTATATATCCCCTTCGCTAAATGCCATTGGAAATGGTGACATTTCTCCCATGCATGTTCAGCGACCAAAGATCTTCCGATATCCATTTGTTTCACTTTGTTGCGGTGTTCCTCCATTCTGACAGAGATTGGCCTGCCTGTTTCACCGATATAAAATTGGTCACATTGGCAAGGGAGGAGATATACGGAGTTTTTAGAATCCTGTTCTTCGTCTAATGGCTTGGTTTTGCAGAGGAGGGTTCTGAGGGTATTGGATGATTTAAAAACAGTTCTAATATTTGCACTGGATAATATACGTTTCAGCTTTTCTGAAAAGTTTGGGACATATTCCAATGTAATGGTAGCTATAGGTTTCCCCTGGGTGTTGCTACCATCCAGATTTACATTGGAAGAAGAAACAGAGGAGGTGGAGGTTTGTTTCTTTCCAAAGCTAGAAAATATGGTGTTTAGTATAGAACGTATTACACGTTATTACACGGTGTTTAGTATTACACGTCCAACAGTTAGGGTCTAATACAGTTCTCGTGGTACACTACTTCGTTATTTATTATCTATATCAGCATGGACCTGCATTTCAACGAAGTTTTATTTGACGGAGACAGGGTCTTTACTCCATCTGACGTACATATTCACCAGGTATTTATTCGTGATTGTCGTTCCTTAGAAAAGTTATTTGTGGATCTTGCTAAACATAGCAATCATTTGACGTTCCTTTGCAAGTGCAAAGCTTATGGCTTGGTACCGTTTGGTCTAAGGCTGAAGATACCTTACACTTCTACTCGAAAAAGTATGTTAGCGGTTCAGCGTGCTTCTCTGGAATTGATTAGGGATAGGATTGGTTTCCACCGTCATCGCCTGTTTCTTGTTAATCGTGACATTGACAGAGTATTTGCCAACATTGTCCCCCCTAATTCATCCAGGTTCCAGTCCATTTTGGCCTCTATTCAAAGACGTTACGATAATGTTTTCTCGAAAGTGAGGTCTGTCCACAGAGATAAGTTCTCACGATTATTGGGGGAACGAGTTTGTCGCCGGAACGCACAATGTGATTGGAGTCAAAACAGAGGTCTTGATGGATCGAAAACGGTGGTCAATCTTTCGAGTCGCATTCTCAACAACGCTGAGCAAGATGTTCTGGCTAAAGGCTTGGGGTTTGCTGTTACTCCTAAAGTTATTGATGTTCTCGACGTAATCGCCTCAGTGGAGACCGGTATCTTCCGCCTACCTCCCTCATTAAAGGAAGATTTAAGGCATAAGATTAAGAATGCGGTGATAGTACCTCCTCGCATCAAGCAGAACCTCTCCAAGAATGACATGGTGGCTATCAAGGAACTTAGGAGGGACAAGACCATAACTATTTTACCAGCGGACAAGGGTAAAGCTAGCGTGGTGGTCAACAGAGCTGAATACGAGGAGAAGATGAATATCATTCTGTCTTCTTCGCAATACAAACTGCTAGACAAGAACCCTACGACGGCCATCGAATCTAAGGTCTACAGGACTTTGAAGAAACACGAGTCGGCTTTTCAAAGTAGAACGAGGTCTTGGCTTACTCCACATCACTCGAAACCTCCTCATATCTATGGCGTGCCTAAAATACATAAGGTTGAGTGGCCACTTCGTCCGATTGTGAGTGGCAGAGACTCCCCCTGTGCCAAGCTGTCTAGTTTCTTGCTAGATCTCTTAAAACCTTTGGGCCTTGACTGCC
This sequence comes from Brachyptera risi, assembly GCA_964007535.1. Lineage (NCBI taxonomy): Eukaryota > Metazoa > Arthropoda > Insecta > Plecoptera > Taeniopterygidae > Brachyptera > Brachyptera risi. The sequence goes on along the minus strand of OZ023327.1, from coordinate 8,760,420 downwards.
GTTCATCTGTTTTAAACTCCACTGAGTTTGTGGGGGTTCTGAAAGACATTGTCATAAAACCGTCGGATAGGTTAGTAAGTTTTGATGTGGTCAACCTCTTTCCTAGCGTCCCGGTCAATGACACTCTGATCATAATCAGGAAGAAGTTGGAGGATGACCTTTTCCTTGTTGACAGAACACCTCTTTCCATTGAGGCTATAATGGAGCTCTTGTCTATCTGCGTTGGCTCGAGCTATTTCCGGTTTGGCGAGAATTTCTATATGCAGACCGAAGGTCTGGCGATGGGAAGTTGCCTTTCTCCACTTTTAGCCAATATTTTCATGGCTGAGCTTGAAGAAACAGTTCTTAACAGGTCCAATCATAGGCCCACTATTTGGAAGCGCTACGTTGACGATGTGTTTGCTGTGATACCGGACTACGGGGATTCCATTTTGGAAGATCTACTGACGGATCTTAACTCTTATCACAAAGACGTGCAGTTCACGGTGGAGAAAGAGAACGATGGCTGTCTCCCTTTCCTTGACGTTCGAGTTGAGAGGTGCGGCCAGGGTCTCAAAACGTCGGTTTACCGGAAACCCACTCACACTAACCAATATCTGGGCTTTGAATCGAACCACCCGCTCTATGTAAAGAAGGGTATAGTTACTTGTCTTCTGGCTAGAGCTAAGGAAGTGTCATCGAATACCGAAGAGTTTGTTAAGGAACGCAAGTCTTTGCACCAGGCCTTCTTGAGGAATGGTTACCCCAGTTCTATACTAAACACCATATTTTCTAGCTTTGGAAAGAAACAAACCTCCACCTCCTCTGTTTCTTCTTCCAATGTAAATCTGGATGGTAGCAACACCCAGGGGAAACCTATAGCTACCATTACATTGGAATATGTCCCAAACTTTTCAGAAAAGCTGAAACGTATATTATCCAGTGCAAATATTAGAACTGTTTTTAAATCATCCAATACCCTCAGAACCCTCCTCTGCAAAACCAAGCCATTAGACGAAGAACAGGATTCTAAAAACTCCGTATATCTCCTCCCTTGCCAATGTGACCAATTTTATATCGGTGAAACAGGCAGGCCAATCTCTGTCAGAATGGAGGAACACCGCAACAAAGTGAAACAAATGGATATCGGAAGATCTTTGGTCGCTGAACATGCATGGGAGAAATGTCACCATTTCCAATGGCATTTAGCGAAGGGGATATATAAAGAGAGCAACTTGATGAAAAGGAAATACGTGGAGTCTATTTTCATTGCCTGCGCCTCTAATAATTTAAGTCAAAGTAGTCTGAGCTTTGCTGAGGCTTGGCGCACTATTTTACAACCTGTCGTGAAAAATATACTTGTACGTCATCACAATGTTTAATTTCTTTTGTTTTATGCGTCATTTACATTAAATCCCTGTCTTTAGGCTAGCTAGTCATTGGTTGATGTTGGTTTTTCGGTCGATTGGTTTACTCACCCGTGCCACGTGAGAAACTAGGTTGTTCCCACGTTGTTTTGGGGGGCGTTTCCCGAGGTTACTTGGCCGGTGACTAGCCTGCCGTTTGTCATTATTCAACAACCTGAGGACGAGAGCTGAAGTGCTCTGGAAATATTGTTAATATTTTTAGTCTGTTTTATTTTTAATTTTATTTCATTGACAAGTACCACGTACACGTCCAACAGTTAGGGTCTAATACAGTTCTCGTGGTACACTACTTCGTTATTTATTATCTATATCAGCATGGACCTGCATTTCAACGAAGTTTTATTTGACGGAGACAGGGTCTTTACTCCATCTGACGTACATATTCACCAGGTATTTATTCGTGATTGTCGTTCCTTAGAAAAGTTATTTGTGGATCTTGCTAAACATAGCAATCATTTGACGTTCCTTTGCAAGTGCAAAGCTTATGGCTTGGTACCGTTTGGTCTAAGGCTGAAGATACCTTACACTTCTACTCGAAAAAGTATGTTAGCGGTTCAGCGTGCTTCTCTGGAATTGATTAGGGATAGGATTGGTTTCCACCGTCATCGCCTGTTTCTTGTTAATCGTGACATTGACAGAGTATTTGCCAACATTGTCCCCCCTAATTCATCCAGGTTCCAGTCCATTTTGGCCTCTATTCAAAGACGTTACGATAATGTTTTCTCGAAAGTGAGGTCTGTCCACAGAGATAAGTTCTCACGATTATTGGGGGAACGAGTTTGTCGCCGGAACGCACAATGTGATTGGAGTCAAAACAGAGGTCTTGATGGATCGAAAACGGTGGTCAATCTTTCGAGTCGCATTCTCAACAACGCTGAGCAAGATGTTCTGGCTAAAGGCTTGGGGTTTGCTGTTACTCCTAAAGTTATTGATGTTCTCGACGTAATCGCCTCAGTGGAGACCGGTATCTTCCGCCTACCTCCCTCATTAAAGGAAGATTTAAGGCATAAGATTAAGAATGCGGTGATAGTACCTCCTCGCATCAAGCAGAACCTCTCCAAGAATGACATGGTGGCTATCAAGGAACTTAGGAGGGACAAGACCATAACTATTTTACCAGCGGACAAGGGTAAAGCTAGCGTGGTGGTCAACAGAGCTGAATACGAGGAGAAGATGAATATCATTCTGTCTTCTTCGCAATACAAACTGCTAGACAAGAACCCTACGACGGCCATCGAATCTAAGGTCTACAGGACTTTGAAGAAACACGAGTCGGCTTTTCAAAGTAGAACGAGGTCTTGGCTTACTCCACATCACTCGAAACCTCCTCATATCTATGGCGTGCCTAAAATACATAAGGTTGAGTGGCCACTTCGTCCGATTGTGAGTGGCAGAGACTCCCCCTGTGCCAAGCTGTCTAGTTTCTTGCTAGATCTCTTAAAACCTTTGGGCCTTGACTGCCGTTCATCTGTTTTAAACTCCACTGAGTTTGTGGGGGTTCTGAAAGACATTGTCATAAAACCGTCGGATAGGTTAGTAAGTTTTGATGTGGTCAACCTCTTTCCTAGCGTCCCGGTCAATGACACTCTGATCATAATCAGGAAGAAGTTGGAGGATGACCTTTTCCTTGTTGACAGAACACCTCTTTCCATTGAGGCTATAATGGAGCTCTTGTCTATCTGCGTTGGCTCGAGCTATTTCCGGTTTGGCGAGAATTTCTATATGCAGACCGAAGGTCTGGCGATGGGAAGTTGCCTTTCTCCACTTTTAGCCAATATTTTCATGGCTGAGCTTGAAGAAACAGTTCTTAACAGGTCCAATCATAGGCCCACTATTTGGAAGCGCTACGTTGACGATGTGTTTGCTGTGATACCGGACTACGGGGATTCCATTTTGGAAGATCTACTGACGGATCTTAACTCTTATCACAAAGACGTGCAGTTCACGGTGGAGAAAGAGAACGATGGCTGTCTCCCTTTCCTTGACGTTCGAGTTGAGAGGTGCGGCCAGGGTCTCAAAACGTCGGTTTACCGGAAACCCACTCACACTAACCAATATCTGGGCTTTGAATCGAACCACCCGCTCTATGTAAAGAAGGGTATAGTTACTTGTCTTCTGGCTAGAGCTAAGGAAGTGTCATCGAATACCGAAGAGTTTGTTAAGGAACGCAAGTCTTTGCACCAGGCCTTCTTGAGGAATGGTTACCCCAGTTCTATACTAAACACCATATTTTCTAGCTTTGGAAAGAAACAAACCTCCACCTCCTCTGTTTCTTCTTCCAATGTAAATCTGGATGGTAGCAACACCCAGGGGAAACCTATAGCTACCATTACATTGGAATATGTCCCAAACTTTTCAGAAAAGCTGAAACGTATATTATCCAGTGCAAATATTAGAACTGTTTTTAAATCATCCAATACCCTCAGAACCCTCCTCTGCAAAACCAAGCCATTAGACGAAGAACAGGATTCTAAAAACTCCGTATATCTCCTCCCTTGCCAATGTGACCAATTTTATATCGGTGAAACAGGCAGGCCAATCTCTGTCAGAATGGAGGAACACCGCAACAAAGTGAAACAAATGGATATCGGAAGATCTTTGGTCGCTGAACATGCATGGGAGAAATGTCACCATTTCCAATGGCATTTAGCGAAGGGGATATATAAAGAGAGCAACTTGATGAAAAGGAAATACGTGGAGTCTATTTTCATTGCCTGCGCCTCTAATAATTTAAGTCAAAGTAGTCTGAGCTTTGCTGAGGCTTGGCGCACTATTTTACAACCTGTCGTGAAAAATATACTTGTACGTCATCACAATGTTTAATTTCTTTTGTTTTATGCGTCATTTACATTAAATCCCTGTCTTTAGGCTAGCTAGTCATTGGTTGATGTTGGTTTTTCGGTCGATTGGTTTACTCACCCGTGCCACGTGAGAAACTAGGTTGTTCCCACGTTGTTTTGGGGGGCGTTTCCCGAGGTTACTTGGCCGGTGACTAGCCTGCCGTTTGTCATTATTCAACAACCTGAGGACGAGAGCTGAAGTGCTCTGGAAATATTGTTAATATTTTTAGTCTGTTTTATTTTTAATTTTATTTCATTGACAAGTACCACGTACACGTCCAACAGTTAGGGTCTAATACAGTTCTCGTGGTACACTACTTCGTTATTTATTATGGTAAATTGTCTTGTGAATTGTGAGGTTTTTTTTGTATGCCGATGACACTGTCATATTGTCAGTTCATAAAAATTTGAAGATTGCAGAGTGCAATATGCAAGCAGATTTCAATAATATTTCAAAATGGACACACGACCATAACTTGGTGATGAATTCAAGAAAAAATAAAATTATCCATATTTGTTCCCCATTCAGTGAATTCATACTTGAATCTGTTGATATCATTCATCATAATTATAGCTGTCTTCACAATTCAATAGGACTAAGTGAGCTGAGGTGTAATTCTTGTACTGATAAAATAAATGTTGTGGACAGTCACGTATATTTGGGTATTACAATTGATAAATATTTCAAGGATCATATAGACAGCTTGTGTAAAAGATTAAGGGCTTGTGCTCTTCAATTATTTAATCTGAAATTTGTTTTACCATCTCATGTAAATCGTTTAATATATACTGCTATGGCTGAGTCTCTGATTTTGTACGGCTTACTTGCATGGGGCAATGCTTCATCCAACTATTTAAATAAAATAGCTTCACTTCAAAATAATATGATCATTTCTATTGCACCACTTGATTTGAAATTGAGATTGAATAATTGAATTGAATCTCTGTATCAATATTCTATGCTACTGCCTGTACAAAGTCTATTCTTGTCTAAATTTATAACGAAGTTGTATTTTTCAGATGATTTCAAAATTCACTATACAAACACCTCAAACACCAGATCAAATAACTCAATTAGCCATGTAATTTCCCGCTATAATGATAAGCATGGTAAAAAACGGTTGATGTACGCCATTCCATTCATTTTTAATTCTGTTTCTCAACATCTATTGAAACTTCAAAACTTAAGTTCTGTCAAAAAAGAAATTAAGTGCTGGCTTTTAGACTCCTTGAGTGGTACTCTGTAATTATTCGCAAATTGATTTTTTTGTCACTTAATGTGTAATTCGTATCCACCATTAACCTATTTTCCCAATTATTCTATCTTTCTAATTTAATTGAGTGCAATGTTATTTTTTATATACTAATGTAGTGTTTTTTCTTCGTTATATTTATTCTCTGTATAATCCACAGATAAGTCTTGTGCTAGGCTTTGTGGATAAGTGAACCTAATGTTTTATGTAAATGAATGATGATAATAATAAACAACCCATATGAATTATTATTATCATTATCATTTTATTATTATTATTAATATATATTAGTTTTCGTTTATTTTTTCCTTGTACAATTTGAGAGTTGTGAAAACAGAAAAAGATGATAGACACATGTTGTATGTATTTCAAGTAGGCCTAACCCTTGATTTATGAGGCAGTGAGAAAAAGTGAACACTTGGTGAACTTATTTCATTGTTTCATGATATAAAGCCGATTTTTGTCCAGAGCTATTAATTTTATTTTTCATCCCACAGATAAGCTTTTTTGGCTTTGTGGTAGAGCGTATTAATCAATCTTGTATGTATGTATTATTTGAATCTAATAAAAAAAATGAAAAATTATTATTATCATCATTATTCTCATATATCATAATTCTTTTATATTATTTCAAAGAGGATTATCGAATAATGAATGTTCACCCTGTTAACACAAGATTAGCCTCAATCGATACATTTCCGATTCCTTCTTGGATTAAAAAGTATGGTAAGAGAAGATTGGAATACTTAGTCCCGTTCAACCTCAATCAACTTCCCATTGATTTGAAAAATGTCAACAATTATAACGAGCTAGAAGTATGTGTCAAAAAATGGTTACTTTCGATTATGGTATGAGCAATATCTCAACTTCAAATGTTAAATATAAGGTTTATTTAGATTAATTTCGTTATACTGATTTTCTTTCAACTTGGCAAGTTGCTCTTTTATTATTATACATATGTAAATGGCTTCATTGATTGAATTATCAATTTAAAATAATCTGATAATTGTATATTATTATTAATCTATCTTCATCATTATTATCAAAAGAAGTTTCTCTCATTTCTTGTTACAATTTGACCTGATTCAACCAGCTTATACAGAGCAGAATGACTGTGCAATCTTCTGTTCTCTACACACACAAGGGCATACCTCGTGAGTTCTTGATGGTCGTGTCGATGCCGTTCTGCAGCAGCAGCACTGCTGCCTCCTTGTGACCGCGATACGAAGCACAGTGAAGACAAGAATTACCTTGTAGATCCACGCAGTTGATGCTAGGAGGATGACACTCCTTGAGCTACAACAGACAGACACCTCATTTCAGATATGCTGTTGAACAATACAACTTCGGTGTACCCCCAGGACACATTGTAAACCTCTATACAAAAATGCTGGAATCCTAACCCTTGCATAAATATATATATATATATATATATATATATATATATATATATATATATATATATATATATATATATATATATATATATATATATATATAGAATCATATATATATATATATGTATATATATATATATATATATATATATATATATATATATATATATATATATATATATATATATATATATATATATATATATATATATATATAAATATATATATATATATATATATATATATATATATATATATATATATATATATATATATATTTATATATTTATATATATATATATATATAATATATATATATATATATATATATATATATATATATATATATATATATATATATATATATATATATATATATATATATATATATATATATATATATATATATATATATATATATATATATATATATATATATATATATATATATATATATATATATATATATATATATATATATATATATATATATATATATACATATATATATAATCATATAAATATATATATATATATATATATATATATATATATATATATATATATATATATATATATATATATATATATATATTTATATATACTAGAATCAGTGATGTTCATGAAAAGAAATGAAGGCTCCATGAAAGAAGGTATCCACAAGCATTTGACCAGAAAAGCATCGCAATTTCTTCCTAATCAATTCACCAGTGAGTTTTGTCAACTAAGCTTGGACCATTTTATCATATGAAACCCTCAATAAAAATCTACGATAGAATAAAATAATGAAGGAATAGAATCATTTCAGAAATACTCGACAGAATTCTTGACCAAAAAAGCATATTATGTATACATTGATGACAGTTCACAAGAAAATCTAGATGATCATTAAGAATAATTTCATTTACATATATATTGAACTGATTTGAACAAAATATTAGAACTTCAAATCATATAGTATCTATCATAAGTATTACCTATTAGAATTTATTGCCCTCAATATTAAAAAATCAGAAAAGTAGATCCAGAGAAGGAAGGTCCAGGGTCAAATACCATGATACACGCTGATGATATCTTCGTATGGGGAGACAGTAGAGAAGTGGTGCAAGAGAAAGTAGAAAGACGGGAAGAAATGATCGAGGAGTTTGGGATGAGCATTAGTGCGGAAGAGAGCAAAACAATGGTGATGAGCAGAGAGAAGAGTAAGATTGAAGAAAAAGTACAGCTGCAAAGTCAAGAACTGGGCGAAGTAGAAGAGCCTCATACTCGGGAAGTGTTGTCAGTAATATGGCAAAAGTAGAGATAGAAGTGAATAAGAGAATAGCAAAAGCAGACGGACTATTTCAAAAAGTAAGGAAGCTGATTTGGAATAACTATTTTCCGAGGAGTGGGAACAAACTCATTTATAATATTCACTACTTGCGTATCTTAACACATAAAGCAGTTATATGGTCAATCAACTGGAGAGAAGAAAAGAAAATGGAGGCAGCAGAAATGTAGTTCGTGAGGAGCGTAGCAGGAGTTGCAAATTTGGAGAAAAAGCAAATCAGAAATATAAGGATCGAAGTGGGAGTGGAAAAGTTATCATTTGAAATGGAAAGGGAGAGACTCAGGTAGCACGGGCATATGCGGAGAATGGAAAAGGAGAGAATACCAAGAGTGATGTTCAAGATAGCATGAAACAATGTAGCTCAGAGAAGAGTTGGAAGACCAAGAGAAAGGTGGCAGGAGGGAGTCAGGTTCGGGGTAGTCAACCAAGGAGAAAAATGGGAAGAAGTGGTAGACGAGAGATAGTGGTGGAATAGAGAATGGTGGAGGGAACTCATAGGAAGAGAAGAAGAAACAGAGGATAGTAGTAGTGAAGAAGAGGAGAAAGAAGTTGGAACTGGCAGATATTGATTGGCAGGAACACTCCTGGCTCAATTTAGTTGGTTATCTGGTTCCTATATATCGTTATCAACATTGTGAACTATCAATTTTCATTATGATCACAATTATTATTATTAATTGTATTACTATCAGTGATATGGGTCCAGAGTTTTGATGTCAGAGTAGGCCCCTACCCGTTTGTAAGGACTGGGTACGACTGGTCTTTGCTCACAGAAAAAAAAGTAAATTACGAAAATTGCGAACTTATTAGGTTTTTTTGTTCAAATTGATTAATTCGTATTTCAGAAAGAATATACACACGAAAATTGTCACAACTATGTTACGTATTTTTTTAGATGAAATCCTCGACTGACTTTTTTCCCCTATCCTCAACAATAGCGGACAAGGGTCTATACTGGTGATGCATCACACCGAGGTCAAGGTCGTACACTCAACACAGCTGTCAACTGCAAGTGAGTTAGGTCGACACTCTTGGGATTTGATCCATGAATCGAAACATGCAATTGCATAACTATCCTATCTTTATAGTAATGATGCTTTTTCCCCCTTAATTTGAGAGAAAACAAGAAATTATCATCTCAATTTCAGAAATTATAATCAATGTATTTGTCCTCTAGAGTCCCGCCTCCTTTCCGAATAAAAACGTGAGCATTACCTGATTCTCTTCCTTTTTTTTATTCATATTGGGTTTCAACGACGCACTGTAATGATGACTAAGATCTATTGGCGTCGGATTGATGATTAATGAGATGATGGGATGATGAGATGAAGGTTTTTATGGGTAATGGGAAGGATAGTGGAAAGGAAGCGGTCATGGCCTATATTGTGGGAACTATCCCAGCATTAGCCTAGACTACAGAGTGAAACCACGAAAAACCCCTGTAAAGATGGACGGTAGCGGGGATCGAACTGGGTTTGACATGCCCACTGCCTCCCGGGTCACATAGAGCAAGTGCGTTAACCACTCAGCTACCTGTGCCGGTATTCTTTTCCTATTTCAATACAACATCAAAATGCTTATAAATATCACGACTCACAAATCCCTGAAGGAAAAATGAATCAAGATTTCTGTAATTGAAATGATCATGTCTTGTTTTCTTTCGAATCAGGTAAAAAGTCGCGTCCTTGTTCGTCAGGTAGCGATGTCAGTCAGTATTACCAGTCTGTCCAGAGTCAGTAGATCCCCTTCTCTGGACGCAGACAGCAGCTTGTCTTGCTTGAGTCTCATCTCCGTCTGTTCGGCTGCATGTAACAGCTTCGACACCTCGCCGTTCTCGGCGCACTCCCTCGGGATCTGGCCCATGCCGTTGATCACGTTCACCGCTGCCCCATGTTGGAGGAGCAGCAACACCAAATCCTTACAGCATGTCTCTCAATTAGGCCTTCTTTGGTATTCCAATAGTATTATAATTAGTAGTATTTATTTCAGTAAAGAAGTATAATGAAAGACTAATGGGGCAATATATGATTCTCATCGATTTCCCTTCATAAGACTGACATTCATTATTCAACTAGAAGGAAAATCGAATTGTGAACTTATCGTTATCATTATGTTACTACATGTCATATTTTGTTATCTGCATTCATGTTCTACATTATTCATTGTCCTACAATTTGTCACAGGTAAGGTCAGGTGAAAGAACGGTCAGCTAACTAAACTTTGCCTCTTTCAACTTTACTGACATTGTTATTAATGATAAATAAAGACACTCTATTCTACCGGTATTCTATTCTATACTTTTTCTTTCATGTAAAACAAGTTGAATAAGATGGTCAGTCAAGGGGACATATCAAGTACTGCCTTGGACTAAATATTGAACGACATATTACTAACAGAGAAATCTTTGTATCATGGATCATTGCATCATCTGCTGCTTTTTCTGGAGTGAGCAGTAACTGAACTTGTGAACCGGTACACCTTTTAAAAGTTCGAAAATGTTTTCTATTCCAATTCCATCGGTCAAGTTCGTGACCTCTCTACTACCTGCTTGCACGTCGGTCCACTGAGCATTATTATAGGGCTCAGACAGTGAATATGCTTCAAGAAACAACTCAATGGAACATAACAGTAGCCTTAATGACTTGAGGTATACGCCATGACTTCTACTGAAGAGTGTTGACTTCACCAAATAGTTTTCTCTTACCCGACCAACAGCCAGGTTACAAGAACCCGTGTCTTCTGCAGGACTCGAACCCAAGCCCAAGTGTTACTAAAGCTGTGTCTCAGCTGAATAAGCCACAGAGGGTGCCTAGCTTTTCGAACATAGTTTAACTGACCTCTCTCCCAATGAAAGCAGCCTTGTGTAAAGGAGTATCCCCAGCGTCGTTGACTGCATTGATATCCACACCATGGTTTAATAAATGCTCAACAACTGACTTGTGACCAAAGTAAGTTGATAGGTGCAACGGTGTCCACCCCAAGTTGCTTTTACTTTTGCCTAAAATAAAAATACATCATGTGTGAAACATCATTTCCCGAGTCAAACTACAGGCCTATGAGGGTTGATCATTCCTTTCTCAACAGGATCAGACTGAGTGACTCAGGCGGTGATTGAACAGACGGCCCCGGTGAGAGAAAAGTGAAACAACGATGAATTTTTGTGAAATTGCACGTATTTGTGATAAAATTTCATTTGGTATTGAATGGATGTGAGTGATATTTTAATTGATATTTAACCAAATAAATTGTATTAGGACCTATACATAATATAATACTAGGAGAATGGAGGATATGCATTGTGAGATGAGCTTGAAAGTATCGAAATCTAGAATGAAAAATATTCTGTCAGCTCAATTTACATCTACAGACCTTGGATTACTTCAGACGTTTCATTGATGGTGACACGATGCTTTTTCTTGAAAGGTTTCTTAATAGCTCTGGTGGTTGTAAAAATATTACATTATAAGTGTTTTCTCCGTTATGTCTCATTCGATTGCTGTGAAAATCACTGAAAATGTGTGGGACTATGACAGTTTGTTTCACATTTGGTAACAATTTCAGAACTTTTGATACATTTTTTTCAAAGTACTTTCCCTACGGATTATTTCAATGAAAATATTCCTAACCTTCCCATTTTTTTAACGAAAAAAAAACGTTCGAACAACTTCTCTGAAAAAAAATCTCAACTATTCTGGTGTGACACCAACCTGCAGGAAAAATTTCGAGTTGAATTGTCTTTTTTCCTGACCTATCAGGCCTCGCACAAAATTACAGACAAAAAAAAAAAGCCCTTTTTTTTGGTAGGCCTGTATGGGGTGAAAGTCTTCGCTACGCTCATCTAACTATAATCAATTGCTCATCAGCAATAGTTTGGAAGACTCAAATTAATCCATATCAAATCAACCCATTTCCCTCACCATCTCCGATTTCGATGAGTTTCATACTAGTTGTGCCAAAAACCGATTTGATAAAGCCTACACATTTTGGGCTTAGTAGCCCTTATAGTTTTTGAGTTACGATATGTGGAAAAGTTCCAAATTTAGCGCACTTTGCGCCGTTCCAAAATGTTTTACTTCTAAACCGTTCAACAGAGAGACCTTTTATTTCTATAATTAAGCTCTGATTTCATAAGAATTATTGGCATCAGATTTGATGCTATTCTGTGCAATGTACATCAAGATATCAGTGTTCACATTTTTTGGTTTCACTTCACATCTAGAAGGGTAAATTTTTGAAAAAATAAAAAATAACATTAAATTGTCTGTAGGCCTATATATTCAACACATTAAGAGCAAATTGCTAAATAGTGGTAAGATGAAGGTTTTGGGAGATGTAAGAAGGTCATGCTACGACTGAATATGGAAACTCTCAATATGTTGTTTTTGTCGACATAAAATATATCTCTTATGTACCGGTACATTATTATGAATCAAGGCAGAAGTGAAGTGATATTGTGACTTTTCATACACAATCATGCATGACCTTCTTACCTATATTTCCTAAAACCATCATCTTATCACTTTTTAGCAATGCTCTCCATGTGTTGAATATAGGCCTACAGACAATTTGATTTGCAATTTTCATTGCACATAATGGCATCAAATCTGATGCCAATAATTTCTATAAAATCAGAGCTTAATTATAGAGAAAAAATGTGTTCCTACGTCGAGCGGTTTGGAAAAAGCAAATTTTGGAACGGCACAAAGCGCGCCAAATTTGGGATTATTCTACATGGCGTAACCTGAAGATTATAAGGGCTACGGAGCCTACAGTTTGTATGATTGGTCAACTCGATGTTTGGCACGACTTTCATATATTTCTTTCAAATCAGAGATGGTGAGGTAAATTATGATGCTTGGCTCAGTTGATTTGATGTGGAATGACCCCAAACCCCTGGTTACACATGTATGTAATAATCTGTATCATCTGTAGGCCCTATCTGTATTTTTCCACAGACTGATTATCCTTATAAAGAGGGTTTGAGGTAGAATTATTCTCAAAAATCGTTCAAGCAATTTTGCTACAAAACTAGACTGTTCCAAGTTAGATTTATAAAAGAGTTACATGTCTGTCAAAAACTGTTTGGCCTGAACACATCCCCAAGAATACAAAAGATGTGCCACAAGAGGGGTATGAAAGCTTTGCTAAGCTCATCTGGAATTGCTACAGCTCATCAATTCGGATAATCATTATTTATTTATTAATTTATTTAACAGAGCCTGATCAAGTAAGCAGAGAATTTGAGGTTCATATAAAGTTGTATCAGTGACCAAGTCATTGAAAGTCAGCTTGGCTGGACCATGGAATGGAGATGGCTGGACGTAGCTCTATCGTCAAACATATAGTAATTTTATTTTGAAAGTCTAGGCCCTCAAAGGCCTCGCCACAAAATCAATTGTCTCGCACAGCCCTAGGTTGGACTAGGACGTAAGACCAACTAAACGTCGTTGGTAGTTAATCATACCAAATTACCTTTGCAACTGATATCCAACGATATTCTACCCTCCTGGCGTGTCGTAAGGAGTTCGTTCACCATCGCCACATCGCCATGACGGGAACTGTAGAGCAGTATTTCTTGAAGTTCAACTTCTGTACAATCTTCACTCATTTTCAAGTTTTGTATTTTATCAACTACGCTGCTCTATACAAAGTACAAGCGCTGACAATATCATAATATGATACGTTTAATCAGAAACTATCGAGGGGTTGCCGACAGCTTTAACCTAACTTATAGCCTGTACTGACAGCAAGTCCTATTTTCCTCAGAAGACACGCCCAATTTCATCAGAGGATTTACGCAAAGTATATGCGTCACAAACTCACGAGGTTTCATCTTACAGACTAGTTTCCACAATATGAGGTTCGCAGAAAAGCGAAATATAAACACACAGAACACGAAGTTCAAGAAGAGTGAGGTTAACTAAGGACTGTCTGTATGGACTGTACGACCCAATTTTGCGTTAAAGGGGCTGTGCCCACGACTGACGGCTGTCACTGTCAGATTGACGTTTGAGCTCAATACCAATCTTCCTTTGAATCTTTCCTGAAGCCAATCTAGATTGTGTCATTGCTACTTGGATATTATTATGGCGTTATAGTAAATGAAGGATGTTTGTTTAAATTTACCGAAATTGACTAATTTAAATTAGTCTTCTTTGACTGAAGCTCTTCTTTTCATTTACGAAGTGTCTATTCGCACAGTAATCCTTTGCGAACAAGGACCCAAAACGCTATTCGCCAAGTAAAAGATGACCGGCCTCAAAAATTTAATGTACGAACAAGAACTCAAACGCTATTCTATTCGCAAAGTAAAAAATGTCTGACCTCGAAATTTATTGTGCGAACAAGAACCTAAAACGCTATTCGCAAAGTAAATTTACTTTGCCACTAAGCTCCTAGAACGCTATTCGCAATGTAAATAATATGGCAACATCGCCGAAAACCCGCGGTATCAACAGATGACCAAATCTATCACACCCAAGATCAGACTATTGATCATAGAATATGCTATTGATCATCTAACTGGTTGAGATTTGAGAAGTGCATTCTGTAATAGCGCTGGATCATAGAACAGAGTATTTTGATGCTCTCTAGTTGAACTACCCAATAAACACTGATCAGTCCCAGGTAGTGAACGATCCACTCCCTAGTTACTGTACAAACACCTGTTAGGGATTCGATATTATAATGCCAAAGTCCCGGCAGGCATAGATCTGTGCCATCCCACCCCAGTAAACACTGGATGTCCCAGGGACGGTTCATTTTCCTCACGAAATACCAGATTGTTCCGTAACAACCTGTTCGCTAACAGAACCTTATCTGCAATGTATATCCCTCTAAATTAACGCGTCTCATACGGAACTTTCTGAAGTTGTTTGTATCTTTGCAGATATGGAATGTCAAACAGATTGATATACTTGAATGTCTCTGGAAAGTGACGTCATGGTCTGGAAACAACGGCACCATCGGCGATTTTGAAAATTAAATTACAGGTTATTGGACATCGGTCAACATGGGAAGTATGCCCCGAGTGAAGAGGCAGTATCACCGTATCAGAGAAGAATGATCCGAACAAAAAAGGCCGTGTTCTCAACGTTCTAGACTTCCTAATTTTCAACTTGATAATCATGTAGTAACCACAATACAATACAACACAAAAACTTGACAAAACTTTGACATTTTCGTGGTTATTCAAATGAGTAGGTCTGTGCTCACTGAGCCGAAATGGAATGCGATATTAAGAATTTACCACCAGTATGTTGCTGTGGGCTCATATGCTTTTTTCCTAGATCAGTTCCTCTCTGCAAATACTGTTTCGAGTGCTTGGAGGCAGAATAACCGTGTGCTGTCACACTAATATTACAGGACTGGTGCCCTACACTTGCGGTATATATATATATATATATATATATATATATATATATATATATATATAAAATTTTTCTTGGGGTATTTTTATTTATACTCTAGGCCTACTCATTTCTGAAACTTGAACGATCCATCATGAATCAGGGGCGGGTCCAGGTCATATTCATGGGGGGGGGGGATTTCCATTTGAAAAAGAAAATGCCATATAAGAACAGTAGTGCATTGGCCTATTATCGCAAATTCGGCGACCCGCCGGGGAAAACGCCCCCTTCTGACCCCGTAGATAATTTTTTTGAAATTACACCCATTGTTAATACAGTTTGGCGTTTTTTAGATGAGGTTTAGATACCAAAATCTTTTTATTCATGAAATTAATAATGGTGCCTGAACCAATATTCGTAGCTGCAAGGTCGTTTCGTGTTATTTTAACGCACTGGGAAGGCACTCAATTGTGTGCCTCCAAAACTCAGCGTGAATATTGAAGGTGAATGCAGAGGGAGGGGGAAGTCATGCCCCACAGGGATCTTTTTCTAGTTTTCCTTTTTTCAATATGATTCTACCGGTTTCAGGAACCTTTCTGGAATAGGCCTACATGGATTCTTCACTGTGACAACAAGACTGATTTTGCCAAATGATTGTTCCAAGCAAATAACGCTGAATTAATCCATCTTTCAATGACAAGAATATTTCAATAAGAACATTAATTCTATCCAGTGATGTGAATAGAATGAAATTCAATTTAAGGAATGTCGGTACGATTACTGATAGAGAGTCACATATGGGTGCCGATAGCGCCCCTCAAATTTGGCCACCGAGCAGCCACGCTCTTCGCCCACTCCTAAAAACAACCTTTGTTGGTATAATCATCGTTATTTTGAATAATCGTAATATCCAAACTACATAGGCCTTCTACATCTGACATTTCGAAACAGTACGTAGAGTTCATTTTCAATGCAATTATGTGAAATATGAAATCTTGGCATCAGATTGCCCTATAAGGTACGTTCATAGAGCCATGCACGGCATTTCTGCCGGCCGACAATCTTGTCGGATGCCGTAGGACGTCAAATGATTTCTACCATTCATACTATCACGGCAAAACGATCGGTTTTATCGTGAACTCAAGGCAATTATATATCGAATCGATGCGATAACCATGGGATGCGATAACCATGGCAACGTGGACATTGATCGAGCTTGGCAGTCGATAGTCCGTAAGAAAAACAAACAGTTTGACTATAAAAGTGGACGTGATATCGTCTACGTCATCACGGCAAGTCTGTCGTCCGGCAAAATGTTCAACTTGAACCAACTTCCAAGGTCACAGTGAACGACAAGCCCGGCAAGTCTGTGATTGGCTCATTCATTTTGACGGCACGGCAAATTCGTGTTGCCGTGGCTGTATGAACGTACCTTAATACGATATTCATTTCCTTCCTTCTCTTTTCACATTTTTTTTCTTTTTGTCTCCTCTTTTTTGTCGCTTCCAATGCATGGAGAGGAGGTAACCACCTAACAGCACATTACATTGCCGCTAGGTGACAGATCCATCATGAATAGGATAAAAATGGCACGTTGCATTGCCTAAAGTTGACGGTTCCATCAAGAGTGGGATGAAAACGGCACATTACATTGCCTAAAGGTGACAGATCCATCACGAGTGGGATGATAACAGCACGTTACATTGCCTAAAAGTGACAGATCCATCCCGAGTGGGATGAGAACGGCACGTTATATTGCCTAAAAGTGACGTTTCCATCACGAGTGGGATGATAACGGTAAGTTACATTGTCGTTAGGTGACTGATTCATCACAAATTGGGATAGGTATAGTATGTGAGGTGGCAATGAGGGATCAGATCAGTAACGTGGGATGGAACAGATCCATTCCTGCCGGGACTTTGGCATCAAAATATTAAATCCCTGGCACGTGTTTGGACAGGAACTTGGGAGTGGATCGTTCACTCTCTGGGACTGATCAGTGTTTATTGGGTAGAGGGGACAATAGGTTGGATTTGTTGTACGATTTTTTTTGAGCTGATTAGCGCGCTCCGAGTGTAGCGGCGGGTAACTAACGCTTGGCCGTTCGGCGGGAACTAAAATATTCGACTATGAGTGGTCAGAAAGATAACCAATCACAGAGCGACAGAACACTAGCGCATTCTCAGCTCAAAAGTGGCAACCAGTAGGACGGCGGCAACTACATTATCGGCGATATTTCGGCTCGTATTTCAAATCTGGTATCTCGATGATGCCAGACTACATCCACTGCGTCGTTGGCAGTTCTTACGTTAATGGATTATTTATGATTATGACTGGGTGACAGGAGTATATATCATATATATATATATAAATATATAGTCACAATTTCTTTACACAATGTTTTACAAAATTTAGACTCAACAACAAATTTTTATGTAGCATTGTTTTATTCGCCACATTTTGAGGCATCATCTTCACAACCATCATCTTTGATTTTGTATTTTATTGCCATTGGTAGGCCTAAATTTTTTAAATAATGTCCAGTTGATTTTGATTTTTTTGATTATCATATTTTCATTATTCCTTTTTTTCTTCGTTTTCTCATTCAAAAATGATAAGTTTTATTGATCCACATATTTTCTTTTTTTTTTGATAGTTATCATTATTAAAATTTCATCACGACAATTCCTGGATTTAGTTGACTCATATTTTGTTTCTCACGTCCTATTATTATTATTTCAATAATCTATCAGAAGTGTTATCATTGTTTTTTTTAAATGCCACAGAAGTTATCACAACAATATTACGTATTTTATCACATCAAACATAGGCCTACTACAAACTCAATGGCACAATGGAAATGTCATCACATTGGTGTCACACTTCTGAGATGAAGTGTGTCATTGTTGATGGCGTATACCTTGGCGTTATTATGTTGAAGTGTGTCATTATTATTAGAAACAAATTGATTTGACGCAATAATTTAAATAAATGTATATAAGATTATTTTGAACATTAGGAGTACTGTATATTGCAAGAAGTGAGTAGTGACTCACTTATACATACAAAATACAATGAAAGACACAAGACATGAAAGTATATTTTTTCTTTATGATCGGCCTACAGCTGTTGTTATTCTCGTTTGGGTTTGACAATGGGGTGTTTCGAGAAAAACACAAATATTCACTCATACAAAATATGTCATTTCATTCACAATGTTGGATGCCGCTTATGCCGGTTTCGGTTCCGTTTTCTTGAAATTTTGTAATAATTATTCTTAATATTGTACTTCTGAAATACAAATATTTGGAGGTTGAAATCGAATTTCTGTTAGGTCAGGGGGAAAGATAATAATTGTTATATGTCAATCTCAATACAGCATGGAATTTGATTTCCATTCACATGATAAACTCGGTGGCATGGAACTTGTATGAATATAAGGTGGCCATGTGGTTAGTTTCAATCATTTATGCAAATCATGTCTCTATACCCTATCCCCCATCCCATTGATGTAGATTACTTCCTGGAAAATGATATATTACCTGCTGTTATGCTCTTGACTTTCATGCTAATATAAATGGACATGATTTTTCAGAATATAGTGCAGTAGAATTCTCTTGTGATTTTTAGTCTCTGTAAGAGAAAATAATAGAAATGCTTTTTAAATTTCAAAAATTGATTCGTAATTGATTCTTGTATTTCCCGACATATGATTTCACATTTTCTGAGAAGCCCCTTTTCTGAAAACCGCGTGTCTATATTTTATTTTGTGCCTGCACTAATTTTTGTTTCAAATTAATTGCCATTAACCAATCAAGACGCGACGAAGAAAAATATACGTGTAGTCTATAAAGAACAGGGAGCCCACGAAAAATGTGGGCCTTTCATAATAACGACCAATGTATTGAAATAAAAATGATGTTTTTTATTTTCAATGTTCTAAACAGGTAGGCATAATCTCAAACACGTAGGTAAACAATCCAATTGGTTAGCTACACCATTGAGTTCCTATATACTCAATGGCTACACAAACCTGATTACCCCGACAGATAAGGCATTCAATGCAATAGGAAACGAATGTCGAGCATGTCCATATGAAGAGGGTGGGAGTTGATTTCTGTTCATCATCATTTTGTATATAATGGGTTCAACGACGCAGTCTACTGATGACTACAATCTATTGGCGTTGGTGAATGATATATGAGATGATGAGATAGATGGAAGGTTATTTCTTTAGATGCTTTTGGATGGTGGAAAGGAGTCGGTCGTGGCTTGTTGTCAAGGAACCATCCCAGAATTGACCTGAACGACAGAGGGAAACCACAAAAAAACCCTATCAGGATGGTTGACCATGGCGGGAATCAAACCCCTGTCTCCTGAATGACGGTTCAATGTATAAACCACTAGGTATTGCACATATGCTCAATTGCACAGCCAAGGTTTCCCTTTCACACACTGAAATAAGCGGGACATGTTTTTATTTATATTTTTTCCGTTTCAGTTTGATTTCAGTGTTTTAAAAATCGGTTCGATTGGCGATTTTTCCGACTCTAATAGATCGACCCTCCCCCTTCCTATAGCCAGCTTTATCATCAAAAATTGTATTATATTACGGTAACCCCCCCCCCCTCCCCCTTTCCAGTGTCCACTTTTTATACTTCATTACTATAATGGCATGGACTATACTGTTCCATGATACTAGCGTTCTCTTTGTCCTTTTTCTAGTTTCAATATACATTATTAGAACCGTTTCGTATTTCTTTCACTTCTATAATTTTTTGTACTATCAACATGCTCAAATATATTCCAAATTTTTCAATTTTTTTTTTTCTCAAATTTCGGTTAATTTAATTGATTAGATAATTGGATAATGAATTAATTATTAATGATCAATTATTCATTATTTATTTATTTGATTATCACATAATTTATTTCGACATCATATCATTTCTCCTGTGGTCAGAAGTGACATTCAGAAAATGGGTAGGTACCTATTACCAATTCGGCACTACCGGTAGGCCTAAATTTGTATTTCTGAAACATTATTCGGGCTGAAAATTTGATTACGTTAATTGTTGCATTTCCACCACGTACGAATCAGAATATGTATCATCGAGATCGACTCTATTTTCAAATGGATCAATTATAAAATATCAACTAATTCAACTTTGTATAACCATAGAGAAGTAATAGTATAACTTGTTTATGGTATAACAACACTGGCTTGCGTCATGATTTGAGACTATCCCCATGCCCCCGTGACATTTCACTAATACAAGTCCTGCTGTGACCAGCAAGTGTTTCTTGTTAGCTATCTCTAGAACTTCGTTTCAAGTTGATACGTCAACAAGACGACAACCATTCCAGGAAATTTAAAAAAGGCATGCATTTTTTGGATTAGGAAGCTCAACATCAAAATTGAATCAAATTAAAAAATTAATCATGTGTATCATAAAAAACATTAATTGAACTTCGTAAAGTGAATCTATTGGTGTATTGAATTAGATCAACTGTTCATTTCTCAATCGGAAGTAAAATCTATATAAATGGAAATATTTTATTATGTGTTTTGGTTAGTGGGAAGGAAACGATCATGGCCTTCTGTTTAGTAGCCACGATGCATCTCTGTCAGGATAGTCAACCATGGCGGGAATCGAACCCTGGTCTCCTGAATGACGGTTCAGTGTGCTAGCGATCGATCCGCTTGTATCTTTTGGTTAATATTACATTAGGCAAACGCGTTATGTGTTTCCACGTTGATGGATGAGCTAGAACATATCATCTTATATCTTTTGATTGGTTATTATATATATACACCTTGAGATACAAACAATCAAGTCACTGCCATCCTATTCTCTAATCAATTTCAATGATGATAAAGAAGGCTCTGTTTTAATCGTTTCTTTTATTCGTGACACCTGTTGCTGGGAATTAATTGGTTTCTTGATAGCTTTGAGTGATTTGAAAAAATTGGATTATATATTTTTTCACATCAAAACGACTGATCCGATTTGATTGAAAGTTCGGAACAATGTGTATAATTATTATATTGAAATTTCCTGAGAATTTGAATTCTCTCGAAGGAAATATTTTTGACGAATTTTATTCATCAAAATTAGTTTTAAAATAGATCGATATGGTTTTAATATTCGTTGGTGGAAAGCTAAAATGTCGTAAGCGCCATTTTGAATATTGTACACAGGAGGTTAAAAACGTTTAATAAATTCAGTACTCAAGATATGATTTTCAAAATTCGTATGTGATATTTGTGCACACGTTCTCAGATCGTCACCAATTTTCATGGAAATTCATCAAGTTTTCACAAACTTTTGGCGCTTACGACAAAATGTTGTTCTTCTTATGGAAAATTGCGTAACATATTTGGCGCTTACGACATGCTTTCCGATAGTTACCTTCTGGAATTGTGTCTCATCTTCAGACTTGCTTCGAGTTCATCCAGGTCATTCCTTTCGATAGATCCCATGACATTTCGTTACAATATCTGTGTCGTTATGATATCAATAATAGGCCCAGATAAATTGTTACAATAGAATATATTGATCAAATTTCATACTTTTATTTAAAGAAATAAGGTACTATGATAATCATACATCCATCCTGAGGGATGAATCCAACTTCCATCTGATGATTGATTAGGATGAAATTGCTCAATAATGCAACCTAATATCAAAAGTCTTTTAGTAAAAGTGAATGATTGAAATATAAGAATCGATGAACGTACAATTCAAAGATGATGATTATGAAACTCGAGAAAAAAATGATCAGTTTTATAATTGAAGCAATACACATTATTTGGAATCACTTCAATCGTCCAGGATATCTTCTTCGTCTGTTTCGTGTAACTGGTCTGGTACGATTGGACGAGAAGAGAATGAATGATATTCTGAGTGAAACTTCGAGGGCTTTACGTTCTTGTCACACAAGTTTACCAGGTCCTTGTATTCGAAACTTCATCCTAATCAATCATCAGATAGGTTGTATACATCATACAACCTTAACAATATATCTATTAATTTGATTTGGTTGAAAAGCCATTCGGCACAAAAAGTACCTATAGAATGCGCTAGCGGCAGCTTTCAAAAATCCAACATGGCGGAAGTTTGGAGGACATAGTAATCTCTCCGTAGTGTTTACTATGGCTACTTTGCAAGTAATGCAACTTGGAATGACCATGCTAAACGTCCATACGTGCGATTTTGTTTCATATTCATCTTTCGAGAAATCTGTCCAACTTATTCAAGTAGATTTGGAAGTTCCATTTGTATAGAAAATGTTATTGAAACTCAGATCGGATTATTTTAATAATATGCCCCACCACATTTGTTTAAACAATTGTTGTGAGCTAGGTATATATTATTATTACTACGTAAATATTGTGTGAGAATTAAGATTATTATATTATTTACTCCTTTAGTAACCTATCAAAAACTTATATAGCCTAGGGCCTACATTAACCAATTAATTCACCCATGTGACATTTTAATTCGTTTATTGATATTACTTCAAAACACCATTTGACTTAAGCTTAACAATGTCCAGTAGGTATTGGTAAAATGTGTAAGATTTTTCTAAACATTTTCATTACTTGTTATCTAATCTAGGTCTATCTATGACTACCTAAGCACTCAAAGGAAATCAATTGCAAGGAATAAAACATAAAAAAATGTGATGTTTTAAGAGTAATTTATTTAATTATACGGTTTTTGTTTTGTATGGAGTATATAAAGAACGGTTTTGCATAGTTTTTGTATGATATGCCCTATTTGCAATCAACCCAGGCCAATCAACTGCAGAAAATGACGGTAACATTCCACCTGCCTACTCCACAGCTTCAAAAATTTGTACAACAAATATGGATGCAGAAAATGATGAATAACTCAAGTTATTAGGCAACAGAGACGGCGAAGACTGCCTATGATTGGTACTGGAGGGGAATCGGCCAACTTTCTAAGGGTTGCGGAGCGTCCTGAACTGAGAGTTTGGATACATGTATGTCGTCTTCATGTAGATGTTACAACTGGAGACGTTACTTCTTATCTAGCTACAAAGAAGCCAGACTGTGGTTTTACATGCGAACAACTATAAGCGCGCTGTGATGACTACACTTCGTTTAAAATCGGTGCACATCCTGATGTTTTTGAGGATGTGATGCAACCTGAATTTTGGCCAAGGGGCGCTGCTGTTCGTAGATTTTTTTTCTCCAACGGCGGCCTCACGACAAGAGAAGTTGAAAACTGAAGAAAACATTAATGGAGTCATTTCTGAAAAAGATCTACCGGTACTTCATGGATCGCAAAGCAAGACAGTAGCACGAAGCCAAGTTGAAGAAGTACAGGAACTATCAGTATTTTTCCAAAACATTTGTAGCCTTGCCAGGAAAGTTAATCAATTAGAGATATTAACAAGTGAAATTAACATTGACATTTTGTGTTTGTGTGAACATTGGCTTAAACCGGACCAAGTAGAATCAGTGGTCATTGAGGGTTACAATCTAATTGCAAATATGTCTGGGCAGCTATCTTCAGGGGGTGATGTGGCAACATACACCAAAGTAGGACTGGAGTGCAGGCTAATAGAGAGACCAGATTTGACTAAATATACATTTGAAAAAGGTTCTGAAGTATGTGGTGTGGAAGTAGTTGATGCACTGAACGTGATTATTATTACTCTTCATCGCCCCCGTTGGAGAAAAATTATTCAAACTTCTTTAGAAGTTTAAATAATATGCTAACATGCATTAACAAGGAGAAGAAAAAAATGCTAGTATGTGGGGACTTCAATATCGATTTCCTTACTAATGGCAGACATAAGGTTGAGATAGAATGTATGTTTTTACTATTGAATGTGAGAGCTCTAATAAATGAGCCCACCAGGTTGACAAATACTTCCTCTAAAGGTATTGATAATGTTTTTAGCAACTATGAATTGAGCTCGACTCATGCATGTATTGAAGCTGGATTGTCAAACCATAAAGGCATACTAATTTTAATGAAGTTTGAATAAATAAGCAATAAATGTGGGAAAGAAACCTGGAGAATCAGGAGGAGTTAAGCGAGAAAAACATTATCATTTTTTAGAGACATCAGTCAGGAACATTGGCTGCCAGTCAAATGGGGAATGTCAACAAATGTAAAGTTTGATCATTTTAACTCAACATTTATTAACTACTTCGATAAACATTTTCCCAATATGAAGAGGAAGAACATTTGCAGTAATGGGAAAAAAGGATGGATAAATAAGGAGATAGTAGGAATGTGTAGAGAGAAGAAGAGAATGTTCCAGAAAAGTAAGAATAGTGAGAGCTTGGAATACGAAGAGAGGTATGAGGAATATACATACATCGTGAACCAAAAAATTACATCAACAAAGAAAACGTTCCACGACAATATCATAAGAGAGGCAGAAAATAAAGTAGAGGGGACATGTTCTGTTGTTAATAGTTGTCTAGGAATTTCAAAAAAAAAAAGGAAAATCCTATGGTGGAAAATATGAAGGTTGTTGTGGATGGTTGTAGCATAACTTCCCCAAGAGCTATAATAGTAGAGTATTTCAATGAATATTTTGTGCGGGTAGGAGAATCAACAGTCGATGTGCAGGCAAGCTCATTATGTGAATGTACACAAAATCAAAGACAGATCAATAAAGAATATACAAATGTAATGACACTAGAAGCTACTAATTAAGGTGAAATAATAGAATTAATAATGAACCTCAAATCTAAAAAGTCCACAGGTTGGGATGAGATTCCAGCAAGTATATTAAAGAGGACTCGTATGTATATAGCTAAGCCATTGACAGAAGTATGCAACTACTCTTTTTTAACTGGAGATGTACCCGATGCAATCAAGTTAGATGTGATAAAAGCTCTCTTCAAAAAGGGTGATCGCACAAATATTGGGAATTATAGACCAGTATCGTTATTAACAGTGTTTCCTAAAATAATTGAGAAACCTTTTTTGAAAAGACTGCTTCTGTTTTTGAATGAGAACGAAATACTTTACATTGGACAGCATGATTTTAGAAAAGAATGTTCAACCATTTCAGCAACTTTTAATTTGGTGTATAATGTAATGGAAGCAGTTGAAAACAAAGTTGCAGTAGGGACAGTGATGTGCGACCTGTCAAAAGCTTTTGACACAATTAGTCATGATATTTTGATAGCCAAATTGAATACTACGGTATCAAAGGAGTAGCTGCGAAGTGGATTAAGTCATACTTATCTAATGGGATGCAAAGAGTTACAATGAAAAGTGAAATGGGTCCGTGTGAATCGGAATGGAAGCATATAAAGCACGGTGTCCCACAAGGCTCAATTTTAGGGCCAATCCTGTTTAGCTTATATATTAATGATTTGTCCTCCAACTTGACAATTGGATCAAAAAATACAGTTATGTTTGCGGATGACACCACAGTGATTATGAAAACTGAAGAACAAAATGAGCTATTCAACAAGATAACAGAAACTGTAAGTGAACTTGAGACATGGTTCAGTGTAAATAGCCTCAAGTTGAACTGCAACAAAACAAATCTGATTACGTATAAAGCTAAGGGAGAAATGGCGGAAACTCACTTGGATTATAATGGTGAGGAATTGAAAATAGTCGGCCATTGTAGATTCTCAGGTATTGAGATTGACCATCGGTTGAAGTGGAAGCCCCACATCAACGACTTGAAGAGAAAGTTAAATTCTTCGTGCTTTGCACTGAGACAATTGAGTAATCAGTGTAGCGATGATGTTACTCGCATAGTGTATTTTGCCAATGTTGTGTCTCATATCAGATATGGTATAATAATTTGGGGTGCTTCCACAGATTCAGACGATATATTCAAAATTCAAGAGAGGGCAATAAGAATAATAGGAAAAGTGGGATACTTTCATGCAGAAAATTATTTGTAACCTTGAGAATGTTAACACTTACCAGCCTTCATATTCTAGAGATACTGAGGTTTGTCTGAGACTACACTAAAATGTTTGTACTGAATGGGAACAATCATAACCATAACACGAGGGGCAGTAAAAATATTTACAAAGGTTTCAATAGACTAAAAATGACGGATCGTTATCCTATATATACGGGGACACATATTTTTGATAGTTCACCAGAAAAATTGAAAAACTCCACCTGGCCAAGACATGTTTTCAAACTCAGAACTGAAGAATTTTTAATTTCACATGCATTCTATAACATAACTGATTTTGAAAGAGCAAGAAACTGCAAATGTACATTCTGTTCTAACATACTATACTAGCTTCATTAAATGAATATTCATCATTTCATTTTATTGTATACTGACAAATTTCAATACATAATTATAAGTCTAAGACTTTAATAACATGAGTAAGGAATATTTATTGTATAATGTATATTTTTGTATTTACTTGTAAAATTTGTATTACTATGAAATAAATACTAAATACTTAAATATCATCAGTTGAAATGGACAATGTCAAATGATTATTCACAGTTGAATGTTATTTACAGTCAAATGTTATTTACAAAAATAGTATTTACAATTACCTTAAATGTTTCAGGAGGCTCATAGTATTTGCACTTTTGAAAACTGAAATTTATCATCAATTGAAATGGATGGTGACAAATAATCAATTACATTCATGCTATTTGCAATTAATCTAAAAAGTTACAGATAATAGGCATATCATTTGCAATTAACCTAAAACGTTTCAGAAATTGAAATAAATTGCCGCATTTCGGGAATAAATGAAAGGAACATTCGCGGTTCTTTCCTGCAACAGAATTACCCTGTGGTACGCAACAATTTCGTCGTGAAAGACATTTTTGGGGCGAGAAAGTGTCACACACAACGTTGTAACATAGCCACGTGCAGAATTCTGTCCTCCAAACTCCATTACGGTAGTCGCCGATAGGGCGCATGACTGCAACTTTTTGTGCCGAGGTTAGTGCGACGTCTCGCGAGCGCGGGGCTGGCGCATGCGCGCATGTCCCAGCCGCCTGCATATAGGGGTGGGACGCCGCCAGCGAGCACCAGTAGGCCACCAGCTCGCTACTTGGACATATTGTCGTTGGCAGTTGCCACCTTGGTCAACACATTCCGCGTCTCGTCGAGGACCTACCTACCTGTTGACCCCTGTTGTATCGTCACTACTCATTGCTTCATTCAAGTCTCATTCTTGCCAATCATTGATTGGATTTGAAACCAGGGGCTGATTGATTGACTCGATTCAACAATGAGAACGTGCTTTTTGGCGTTCACGTGCGCTTTTCTGCTCCTCGGCTCGTTTGTTTTGTCGGCCCATGCAGGGCCGTCTCGTCAACAGGAAGGTAAGTGGCGAGTCGACCTTTTAGCCTGCCATTGGATTCATTCGGCGGTTGTTTCTAACCACTGAGCACGTGCACATGACTCGAGCGACGTGACACATCGGAACTAGGCAAATGTAGCATATGTGTTGTGAGATGAACCGGATATTTGGTTGGCGTCCACCTGAAAACTCTGCACCTTGGTATAGAAGTGTCATGTCTACAAAGCCGAGATACTGAATAAAGAATAACCACTATTTGTAGCTATTTGAAGATAATTCACTCATAAAGTGATTACTTTTTTCGAAACGGTTGATCTGTTATCATTAGGATTGGTAATAATGGGTCGAATCTGTATCCACGTCCAGTGAAAATGGCATTTTTCAAAAGAGAATTGTTCCTCAATATATTCCCGCCTATGGTAGAATTTTATGGGGGTTCTCGAAAAGATGTGATTGTGTCAGAAGTGGTTCGACCGATTTAGGTCTGCTTGTTCAGAAAAAGTGTCATGTTGATCAGTCAAACCGTGCGACCTGTGCAGTGCCTACAAACACACACAAACACAGATAATGGCTCCATAAGAGTGAGATGGAATTCTTCGCTTTCACTCATCCAAAAAACTATTCTCAGTGAAATTGAATTGAAATATTGTTAAGTAGGCTTCATCCCACTTATTTCTTTCTTGAACCATGTATTTTTCGTGGCGACAATTCAAAGTGATAAATATTGATATACCCGATTTTTTACTTTCGCTTTTGTTTCCTGTTAATTATGCATAATATGAGGAAGCTGATGGTCATGTAATAATGTATAGGGTTGTTTTTTGAACACTCAAATCTGAGAATTTCAAATTAGAAGTATATTATTAAAAATATTATCACGTTTCAAGTAGGCCTAGTTCTCTGAATATTACAGCATACATGAATAATGTCTGTCTGTCTGTCTTTATCTGTCTTTTCGAAGGCGTGGGTTCGAATCCCACCGCTGTCACCAGAATATGTTGTAGCCTTAGGTACATCATAGATCGATTAGACCGCAGTCTAATCGTATTGTCTTGCAAGATCAGGGTGGTGAGGATTAAGGGGAAATAATAACATATTGAACAATTCAATCTAGTTTATTAATCATAATAATAAACCTAATACAAAATATAATAATTAGAGCAACCAGCTCCTACTTACATGGCACGCACTTGCCACCCCCCATGTTGCACTGGTTCTGACACTTGATATCACGTTAGGACTCCACAATGACTGACCCCAGTTTACCAGAGGCCCAACTATAAATACGAGGCTGATCTTGAATCAGCACCGCGCCCAAATTGGTCAACCAGGATATTACACCAATTAAACAGAATGTGCTAAGTCAAACTTACAACATAACGCTACATTCTATCACAGAAATTCCACTAATATTGCATATTGAATTATGACATATTTCCGCAATAAGAATACAGTCGTCATTATTAAAAGCTGACTGTCAATAAACACATAATGCAATATGTAACGATAACAGCGGAAATTACCCAATTCATATCAATTCCAGGCCACAACAGCTATATGTCACGGTGTTTGTGGATTCATCATTCATGATGCATAACTTGAAATTAATCTGCTGTTTTATGATTTCCATCTGATAATTCATAATTTCTCAATTTTAATCTCGTTTTTTCATTCCATGATTTCGAAATGTGGATTTTCATTTCATAATGTATAATATTTCGTTTCATAGTTTTCAACCATAATTTTAGGATGGTGATCCATTATTTATGATTCACTTTTTATGATTCCCGATTATTATCTGGTATCTGACGTAAGCTTATATGAATTATGAACGGTTTTTGCTTATCTCGAGCATCCCGCTGGAACAGGGCGCGCACAAGGAGAATAACAAGCCCGTAGCGACCGAAGTTGTGAACAACATTTGTTTTTCTATTCCTGTTTTCACAAGCAACGACCAGTCTCATCGTAAGCTCACCCAGGGCTTGGCGTTTTCCAGGAGAATGCAATGATAATTTAATAAGAATTGGATTAAAAAATGATTTCATATCGTATTGATATCATCATAGTATCGAACTGTGGCAAACAATTATCTAATGGCACCGAGTTGAGGGTGATTGATATGTTGCAGGTTTCAAGGGGATGAGTCAGTTAACTGGTGCTGACTTTGACAAAATATCACCATTTATATGTAACGGTAATTGAGTTATTCTGACTCATTTGTGAAGCTACTTTTATTCTAGTTGGCTTCCTCTGATTGAACACTTGACGCTGTGGGGTCCTGGGCAATTGAAGAACTCTGTTTGATTATTTCATATCCTCAAATGTGATATCTTATTTCAATTATCGACTCACTTTCTTCCGCCCTTTGGACATCACGTCTACACCCCGATCCCATTACAGTCTGGCTCAGAGTACGATATGCACGCCTGGCCGAATCATAAGGCACGCCCATTTTTAGACGTCAATTGGTGGCTGACAATACAGTCCGTCACCTCCAGCCGCCCCCGTGGCTCAGTCAACGATCGCACTGCGTTAGGAACCGAAGTCAGATCAGGCGTGGGTTCGAGTCTCGCATGAGGCATGAGTTTTTGTGAACGTCCTTTCACTTATCATCATTTCAGTCTCATAATCACTTGCTCATTCGTACCCCCGTATAACCCAGCTGTTGGTGGGGTCGTTAAGCAGCATTGCAATAATCTGAGAAAACCAACTCTGTCACTCGGAAATGAACACAGTGCTTGTGTTCACTTGTGGTGGCCGATCAAGCCTCATTAAGAGGCATCTTGAGGGATTTCACGGACATTGCGACCAACACATGCCCTCCACGTACAGTCTACGACAAAACTGGTGGTCAATAGTGACTAGACTTAACATGAACTTTGATTACAAGGAAAAGCATTTCACGTGAATGCAAGTGTACACACTTAATTTATTGGTCCACCATACGAACCAGATTCATTCACACACTTCAAGAAACTTCTTCTGCATCAAAAGTTTGCTCGCAATCAAAGTTGTGTGTTTTGTTGTGAGGGGGCGGACGGTTGGGGGGCTGGAGGGAGGGGATGTTTCGTGGCACACGGGGCCTGACTTCTGCAGAGGACGTGGGTTTGAGTACTGCAAGCCGCAGGTTCTGCGGCAGACGTGAGCCATGTCTCGTGTTACCTTCAAACTGCTCCAATAAAACGGGCTTTCTTCTGGAGATTCAACCATACAACTCACCACCAATGTCCTTGTCTACAAATATGTACACATTCATAGCTGTTAGTGAAGTGATGAATCGAATGTTCAGCTACCACTTCAGTGATGAGTCAAATGTTCAGCTGTCCCTTCAGTGATGAGTCAAATGTTCAGCTGTCACTCTAGTGATGAGCCGAATGTTCAGCTGTCACTCTAGTGATGAGCCGAATGTTCAACTGTCACTCTAGTGATGAACCGAATATTCAGCTGTCACTCTAGTGATGAGCAGAATGTTCAGCTGTCACTCCATAGTGATGAGTTGAGTGTTCAGCTGTCACTCTAGTGGTGAGTCAAATGTTCAGCTGTCACTCTAGTGATGAGTCATATGTTCAGCTGTCACTCTAGTGATGAGCCGAATGTTCAGCTGTCACTTTAGTGATGAGCCGGATGTTCAGCTGTCACTCTAGTGATGAGTCAGCTGTCACTCTAGTGATGAACCGAATGTTCAGTTGTCACCATAGTGATGAGCCGAATGTTCAGATGTCACTTTAGTGATGAGCCGAATGTTCAGCTGTCACTCTAGTGATGAGCCGGATGTTCAGCTGCCACTCTAGTGATGAGTCAAATGTTCAGCTGTCAATCTAGTGATGAGCCGGATGTTCAGCTGTCACTTCAGAGATGAGCCGAATTCCTATGCATCAGGAGAGAGAACAGTTATGTAGCTCATGAAATGTTTTGGAATAATTACCTTGATAGTAGGCCTATGCACTTTGGATTTGAATTGTTTGAAGTTTTTGTTCGGTTGTTTTGACCACATCATGTTTGCTAATTGCTATTGTTTGTAATCATGACTGTCACTATGGTAACAAACATGGTATTGTGAAGCGGGATTTGATAACTGTCACCAATTAATTTGGGGGGTGATTAACAACCCATATGAAAAGAAGAAGGCGAGGCATGGATCCTCTTGCCGTGAGGCAAGAATTCAGAATTCAAATCATGGCTCTAGTTTATATTTATTGATAATAATAATAAAATTTGAATAATGATAACGTATAAAATACTAAAATTATGATTACCGCATCGTCGAGCGTGATATACGAAGTGCCGAGAGCCAGGAGCAAGATGCATGTGTTCAATAATTAGGGGAGAGTTTAAATACTATACCTGAAGTAGGTTAGTGATCAAGTAAAGTGATGACACGATACTGGTGGAAGGTATAGGGACTGAAATAATACGTTATAAGTTATATTAAGACTACAATAATACTATGGCTCATGTCCGCTCCATCACATCACCCTCGACTTCGCGAAATTGGAAATACTTCTTGTCGTATGTAGACCTTGAGTTAGAGCCAGACTCAAATGTATCAGGGTTGTCAACCCAAGAGACCGTGATACAGTTGAGAGAGCAACCCTGATGGGATTCATTGTTAGATTGTATTCGAGCTTGAGGATGTATTAAAAGATATGTGTCAAATTATCTATGGATTATTCTATGTCCACTGTAGAATACAACATTGGCGACGAGGATTGAGTTTCAAATGAATTCAGTTATTGTATAGTATGTCAAAGACACGTACAAAATTAATGGGAATGAAATATGGGAAGATTGGGGAGTTTCTGGGAGGAAGTTGGAAAGACTTCGAGAGCCAGAAATTAATTCTTTGCCAGAGGTGTGATTCTTCAGAGGAAAACAAAGCCATGAGACTACAAGTAAAGAGTTTAGGAAAATAAGTAATTTTAATAGTGAAGAGTCCATGTCTTGTGAATTCATCTTCATGCACTTTATTAAAACTATATACCTGTATTTAATATTAATGAAAGAGTGGTCAGAATGATAATTGTTCTCCCTCCAGTTTGAAAGAATTGAATTTCTTTAGCATGGTAACAACCGTTCAAGTCGCAAGTCTACCCTACGAATATTCACATCACCTTTCTTCCGTTTTTCTCATGTAGCACACGTGACAATGTACTTTAGAATCATCGACGACGACCCAGGTACAATTGAATTTCTTGTTTCCTTTGATTTCTGGTTGGTGCTCGCCGTCGGGTTGCCTCTTGTGTCGGTCTGTGGTATACAGACTTCGTGGCATCTTGGTTCGGTGATGAATTTGCGGCTGTAGCTTGCTGACTTGCAGGCTGCAGCAGGGCTAAAAGACAATCATCACGCAGATCACTGATACGCTCAAATTATGATACACTAATAAAATGGAAATAATACGTGAAAATGAGAAGAAAACTAATTTACGATTTTATTGTGGGGAGAGGGGGAGGGGGATTCTCTCTATTTTTGTTTATTCATTCATTTTTTCCCACTTGAACAAAATCACTCGCATGCTTGTTGAATCTGAAGGACACTATCTCACTATCAAATATAATTTAAAAGTTCTAATTCATGTTCATATAGTAAAATGAGATTGGGTTAATGAAAAATAAAATATATAATTTGAAGTTTAAAAATAATAACGGAAATATAATATGATATTGAAATTTTAATGTAATAAAACGAAAGATGGCAAAAGAAAATTAAATTACCGGCCTAAAGATTTTTGGGCTTTCACTACTTTTGCTTCGGAGCGATTGACAAGAGCGTCGTCGGCGTCCATCTCTCACTCCTGTCTTTGTCAAGGTTGCACTGGGCATAGGTGTAAGAAACAGAAGGCGGGCTCCGGCTGCCATCCAGGCCCATGATCAGGGTATTCATCAGGTAGGCCTCCGTCTTCTAGTGGTGTGTGGACATTGGGCAGGGCCCAACCGATGTTCTCAGCACAAGCCGTGGCGTTCCCGAAAGAGAATATACAAGGACCGGTGGCCACCCACTGGCTGCTCCGTCTTTGAGTTCTTAGCCCCATAGTTCAAACACTGATTATAAATTAGATTCATAACTATTCACTAGAATTGATAGAAGCTTCTGATACTCTTCATTAATCCGTGGCACTTCAGCAAGGATATTAGCAAAAGACTGACAGATCTCAGTTGTAATGGAGGTGTCAATATATAACTATTGACCGAAGGAAGGGTAATTCCATCCACAATTAATAACGGACTTCTACCTCTAAACATACGAATAAACCGTATTTGCTCTCATTTCTCTGAACAGTCCCAATGATTTATACCTAGTGCTAAGAATAATATAATAGACACATCGAAATGATTGTAATATTGTCACAGTGGTCAGTTGACTACTGTTTTTTTATTATCAATCATGTTTGTTCTATTCCAATCGAACATTAACCACTGATCAACATCTATCCAACTGATTGCTCCGACGTCTGTCGTTAGGGAGAATGAACTATATATTCATCTAGTCAGCGTAAAAGACCCTACCGACAGACCGGACACATAGCAACAGCAATTAAGTGAGGTGTGTGTATAAATGCGTGTGTGATAAGAGTACTCAGTCTCTTGTGAAGATAACTGGAGACAAAGACAGTCGAGCCGCTGTAATCAACATCTCGCGCGTGCCACTATTTTTGTTCAAGTACTCTCTTGAGCAAAGTTTCGCCGTGGGCTGAGTATCGGTCCATTTGATCATTTTAATTCCTTATTTCCTAGATGGTAAGATCGTCGGTCTACTGTAGATGCATTTTTCGTTGGACGTCAGATTTATTTTCAACTGTTTCAATCATCTTGTTTTAATTGTGTCTGAACTACCATCAATAAATATAGTGTCCTTTTAATTACTGTTTAAGTCACTTACACCTTCACGATCCCACAACCAGCCTCTCACTATTCAGAAGTAAGCGCCACCATTTCTAAATCATTGACTACACCCCTCGTCTAAATCTATTCAGAACCTGGCATCCAAATATCGGTTGTAACATTGGTGGAGGTGCGAGCTTAACTTCCTTCCATCGCGAAGTTTTTGTGTTCTCCAATTCTTATCATTGTTTTTTTTATTCTCCCCCTTCATTTTTATGTGCTTATTCTGAAGTGATCGGACCGACAACCTAAGGTGAAGATAGTTTGTATTTTTGTTTGTTCGTTAGTTTCTTTTTGTTCATAGGCCTACATATATTTGTATTCATCACTCTTTTTTTTCTCATGTGATTATTATTTATGAGGTTATGTTCGTACATGATTGTATAGTACTAGATAGGCTCACTGACTGCTAATGTCTAATAAGAAAACGATCCCAGAGAATAAGATAACCCTTGGCAGAGAGGTGTACGACGAAGCTTGGGGAGGCGCTATTGTCGAGCCAGAGCGGGAGAGTGCTACAGTTGTAACTGATGAGGATTTAGATTTGTGAATTCAGATAGTATTTCAGAAAGGTGCCGTGATCAGGACATATCCTTAGCGGCACATCGTAATATTCTGGATCGGCTCGTGGAGGATCCCATGAGCTTGTGGAATCCAAGAGCAAGTAAGAGGCTGCGTGATTTGTGAGTGGAACCGGTGAGTTCTCTACCTCCATTTCGAAGGCGTATTGGGAGCGCAGGAGACTTGGATCGACACGTTGACGAAGAGGAAGCGGAGAGACAACTTTCGGAGGAGTCAGAAAGGAGGCTGCAGGAGGTGAAGAAATCGTCCAGCGTCATGTCAAAAGTCAAGCCACAGCGTTTCGAGGTTGGGGTCGACATGTTGGATGAGTGGTTGGCGACTTTCGAGCGGGCTTGTCGAGTGAATAAATGGGATGAAGAGGCCAAACTAGCCAACCTCGGTTGTCTCTTGACTGGGGCCCCTTTGAAGTGTTTTATTACTCTGAAGGAGTCGTATGCGATAAGGAATCGAGGTGCAGCTGTGGCACCCGCGATGAGTTGGGAGGATGTCAAGAAGGTGCTGCTCGATGAGTTCGTCGGGGACGTTCAAAAGGGGGAGTGGAAGTCTGCTCTCCAAAATCGTGTACAGGGTCCAACGGAGACCATCGAGGAGTACATTTATGATGTTATCGCACTTTGTCATAAGGTAGACTCCTCCATGGTCGAACTCGACAAGGTTCAGTCGGTGATGTTGGGGTTACTTCCGAGTGTTCTGGATAAGGTGTCTATGCTTGATAACACCACAGTCGATCAGTTGAAGACCAATCTGAAGAGAGCACAGTCGTCCAAGTTCTCGCTTCAGCAGAGGATGGTGAAGGAGGGTGATGCAAAGGTGCATTATTCGATACAGCCTTCAGTAGGGGTGGCATCTGTTTCGGCTTCGTCTTTTGACGACTTGGCTGAGTTGAAGAATCAGCTGCACTTGATGGCGCAGGAGCTGGTGATGCTGGAGCTGGAGCTGGAGGAGCTGGAGCTGGAGCTGGAGCTGGTTATCAATGCTGTGCACGGACGGGAAGGGAGGGTCGTTAAGGTTGCAGGGCCGAGTGTTCAGCAACAGCCAAACCTTGTCTCGCCGCATTCTTACCCTTCTCAGCCGATGCAACAACAACAGTTTCCGATCGTTCAGTCATTGCTTCAGTCTCCCATGTATTACCCTCAATATCCTCAGTTCGCTCCACAAGTGGACCAATGTCAGGGCTATGGTATGAATGTGGTGTACGGGTACCAGCAACCAACCGGAGGCGGGTATTCTACTGGGCAGTCGCAACCGGTTCACCCCGATCAGGGTGCATTTCGGGGTGATCAGAGGTAGTACACTGGGAGGCCGGTCTATTATTTATGTCAAAAGGTTGACTATGTGATCTTGAGGTGCCCTAATCTGCAGTTGGCCCGTCAGGGGTTGAAAAAGCCTGAGCAGGAGGTGACGAAACTCTCAGGTCGGGAAACGCCTAGCCACGGGCTTCAAGCCAGGTTGGCGGTCCGTGAGTCGTACTTTTTCCAAAACCCCTGAGTTTATGATGAGGTTAGTTAGTGATCATCAAGACTCTGTTCTCAAGGATATTATTTCAAGTTTTTTTTTTACGCAGCAGCCTGTTACGTTACAGGTGGTTGCAATTCGTACTATAGGCTTCCTTTAGATAAAAGTAAATGTAGAGGATAAGGAGGTTGTTGCGCTTCTGGATTCAGGAGCTGCTGCGACTTGTATCGATTAGTCTTTAGTATCTCATTTGCATTTGCATCATTCTGGAATTGAGAATTTGGTTTCACGGGTGGCAAATAATACTATCCTCCGTGTGGTAGCTGTGAAGTGGCTGCCTCTGTTACAATAGACGAAGTCCACTTTGTTTTACCTATGATCGCTGTTCGAGGCCTCTCGGTTCCCTGCATTTTGGGCAATGATTTTTCAGTTAAACATGGGGTGACAATCTCATACGGTGAAAGGGTAGTTGATATTAATCATGATACAGGGGTGGTTCGTGTTCCATTCTATGACACTTCGTTTCCATTTGAGGAGTCCAACGTGGATGCGGATATAATGAATATTTTACTTGACAACGGGAAGGTTGTAAGGAAGTTGATTATTGAAGACGATATCAGCGTTGAGGGCAATAGTTATATTTTATGCCCTCATCTGATTAAAGGTCCACACCAGTTGATAGGCTTGTCTGTTTTTGAACCCACCTCCAATATATTGGAAAATTCAGACTTTTTGGTACAGCGGACCCTCCTAAATAATGAAATACAGGGTAGTATTCTGGTAATTGATGCGTCTCCAAGCAGACGTATCATTAGACAGGGAATGCAACTAGGGCTGGTCGATTCGGCGGTCGAGGTTCGGGAAGGGGTTGCTCTAGAACAAGATGTAATGGACTGTCCTTTAATCGCTATTAGATGTCTTCTCTGTGTGATGGGGATGTTGCAGGCAAAGTAGATATTAACCCCGACTTGACCTCAGATCAATCAAAGGCCATGTTGGAGCTTTTAAATACTCATTTCGATCAGTTTGCCTGGTCTCTAGGGAGTATGAGGAAGGCCACGGTGGAAGACTGTACATTTGAATTATCGAACCAACGACCCGTTCACAAACCTCCATACAGATGTTCGGCAAAGGAGAGGTCGCTCATTCAAGACCAGGTCAACCAGTTGTTAGACAAAGACGTGATAAGACCCTCACGTTCAGCATATGCAAGTCCTGTTGTTCTCGTTAAAAAGAAGTTGAGTGAATGGCGTTTTTGCGTGGACTATAGGGCGGTCAATACTGTGATCTAGACCGATTCATACCCTCTTACTTTGATCGACGACATTTTGACCTACCTCTCCGGCAATTCGTTTTTCTCTTGTTTGGATATGTTTTCTGGTTACTGGCAGTTGGGGGTAGCTGAGGATTGCAGGGAGATTACAGCTTTTATCACCCCTGACGGACTTTGGGAGTTCAATGCCCTCCCTTTTGATCTGAGTGTATCGCCTGCACTTTTTCAACGGTGTATGGATAAAGAAGTACTAGCAGGGTTGAAATGGAATACAGCTCTATGCTATTTGGATGACATCGTGACTATGGGAACGGCTTTCGAACTTCATTTACAGCGATTGGAGGCGGTTCTATCTCGTTTTAAGCAGTTCAATTTATCACTCAATCCAACTTCATCGGCAGATGTCTCAAAGAATCAACTCAAGCTTGTCTGAATCGATCTTTCACTGAGGTTTTTTCAAATTTTCAAAGTCCACACTATTTGAAAATCAGACAAATATCAGAAATGTGATGAATTAGAGTGAACATTGTAAAAATAGCATGAATGTGTAGGTCACATAACAGGAAACACGTGGACGTGCCACTGATATATTCCCGGCGCCTCCACGGGTCAAACTGACACTTCAAACTATCTCACAAACATTATTATCAGCACCGAGATGGTCTCACCACTAATGCGCGATTTTTTTTAAATTTCATAAAAACTCATAACGATGAAAACTCAGCGGGAAAGTATGAAAAACGACTACATTATTTTGAACCAATTCATTCTTAATATTCATAATAATTCCAGAAACCGTCATCAAAATTAGTTTAATATTTTAATCGCGTTTTTTTATTCAGCAACACCTTAACATCGTTCTCCAATTCTGAATCATTCAGCGATTATTTTCGAATACTGTCAAATTTTCGTCTTTCTTTGTAAACGTGTGCATGTGTGTATATTTTGATAAGCTATTTCTCGTCCCACATTTCATTCAACATATTCCAGTTCGACATGACCAGTTTGATAACGTGTTTCAAACAGAACCATCTCACCACATTCGAAAGGCTTCTATCATCTTTCCCGATTCGTTATAATAGCAATAGCTATGGTAATATGAAGCCATCATATCTCTCTCCCAGGGCCCCTTCCTTCCAACGCAAGTTTATGTCTCTGTAAGCTCCCTCGTCGACTGCCGCCACCTTTCCACGTCGTTCCACGCTGGCGGATCTAATTTGCTGTAACTCGTTGAAAAGCTACAAAAGTCAACCATCCCAGGAGATAACGAGAGACTGTGAGCCCGGGGTAGAAAATGTCTCGTATTACTTTCATCTTTGCCAACACCAATATAATATCAACTGACTTGAAATGTAATCATCAGAGCCAAGCTATTGCACGGGATCATATTAACCGGCTTCAGACAGTATTAATGGCCTATCTCAGCTCGTAGAGCGTTCCGTCTCTTTTCATGAGAAACTAGCATGGTTTGTCGCTTTATATGCACACAATATCAACTTATTCAGCTTTGATTGACCACCACTTGGCTCGCGATTCAAATTGTACTCTACATGTTTTTGACACGTATCAAGCTTGCTTCATGTTTCATGGTTCATTCGAAGATGTAGTTACTCAACTGACTATAGATTGTAACCATCGTATTTCCACCACTCCAATCAATTCCGTGAACATTATTGAAGTATAAACTCTCAACT
This sequence comes from Brachyptera risi, assembly GCA_964007535.1. Lineage (NCBI taxonomy): Eukaryota > Metazoa > Arthropoda > Insecta > Plecoptera > Taeniopterygidae > Brachyptera > Brachyptera risi. The sequence continues at coordinate 8,720,659 of OZ023327.1, read as the reverse complement.
CTGATACAACTTGTCTCTGGTGAATATCAGAGTCGCATTGTGCCATTAGATCAGTCGACAAGATATCAAATACTTGTGTCAAGTTTGAATTGCACACGTTGCCACGCAAGCTGTCAAACTGTCAAGCTGGGACCATCAAACCTGTATAATGAATTACTTTTCCTGCTAAATGTAACGCCTCATCAAAAATATATTTTTGATCGAAAAATAATCGATCAAGTTTTTAATTTCGACTCGATATTTCTAATACTCATTACAAACTCGTTTAACACATTTTTTAACTTTTCCCATTAAATAATTCGATACCGAGTCTTCAATCTGCATTCAACTGAACAGTTGCCAATTCAAACTTTGCCACCCCATTTCAAAATTAATCACCGTTTGTTAATTGTATTTTCTCGTACACCATTTTACAACACCGCATTTACCAGCTGAGGGATTCAGTTATATCATCAATCCACCGTTAATTAAAGATTCAACTTCTCTCTCCAAATGTGTGAAACTTATCTGATGATAATGCTGACAAATTACCATCCACCTCCAGATCTGAATTAAAATACCCCCATAATTCCACTTGTATGCGATCAGACTTGATTACCATACAGCTGCAAGGTGACCCGATCACATCCAGAAGAAGGTGCAGGTAATAAAGGGAAGCTGGGAGGTGTCCAGTAAGAATAATCTCGTTACATTTTCTTGCCGTCACAAATTTGAATTCTCACGTGGGATCAAGTGATGGTTTTCAACAAAAGTCGGACAAGAGAAGAGAACGATAATTCTGTCAGCAGCACCGCTTTCTTCTCCCTATCTTCTGAGAGATATAAAAAACAACGCTTCCGAGATTTTATACAATGAAAAAATGTTAGTGAAACACAAATACGGAGCGTCGATGATAAAAGCTGAGTGACGACATATTGTCTTGACACGATATCGCTATAAGACAACCACTGAGCCACTGACGTCGGTCGATATTGCTTTCTTCTGACGAAGTTTTTTGCTTTTCGATGGATAGAACGCAGAGAGTCTCATTCTGATTCCTCATGTTCATCACACAAGTGACACAGTTTCTTCACTGTGAAAACGCTACTGGTTTTCCTCGCGTTCGAGGATGAGCTGGTAAAACTGCACTGAATAATTCCGAATGTGATCAGAATAAGATGTGCCACTATTTCCACCGAGCCTATCACCAACATGTCATCTCTCATCTGTGGCCAGCACTGATAATGATTCCACATGTGGTCCGAATAGCCACTATTTCCACCGAGCCTATCACCAACATGTCCCCCCAAACCATTCACAACCACTCAACCATTCGCATCCATTTGACCATTCACAACCACTGAACCATTCACAACCACTCAACCGTTAAAAAACCCTTGACCATTCACAAAAACTTGACCATTCACAACCACTGAACCATTCACAACCACTTGACGATTCACAACCACTTGACCATTCACAACCACACGACCATTCACAACCACTTGACCATGCACAAGAACTAAACCATTCACAACCACTTGACCATTCACAACCACTTGACCATTCACAACCACTGAACCATTCACAACCACTTGACGATTCACAACCACTTGACCATTCACAACCACATGACCACTCACGACCACTTGACCATTCACAACCACTTAACCATTCACAACCACTCAACCGTTAAAAAACCCTTGACCATTCACAAAAACTTGACCATTCACAACCACTGAACCATTCACAACCACTTGACAATTCACAACCACTCGACCATTCACAACCACTTGACCATTCACAACCACTTGACCATGCACAACCACTTAACCATTCACAACCACTCAACCGTTAAAAAACCCTTGACCATTCACAAAAACTTGACCATTCACAACCACTGAACCATTCACAACCACTGAACCATTCACAACCACTTGACGATTCACAACCACTCGACCATTCACAACCACTTGACCATTCACAACCACTTGACCATTCACAACCACTTGACCATTCACAACCACTGAACCATTCACAACCACTTGACGATTCACAACCACTTGACCATTCACAACCACATGACCACTCACGACCACTTGACCATTCACAACCACTTAACCATTCACAACCACTCAACCGTTAAAAAACCCTTGACCATTCACAAAAACTTGACCATTCACAACCACTGAACCATTCACAACCACTTGACGATTCACAACCACTCGACCATTCACAACCACTTGACCATTCACAACCACTTGACCATGCACAACCATTCAACCATTCACAATCACTCAACCATTCACAAGAACTAAACCATTCACAACCACTAAACAATTCACAACTACTTGACCATGCACAACCACTCAACCATTCACAACAACTCAACTATTCACAACCACTCAACAATTCACAACCACTAAACAATTCACAACTACTTGACCATTCACAACCATTCAACCATTCACAACAACTCAACTATTCACAACCACTCAACTATTCACAACCACTCAACAATTCACAACCACTGAACCACACCACTCCCCAATCGAACCATTGGTTCCAAACCAACCACCACCACCAGTGGTTGTAAATGGTTGAGTGGTTGTGAATGATTGAGTGGTTGTGAATGATTGAGTGGATGTGACTGGTCAAGTGGTTGTGAATGGTTGAGTGGTTGTGAATGATTGAGTGGATGTGACTGGTCAAGTGAATGTGAATGGTCGAGTGGTTGTGAATTGTCAAGAGGTTGTAAATGGTCAAGTGGTTGTGAATGGTCGAGTTGTTGTGAATGGTTCAAGGGTTGTGAATTGTCGATTGATTGTGAACTGTTGAGTGGTTGTGAATGGTCGAGTGATTGTGAATGGTCGAGTGATTGTGAATGGTCAAGTGGTTGTGAATGGTCGAGTGGTTGTTGATTGTTGAATGGTTGTGAATGGTCAAATAGTTGTGAATGGTTGAGTGGTTCTGAATGGTTGAGTGGTTGTGAATGGTTGAGTGGTTGTGAATTGTTGAGTGGTTGTGAATGGTTGAGTGGTTCAGAATGGTCAAGTGATGTGGATGGTTGAGCGGTTGTAAATGGTACAGTGGTTGTGAATGGTCGAGTGGTTGTGAATGATTGTGTGGTTGTGAATGGCCGGGTGGTTGTGAATGGTCAATTGGTTTTGGATGGTCAGTTGGTTTTGAATAGTTGAGTGGTTGTGAATGGTCGAGGGTTGTGAATGGTTGCGTGGTTGTGAATGACTGAGTGGTTGTGAATGGTTGAGTGGTTGTAAATGGTTGAGTGGTTGTGAATGGTCGAGTAGTTGTGAATGGTTGAGTCGTTGAGATTGGTCAATTGGTTGTGAATGGTTGAGTGGTTGTGAATGGTTGAGTGATTGTTGATGGTCGAGTGGTGTAATGGTTGGGTGGTTGTGAATGGTTCAGTGGTTTCAAATCTATGAGTGCTTGTGAATGTTTCTTTGGTTGTGAATGGTTCAGTGGTTTCAAATCTATGAGTGCTTGTGGATGTTTCTTTGGTTGTGAATGGTTGAGTGGTTGTGGATGGTCAAGTGGTTTTGGATGGTCATGTGGTTGTGAATGGTCAAGTGTTTGTGAATGGTCGAGTGGTTGTGAATGGTTGAGTGGTTGTGAATGGTCGAGTGGTTGTGAATGGTTGAGTGGTTGTGAATGGTTGAGTGGTCTTGAATGGTTGAGTGGTTGTGAATGGTTCGGTGATTGTGAGTGGTTGATTGGTGGTGAATGGTCAAGTGGTTGTAAATGGTTCAGCTCTTATGAATGGTCAAGTGGATCAGAATGGTCAAGTGGTTGTGAATGGTTGAGGACGCTCATGGGGGTTTGATTTCCACGTGAGGCGTATATCATGTAGAAAATGTATTTCGAATTATGGATGAAAAAAAATCGTTCAATTGGAATCATTGATACTGACAAACTGACAACTTCCACCCTGTGAGTTTTTCATTCTAATTGTCACACTATTTGCCATTACTTGATACTAATTATACTTAATTGGCAATTACAATCTTTGTGACTTGATTTGCAGATATTTCTACGACTGCCAGAAGTAAATGCATTCAACACATTGCATAATCATCTCTTCTCTATGTCGCTTGCCGACAAACTTACCAAAATTTTGATACTCACTGATGGCATCATTGACACTTAACGTTGCGCCAACTCCCACCCCGTGAGTATTTCATTCCAATTGTCTCACAATTTGCCATTATTTGATACGAATCATACTTAATTGACAATTACAATCTTCGTGACTTGATTTGCAGATATTTCCACGACTGCCAGAAGTAAATGCATTCAACACATCGCATAACTCTGAACAGAGAAATGATCCCTACATTACATGCTGCGAATTACCAAACGAGATATCATCCAATTGTCAAATATTGTCCAATCACAATTAAACATCACCACGAAATACTTCATTGCTTAAACTAACTCCATTGTTGTTATTCATGATCAATAATTACTTATAGTGTATGAGCGTTCACCAAATCATAACAAATTAACTGTTTTGAGGAATTTTTTTATTGCATAATAATTTCTTTCTCTTCCAACAACTTTTCCCTCTCTTCTACTCTCCGCATCCTGGCTAGCAGGTCTGCCTCCCTCTTCTCACCATCACCTTCCTCTTTTTTCCTCTTCCCACTCCTCTCCTGCTCCAATCTTTTCCTTTTCTTCTGTTCGTTAACTGTAAACAAATTCACACAATGTATTTGATTACAATAGCAGGTTAGCTGTCGATGACAGGTGAATACTATGGCAATCCCAGCCGAAAGGGCGGTGAACAAAGGGAAAAATTGGAAAAATATTGTAGTGAGCATACTTTTGCATGACTTTCAAATGTCCGTAGAATCATACAATAAAGAAAAACTTGCATCAACTCACATAGCATTGTCTCTTTTTTCTTTATATCCTCGATGAATAGAATCACCTCTCCCAGGTCGTCCTTTTTATATTCTGAAATGTTATGAAAATGATTACTAAACCACTACTACCACTAAATACAACTTGCATTATTATTGAAATTCAATCCAGCGTTGAGATTCTCTATTAATTGATGTAGATTGGGATCGATAATTTGCATCGACAAATCAGCTAGTTACTGAAGCCTAGCGTTGAGAACGATCCTGTATGAAAACACTGATTGATTATGAGCAAAATCGAAATCGATCGATAATACCCAGGCGTTATCTATTTGTCGATGCCGAAAACATATAAAATGGAGGAGAATATATAAAGGCGGAGGGAAAACACTGGGTCATGTTCATTACTTTTTTACTGTGGCCACTATGTATGAGAACATGGGCACCCTACCCCCATAAAAACATTCATTCATGTATTATGTCTTATTTACATAAGCGGAGTTTGATCGTATATGACCGCTCTTCCATCCATTCGGAACACGCTATATTAATTTAAAACAAAGAATAAACATATCATTAACAAAAAAGTTGTACACAAAATTAAAAAAAAAACTATATTATGATTAACATTCATATTATGAATGGGAAAATATTAATATTTGAATAATAATAGGAGCTGAGGTATAACAATGAAATTGTTCGCAAATGAGCCAAGCATTGCAACAGCAATTACAATAAGAATGATACATGATGATGATACAAAGCTATAACACATTTAATAATATAGACGATTGGGTGCAAGAGTATAATGGCGATTTACAGTCATGAAAATAAATGAAACTACATAGTACCCGAATGATTTATATTATTATATATCATATTATATATTATATAAGATATCATATTCATATGATATCTATTATATTAATATATTTTCAGTGAACACACAATTGATGAATTCAAACAGAGTCTTTATTACACAAAGTAAATAATGCACTGCTCTATTTGACTGCTTCAATCGGACTGAATTCCACCCTTCTCCATCATCACAACAGTTGTCAGGGCCGGCAACAATCCTTCCCCGGACAACGGGTCAACATCCGTCACGGCCCCTGGAACTCCCTATTGACTGTCTCTCCAGGGTCCGTAGATGGTTCGCCACAGTACTCCCCTCTCAGTAATGGGAACAGAGTGAGCAGAACGATACCTGCACGGGTCAGGTGGTGAGATATGGTGCAAAATGCACACGACGACCTGTCGGAGTTGTGATGGCGCGGGATGTTGGTTGTTGAGTTGGTTGGGTGTTACTCGGGTCGGATAAGATGTAAGCCGGCTTCAGTCTATCAACAGATACAACAACAGACTTGCCGTTTCTCAATATTGTGTAGAATTTTGCATCCCTCGATACGATCTCAAATGGACCATCATAAGGTTGCTGAAGTGGTGTTCGGACACCGTCGTGGCGTACAAATGTATGAGTGCAAGTTTCCAGGTCCTTAAAAATTAAAAACCGTGTGTTGCCCATGGTGAGCAGCGTTGACTGGTCTGAGTCGTTGCAGGCGATGCCTGAGCTGTACGATGAACTCGGAAGTGCTGCCTGTAGGAGCTGTCGGTGGTGCGAGAAACTCGCCTGGTAACCGGAGTGTAGAACCATAAACGAGCTCTGCTGGCGTTGCTTGCAGGTCGTCTTTCCAAGCGGATCGGATTCCCAGCATAACCAATGGAAGACTATCCGTCCACCACTCGTCCTCATGACACTTAATATAGCAGCCTTGAGTTGACGATGTAGACGCTCTACCATACCATTGGTTTCCGGGTGATAAGCTGTCGTGCGTTAATGGGTCGTGCCGGTCAAGTGGTTAAGAGACTTGAACAGGACAACATGGTTGTGAGCTCTTCAATTGGATGACTTTCTATTTCTGTTCATTCAATTCGTTTTCAGATAATACGAGAGTAAATTTCATCGCATTCTTCGTAGGTTTACACCCATTCATACACGTGATATCTTGAAAATTATCGAATCTATACAAACAGAATGTCACATTGATTTAAGAACATTGAATTATCTTGGATTTCGATCTGGAATTTTATCCCATAACACTCGTTCGTGAATATGGAAAACCAAGTGAAGTTGCATTTCTCTATTGTAGGCCTGAAAGAACTGTTTGTAACCCGTTCACAGTTCGTTTTCGTTCCATGACCTAATACTGTCTTTAGATCCCTTGAAGGATTGGATGACAGTCAAAGAGACGAGAAACTCGACTTGTCTACGCACAATCTTTGCATCGCCATCTTTCATATTGTGACTTATGCATTGTTACTTTCCAGTTGCAGATGAGGGCGCTAGTGGCTACACCGACGATGACATGGAACGACTTGTGCAAAATGCAGCACTAAAGTGAGTCAGACAATTGAACCAATGTTGTGGATATTACTTTCTGGAGGTTATTATTGGAACGTATTCTGTTCAGAAATGGATGATATCGCGATAAGTTACACAGTTTTGAGTTCAATATATTGAAAAATAATTCATCAATATACCAGAAACAGCCCATTATTTGCCAAGTGTATACAACCTGAATGAGATCTGTCATCGGACTTGAAAAAAAAAACTGAGGGTAGGGTAATATGACCAGATTTTCTGTGTGATATTGTGAAAAGTTCAGGTTATGTGGAGATTTCATGAACTGGATAATTATCTGCATTCGTCTTGAAAGGTTCGATTTCTATTTTGTAAAATCAATTGTGCGGAAACTTGTTTCCAAGATTTCCGCTGCTCATATCATATTATCTATGTCAACTCTGTGATTTTTATCCGTTTCTACTCACGTATGTTTGTATGCCATGGTTTGAGTTTCACCAATAGTTATCAACTGTATATTGTTTGATTGTCTTGTCATTACATGTACCCATATGTATCTTCTCACTCTTATGTTTTGTTATTCTGTGTCATATGGCAACCGCTCATGAGAAAGCAAAGTCGTATTTGTATTAACCCGGTATGCCAAATTTGATTTCGTGTCAAGGATGTATCAATGTCAAAATAAGTTCTATATCTCAGAAGTAATGAATGGAACAACAAGGCTGGCCCAAGTCCCTTAGAATTAACGAGAATTATTATCGAACAGGTGTGTCGACTTATCTATCTAGAACTTTGATATATTCCCGTTCATCTCCACATATTCAATAAATGCCTTCAAGTCGTAGGAATGATGGACAGTTGTCAATTACCATTATCCAAATTGCACATCACAGATTGTTAGATACAAATATACCCACATTCAGAACCTCTCGTCTAGAAATGAGCTAAGTGTCTTCATCCAATCTTGTTCGATCTCCATTCTTTGCCTTTTCTATAATTCTCTTTTTCGATTATATGATTTTAATCTGTTTGCAGACGATCCTCTTCACTTATTCACCTTTTCAGACGCTCTTGCGTTCGCCGGGGAGGTAACTGCGACCACCGACCTAAGGATTGTTGTTACAATAGTTCCTGCCGCTGCAACCTTTGGGGCGCCAATTGTCGATGCCAGCGCATGGGGCTATTTCAAAAGTGGGGCTAAGTATTGATGAACCTGCGTTCTAAGGACTCCCTCCCAAGTCGGTCACTCATTCTTTTACGTTCTCTTTCTCTCTCTCTCTCTCTCTCTCTCTCTCTCTCTCTCTCTCTCTCTCTCTCTCACACACACACACACACACTCACCTTTCCTTGAAATGAAGTCAACATATACAAACATGTCATCAGGAAATGTGTGGTACCTCTGTAACTATGTTCTGATACTTGCAGGTTAATCATTGTATTCACTCACATACCGTACTCTGTTTTTGACAACATGAAATAAAATTGAGTTGAAAATTGTATTATTTGCCTGTTGCATGAAAAAACAGTGATAAATTGTTCAGGCATTTTACCATCACATGATATGTACTGGGTCATAGAATGAATCCATGAATTTGAATTGTTTTCGAAAAAGAATGAAATTATACTCTGTATATACGGACAAATACGAACACAACGTGTACAATTAGGTTGATTCTGGTATGATTGTACAATGAAATCATTCAGGTCATAGCAAAAGAAATTGCAATTACACGCCTGATATATAAATATTGCCTGAGTTATATACTGAGAACCAATGGTATTCATTCTATTCATACGTTCACACTTGTTACAGTTTACAGACTTCAGTTACAAACTATTCGCAACAGATGAAAGTAAATTCATGATGTGAGCTTATGATTCGATATGAATGAAGGGTAGTTCGCTCAAGCTTCACATTTTCAATGGCGATGTTTCGAACTCATGACTCCATTTAAGAACCGAATAGGAGAGAGGATTTTTTTCATGCACCATGATCGTGAAATACAATTGGAAAGTCTATACACCTTTATAGTGTGTAGCTCACCAATTGACGGTCACACTTGCCAAATGATGAGCTAGATTGTGTTTGCGACAAATAAGAAGGATTCTTTATGATTTCTAGTTGCAAGAGTGAAGAATGATTATGTGGTAGAATCTTCCAGAAAAGATGTAGTGACTGAAATGCGTGTTTCGAAATGGTGATATTTTGTTAATTGACAATTACTCGAGAATCGTTGAAAAAAGTATATATTTATATACAAATATATATATATATATATATATATATATATATATATATATATATATATATATATATATATATATATATATATATATATATATAACATGAATATATGTATATTTATATATATATATATATATATATATATATATATATATATATATATATACATATACATATATATATATATATATATATATATATATATATATATATATATATATGGATATATATATATATATATATATATATTCATATATATATATATATATATATATATATATATATATATATATATATATATATATATATATATATATATATATATATATATATATATATATATATATATATATATATATATGTATATATATATATTTATACATATATAAATATATATTTATATATATATATATATATATATATATATATATATATATATAAATATATATATATATATATATATATATATATATATATATATATATATATATATATATATATATATTTACGGTCATGGAAACTTCCTGAATGATGAGCAGTGATGATGGTTTCCTATGTTATTCCTCTCACCATCAAATCTCCTCAATATTCTTACTGATTTTTATTCCATGAAAAGTTGAAATCTCAATTTCAATTCGTCTTCAACTTTGTATACATCTGTGAATACTTGGTATATTGTATGTCAAGCCAATGTGCAGTTTGAGCGATCACACAGCAAGCATCCTCATCATACATTCTCATTGATTCAGAAATATTCATCATGTAGTGAAGTAACATATTATGTATTATGAATTATGTATACAGTGTACTTGAATATTATTCAGAATTGAATTATATTTAATATTCTCCACAAGAATCATCCAAAACTAACCATGATTGTGTCAATAATGAATTAGCCAAATCGTCATGATGTTAGCTCATTTTTATTCAAGAAAGCTTGGTGGGAGTGCCATTCTCAAATAATGGCACTTCCACCGATTAACTGGAATATTCTCCACCCAATAATTTGATGGAGCGAAAGAATAGTCACTATGAAATTGAACTCATCATACTCATCCAATGTATTTCCCAAGGACAAGTTTGATTACAATAATTGTGTATCAAGTTATATACATTCAGCATCTGGAAGAGTATCAAGAGTTCATCCGTTCGACTCTCCAGCGGAATTATGATGGGATCATTCTGATTCAAATAGAGATTTGGGTTTCTGAGTGGTTTGTGAAGTTATTATGGAATATCTGTACGATTTATCTAGATAGCAGATCAAGATATGGAATAATAATCAGAACACATTCTCAAAGATGGAGGGATAATTACCAATATCTCATTCCCAAGTATGAACCCACTGGAAAACTTGCAAACATCGTGTCAACAGACACTATCAATCATGTGTGAAAGATCCTTGTGCTATTAGACAGAGATATTGTCATCTCATTTCCAAGTATGAACCCACTGAAAATCTTGCAAACATCGTGTCCACAGACACTATCAATCATGTGTGAAAGATCCTTGTGCTATTAGACAGAGAGATTGTCATCTCATTCCCAAGTATGAACCCACTGGAAAACTTGCAAACATCGTGTCAACAGACAATATCAATCATGTGTGAAAGATCCTTGTGCCATTAGACAGAGATATTGTCATCTCATTTCCAAGTATGAACCGACTGAGAAACTTGCAAACATCGTGTCAACAGACACTATCAATCATGTGTGAAAGATCCTTGTGCCATTAGACAGAGAGATTGTCATCTCATTTCCAAGTATGAACCGACTGAGAAACTTGCAAACATCGTGTCCACAGACACTATCAATCATGTGTGAAAGATCCTTGTGCCATTAGACAGAGATATTGTCATCTCATTTCCAAGTATGAACCCACTGGAAAACTTGCAAACATCGTGTCAACAGACACTATCAATCATGTGTGAAAGATCCTTGTGCCATTAGACAGAGATATTGTCATCTCATTTCCAAGTATGAACCCACTGGAAAACTTGCAAACATCGTGTCAACAGACACTATCAATCATGTGTGAAAGATCCTTGTGCCATTAGACAGAGAGATTGTCATCTCATTTCCAAGTATGAACCGACTGAGAAACTTGCAAACATCGTGTCAACAGACACTATCAATCATGTGTGAAAGATCCTTGTGCCATTAGACATAGATATTGTCATCTCATTTCCAAGTATGAACCCACTGGAAAACTTGCAAACATCGTGTCAACAGACACTATCAATCATGTGTGAAAGATCCTTGTGCCATTAGACAGAGATATTGTCATCTCATTTCCAAGTATGAACCCACTGGAAAACTTGCAAACATCGTGTCAACAGACACTATCAATCATGTGTGAAAGATCCTTGTGCCATTAGACAGAGATATTGTCATCTCATTTCCAAGTATGAACCCACTGGAAAACTTGCAAACATCGTGTCAACAGACACTATCAATCATGTGTGAAAGATCCTTGTGCCATTAGACAGAGATATTGTCATCTCATTTCCAAGTATGAACCCACTGGAAAACTTGCAAACATCGTGTCAACAGACACTATCAATCATGTGTGAAAGATCCTTGTGCCATTAGACAGAGAGATTGTCATCTCATTTCCAAGTATGAACCGACTGAGAAACTTGCAAACATCGTGTCAACAGACACTATCAATCATGTGTGAAAGATCCTTGTGCCATTAGACATAGATATTGTCATCTCATTTCCAAGTATGAACCCACTGGAAAACTTGCAAACATCGTGTCAACAAACACTATCAATCATGTGTGAAAGATCCTTGTGCCATTAGACAGAGAGATTGTCATCTCATTTCCAAGTATGAACCGACTGAGAAACTTGCAAACATCGTGTCAACAGACACTATCAATCATGTGTGAAAGATCCTTGTGCCATTAGACAGAGATATTGTCATCTCATTTCCAAGTATGAACCGACTGAGAAACTTGCAAACATCGTGTCAACAGACACTATCAATCATGTGTGAAAGATCCTTGTGCCATTAGACAGAGAGATTGTCATCTCATTTCCAAGTATGAACCCACTGAGAAACTTCCAAACATCGTGTCAACAGACACTATCAATCATGTGTGAAAGATCCTTGTGCTATTAGACAGAGAGATTGTCATCTCATTTCCAAGTATGAACCCACTGGAAAACTTGCAAACATCGTGTCAACAGACACTATCAATCATGTGTGAAAGATCCATGTGCTATTAGACAGAGAGATTGTCATCTCATTTCCAAGTATGAACCCACTGAAAATCTTGCAAACATCGTGTCAACAGACACTATCAATCATGTGTGAAAGATCCTTGTGCTATTAGACAGAGATATTGTCATCTCATTTCCAAGTATTAACCCACTGAGAAACTTCCAAACATCGTGTCAACAGACACTATCAATCATGTGTGAAAGATCCTTGTGCTATTAGACAGAGAGATTGTCATCTCATTTCCAAGTATGAACCGACTGAGAAACTTGCAAACATCGTGTCAACAGACACTATCAATCATGTGTGAAAGATCCTTGTGCTATTAGACAGAGAGATTGTCATCTCATTTCCAAGTATGAACCCACTGAGAAACTTGCAAACATCGTGTCAACAGACACTATCAATCATGTGTGAAAGATCCATGTGCTATTAGACAGAGAGATTGTCATCTCATTTCCAAGTATGAACCCACTGAAAATCTTGCAAACATCGTGTCAACAGACACTATCAATCATGTGTGAAAGATCCTTGTGCTATTAGACAGAGAGATTGTCATCTCATTTCCAAGTATGAACCCACTGAAAATCTTGCAAACATCGTGTCAACAGACACTATCAATCATGTGTGAAAGATCCTTGTGCTATTAGACAGAGATATTGTCATCTCATTTCCAAGTATGAACCCACTGAGAAACTTGCAAACATCGTGTCAACAGACACTATCAATCATGTGTGAAAGATCCTTGTGCTATTAGACAGTGATATTGTCATCTCATTCCCAAGTATGAACCCACTGAAAATCTTGCAAACATCGTGTCAACAGACACTATCAATCATGTGTGAAAGATCCTTGTGCCATTAGACAGAGATATTGTCATCTCATTTCCAAGTATGAACCCACTGAAAATCTTGCAAACATCGTGTCAACAGACACTATCAATCATGTGTGAAAGATCCTTGTGCCATTAGACAGAGAGATTGTCATCTCATTTCCAAAGATAAACCCACTGAAAATCTTGCAAACATCGTGTCAACAGATACTATCAATCATGTGTGAAAGATCCTTGTGCCATTAGACAGAGATATTGTCATCTCATTTCCAAGTATGAACCCACTGGAAAACTTGCAAACATCGTGTCAACAGACACTATCAATCATGTGTGAATGATCCTTGTGCCATTAGACAGAGATATTGTCATCTCATTTCCAAGTATGAACCCACTGGAAAACTTGCAAACATCGTGTCAACAGACACTATCAATCATGTGTGAAAGATCCTTGTGCCATTAGACAGAGATATTGTCATCTCATTTCCAAAGATAAACCCACTGAAAATCTTGCAAACATCGTGTCAACAGATACTATCAATCATGTGTGAAAGATCCTTGTGCTATTAGACAGAGATATTGTCATCTCATTTCCAAGTATGAACCCACTGAAAAACTTGCAAACATCATGTCAACAGACACTATCAATCATGTGTGAGAGATCCTTGTGCCATTAGACAGAGATATTGTTATCTAAAACTAGATGATCTTCCAGTAGATTCAGTGCAGGTAAGTCACAACATCGCTATCCACGAAGAGGTTGTAACTGTTATGCTGTATCATCAACCAACATAAGGTATCGTACATCACTCTCATCATCCCGATGTTCATTACATACGTTAGGATGATCATATACCAACAATTTATTACTTGCATGACTCTTTCGAGACAAAATAACGCAACAGACCGAATCCATTGAATGTGAACAGCTTGAGTCACGTTTGTATCGAGTGGCCGCCAGACACCAGACGTACTGTGTGGCCAGTGTAGGGACGCTGCCCACAACAACTATACGTCCAATGCGTACTTTGATGTGGGAGAAAGTAGTGTAATTTCTACCGCGCTGTGACGACATGATATTTCTGGTTTTCAATTTGAATATGACTTGTAGCACCGTTCTGGAACTCCTTGGAACGCACTGGAACGCTTTGGAACACTTTTGCGTGTCAATAGGTGAATCCAAGATCAGAAGGAAACCACTTATACCCTGATATAGATGGACCTCATTACACACATACATAGCACCAAGCCTTCAACAAGTTGAAACTACGGGCATAATATGATCACATTGTGATTACATTGGTGGTGACTTGGAACTTACTGTGCCCATTGGTTAGCTCTTGCATGTCGGGTGCCATTGCAATCCGATGAGCTCTTGCTCAACGTGCGCTATTGCAATCCGATGAGCTCTTGCTCAACGTGCGCCATTGCAATCCGATGAGCTCTTGCTCAACGTGCGCCATTGCAATCCGATGAGCTCTTGCTCAACGTGCGCTATTGCAATCCGATGAGCTCTTGCTCAACGTGCGCTATTGCAATCCGATGAGCTCTTGCTCAACGTGCGCTATTGCAATCCAATGAGCTCTTGCTCAACGTGCGCTATTGCAATCACATGAGCTCTTGCTCAACGTGCGCCATTGCAATCCGATGAGCTCTTGCTCAACGTGCGCCATTGCAATCCGATGAGCTCTTGCTCAACGTGCGCCATTGCAATCCGATGAGCTCTTGCTCAACGTGCGCCATTGCAATCACATGAGCTCTTGCTCAACGTGCGCCATTGCAATCCGATGAGCTCTTGCTCAACGTGCGCTATTGCGATCAGATGAGCTCTTGCTCAACGTGCGCCATTGCAATCACATGAGCTCTTGCTCAACGTGCGCCATTGCAATCCGATGAGCTCTTGCTCAACGGACTCCATCGCAATCCGATGAGCTCTTGCTCATCGGGCTTCATTGCAATCCGATGAGCTCTTGCTCAACGGACTCCATCGCAATCCGATGAGCTCTTGCTCATCGAGCGCCAAGGCAATCCGATGAGCTCTTGCTCATCGGGCTTCATTGCAATCCTATGAGCTCTTGCTCATCGGACTCCATCGCAATCAGATGAGCTCTTGCTCAACGGACTCCATCGCAATCCGATGAGCTCTTGCTCATCGGGCTTCATTGCAATCACATGAGCTCTTGCTCATCGGGTGCCATTGCAGTCACATGAGCTCTCGCTTAGCTTACTGCAAACTGGTGTAGATAGATGGATAGACTATGCATAGTCATACAAACTCCACAATACAAAACTAGGGTGAATTATACATGTTTGTTAGGATGTACAGAAAATGAAAAACTATAAAACTAAAGTCTAACAAATAATTTGGTACCTGATATAATGAAGTCATAATTAGGATAATAATGATCATGATAATAATAGTGGTGTACGGTGATTTGTTAGTTTGAAATAATTGGAAATATCAGAGTAGAATATATTCAAAAATAAGATCGAAAAGCTTCAACTTTTAAACAACTTTCAAAATGACATTCTAATTTGGATAAAATTCAGTATCAGAAGTGTTTAGAATTCCAACCAGTGATGGCATTTTGAGAACTCATGTAAAATACATATGAGTTCACATTTGATCACATAATGATGTTGACGACTGCTCAGCCCATTTGGGGGTACGAGTCATATTGTAGAAATGAGATTAAACAAGTCAGTTGTTCGTGACGTCACTTCCTGGTCACGATGCGATCAGTAATGACGGTTTTCCTGTGGATACAATGCAGCACACCGCCACTGAGAGCTCCAGCGGCGGAGGGGAGACTTTCTTCTAGACGCCACTACAACCGTTGAGTGCACACCACATGGGCTCATCGCATCTATAACAGTCTCATCGCATATATCATCATGCCCGGTGTAAAGGAATCGTTTTACTGCGGGATAACTTTACTGTACAGTAAACTTATCCCGGGAAAACTTTACTGTACAGTACAAAAATCCCGGTAGATTATTATGGGAGCTGGTATATTATTATAGCATTGAAAAACTTATCAGTAATAAAATACTGGGAAAAAATCAGAGAGAAAAATTCCCACATTACCAAAAGAGGGATTTTTACATAACCAATAATGCGCAACTACTACATAGGGTGACTAAAATAAAACACACTGGGATAAGACCATACTCAAAGATGCACAACAAGTACTTTTATTCTCTCTGAATTTTCCCCAGTATTTTATTACTGACATGTTTTTTAATGCTGTAATAATATACCAGCTCCCATAATAATCAATCGGATTTTTGTACTGTACTGTAATAATATCCCGGGATAAGTTTACTGTACATAATCTCCTCCCGGGATATTATTACTGTACATAATGTTATACCACAGTAAAGAAATACTGCCACACCGGTTTTAGGCGTGAGTCACGTTAGTGGCTGCTTAGGGCGGCATATTTATCATTGAAATATACAATTCTTTCATTCATATATTATAGTTACATTTTCTAAGCAATTCCTCTCAGACCTACATCTTGTGTGTCAATTCTCGTTGACAAATGAAATATGTTCTTCAAGAATAAAAGTGATGACAATATCACTGAATGTTCGTTAATAAAATGAAAATGTAGGCCTATGTGTAGGGCATGCATTTAATTTTATGGAAATTCGAATGGCACCCGACTCATTTTCCACAAGTGAATGCTTTCATCAGACGTCGGTTGCTTGGTGAGTTGGTTTCTATATGGGTGGGCAATAGGGCAGCTGGCTGATTGCCAAATTTGAGGAGCGCTATCAGCGCCCATTTGTGTTTTTCCATCAGTCAAACGAATCAAATCAATTTTTAAATGAAATAAATGACATTTTATTTACATCATTGGATGGAGTGAATGTTCTCATATTCAAATATCAATGTTATTGGATGATATATCAATACAGCGTTTCATTTGCTTGGAAGAGCCATTTGGCAAAATTAGTCTTGTAAAAATCCGTGTATTCTAGAAATTTCGTGTTTCCTGAAATCCGTAGAATGGTATTGAAAAAAGAAACGCTACGAATGCAGTTGACAAAACACCTCTTCAAATATCTGCTTGAGGTGGCGTTAACTCCTCCCCCCCCCCCCACGCCAAAAAAATGAATAAGAAATCAAATTGAATATATTCAGTAGCTTTACTCGAAAACGAACAATTTGTATGGAAAACACTAAACTGTTTCCTTATTTTTTTGACGTTGAAAGTTTGAGTGAAAATGGACTTGCTGAATATTGTGTCAAAATCAGCAATATGTAAGTTCTCCAGGATGACGCATTGATTTACAAATGTTTTTTTGCCGCTAACAACATTTTTGAACCTATAAACTTCTATATCTTGAGAACCAATGGTTGGATTGAACTCAAATTTTCAGGAAAGTTCTAAAGTACCCACATGTAGAACACAATGAGACAGTTTTTGTATATGTTGTGTTTCTCCCCAGTTATCAGTGTTTGTGTGGAGTTAAAAGTCACTTTTGTAATAATTTGGAGAAATTCATTATAGTTTGAAATCCAAGCAAAGAATAGAAAAGATGGCTCATCATTTTATTTTGTGTGTGTATATAATTCATATGACAAAAATTAGTTTGGTTGCTCG
Source organism: Brachyptera risi (assembly GCA_964007535.1). NCBI lineage: Eukaryota > Metazoa > Arthropoda > Insecta > Plecoptera > Taeniopterygidae > Brachyptera > Brachyptera risi. The sequence continues at coordinate 8,702,523 of OZ023327.1, read as the reverse complement.
AAATCTATACTTAGAATAGATAAATTAGGTGAAATGGAAAGAGAGAACAGTAGCTTACCGAGATTTATGAGTGGAGAAAGGCCTACTCATAGTGGAGAGCCCGTTGATAGAACACATAGAGATGAAAGTTACACGCTGTTTCGGTTATTGCCTTGGTCACAGTAGAGTACTGTGACCAAGGCAATAGCCGAAACGTCGAAACCTCGTATAACTTTCATCTCTATGTGTTCTATATCAACGGGCTCTCCACTATGAGTAGGCCTTTCTCCACTCATAAAACTCGGTAAGCTGCTGTTCTCTCTTTCCCTTTCACCCAATTCATATATTCAGCATCTGGCTTATTTCCTATACACGCCAAGTCATATACTAAGAATAGACATTTCAATTCAACAAGGTGTTAACATTTTATTATTATTCAACCATGTATTATTTAGTAGAACAATTAGTTTTGAGCCCATTGTTTCTTAAATTGAGTTCTTCAATTGGGCCAAGTAGTCTACAAACAAGTAAAATTTCAATCAAATCGAAGATGCATTCCATTAGTTACAAGCCATGAAACAAAATATTGTTGTATCCCAATATTATAGGTTAACGCCCTCCTAATCTACTTGTAAACAAGGACGAACGAAGTGTGGCGAAGAACGGCCGAATACCAAACAGTGGAGCAAGGTTGACCCGCTCGTTATGAAAATACTGTGATACTGTAACAACTTGTAGATATAGATATAAATCAGCACCTGAATGATTACTAGGACAAGCTACAAAATGGTTAAAAAGAATGCATCAAATTGGAAAGACATTTGTGGCAAGTTTTTTTCAATGTGTGTTGTCGACCCTGGTTCTCAATTTTATTTCATAATGAATAGTATACCTAGTGGCAAGATCAAGGTGATGCATAGTTTCAAACAAATAGGCCTATCACAACAGATACTGTAGGCCTAGATCACCTACTTAAAAAAAGTGGGGTACGTAGGTTCACTGCAACACTAATTACTCTCGATACGGTACCAAGAGAAATGGGTAATACTGAGAATATTATTGAGAACATTGGGTAACCAAATGAGATGCCAATTTGAACATTATTCGAGTTCTTCGTGAATCCAGAGAGTAGGGAATCGCTCGGTACCGACATGTCCATTCACATTGCACTTTCAATGACAACAAATGAAGTAAACGAAATTATTACGGCTTTTTTTGAGAAACATAATCGTACTGCCATAGTTTAGTAGATTTTTACTTGAATTCGTAGCCTTTTTCTCTTCAAACGTCGGAATGAGTGTTGGAAGTATTCTTGCATCTCATGAGTCGTGTTCCAGAATTCAGCGCTTAGCTAGCGCTAGATTAGCATTGTCGAAATGACGTTCCAAATTCTAGCGGCTAAATCCGCCAGAATCTAGCAAGTCGTTCCAGAATCTAGCCAGCCAAGTCCGCTGACATAGCTCATCTAGCGGTAGAAAAGGTTGCTAACTTGCTAGTTCAGCCATAATTTTGAGCGCCAATTCAAATAGCAAGACATCGCTTGGTATAGTCGACCTGCAGATTGAGTATGAGAATGAAATGATGTCAATAACTGTGGACGAAAGTAGTGCAGAACAATTGAATAATGATGAGTTTCAATAATTGAATGTAATGAGTAAATAATTGCAGCAAAAATATCGACTTTGAGGTTATTGGAGATTGCCAAAAAGTTTGCAAGGGCCTAGGCTTAGATTGGAGGCTATTCAATTCCATTGACAATAAGAGCGAAAACTTCGTCATCCTCTTCTGATCCACTGGAGAAGGAATTAGAAGAAATGCCTGCATTTAATGCAACTGCTGCAGTTCCCAATACGATTTGATCTTCCGCCATAACTTATACAGCTAGTTGAAAAAAATGCTCGTGATCGTACCAAAATTGCATAGCTGAGCTGGCAGTGACGTATGCTGGGCCAACTTGGCGCTATAGTAAAGCGCTTAATTCTGGCACGCCACTATGTTCAACGTCACTATTCATGGCCGACACAGCTAAGATGAACGAACTTCTGCAAAACAAATGTGGGTAGAGTGAGTTAACATTAATGTATGTGTTGGTCTCACTGTGAGCAATCAGAGTACACAAATGTACACTTTCATAACAACTTATAACACATGGCCCACATAACATCTTAATCAACGTTATTTAATATTATCAGACCTGGTGTCTGTTTTTATTGAGAAAAAATGAAAAAGTTACTGTGAACCAAAATTATCTACCTCATCGACTATGAACTAGCTCACAATGCCAGGCCTATGAAAGGACTTTTTACACATACATTTTGGAACAAAACATGTAACTCAGTTGAATAAGTAACCTAGATAAATGTACAGTGTAAGTAGACAAGTGTTCAGTGTAGGGTAAGTATGTAAGAATAGGCCTGAACAGACAATGACAAACAGGCTTACTGTGGTTATAGAAATATTCATGTTACAAAAATAAATCCATGTGCCACATATCAAAAAACAACCAAAGTCTCCCTCCCAGGGCATCATGAATAATATCAAGCAATGTATTAGGTAGACAGTCATTATTATAAATATTGAAATTATTTTAATTCTTGCAATCGCACATAAATCAGCGGTGGCAAGTTCCCTAACTACCGCTATCCCATCATCTCCCTAACTCTCTGTGATCATTAAACGTACCACATAACATTGACAGTGTTATACAATCAACCATTCTCATACCTTGGCATCGCGCTGATTGAGTACCTAATAGTCAGTCGATGTGTGAATATATCATTCTTCGAACAGTCCCCCACTTCCTTCGATCCAAATCTGGCAAAAAGATGTAGGCCTACCTGAAAATATGGATAACAACGACTGGTTATAATGATTAGTTATGGCACAGATAATCGGGCTATTTTATAATGGCTCGATTATCTGTGGTTATAGGCCTACAGGATGAGTCAGGAGCAAAAAGATGTAGACCCATGGACCTACTTAATTTCCAAAGGTTTTTATTCGAACAGATACCGGTAGGATGGAGGCGGACACATAGGCCATATATAGAGATCGATCAAGCATTAAAAAACATCCCAAAGCAACTTATTGGTTATACCGACATTATACGCACTAAAACTGAAAGTCAAAACTGGAAGTTAGTTGTTAAATGTGCGTAGGGCCCGGACTTCATTTGAATGGGAATTCAAATTTCTGATTAAATCGAACTAGGTCCGGTATTACCCCCTCACCTACCCTAAAACCCCGTTCGCACCCGTTTCGCCCGTTTCTTAACTGCTGTTAAGCTAACTGCGGTTAAGCGCTAATTGCGTTCACAGAACGGAGTTAAGAGCTTGATGTCAGTTAGTGCTAACTGCGTTCCGTTCATATTGTTACAATTAACTTAGCTTTTATGGGGATGTTCACTAAGTTGTAAGATCGGGTTCGGGACCAGACTGGGTCTCACTTCTCAATGAACTAAATGACATAGTTAAAAAGATAATACTATTTAATGTATGTAACTGATTTACATACCCCGGAACCTTAGATTTAGAGCCCCCCCCCCCCCCCTTGGGTGAAGCCCTCAATAAAAATAAAACCACCCAATTATAGGTCCTACTCCTACCGTACAACAGTTGAGGTCGCCAGAGTGGGGTCGCGATGAAGATGCTCGTCGGAAGTCCAGGTTCGTCTCCCCTCTCGTTCAGTCTTCAGGGTCCGTCGTGATGGCCTGTCCCCCTCGAATCTCTTAGATCAACTCCCAGATCAGAATCTCATTACAAGTCACTACCCACCCGGTCATCGGTAGTACCTGGTTCTGCGCATGCGTACCCCTGCCGGGTTCTGGGTAGACTGCCCGCTTAGCGCAGATGTTATGAGGCTAGCGGGTTCCAGGGTTGACGGGAGTAGGCACTGTGGTGGCCTATGATGGAACTGAGGTATAGGCGAGGATAATGCACATACATGTACAGAGGCAAGAAGAATAGAGGGTAAAATGTCTAGGGGTCTCAGGTTAGTGGCCATGGAGATACGTATCTTCGTGACAATATCACGTTGTTAACATCAGTTAGTGGCTTGAAAGCAGTTAGTGATCGTAGTGTGAACGAAATGGAAGAGATAACTCAACACAACAAAATCAATGCTTCGGCCTAACATAACCCGTAATATGGACGACACGACTTGAAATTGAATTTTTCGTAACCAATTCTAGCCTCAATTCCACATATAACTAGTAGAAATGAATTAAGAACTGGGGCTGGAATAGGGACTATTGCATCCACTGAATAATTAGGGCCTGGGACTAATTATAATACTGTTAGAATGTAGGGTCCTGGGCCTACTTCAAAAATATTAGTAGACCTAGGCCTATTGCAATGAGACCTTACCCAATTCATGTGAGCTTAGGCCCGCTGAAAATATGAACACTTACCAGATTAAATTAGATACATGTAGGCCATATGCTTAAAAGAGATGGCTATGAATACACACGTCACACGGAATTCATTTTTTGAATTTATAAGCTTGGAACGGTTGTTGTTTCTTGTTGCGAGTTGCGACTTGCACAGCGCGTGCCCTGACGTATGGAAGTGTTCTGATTGGTTGAAGAATTTTCAAATTCACCCGTCATCAAAACTATTTGATTTTGTTCAAATACATCGGTGTCCGAGTTCTTCTCTATAATTATGACTAATTGGAGCCGACTAAATTAGAACATGACATGTAATGAGAATGGATAGAATAGAAGCATGATAGAGAATTGAGTTGACCATAAAACTGAAAATAGCATATCTTTGCCAATGAGGAAATTTTTCAGTCATTTTTCAGTTTCAATCATTATATAAATATCATATATATATATATATATATATATATATATATATATATATATATATATATATATATATATATATATATATATATACATATATATATGCATATATATATATATATATATATATATATATATATATATATATATATATATATATATATATATATATATATATATATTGAAAAAAAAATGAATGAAAGAAAAAAAAGGAAAAAAAGGAAAGAGAAGTAAAAAAAGTTCGAATATTAATAATCGAATACAATAACAATAATGAATAAAATGAAGATGGAGGAATAAAACATGAAGAAAAATAAGAAAAAAATGAAAAAAAAAAATGGAAGAATAAATGAAAATAAATAAATGAATGAATGGAAGAAGACAGGAGAAAGATGAAAAAAAAGAATGGAATGGAATGAGGAGAGAAAAGAATAAATAAATGAAGGTAAAGAGAGGAGAAAGAAATAGAAGAGGAGAGAAGGAGAGAAAAAAAGGAAAAGAAAAAAGAAGAAAAAAAGGAAAAAAATCGAACACTACAAGGAAAGAAGAAAAGAAGAGAAGAAGTTGGAGGAGAAAGGTCAAGATCAACAAACACTTTTTTCATCCATCCTGACTTGGTTTCCCGTGGTATCCCACAGTCCTCGAAGTAAATGCTTGGATGAAGTACTAATTGGCCACGACCATTAATTAGTAGAGCGATAGGCCCGATTATAACATTATAGGCCTATCACTAATTCAATGTGCGCATTTTATGTAATGATAACTTTTACATCTGCTGTCAAAGGAAGGAAGTGATCACTGCCCAAGAGACTTAGTTCAAAGTGGAAGATATCAACATTCGTGTGTAAATACTGAAATACTTTCATCTATGGCGAAAAATTATGGTCACAGATAGCGCAGTCCTGGTGTTGAAGGGTATCGCCCTTGTGGTGCCCCGTCCGAACGATCCTATCTTTCATCCATAGCCTCAATTGGGGAACAATGATTTTGTATCAAGTTTCGATGTTATTAAAAAATAAATAAAAAAAAAAAAAAATATATATATATATATATATATATATGTGCATATGCTCTTATATGAATTTTATATTGATATTATATAATTAATCATTGGACGAGCTTTAGCGAGGATACAATTTGACATACTATAAAAAATTGGTGTTCGTTTTCATGTTTGTTTTTTTTTCATGTTTTTTTGTCGGTTCTCCACAGGTCAAACGGCTACAGCTATCAACTTCAAACTTTTTTTCGTCATGGTTCCTCATCGAGCTTAGATCTGTATAGTTTTGTGACATTATCGGGTGGTAACTTTTATTTTTATGAATTTTATAAATTTCAAAAATACCCATTAGAATGACACAGCGGAAAAAAATGAAAATTTTTATTTTCAAAAAAATTGAAATTTTGTGTGAAGTTGGATAACATCTTGATACACATTTCTGGAAATACACAGCTTTATCGGGTCAGCCATTTTGAAGAAAAAACATGAAATGTGCTAAATTGGTACCACTCGAAGCCGTTTGACTCATTTATAACTAAAATGTTACCCAATTGGCGAATTTAGGCAAAAGTTTGGCAATGAAGTCGACATACTATTACTTTCCGCTCGTCTAACAACGCGTATATAGCGTTTTCCTAGTTATATAAATATGGGGTACAGAATGTCGTTGAATCATAAAATTAGTTTCAAGTTAATAAAGTGATCTCCACATTGGAAAGAATCTACAGGCACTAAATGACCTCGCTGTCGATGCGCCTTAAAACCCCAATATTCATTCATTTATAGTAGCAGGGTTAATTGACCTGCTAGTTCTCACATATAATGCCATTTTATCTCACAATAGACTTGTAGGCCCAAGTCAAAGGAGCTGGCAAAACTTTTTAGATTCTATGTACCATATTATTCTTTACCAAATAGGTCTATAATGCTATACATTTTCGATTGTGATAAATAATGCTGAACTCATTTTTTCCCTCTGATGGTTAATTTCATGTCAAATAGAGAAATCAATTCGAAAAATTAATCAGAGAATAATTTGTGTTCTTGAACTGCATTCTGTATCGTAACTGTTTTTCAAAGATTTTTGAAAACCACTAAAACCTACGTTTTTCAAAAGACTCAGCTGGTGGACGTGGCTTTTTTAGGTTCTTGCTAACCATGTGGCAGAGCAGAGATTATGAATCATATAGCCCTACCCAATGACTAAGTTAGTTAGTAACTAATTCATTAACCACAACGATTCATCCGATCGATTCGATAAAATTTAGGAGAAATGGAATTACGCTGCTAGTATTGTTACTTTTCAATGTAGGGCCACAGTTGGTTTGAAATTTTAATTTGGTGTTCTGTCTCGATTGTTATACTCCACTTTCATGTAAAAATGTATTTCTTTCTAGAAATTCTATTCAACATGTATTCAACATAATTGCTAACAACAACTAACTAACATAACATAAGTATTCAACTGTGAAATAGAAGGGCTGCCAAAACACAGTCACTTTGAAAAAAAAGTAATTGTTTGGAGCCTCACTTGGAATATTGGTATTCTTCATGAACCTGTTCTCTATACATGAGAAAATCGTACATAAACACGTGATGAAATAATTCAAATTCTGAAAATATTTATAAAGTAGCTCAATTCTTGTTGTGTTGTTTGCCGATATTTTATTTTAGTAGGCCTATCTAAGGAGAAAAATGCAGATCGAAAAATAATCATCTCATTTTATTTGAGGGTCATTCCATTTCGAATCAAGTGACCCATTTTCACGTCTGTCTTCGGTTTTATTGACATTTTGTAGGACTACAGTTGTTGATCATAGTGAAAAAAAAATGTCAATATTTTCTAGCTCAAATAGGCACTACTTGAGTTACTGGTGAAAAAATCAAATCGAGGTACACTTCGTAACATACCACTGATTCATGTTTTGAACCGTTTGACTTGAAATGATGATTTATTCTGAAATCATGTTTTTTTTTTTGATTAAATTTCATGATTTTGACATGTTATTATGAACAATTTTCGAGATGATACACAATTTTGACTTTGAATGGGTCTTGCCCAAATAATAATAAGCATCTGGCCTCCGGTTCCGAAATGAATTGGGTTGGGGGTGGGTTGTTCCACCATATTCTAGGGCATCTGGGTTCTCGGAGTCGAATTGCCAGGTCTGGCACTCCCCCCTCTTCATCTCCTTCTTTCCCTTCTTCCTGTCTTCTGACCAACTCCCTCCCACCTTCCTCTATCTTCCCACCACTTTTCTTCTACAATCGTCTTCCAACATCCCCCCCCCCCTGTTCCACGGCCTCTACTACTCCGTTTATCCACTTCGTCCTCGGTCTGCCCGAAATGGGAAATTTTTAAAAATTTAAAAAAACAAGCCTTATCATATCACTAACACGTGTACATACAATTGTACGAGCAAGATTCAGAGTGAGCTCTCTTGGGTTGGGAGAAAGCCTATTAATCAGTATAAGAACCCCTTGATCATGTAGGTGAACCATATTGAACCAACGGTCCAACCAAATTATTTAATTCAGAAACTTCAGTATAAGATATACTTTTTTTTTTAATAACATCGAAACTTGATACAAAATCATTGTTCCCCAATTAAGGCTATGGATGAAAGATAGGATCGTTTGAACGGGGCACCACAAGGGCGATCTTACCACCCCATTTTGATTATTTAAAACTAATGGTCTTCAACACCAGGACTGCGATGTCTGTGACCATAATTTTTCGCCGTAGATAACAGTCTTTCAGTATAAACACACGAATGTTGATATCTTCCACTTTGAACTAAGTCTCTTGGGCAATGATTACTTCTTTCCCTTGACAGCAGATGTGAAATTGATCATTATACAAAATGCACAAATTAAATTAGTGATAGGCCTATAATGTTATAATTAGGCCTATCGCTCTACTAATTTATATATATATATATATATATATATATATATATATATATATATATATATATATATATATATTTATACATAATTTATATATATTATATAATATATTTAATATAATTCATATAATAATATACATTATATTTATATATATATAATTTATATATATAATTTTAAGATATACTGAGTCTCGTTTTCAGTACAGCGATTAATTAAAATGGCAATTAGCTTCTTTGAGCGTAGGCTATACGTTATACAATCTCGATGATTCAGGTTGGGCGATTAAAACAGCGTTAACATTTTATACATGTACTTGCCTAGCCATTACACCAAATATATTTATGCCTATTGATTTCATGAATATGTAAACACTTTTATACTTTTGTAAATTATATGCAATGATATTTTATTTGGTATAGTGATGTAATTATTATAGATATTGACTTATGGTGTTTTTACTAGTGCTACCGACAACATTGTGTCAGCAAATATAACTAATGTTTATTAATAAATGAAGCCACTGTCAATTAGTGTTCTCTCAAAGGTAAATGTCGATGTGTCAATTTGCTTTGGTAACCTGTTGTAAACATCCTACATTTCAAAGGAGTTCCCTACTTCCTCATACTGAAATTAGAAGGCTTTCTAATAACATGTAGGTACATGAGGCATTATGACCATTACAAAAGTACCAGTCATTTGATGTGAAAATAATCTTTGTTTTGCATTCAGATACCTGTGAACTGTCTGCTTCATTACCTGTTGATTGTCTTGATTAAGTGCATGGCATTACCTACAGTGTCATTTTCAAAAGTAAGCATTTTAATCCTGAATAAAACTTGAACTTATGAACTTTCACAGACTGTACTGTTTAACATAGATGCATGTTTTTTCATTGACATAAGGGGACGTCCATAAATTATGTCACACTTTTCCAGGCCACTTTGAACCCCCCTTTCTCCATGTCACAGTTGGTCACAAAACATATTACCCTCTCCCCCTTTGAATACGTCACAAATTCTCATACCCCCCTCTAACGAAAAATTCAAATTAACCGGCGGCAAAGGTACAATGAAGTGATAAAATCGAAACATTAATTTCTATATGTTTGCCTTTTGAGTAGTCAAACTCGATAATTATTTGATATGAGGCATCTGCTGTTTCTAGGGTGGGTATAAATATAAAAATCTATAAGAATGGCGCCAAATACATAGAACAAAAAATGGTACGTCAAACAGTTGCCTCCCCCTCTTGTAACACCTTGTCACAAATCTTAACAACCTCCCTTCCCCCCTAAGCTGTGACGTAATTTTTGGACGTCCCCTAAAGAGGCCTATATATATATATATATATATATATATATATATATATATATATATATATATATATATATATATATATATATATATATATTGGATATTCAATCAATTGTAGGAGAAACCAACTATTAATGTTGAATCAATGTGACTCACGCCTATTCATTTTGCACCTTGTGAAATGACTAGGCCGATATGTATTGATTCAATGTGTATACTTGATTCTTTCCATGATCTATATTGAGTATAATATGATTATATATATATATATATATATATATATATATATATATATATATATATATATATATATATACATGCCCTGGGCATGCCTCAAAGTGATGCCCCAGGCATGCCTCAAACAAGTGCCCTAGGCACGCATCAAAGAAATGCCCCTGGCATGCTTTGACATGCCTTGGATGTGCCCAAAGTATTCCTCAAGTATCCCTCAATACCATCTTTCTGGCACGTCATTGAACAGGTTTGGTCAGGATATGCCCCAGGCATGCTCCATGCATGCCCCCAACATGCCTCAGAAGGCATGCCTCGAGTATATGAGGCATGCCTTTGGAGTCCCGCCTGCATGTCAAAAGAAGTGTTTCAGGCAAGTTCTAGGCAAGTGATGCGTGCATCTACCATGCCCTAGGCATGCTTCACTTGCCTTGCGGAAGAAAGATTTTGGCATGCCCAAGGAATGCCTCATGTTTGTAGGGTTTTGTCTGATTTGCCTATGGTCAACAATGTTTTCATTTTCTTCTTCTGATGATGAATCGGACGAGTCCCTCACCTCTTCCCCATCTGAATCAAGTTTGAGCGCAACGGCATTTTCAGCACACATATTATGTAATACTATTCGCAAGCATTGATTATACGACTTGCAGCCTCCGGATGGTAGCGTAGAACTCTGTGTTTCAGACAGCATCGGAAACGTTGTTCCAATAGACCGTTGCACCCTTCAATTGTACACCGCACTACTTCAAGACGATCATTGAAAAGCTCTTCTGGTGTACCAGGCTGGGTATTCCCAAAGATTGTCATCATCCATGGCTCGAGGCTGTAACCACTGTCTGCGATGGAGTAGCACTTCATATTATGATTAGCATCATACTGCTGCTGTAGAAATGCTTTGAGGTTTGACTCTCTGAATATAAATTTGTAACTGCAACTACCTGGATGCAGTGCATTCACGTGCAGGATGCGCATATTTTTGTCGCACGTTAACTGAACGTTGATGGAGTGGTATCCCTTACGATTGATGTAATATTGCTCTGCGTAGTTACGGTCATTTGTTGGAAGAGCGACGATTGCTACGTGGGTGCAATCAATTACACCCAATATTCCCGGGAAACCGAACTCATTGTTAAAGCCACGCATTACTGCAGCTTGATCAATGACATTATCAGGGAATTTCACCCAATGGGGCATGATCTCATTAAGTGCAAACGGCACTTCTGTGATGGCACGGCTTACTGATTTCTGGCTAATCGCCAGAAACCTACTCGTATAACTTATACCAATCCCAGTTTGGTATTCACCCACAGCGTAAAGGTTGGTTACAGGTACAATATCTCATATAGCAGGTACATCTCTGCAGAAACAAATATCAAATATGGATTTGGAAACATTGGTCAAAACGAGAATCGATTCGTCTGAAACGTCCGACCACAACAAAAGTAGGCTCACACAAATGTTAACCACACACGACCAGGTGTTTTCGGACACACCCGGGTGTGTCAAGGGTTATGTGCATGATATCCAAATGGAAGACACAGAACCGTTTTGTCAAAGATCGTATCCTGTACCGATCTCTAAACGTTCAGCAGTGGACAACAAAATCAAGGAAATGATAACCACTGGTATCATCGAAGCCGGCCCATCGGAGTATTCTAACCCGTTGGTGACCGTAGTGAAGAGAGACGGTAGCGTACGCGTTTGCCTAGACGCAAGAAAGTTGAACAGCAGAATGGTTCCCCAGACTGATTGTCCATTACCTATGGAGGATCTGTTACAAACGTTTCACAGTGCGAAATATTTTTCTACCATTGACCTAACCAGTTCGTTTTGGCAAATCAATCTAGCGAAATACTGTAGAAAATATACGGCCTTTTTATACGAGGGAATATCATATCAGTTTTGCAGGCTTCCTTTCGGCTTGCAATCAAGTAGTTCAAGTCTTATACGCTGCCTTAACCACGTGTTGGGACCAGACACAGCTGGTTTCGCTATATCTTACATCGATGACATTTTGATTGCGTCCGAATCGTTTGAAGAACATTTGAGACTTATGGACATCATTTTGCCAAGACTACAAGCAGCAGGCATGACAGTTAATTTGTCTAAATCAACCTTTTTGCGTGAAGAGGTGAAGTCTCTCGGCCATACCTTGTCAGCGGAGGGAATAAGATTGGATGCTGATAATACTGAGGCGATCGTTAAATATCCGGCGCCACGAAATATAAAACAATTGCGCAGTTTACTGGGTCTGCGTAATCATTACAAACGCTTCACAGACCACTATTCGGATCTCACGGCACCTCTACTGGTATCTTTAGAGAAGATCAGGGAGGCATTTATAAAGGCACTTATATTGCACCCATTGCCTGATGTCCCGTTACAAACTAACTGACAGCTCTGATTTAGGCCTGGGATGTCACTTTTTTCAAATTGACAAGAAGGGAAATAAAAGAGTTATTTGTTTTGCCAGTAGAACATTACGGGGCCCAGAAAAACGATATTTTACAACCGAAAAGGAAGCGCTCGTGGTCATTCGGAGTGTTCAAAAATTACGAGTTTATTTGATCGGATCAAAATTTACAATTTGGATCGATCACAAATCATTGTCATTCATACGGAAGTGTAAGCTTCAAAATAACAGATTATCGCAGTGGATTTTAATCCTCCAAGAGTATGACTTCGAGATTGAGCACTGCCCAGGGAGAGAAAACGTCGTCGCAGATACGCTGTCTCGAGAAACCAACACACTGTGCCGTTAGCAATAGGCCTACAGACGACAAAATAATTCGGGTTTCTCGCATTCTAAAGTGCATTCAAGTTCCAAACGCTGCACCGAAGGCAATGGTGAAAGAATTAGCAAACTCACAAAGAAATGACGATTTTTTGTGTGAAATAATAAGAAAACTGGATAGCTGTCACATATCGCGCGAAAACAATGAACCGCTGTTAGACAGGTATCTTGTTTATGACAGTTTTATTTCATAGCGGAAACTTGGACAATACATGGAAGGCGTGTGTGCCTAATCAGAAGATAACTGATCTGGTAATTAATTATCACCTTGCATACGGACATTTCGGGTCTTACAAGATATTTCACCTAATCAATTAGTTTTTTTACTGGAAACAAATGAAACGAAATATAGTTACAATTCTGCAGTCGTGTGATGTTTGTCTAAAGGCCAAAGTTCCGACTCAAACCCTCGCGGGTGAAATGGCGTCTATTATTCCAAATCGGCCAAACGAATTGGTGGCTACCGACTTATTTGGCCCTCCACCGCCATCGCGACGTGGCGTGTGCTATGCTTTGGTTTTCGTCGATTTGTTTTCCAAATTAGTTACGTTATATGCTCCAAAACGGGCCACGTCACAAGCTATTATACGAAAGCTGACGCAAGATTACGTGGTTAACATTGCATGGCAAGCCGAGTAAGATCTTGTCAGACAATGGTACACAATATTGTTCAAGACAATGGTATTTGACACTTGAGAATGAAAATATTGCTCCCGTGCATTCATCAGTACGCCACCCGCAAAGTAATCCGAGTGAACGGGTGATGCGCGAGCTAGGGCGAGTTATTCGTACATATTGCAATGACAAACACACAGGTTAGAGTGATTATTTACCCGCTATTAAGACTTGGCCTAACGTGACATGTCACAGTGCAACAAACATGACGCCTTTCGAACTGCACTGGGATAGGAAACCAACGCAGGAAATCACGAACGTGTTGAATATCCCACCGCATGTGAATATTCCCTTAGGGCAAGATGATAAACTGTACTTGGTTAAAAACGTGATGACGAAGAAGGCTTTGTATCGTCAGTGACGTCATAAAAATAGTAATAAGTGTGAAGCTCTCGACGTAGGGGATGTAGTATTTGTTAAGGCAAACAACCAATCATGTGCAGCAGACAAATCAACACAAAAGTTATTTTTGTTGTACAAAGGACCATATACTGTGTCCAGTGTTGTCGGAAAAAATGCACACCTATTACTAGATGACGAAGGCAAGTCAGTAGGGACCCATAATATCATTGCTCTCAAACGCTATGTGTTGCCTGAAATATGAACAAAAGATGTATTAATGTGTGTTTGGTTTTCTCAAAATTTGGGGGGATAGTGTAGGACTTATACCATAGTAAAATGCAAACTGTAATCTTATATCTCCGTTGGCACTTCATGCTGCACAATCTACTTGTAACTAGTGTATTCATTATTTCATGCCATTTTTAATTTATTATTCTTAGGTTTGTGGCTCGCATCATCTTGGTGTCGCCAAAAGAATGTTGATCTTACTTTTGTCTGGGGGGATAGATGAGATGATTTTCGTCGTTCTCGTATACCACGGACGGGATGGTTGCGAACACGGACCACCTTGCATAATATATGTTTGTTATAACTAACGCCTAACTGTACCGCATATCGGTATTTTTCCCGGTACATGTATTGGAGGGTGGATACAGCCATGGGAAGGGTTGGTTACTTACGGGATCTGAAACTGTTTGTACGTACGCGTGCAACAGTTATCTATTATAGCGTTCTTTCTTTCAATAAGCATCATCTTTGAATCGAATATACCTATGGTTTTGTGTTATTGTTTTCCCAGATTTTATCCCTGAGTAAATAGGGAACATTACACACATTTTCAAATTTTCAATTTCGTGTCCAACTATGATATAATTATCACAGTTATACAACAATATGTTTGCCCTAAAAACCTTAGTGTATAATTTTTAATAACAATGATACTTGATAGAAAATCGTTGTTCCCAATTATTCCCTTCGACAAGAATCTCTCTCAATTATCTCAGAATAATTCGACCGTACCACCCCAAAATACAATTATAATTTAATATAGTAAAATGTAGAGAATAACAATTGAAACAGCTAAACTTTGTCTCTAAACTGAAAAGCTGACGTGAAAGTAGCAAGTTGTGTGATTCCATCATGCTGTAATATGCACGCTGCCAGTGAGCCAAGCCAACCATTCAGGCAAGACTCGTGTCTACACCACGTCCTCGGACAGTACTGATCACTATGATCTATTGGCGTCGATCAATGATATAGCAGATCAAAGGTTATTCTATTCGGTGTTTTTGAATACCGGGAAGGAGTGTTAGGGAACCAACTCAGTACCAACTTGAACAACAGAGGCAAACCACGGTGCACCTCTGTCGGGATGTTCGACCATGACGAGAATCGAGCCCCGGTCTCCTGAATGACGGCTCGATGTGCTAGCCACTCGGCCACTCGATGTGGCAGACAACTGAATGGCATTGACGTGAGGGGTGAACACGAAGTACCGACTTTGGCTGTCTGCGGGAGAAGGAAACCAACTGGGCTCATTCAGTACCGGGGGAAACGCCCCCCCCCACACATTCAACAGCCAGTGAGCCCGACCATAGGTTGGCGTGAAAACCACCACTCTTAGGAACACTACCATATTTGGCACAAAAATACGATTAAAAAAGGAACGCTGGTGCAGGAAAGCAAACAGTTCGATACAAGGCGATGTTTTTTGCCCCCACTATTACAAGTTTGAGATATCATAAAACACGGATGCATTTATTCACTATGAGTTATTTTCATTATTCTTATCAAACTATCTTTCCTATTTTCCATCAGGAATGATGGAACCACCGGCACAGTAGCTGAGTGGTTAGCTCACTTGCTTCGTGTGATCCGGGAGGTGAAGGGAGACATATCGGACCCGGTTCGATCCCCGCCACCGGCCATCTTTACTGGGGTTTTTCGTGGTTTCCCTCTGTAGTCTAGGCTAATGCCGGGATGGTTCCCACAATATAGGCCACGACCGCTTCCTTCCCACTATCCTTCCCACTACCCATAAAAACCTTCATCTCATCATCCCATCATCTCATTAATCATTCATCCGACGCCAATAGATCTTAGTAATCACTACAGTGCGTCGTTAAAACCCAATATAAAAAAAAAAATGATTGAACCGCCAATATGTATTGTAGTCCCATAACTACTCTGTATTTTAAATAACTTGAAAGTTGATGAGTTGGGAAAGCCTCAGAATGAAATGACACAAATTTATAGCTCGTTCGACCATTAATTGTAGCGTGAAACATACTGTTCTATGTGACTGAATGCACGGTTGTGCTCTTCAAAAAAGGCGTTTTCCTCTACCTGTACGCCAAGGTTTGTCTCTCGTAGTTTACTTTCTCCCACTCCTCAGTCTTCTAACCCTACCTGTTGTAGCCTCGCGACAGGTACCTAGCAATTACCACACTGGCAGCTCATAATTGTTCACAACATAACTAAATGTCCCCTCCTCAACTCCCCTCAACAATTCAATCACCCACACACGGATAATTACACAACATATGCTGTCAAAACAGTGCTTACATTTAAAAATGATGTGTTTTGACACCTCTTATGTCGGTTCAAAAACTCGGACTCACTCACTAATGATTCGATTATTATTGTTACGTATTTCCATTCGCGAAAAGGCATATATACCTCAAAATCCGATACTCAATACGGCAATATACTGTTTTATGTTACTCTTCGAATGTATTCAATTAATTCACGTTGTTATGTCTGATTATATGTTTTGAAACAGAATATGCAATTTTTGGAATTTATAGAGATTGAAAAAAAAACTTCAAAACATTTGGATTTATTTTCGGAAAATGTATCCAGGACCACATCAGTAGGCCTACTCTGGAGACTCAAGGAGGATGTATCCAGGGTCACAACAGTGATCTGGAGGCTCTGGGAGAATGTATACGCAGTCACATCAGTAGGACACTAGGACTAATCTAAGGGCTCAAGGAGAATGTATTCAGGGCCACATCAGTACTCTGAAGAACTCGACAAGGATGTAACCTAGGGCCACATCAGTACTCTAAAGGGCTCAAGGAGAATGTATTCAGGGCCACATCAGTACTCCGAATGGCTCAAGGAGGATGTATTCAGGGCCACATCAGTACTCTAAAGGGCTCAAGGAGGATGTATTCAGGGCCACATCAGTACTCTGAAGGGCTCGACGAGGATGTAACCTAGGGCCACATCAGTACTCTAAAGGGCTCAAGGAGAATGTATTCAGGGCCACATCAGTACTCCAGATGGCTCAAGGAGGATGTATTCAGGGCCACATCAGTACTCTGAAGAACTCGACGAGGATGTAACCTAGGGCCACATCAGTACTCTAAAGGGCTCAAGGAGAATGTATTCAGGGCCACATCAGTACTCTAAAGGGCTCAAGGAGAATGTATTCAGAGCCAAATCAGTACTCTAGAGGGCTCAAGGAGAATGTATTCAGGGCCACATCAGTACTCCAGATGGCTCAAGGAGGATGTATTCAGGGCCACATCAGTACTCTGAAGAACTCGACGAGGATGTAACCTAGGGCCACATCAGTACTCTAAAGGGCTCAAGGAGAATGTATTCAGGGCCACAACAGTACTCTAAAGGGCTCAAGGAGGATGTATTCAGGGCAACATCAGTACTCTGGAGGCTCAAGGAGGATGTATTCAGGGCAATATCAGTACTCTGAGGGGCTCAAGGAGGATGTATTCAGAGCCACATCAGTACTCTAGAGGGCTCGAGGAGGATGTTTTCAGAACCACATCAGTACTCTGAAGGGCTCAAGGAGGATGTATTCAGGGCCACAACAGTACTCTAGAGGGCTCAAGGAGGATGCATTCAGGGCCACATCAGTACTCTGAAGGGCTCAAGGAGGATGTATTCAGGGCCACATCAAGACTCTAAAGGGCTCAAGGAGGATGTATTCAGGGCCACAACAGTACTCTAGAGGGCTCAAGGAGGATGCATTCAGGGCCACATCAGTACTCTGAAGGGTCAAGTAGAATGTTCGCATTGCAACATCAGTAGGCTCACTCTGAACGATCAAGGAGAAAGTATCCAGGGCCACATCAGAACTCTGATGAGATTGTTTCCCATCAGAAGATTGTTTCCAGGGCTGGATCAGTACTCTGGAGGCTCAAAAAGGACTTATCCAAGCCCGATTAAAGAATCTGAAGATTTCAAGGGGGATGTATTCAGGGTCGCATTAGTACTCTGAAGGCTCAATGAGTATGTATACAGGGCCAGATCAGTACTCCAAAGGCTCAAAGAGATTGTTTCCGGAGGCACATCAGTACTGTGGAGTGCTCGAGGAGAGTGTATCCAGTACCAGATCAGTAGTCATGAGTCTCGAGGAGGATGCATCCTGGGTTACATGAATCCAGAGCCTCATCAGTACTCTGGAGGGTCAGGGAGAATGTATCAAGGGCCACTTCTGTACTCTGGAGTCTCAAGGAGGATGGATCCAGGGCCACATCAGTACTCCGGAGGCTCAGGGAGGGTGTATCCAGGGCCACATCATCACTCCGAAGGCTCAAGGAGCATGTATCCGGGGCCACATCAGTATTCCGAAAAGCTCGACGAGAATGTATTCAGAGCCTCATCAGTACTCCAGAGGGCTCAAGGAGAATGTATTCAGAGATTTATCAGTGCTCTGAAAGGTTGGGAGGACTGCATCTTGGGTCACATCAGTACTCTGGGGGCTCAAGGAAGATGTATTCAGAGTCACATCAGAACCCCGGAGGCTCAAGAAGGATGTATCCAGAGCCGAATCAGTACTCAGAAGGCCACTAGGGGGATGTATTCACTGCTACATCAGTACTCTGGAGGCTCGTTGAGAATGTATTCAGAGCCGAATCACTACTCTGAAGGCCTCAAAGGGGATGTATCCAGTGCCACATCAGTACTCCGAAGGCTCAAGAAGAATGTTTCCAAAGCCGAATCAGTATTCTGAAGGCCTCATTGGGGTGTTTTCACGGCCACATCAGTACACCGAGGGCTCAAGGAGCATGTATCCAGAGCACATCAGTACTCTGGAGGCTCGAGGAGAATGTATCCAGGGACACATCAGTACTCTGAGGGCTCAAGGAGCATGTATCCAGGGACACATCAGTACTCTGGAGGCTCAAGGAGAATGTATCCAGGGCCACATCAGTACTCTGGAGGCTCAAGGAGAATGTATCCAGGGACACATCAGTACTCTGGAGGCTCAAGAAGAATGTATCCAGGGACACATCAGTACTCTGGAGGCTCAAGAAGAATGTATCCAGAGCCGAATCAGTACTCTGGAGGCCTCAAGGGGGTGTTTTCACGGCCACATTAGTACTCTGGAGGCTCAAGGAGCATGTATCCAGAGACACATCAGTACTCTGGAGGCTCAAGGAGCATGTATCCAGAGACACATCAGTACTCTGGAGGCTCAAGGAGCATGTATCCAGAGACACATCAGTACTCTGGAGACTCAAGGAGCATGTCTCCAGAGACACATCAGTACCCTGGAGGCTCAAGGAGCATGTATCCAGAGACACATCAGTACTCTGGAGGCTCAAGGAGCATGTATCCAGAGACACATCAGTACTCTGGAGGCTCAAGGAGCATGTATCCAGGGACACATCAGTACTCTGAGGGCTCAAGGAGCATGTATCCAGGAACACATAAGTACTCTGGAGGCTCAGGGAGCATGTATCCAGAGACACATCAGTACTCTGGAGGCTCAGGGAGCATGTACCCAGAGACACATCAGTACTCTGGAGGCTCAAGGAGAATGTATCCAGGGCCACATCAGTACTCTGGGGGCTCAAGGAAGATGTATTCAGAGTCACATCAGTACTCTGGAGGCTCAAGGAGAATGTATCCAGAGACACATCAGTACTCTGAAGGCTCAAGGAGATGTATTCAGAGTCACATCAGTACTCTAGAGGCTCAAGGAAGATGTATCCAGAGACACATCAGTACTCTGGGGGCTCAAGGAAGATGTATTCAGAGTCACATCAGTACTCTGGAGGCTCAAGGAGAATGTATCCAGAGCCGAATCAGTACTCTGAAGGCCTCATTGGGGTGTTTTCACGGCCACATCAGTACACCGAGGGCTCAAGGAGCATGTATCCAGAGCACATCAGTACTCTGGAGGCTCGAGGAGAATGTATCCAGGGACACATCAGTACTCTGAGGGCTCAAGGAGCATGTATCCAGGGACACATCAGTACTCTGGAGGCTCAAGGAGAATGTATCCAGGGCCACATCAGTACTCTGGAGGCTCAAGGAGAATGTATCCAGAGACACATCAGTACTCTGGAGGCTCAAGAAGAATGTATCCAGGGCCACATCAGTACTCTGGAGGCTCAGGGAACATGTATCCAGAGACACATCAGTACTCTGGAGGCTCAAGGAGCATGGATCCAGGGACACATCAGTTCTCTGAACGCTCAAGGGGGATGTATCCAGGGCCACATTGGTACTCTGGAGGCTCAAGGAGCATGGATCCAGGGACACATCAGTTCTCTGAACGCTCAAGGGGGGTGTCTCCAGGGCCACATTGGTACTCTTGAAGCTCAGAGTGGATGCATCCAGGGTCACATTAGTACTCGGAAGAGTTCGAGGAGGATGTATCCAGGGCCACATTAGTACTCGGAAGAGTTCGAGGAGGATGTATCCAGGGCCACATCAGTACTCTGGAGGGCTCAAGTAGAAAGTATCCAGGGCCACATCAGTACTCCGAAGGCTCAAGTAGAATGTTCAACAAGGTATCAAATGGTGACGAGATTCCCGGGACTTCATGTGATGTCAATAATGTCTCTAACGTTGCCTAGCTCACTTCATCCAATGCTGGTGATGTTTGAGAATATTCAATAAAGCCTGGCTATCCATGCTGGGACTAGGAACCGGTTTCTTCATCAACGGCGCATGTTGCTTCTCACACACAGCTTACACTCCGGAAGATTTGAACGTTCATTGACCCGTTTTTAATTCAACTTATTTCACCCGCGTAAAATGCATATCCATGAAGGAGAATGTTAAACTCTATATAGCTGTGGAAGTCAGCCCACCGCTGGTTACGCAGGCTATTTTGTACCTTGACCTATAGTTAGAGGATTGACAATTGATAAAACCCAGACGAGTAAAGTTCGTTATTGGGTCTCAAACAAATCAAGTTAGAGTCACTTTGGGCTGCTTTTCAATACACTAGGAAAACGCGGGATGCGCGTTGTTAGATGAGCTTAGAAGTATGGCAATCTAGAATGAAAAATAACTTGTCAGCTCAATTTCATCTACAAACCTCGGATAACTTCGAACGTTCAAAAACCTTACTTGCAACTTGTTGATATTTATAGTAACCTGCAACCTGTCGCTTAAACAATCTGCAAAACTAATTGATCCAAATATTCAATAAAATGTACACTTTTATTGCATTTTCTTTGTTATTTCTCATTCGATTGTTACAAAAATCTCTGAAAGGGTGTATAATAATATTTTCCATATTTAGTGAAAATTTGAGGACTTTTGAAAAATTCTTGCTCTTCAAGTATTTTTCCTCTGGGTTATTCTTATGAGGATTTTCAAACTCTCCGATTATTTTCCGGAAAACCCTTTCGACCGATTTATCTGGATAACAATCTCAGCCTATTCTGGTATGACAGAAATATGTAGAAAAAGTTTCAAATCGATAGGTATTTTTTCCTGACCTGTATGCCGCCTACAAGAACACACAAAAAAAAAAAAAACCAAGCCCAATTTTTTTTGGTATGTCAAATGGAATCTTAGCTGCGCTCATCTAATTACTAGGAAAACGCGGGATGCGCGTTGTGAGATTAGCTTAGAAGTATGGCAACTAGAATGAAAAATAACTTGTCAGCTCAATTTACATCTACAAACCTTGACTTACTTCAAACGTTCAAAAACCTCACCTGCAACTTTTTGATATTTATAGTAACCTGCAACCTGTCGCATAAACACTTTGCAAAACCAACTGATCCAAATATTCAATAAAATGTACACGTTTATTGCGTTTTCTTCATTATTTCCCATTCGATTGTTGTAAAAATCTCTGAAAAGGTGTATAATAGTGTTTTTCATATTCTGTGAGAATTTGAGAGCTTTTGAAAAATTCTGGTTTTTCAGTTATTTTTCCTCCGGGTTATTCTTATGAGGATTTTCCAAACTTTCCGATTATTTTCCGGAAAAACCTTCCAACCGATTCCTCTGAATAACAATCCCAACCTATTCTGGTATGACACGTACAACGTTCAGAAAAAGTTTCAAGTTGATTGATTCATTTCTCTGACCTGTATGCCGCGTACATAATTGGAAAAAAAAAAAAAAAAAAAACATAAAAACGAAGCCCATTTTTTTCAGGGTGTGAAATGGAAAGCTTCGCTACGCTCATCTAATTAGTGTTATTATGTTCCATTTTTCAACAAGTATCGGTATGAAATTAGACGAGCTTATTGGGGTTCAGATCCTCGCAATGTGCTAGGAATTATGGAATCAATCCCTTTTAATTGGAACCCGGAATTAACAAGTCCAGTTAATCTTGACGTGAATATTGGCGACGAAACAAGGCATAGGTAATCAGAGTGATAGGCACTCCCAACTGCTCCAAGAACGTTGGTCATTCCTTTACTGAATATGTTGTGACTCCCTATTCATCTGACCTACTTCTTACGAAATAATTTCCTCTATAATTTTCTTTTCACATTCAGATGAAGATAATTGGAAAATTGTGAGTGAAACCAGAAATCCAACAAAAATTGGGCATCGGTCCATTTTGAGACATTTTGTATATGTCGTCTTCTGATCGAAAGAAAGCGTTTTGGAATTTTGCTAGAACCCTTTTTGTATGAGTTATCATGTTTGAAATCCACGTATGTTTTTTGCATTGTTATAAATTCTCAACAATGTAGAAAATGAAAATGTCAATATTTTTTTCATTTTTTTTTTTCTAGTTACATCACCAAGTAGTTATATAAAAAAAAAGATTTGTTCCATCTTGAAAAATACAAGATTTTTTCCTCAACGTACGGTAGTACCTCACCATTTTTAATTGTAAATTTTTGGAGAGATTTGCGCAATTTGTCGTTCAATCTTTCCGCCCTGTCCAACCCTATAATTTGATTTTATTATTTCGAGATGGTTAATCTCAATATTGGTTCAACAAATTTGGTCTAGAAGCTGCACGGTTCTAAGTGGGATAAGTGTCAGCGTATGTTTTGGGTTGATGAGTTAAAACTGTGTGACCTTTGCTTGAGAGTGGGATGGAAGTATTTGCTGTCGCTCCTCTAATTAACCCTTCCTCCCCTTCGGACTGGAAGGAAGGGTCCCTTCCTCCCTATTTCTTCACCAAAGAATGGAGAAGGTTCTCTTTTATGCAGTTCAAAAGCAAGCCTGATAGGATTTCGTCCATTTCAACATGAATTTCAATGACTAATTTTATATTATCTGGTAATAGGCTTGATGTTCTATATGAATATGTATGTATATATGAATATGAGGATATTTTAAGTGTATATATATATATATATATATATATATATATATATATATATATATATATATATATATATATATATATATATATATATATATATGTTTATATATATATATATATATATATATATATATATATATATATATATATGAATATATATATATATATATATATATATATATATATATATATATATATATATATATATATATATATATGAATATATACATATATATATATATATATATATATATATATATATATATATATATATATATATATATATATATATATATAAATATATATATATATATATTTATATTTATATGAATATATATATATATATATATATATATATATATATATATATATATACATATATATATATATATATATATATATATATATATATATATATATATATTAATATATATATATATATATATATATATATATATATATATATATATATAAATAAACATAGATATATATATATATATATATATATATATATAGATATATATATATATATATATATATATATATATACATATATATTTATTCATCTTTATAAATATGTATATTCATATACATATATATATATATATATATATATATATATATATATATATATATATATTTATATATATATATATATATATATATATATATATATATATATAAATATATATATATATGTATATATATATATATATATATATATATATATATATATATATATATAATATGTATATATATTCATATATATATATACATATGTACATAAATATATATATATATATATATATATATATATATATATATAAATATATATATATATATATATATTTATATATATATATATATATATATATATATATATATATATATATATATATATATATGTATATATGTATATATATATATATATATATATATATATATATATATATATATATATATATATAAATATATATATATTCGGGGACTGAAGCATAATGAATGTAGTTTATAACGAAATGGAAGTTTGAGCTCACGGGAATAGACGCAATAACACGTTTGAGTGGAAAAGTGTCGTGAGAGGAAATCAATCGAATCAACAATTAAGCAAACATAAATCAACTTACAAGTAACTTATGTTGATAGCCCCAGAGCTGGCACGCTGAGCTGTCATTCAAGAGGTCATGTTCAGGATCTATGTCCACAACTGCCTTATCCCTATGAATCTGTAGTCTGTCTAATTTTCAATTCAAGTTATCAATTTGTGAAACTCTTCATTCTTCATCTTATTCACAACAGGATAACAGGAAAACAATACAAACAGTAATAAGTGAATCAAATATATACATGTTGGTTAACATTGTGAAATAAAAAAAAAAGGAGGAAAGAATTGAAGAAGCCCGCGTAAGAAGTAAATCGTGTGTGCGTGCATTAGTAGCAAAAGTTAATATTCTTGTTAGCGAAACTATAATAAATGTTGATTCAAACCTATTTCATCGTCCTTGATTTTCCAAGTGTAGATAATGAAAAAATACAAACATACAATAATACATACAAAAATACATAATGACTCTAGTATTTGTGAATTCGATTCGGCATAACTTGATTGTGATAATTGCCACTGATAGAAACAGCTCAGAAAGGCGAGAATCCAATAATCATTATTACAATTACCACATTCAATCTGAGTAGATTCAAGCTAGTAATTCGTTTAATGTCAAATATGTGGGCT
>OZ023327.1:8666360-8677029 GCA_964007535.1 Brachyptera risi | reverse complement strand
TTGATTGAACAAAAATTCTGATCGTCCCAATCAGAACTAATATTGTGATGAAAGTATTTCCAAATTGAACTTCGAAATTGAACAAACATTAGCTATTGAATTTGATATCACCTGAAAATTGGAGTTCCAAATTAAAATAATATGGAACCTATTTCCATTCATTAGGATTATTTTACGAGCTTTAGCGAGGATTCAATTTGACATACTGAAAAAAATTGGTGTTCGTTTTTATGTTTTTTTTTTTTATTCATGTTTTTTTGTCGGTTCTCCACAGGTCAAACGGCTACAGCTATCAACTCCAAACTTTTTTTCATAATGGTTCCTCATCTAACTTAGGTCCGTATAGTTTTGTGGCATTATCGGGTGGTAACTTTTATTTTTATGAATTTTAGAAATTTCAAAAATACCCGTCAGAATAACACGGCGGGAAAAAATAAAAATATTTTTATTTTCAAAAAAATGAAATTTTGTTTGAAGTTGAATTACATCTTGATACACATTTTTGGAAATTCTCAGCTTGATCGGGTCTGCCATTTTGAAGAAAAATATGAAATGTGCTAAATTGGTACCACTCGAAGCAGTTTTTACCCATTTATAACTTGAATGTCACCCAATTGGCGAATTTAGGCAAAAGTTTGGCAAAGAAGTCGACATACTATTAAATCCGCTCGTCCAACAACGCATATATAGCGTTTTCCTAGTTTTAAGTATCATTTCTAATATTATTATCATTATCATTATTGTGAATCATCAATGGATTCACTCAATATCATATGATGTTATAAGCCACATTTATAAGTTAGTAAGCTGATGATTGTGAGCTGATAATAGTAAACTGCCAACCATTCCGATTTCCTCGAAAGAGGGTTAGAAGAGTTATTGAATAAAATAAAATAAGGAATGAAATGAAAAGTATAACATGTAGATACACGCAAAATACGCAAGTAAAGCATCAGATTTCAAAATAACTTTGTTAATAAACTATTGATCAATAATCGAGATACCATATAGCAGGAAAACTAATAACTGGAATGGTATCGGTTTCAAAACACGTGAGAAAAATATAGAAATAGAATGGTAAAAAAACATCATTTATGGTGGGATGGTGAGTGTATGCCCCATTTTCTCTTTGGGAAATGATGTAAGCAACGTTTTCTCTTTGGGGTATGGTGTAAGTGACTAATACTCTTTGGAGGGATGATATCCGTCCGCATCCCCCTCAATTCGATCACTGTATTTTTTCATATATATATATATATATACATATATATATATATATATATATATATATATATATATATATATATATATATATATATATATATATATATATATATTTATATATATATAGAGAGAGAGAGAGAGAGAGAGAGAGAGAGAAATATATATATATATATATATATATATATATATATATATATATATATATATATTTCTCTCTCTCTCTCTCTATATATATATATATATATATATATATATATATATATATATATATATATATATATATATATATTTGTATATATATATATATGTATGTACATATATATATATATATATATATATATATATATATATATATATATATATATATATATATATATATAATATATATATATATATATATATATATATATATATATATATATATATATATATATATATATATATATATATATATATATATATACATACATATATGTATATGTATTTGATATTGGCACTATTTCAGTCAAAATATATGTATGGAGGTGTGAAATGTAATACACTTCATTCTGACTGGCGTGAATCCATTGAATGGAGCTTCATTCTGTATTTTTTCCATTTTCATGGAATGTGTGAACACAGAATAATTCAATCATTATTTTCTGCATTTGTCCGAAAATACCGAGATAACTGTATGTCCGGCACAGTAGCTGAGTGGTTAGCTCACTTGCTTCGTGTGATCATGGAGGTGAAGGGTCATATCGGACCCGGTTCGATCCCCGCCACCGTCCATCTTCACAGGGGTTTTTCGTGGTTTCCCTCTGTAGTCTAGGCTAATGCCGGGATGGTTCCCACAATATAGGCCACGACCGCTTCCTTCCCACTATCCTTCTCACTACCCATAAAAAACCTTCATCTCATCATCCCACCATCTCATTAATCATTCATCCGACGCCAATATATCTTAGTAATCATTACAGTGCGTCGTTAAAACCCAATATAAAGAGAACTGTATGTTTACTTCTTGTTCCACTATTCAGGCTTCCATTTCGTTATTTGAGAGAGAAGCTTTTTTTCTGTATTTTCTTTCGATCTGGTTAGTTCTTAGGCGAAATGAATTCCGTGCTAATCATTTAGACTGAATATCGATTTTTAATTCATCTTATTCATTTGTATCAAATGGTCATTCATGTCATGTAGTATGTGATAATAGTAGGCCCAATGTTAGTGGTGTATAAGACAAGTCGACTTTTTGTGACTTAGCGGGTCCACAAAATTGAACTCATATCTATGTCGAAACATGAATATAAATCATGGAATGAAATGATTCATTATCATTATCATTATTATAACACACATGTATGTTCTCTGTTTGTTGAAAAGAAACTCCTTCGTAAATTATCCTAATGATTATTTTTATTGTTTGCTTAACGACCCCACCAACAGCTAGATTATACGGGGTGATTATTTTTATGACTGGCTCTAATCAAATGTGAATTTCTAATCGATTCAAGAAAGTTACACCATTTCCAGGAAACGTTACAAATATCATTTTCATTCAGATCCTGATGAGAAACAATGATTAATGTTGTTCGTTTGTTTGTATCCGTTGAACGACAAGTTTCTGTCAACGAAATGAATGTGTTTTCGCGGCTCGAGAGTGAAAGGATGGAGAGGGGAGAGGGGAGAGTACAGGATCAGTAGAATACGACAGTACATTCTCCTTAGACTGGATGTTACACTCCCTATTAGATAGCGGCAAAGTAGTTTCTGCTATTTTCATTTACACAGACAAACATCTTTTATGTTATATGTACGCTTTAGGTCGTTAAACTGCCGCTACCCAGGCTGGCGACCGGGAAGAAGGTTGAACAACCTTGTTATCCCGAGGGGTCAAGGGGATCCACCTGGACAATTTGAACCAGCCCCCTGTGTTGACAGTGTGACACGGGAGCTGACGGTGGCGATCGAGACCTCCAAATACCTTCCTCGTTATCGAAATAGATTTTAATCATACTCATAAATCTTCCACGATTAAAACATGACACCAGCTGAACCTAATTAACGGTGATTACCAACAATCAAATTACATCTTCTATGGTTTATACAGGTGCATATATTAGAACCGTAGATGTAAAAACAGAATATTTACGTTCCCCTCTCGAACTCTCCCACCCATGCCTATTTGATCCACTCCTTTATCCCTCTTCTTCCCCTCCTACCGCTGTCTACGAACAGTCACGCAAGGTGGGTTTTCAACAGCTTGGCTTTTATTTTGTACGTGGATCGCCACTACCACTACTCGGTCAGTCATTTCTACATGTGTGATACGTAACAACAGTTTCGATATCAAATATGTTGGTGCGTCGTAGAATCCGTTTTCAATGGATCGGGGTTGAGGTAGCTGATTCGTACCAGGCACTTACAATCGAACGTGTTTGAAAACATATGACGTATTGTTTTCAAAGAGACATTTCGCAATATCGAGTGAGCGGTAGGTAGGTGTGCCTGCATGGAGTTCGGCATGACAAATGCTAGCCAAACGTCAAGGTGTGCAAACAAGAGGCGGAATATGTGACGAATCAATCAGCAATTATTAGGATTGTGCATTATTTGAGGACTGCAAGAAATTACTGTGTTGTCTGTTTTCGTGAAGAAAAGTTTGCGAGTTTTTCGAATTGATTTGTGGAATGACTACTGGCGTCTATGTCGTCAGAGGCAAACTACATATAGGCCTAGGCTACTCATAATTTAACAGATTAGCTCGATTTATTTCAGCTGTTACGTCAATATACGCTCTTTGATTCCGTTCACGGTTGAAGACTTGCACATCTTTCATTATAAATGACGATACATACATTTTTTTCTTAATTTCAGAGTAACTGTGAAATATTGATAGCTTGAAATGGTACCACGTTCTTCAAATCCATAACGATTAGTCATCCTGGTGTTGCAACGCTATGTTGTTCTATTAGATCCTACTTTTATCGTGTCAACAAATTATTATTCAAATAAAGTGTTTATGTCGTCTTCTTGTAACGAACGTATTCTAAAAGGAAGAACAAAAAACTGTTAAACGGAAAGTCATGCATCTATCTAATTACACAACAGGCAGGGTTTGTTTACGTAGTCTCGTCAGAAAATAATTAGCTACTGCATTTTTCAAACTTACGGAAAATGTGTTTTAAATTAACATGATAGCAGTCTAATGATTGACATGCACCTCTGAATGTGTACATTCTCGCTTTCCTAGCATGCATTTTCATTTTCAATAATTGGCTATTTTTTTATAAAGGAGTGCCAATGAAGGTTCTTTCTCCAGAGCCTACGTGTGTTTGCCACAAATATGTACAAGTAATTAAAACACAATGGAAATTAATTTACAACTAGTTTTAAAAGTCGTTATCAATGTTAAAGGGAAGGTGAAATGAAGAAGAATGTTATCAGTGGAGTGAAGTGTGCATCGTGGACTCTTTAATCGTGTGTTAATTGCAGCTTTTTATTGAAGAGTGCATTGCTTTCTACTGTTATCAATCGCTAGTACTGTGCAAGTGTTTTCTCCCTGACCACCATGCTGTTTGGATTATGGCCGAGAATAAGAAAGCGTTATATTCAACTGCACTTGCCTGCCTCGGCTTTATCTGCTTTGCAGTCGGCGCAACGGCAGTAGGCCTACCGTTATGGGGATACTTCGACAACCCGGATGGTAAGAAATAGACAAAGCATAACCTCATTACACGAAAACGAACAGTAATAGCACAGCCGCGTTGATGGATGAGCGGGCAGTGGAATTATGTTCTATACATTCTTGTTGGGAATCCAAAACAAATTACTTGGAGGGTTTTCGGCTGCGATTTGTTACGGTTAAATGTCAATTGATAGTGGTGTCGGAGTTATCAACATCTCTTATGAATTGCATCACCAAGGACAAAATAGCGATACGTGCGATTGCATGGTTTCAGAGTTGATCGTCTCATCATTTCGATTTTAAAACCTGTTTTGTCGTGGTTCGATACAATGTTACAAGAGGAATATTCTTCCATTTCAACATGAACATCACTCAACATCCAACATGTTTCTACGCTGAGACATGCACATGTACATGTATGGTCGACACAGAGTTATGGGTTATTGTGACGCAGATAAGTAGTGTTGGCTGGCATTAATAACCACGTCTAGGAGAAAGTACAAGTTTCCTGAAAAATCGAAATGGGAAGCACAGTGTAAGTTGAAAGGTCAACTTGGAATTAATCTACATTGAAATATTGATCAAAAGTAGGCTTTTGCTTGGGATTGCGAACAAACAAATTACAATACTAATACATATGTGAACAAATCCTGAATGTCCGTCATACAGCTTGTAGTGGCATGCCGTGTTTGACATTGACTCGACACATTGTAGGCCTACAAATTATGTGCTCGCCGCGCTCTACTCATTTCACGTTAGTCGATTTAAATATCAGTATAGGCTCTAGAGAGAAAAGAGAATGCTTTATTCACCATGTAATCTAATTCAATCTTCGATGCCCCCATGAAACCTACTTAAGAGTAGTATTGATAATTATAATAATAATAATAATTTTTTTTATTATTATTCACACATTTTTAGTACAAATTATAAAAACAGGAACTCTGCTACTAAATATCCTACAAAGCCTTTGATGAGACTTGTCTGTAGGCAAGTATTAACATACTACATAGAGTGAACATGATGTAACTTCATGTGTTATTGTACCACTTATTACACAAACTTGAACATATTAAACATTTAACCCGTAATTGAAATTGTCCCATAACACTAAAATGGAAATAAAAGGTTCATTCTTAACAAATAATTCGAAAATTCTTCTACTTGGTTCAATTTCTAAATAAAAAAACATCCATTGATTACCACAAAAAACAACAACATATAGACAATAAACTCAATTCGAGAAAATTCTGAGTTTCTAAGGAAAGGAAAAACCTAATCACCTATCGATAAGCCAAGTTTGTAGTACTTTCTTTACTTCTTGATAGGTAGATAAACTAGTAAGATTCGGTGGCAACTGATTAAATACATATGGTATAACTAAACTTAACATTCTTTTACCGTATTTATTGATGAACGGTGGCACTACGTATGTTGTTCTCTGCTGAAGGCGGGTGTTAGCACTATGTACAAATTTAATTTTATGATCACTATTGAAATAATATCTGATTAGAAATCTATACATGAACTGGTCTTTTAGGGGTAGAAGGTCACACATTTTATAATAGGCCTACTTTTCTATAGAGCTATGAGCCATGGGGGGTGCAATAGTTCTAATTACGCGATTCTGAATTACTATCACACGCTGAAGGTGTCCATCAGGAGCACTTCCCCAGGATAGCAAGCCATACAGCAACAAGGACTCTGCTAACGCATTATATACAGGACGTAAGGTTTTGAAAGGCAATATATATTTAAGAACAAAAAGTTGATATGAGCAAGACCGCAATCTTTTACAAAGAGTGTCAATGTGAGGTCTCCAAGAGAATAACCTGTCAATCACAACACCTAGATATACATGTGTCGGTACATTTTCAATGAAGTCGATACAATTACAGTTCTCAATTAAACTATGTAAGCATTCATTTTTATGACTTTCAAGCCAATATTCTTATCTAGATTTTTATTAAATGGCGAACATATATGGACACTTTTCGTCTTATTAGCATTGATTACAAGGTTTCGATCATGTGCCCAGAGCAGTACTCTGTTAAAATCCTCTTGTAAATATGTTTCTGCTACATTTACATTTTTATGAGAAGCCATTATTTCTGCATCGTCTGCGTATATTAACATGGTGCATTTGGACATACATTTGAACATATTATTTACATGGATGAGGTAAAGAATAGGACCTTAAATGGAGCCTTGAGGCACACCATTATCGAAGTTATTATAGTCACAGAACATAAAACACTGTGCACGAAACAAGAACAGTTGTTTCTATTCTTATTATCATGAATAATTTTTTTTTTATTATTGATTCTAAATAAAAGCGTTACAACAATAAAGAGTACTCTTGTGAGGTTCCACGAAACCCTCATGGGGTTTATCTGTGGAGATATATAATAACAATTCACTTGAATTTAATGCAATGAAAAAATAAAATACCTTCCTGATAATAAAATATAATAACAATACAATGAAGCACATTGACGAGAACGTGTGAGAATGAACAAAATAGGATAAACCAACAAAATTATATTCGAATTGCATTTGTAGTGAGTAGAGAAAAATGCAAACAACATAGGAAGAGAGAACTCGAGGAAGTGAATAAAATACCCAATTATACAATAATATATAGTAGAAATAAACAATTCATATGACACATTCACGAGTTTAAAAGTATAAAGACAAATATAAGCCGGTTGAATTAGGTCAAATAGTAACAAGAAATGAGAGAAACTTATTTTGATAATAATGATGAAGATAGATTAATAAAAATATACAATTATCAGATTATTTTAAATTGATAATTCAATCAATGAAGCCATTTACATATGTATAATAATAAAAGAGCAACTTGCCAAGTCGAAAGAAAATCAGTATAACGAAATGAACCTAAATAAACCTTATATTGAACATTTGAAGTTGAGATATTGCTCATACCATAATCGAAAGTAACCATTTTTTGACACACACTTTTAGCTCGTTATAATTGTTGACATTTTTCAAATTAATGGGAAGTTGATTGAGGTTGAACGGGACTAAGTATTCCAATCTTCTCTTACCATACTTGTTAATCCAAGAAGGAATCTGAAATGTATCGATCAAGGCTAATCTTGTGTTAACGGGGTGAACATGCATTCATTATTTGATAATCCTCTTTGAAATAATATAAAAGAATTAATCTATAAGTATACAATTTAGCGATCGGAAGTACATTGCAGTGAAAATAATATCTATTCAAGTTGAAGTCTAAATTTTGTTCAACATGATGAGGTAACATGGACTTGATAATTCTATCTTGCAATCTTAAAATGCTATCCAGATGATAATGAGAGGCATTCCTCCAAGCCAACAGACTATACAGCCACAGGGATGTTCCTAATTTTTTTTTTTTTTTTTTTTATTAGATTCAAATAACACCTACATACAAGATTAATCAATACGCTCCTCCACAAAGCCAAAAAGGCTTATCTGTGGGATGATGAATGAAATAATTAGCTTGGACAAGGACAAAATAAATGAAAACTTTTCAATAGTTAAGGAATACAAAATCGAATATATGTATATCCTATATATATGTAGAAATGAAATTGAAAAATTATTATATCATTATACATCAAGAATACAAATCATATATCCACAAAGCCAAAGATGATGATAATAATAATAATATTTGCATTTTTGGCAGCATTTTTGACTTTGTAGGATTTTATTTTGAGTGTTTCTGTAATAATGTATATAATGTGTGACCAATACAAAAAATAAAAATAATAATAATAATAATAAAAAAATACCGGTAATAATAATAATTCTTCATCACTGTATACCGGGTACTATCATTATTATTTCGTTCATTTAATTGAGTTGAATCTATATAATGTATATTTTAAGAAGCAAGAATATAATGGTTTACAGAGACGCGTGGCCGAGTGGTAACACACAGAACTGTCATTCGGAAGACCGGGGTTCGATTCCCGCCATGGTCGACCATCCTGACAGGGGTTTTTCGTGGTTTCCCTCTGTCGTTCAGTTTGATACTGGGATGGTTCCTTAACAACAGGCCACGACCGACTCCTTCCCACCATCCAAAACACCCAACAAAATAACCTTCAACCTCATCATCTCATTCATCATTCACCGACGCCAATAGATCGTAGCCATCAGTATATTGCGTCGTTAAAACCCAATATATATAAAAAAAATGGTTTGAAAATTGAATTGATTGAATTGGGTGGGCAACGTTATAGAGGTGATAATCTTTATGATTGGCTGCTGACCGGGGCATGTAGGAAGAACCTTTTCATGGCCTATAACCTTCGGAAACTTATAGGCCTACATTTGATCGAGTCATTCTTGAGATATTTTTCAAGCATTATATGTTCGTACACAATCGTTATGGTAACTAGGCAAACGCGTTATGTGTTGCCGCGTTGATGGATGAGCTGGAACATATCACCTTATCTTTGGATTGGTTATTATATATATACACCTTGAGATCCAAACCATTGCATCACTGCCATCTTATTTTCCATTATTAATTTCTATGATAATAAAGAAGGCTTTGTTTCAATCGTTTACATTTAAGAGATGACACCTGTGGCTTGGATTTAATTGGTAGCTTAATAGCTTTGATTTGAAAAAAATTACATTATATATTTTTTGACATCAAAACGGCTGATCCGATTTGAGTGAAAGCTCGAAATGATGTGTATAATTATTATATTGAAATTCCCTGAGAATTTGAAATGTCTCGGATGAAAATTATTTCACGAATATTTTCCTCTGGGTTATTCTAATGAGATTTTTGAAAACTTTAAAATGAGTTTTCTCAGAAGTGGTTGAACCGATTGAGCCTCAAAACTATACAGTATCAGATTAGATATTGACACCTGTGTATGCCAAGTTTCAACTGATTTTGAATTTTCGTTTGACCTGTGGAGCGTGAAAAAAAAGTCACTTTTTTTTCGGGTATGACGAAATTGAGTCTTCGCTTCGCTCATCCAATTATATTGTATATGAAGCTCTATGATCCATCTTGTAATTAATCAGTGGCGAATAGAGTTATCGCGCGAGAGTTCTGGTTTCAGACATGAAAGCATGCATTCAGTCGAGTGTGAAACGCTTGAACGGCAAAAATCAGTCAGTGGTGGTGACCTCAAAGCCTTACCTAAAGGCCCATGATTGCACCGGAAATTAAAATCCCGGATATGACGGTATTGAATCGATGACAATTCAAGTGCCAAGCTATACAGGAGAGCAAACTCTTCATTACCGTATTATTGGATCGGAATCCATCTTAATTCAAAATAGGTTGTGTTTTTTATTGTCCCTGTCACCGGCCACATGTAAACATGTAACATGTAGGAAACATGTAACATGTAGGAAACATGTAGGCCTATCCATGGCCATGAAACTGAACTGATCTCGGAACTATCGTCTCTTTTATACATTGTTTCATGAGAAGAAGAATGTGGTACACAAAACAAAAACACATCACTTTTGAATTCTGTTCCCGTTACCAATGTTTAATTTGATGACAATGATGATATGGATATCAGGATGTCGCGTGGCATACTGGCAGTGGCTCTGCCAGTATGCCACGTGACTTTTTCGAGTCGAGCGTGCAGAGCCTTTCTGAGGGCCAACGCCAGTCTACCACGCGCCCGAGTTCAAGTAGCAGAGGAACGTTCAATTGCGTCCGAGAGCGTCAGCATCAAGCGCGGCAGTTCAAGCGATCTACCAGCTCGACCGTCCCAAGGCGAAAATAAC
>OZ023327.1:8618860-8661360 GCA_964007535.1 Brachyptera risi | reverse complement strand
GTAACTGGAATATTGACGTACTGTCAAATTTTAAAAAATATTCTTTGGCGTTGAAATATTTCGAATGGATCAATGCAAATTCGAACTTTAAACGGAATGTCTCATACCAATAAAACAACTTGGGTTTGAAATCTTCGAAAATACGATATCTGATATGAAGTACTAGAATATTAAAACTAATTATATCCCACTTATTCGATACGAAGTACTAGAATATATGTTTGGGAAAACAGGATGTAAAATCAATAGAAATCATGGAATACCTCAACCTATACGATCTCAAGTTATAAAATTGAAAGTCATATTTAGTCAGTTTTATTGCTAATGTTCATTTTTCTATCGGTCACTCTCAAAATCATTTCAATATCGTATGTAATTCTATCGAAAACATACAACACATAATTCAATATACCTTGAGACTGTTGAGTCGATTTTTCCAAGATATCATTTTTATGATTAGTTTACTTTGGATAATAGGAATTTCATTTACAGATGCTCAAATTACGACTCCATACTTCTGGTCAAATATTATCAAATCTGCGGTGTTTCCAGTACCACACTGCTTCTTTCCCTCATGAATAAATATCATGGGTCTATCCATATCATTAAAGTTCAGTATTTTCTCGTCTGTCATCGAGGCAAAGCGTGATGGTAAAAACACTTCGAAATCTGTTGAATGTTTTGAAACTTGTTCACCAAATTTGGAACTGACTCGTTCGGCTCTGAAGATGGGATGTATTCCAGCCAACACACACCACAAAAAACATTTGTCATCGTTAAAATTTTGAATATTTATGATTGACTTGGTTTTCAAAATTTTTTGCGATAATTGCATATAGCTACTTGCAGCTGAGGAAACATACTCGGCAATATTTTATTCTGATTCATAAACATGGCCTCTATTCCTTCCCGGGAAAATTCTTCACTTGCTTTTTGGATACTTGCCAAGGCGGAATCAAACTGTTCATCAAAATCATTCATATCCAAAAGCGTATTTGATTTACTTCTAAAAACTGGGCTAGTTGAAACATCATCTCCATCGATATCGCAGGTATATTTCACCGAGATGGCAATATACCACTTGATACCGTTGAAGAGATTTAAATTGTCGACTATTTTCCCTCCAACTTTTTCTGAATGTTAGGTACAACTTCTGAAATATCGCAACCGATTTCTACCTGACGAAACTTGTAAGTTTGTACGGCCCCGTTCAAAGATTCTATTAATTCATCCCCATCCGAGGGTGAAATATCGCGTTCTGAAGTTTCTCCTCCAACCAATGCGCTATTTTTCAAATGATATTCCTGATGTTTAAGAAAATTGTCTTTGTTACTATATCACATCTCAACATACTACCATGTTCACGTTTTTGATGACGTAGGAGGTTGTCACGCCGCGTGTAGCTTTCCGTACACTGGGTCTTTTATTTGTATGTACCGTCACAACATGTCTCGTGAGGCTACTGCGGCGGTCAAAACTGGATGAACATAAGCTGCACGCGTACTTATTGATGGAACTCATGATGCAGTCTGAAACATGTACATGAGTCCTATTAAAAACTGTCGTTGAAGCTAATAAATATATGAACTCAATATTGAAAGAAAAAACTAGTTGGAAAATAATACTTCGAAAAATTAAAAAATAATTTCAAAAGTTGGAAAAATATACAACTATGGAAAATAATTTGACACCGAATGTATACGATTAATAAGAATGGAATTGACCACTCAACACTGAATTTATATGAACAGTAAAAATGAGATTGACTACTTTAGAAAAAATTATCTAGAAGAACCAAAATGGATCAATAGAAACTAACACTGAATTGAACATTCAAATATACTCACATAATTTATTGATGCGTGGTATTCACACTGGTTCGAGGTAGAGAGGCTGTATTTGGTAGAGAGCGGCCAACTACGCACACGGACGCCATTAATCGTCCAAACAGCTGTCTGTCACTATGGCATCTGAAGGCTAAATCTGAGCTTTTGAACGGCAAAATGAAAATTTACAATGAGTTTTTTGTAAATTTTCATTTTGCCGTTCAAAAGCTCAGATTTAGCCTTCAGATGCCATAGTGACAGACAGCTGTTTGGACGATTAATGGCGTCCGTGTGCGTAGTTGGCCGCTCTTATTCGAGGAGGTTGTGATAAGTTAGAATGGTTGAATAACTGTAAGGAATAAAATATTATCATCAATGAAATATATCATTTTTAAACTGTCTCAACACTATTGGAAAATGGAAGTCATATTTGTAATCAATTGATATGAATTTATCAAACGTGAATCTACGAGGAATGAGATATTAGAATCAATAAAGTGAATCATTATGTTACACTAATTATCTCAACACTATTGGGAAATAGTAAAGTTATATTTGTGGTAAATATTTGCGGTTCAAATTCTTCTGTTGGCAGAAAACCTTCGATATATGTATTTTCATATATATATATATATATATATATATATATATATATATATATATATATATATATATATATATATATATATATATATATATATATATATATATATTCATATATCGAAGGTTTTCTGCCAACAGAAGCATTTAAACCGCCCTCCTTGGTCTCGAGGTAGCACATCTGCTTCTGGTTTCAGGTCCGCAGGTTCAGACCCTGCGTAAGGTATGGGTTTTTTCAAATGTCCTTCCATCTATCATCCATCACTGTTTCCTTATCACCCGCTCATTCGTACCCTCTATAACCTAGCTGTTTGTGGGGTTGTTAAGCAATATGAAAAAAGCATTTAATAAAAGTTCCGGGTTATTACGCCTATAAGCAGAACATCAATTAGGGTACTCTACTCTGTTGATAAGAGAATTCAATCCAGGTTTTTCTGTCAATAGAAGGAATCATGTAACGTTTTTTTGTGAATAGAAGCAATATATCTGAGATTTCTGTCGATAGAAACAATCAATCTCAGATTTCATGTTTACAGAAGAATCTATTTGAGGTTTTCTGTCAATAGAAGCAATCAATCTGAGTTTTTTCTCTCATATGAGGGCATCCAAGGGTGAGCTCGCTCACCCTTGTTTCATTCCATATTTTCTCATTTCGTTTCTTCTTCTTTCGTAGTCTTCATTGAAAAGAATCTTCAGACAAGCATTTTTACATTGTTTACATTGGATGAATGATTTGTCTCTAATCTTCATCAATTCTGAAATATATTTAGTTATCCACGACTCATTATTCTGAACACGTTTGAGAGATTCATTGATCCCATGTGAATAAAATGTCAGTTATCAACCAGTTAGTTATATAATTCAAAGCAATTGTCTATTTCATTCACAGAGTTCCAATCACAGATCAATAACATACGTCTGAGTAATTTTTCATCAAATTTCACTCCCATATATTCAGATTCAACAGTTCTATCATGCGTTGAGTCATCAACAGCTGTTTTACCGTGAACCACTTCAGTTATGACCATAATAATGATCCGACAACTTGGATATATAAATTGCAGAATTAATATTAGTATTGAACAACACTTCCTATGAGAATATGATTCAATTATGAACTAGTTTGCACATTCATTCGAATTTCATCTCTTGTAATCCCATTTATACATTTCGTGAAACCATTAACAGCCAAAACATTCTCATAATTACAAATATAGTTGTTATTCGTGTCCAAAAGATCAAGATTATCATCACCAAATACGATAGCATTTCTGATTGATAATGATGCTTTTTTCTCTTTTTATTATTCACACATGAACAAAATTATACTCATTTTACAAATAATTGTATGACAATATGTTTTATTGAATCAATTTCATATAATCATGAGGTTTTTGAGATATAACACCAGAAAAAAATGGCAGAATACCTTAGAAGAAATGAGAATATTAACAACAATTCATTTAATTGAAATAAAACTCTTTTCCACAGAGCCTGAGAAGGCTTACCTGTGGGTCATAAATAACAGAATAGATATCAAATGTGAAGTTCAGTAGACTAAGATGTAAGAAAGCAATACGTTTAGTGCCAAAAAGCACGGTTATCCTGATTTTTATAATTTTTTTTTGTATTCATACAAGAAATAGTAATCTCAGAAATACATTGATATCCGCTAAGCTGCAAAAGCAGCTTGTCAATATGAATGATAATATTGATGATGATGATGATAACAATTTTTTTTCCAGTGAACAAAAGAACATAGAACATAATAATGATGATGATAATGATTGGATGAGCGAAGCGAAGACTCAATTTCGCCATACCCGAAAAAAAGTGCTTTTTTTTTTTTTTTTTTTTTTTGATCGCGCTCCACAGGTCAGACGAAGATTTAAAATCAGTTGAAACTTGGCACACACAAGTATCCTTATCTAATTCGATACTATATAGTTTTGAGGCGCGATCGGTTGAACCACTTCTGAGAAAACTTATTCCAAAGTTTTCAAAAATCTCATTAGAATAACCCGAAGGAAAAAATTCGTGAAAAATATTTCATCCGAGAGGATTCAAATTCTCAGAGAATTCCAATCTGATAATCATACACATTATTCCTAACTTTCACTCGAATCGGATCAGCCGTTCCGATGTACAAAAATATATAATGTTATTTGTGTTAATTATTCAAAGCTATTAAGATACCTATTAAATCAAAGCAACAAGTGTCACCACTTGATTGTGAACGATTGAAACAAAGCCTTCTTTATTATCATACAAATTAATAATGGAAAATCAGATGGCAGTGATGTAATGGTTTGGATCTCAAGGTGTATATATATAATAACCAATCCAAAGATAAGTTGATATGTTCTAGCTCATCCATCAACGCGGAAACACATAACGCGTTTGCCTATAGTAATAATTCATGCAAACCAGTGAAACTGATCTCCCTTCCATTGATCATGCACAGAATACTTGGAATAAGAATAGTTTACATCCAAACGAACATAACCGTTCACTATACGGCAGAAGTCTTCAAATTTCAGGAAGTAAACATTGATAATATTCTCCCAACGAGTATTAAAATTATACCTGTAAAAATCACTCCTCAAAGAGCACCTCACAATTATTAGTTTTCATTTTGTGCAAGAGTTTGTTGATGCTGGATTTCAGTGAATTCATATAACCCATTGATTTGACTTGTCTGTGTACGGACACATTCAGTGATTGGTTTTGTTTTTTTTGTTCGACTGATCATCTATATTATCAAACTATCTATATCTTTGTATCAAAGTGTCTCTATTGTTCTAATAGTAATCAGAATGATTGAAATTCCATTGATTCATCTCGATTCCATATCAATCAATCTGAAATCTTTCGATGTGTCATCATTTGTTGTATTACTTGTTTGTTGATTTCCTCATAATTTCGATAAAATTCCATCGTATATCAGAGAAACGAGTAGTTTGTATATTTTCAAAACACAAATTGACCATTGGCTGAGGTTGTCTGGGAGAATTATTTGTCACAACATGCTCTACCAAATTAATTGAAGACATAACTATTTTCACCCTGTTTCAGTACCATTTATTACTATACGATGCTCTAATATACCATTACCATATCTCACAAATGTAATCAAATCTACCACGTAATTGTATATACTACCAATATACTAATGTGCTACTATATATCACTATGCTATGTGAGATACTTTAATCTAGGCAAATCCATTCTCCACAATACCTCGGGGTTGGTAATTTATTCTTGATAATTCTTGTACAGTCTGTCTCCTCTTGAATGTCGAATAATTATTATGTTTCTATTCCGTCTCTGCTACTAGCTACAATATGTAGACCCATACATTTCTTTCTTTTGACAACCCGCACTCTAGAACTTGTGTTCTTACGCGGGCTTCTGTTAATGTTATAATTTTTTAATCCTCACTTATATTTGTATAAGCTATTATATTGGCAGAATAAAATGAAATGAAAATGAAATTATATACTATAATTACTGATTCGTTGATAATGAATGAATGATGGCTTACTGCCATACTCAATTGTAATGCTATTCATAAGTTATATTGTCAAATATGTACATTTTTTTTTATTATTGGGAAAACAAAAGTTAGAAACATTACAATTAACAAAATTCACATCGCTTAATCCACAAAGCCTTAGAAGGGCTTGGCTGTGGTGACAACAGACATTGTGTACCGATTTACGCGAAAGAGGGCAGAAGAAATAACATCACTACTACTGAAACGA
This sequence comes from Brachyptera risi, assembly GCA_964007535.1. NCBI lineage: Eukaryota > Metazoa > Arthropoda > Insecta > Plecoptera > Taeniopterygidae > Brachyptera > Brachyptera risi. Next base: position 8,655,170 of record OZ023327.1, on the reverse strand, counting down.
ATATGATTGAGGGCTTCACGGGCATTCCATTTTTTTAAACTCATCACATGTTGATTATACGTGGCAAACATTTTTGAATGAATTTTTCCCATTGCATGCTGGTCTTGAAGAGTCCATGGGAGTCTATTTAGCGAAAATTATCAGTTTATTGATGATAACTTTCGACCGGTATGAGATATCAAAATTCTTATACGCGAGAAACATAGATAATTATAATAGCTTCAAGATGATATAAGTTATGACTATCCAAGTCATGTCGCATAACTGTCAAGCGTTGACAGCTAAAAAACACATTTTTTAGCTGTCAACGCTTGACAGTTATGCGACATGACTTGAATAGTCATAACTTATATCATCTTGAAGCTATTACAATTATCTGTGTTTCTCGCGTATTAGAATTCTGATATCTCATACTGGTCAAAAGTTATCATCAATAAACTGATATTTCGCTGAATCGATTCCCGTGGACTCAATTTCAAGGCTCCTTCTTTCAAGTTTGTGTTCTGAGGGGGATTGTTTCTACATCAATCAAGACCCACAAGCAATCAATTCCCCACAATGTTGATTCTAGCAAACCAAGTTGTTCGTTTGAAAACAAGTCCAAATAAAGATAGGCCTACTCTCGAGTTGGTCCATGATCAGCATGTGATGGATGACAAGTATTATGGAATGGGTGGGGTAATAATGAGCTGGCAGTTTTTCGCACGGAACATCCCCAACCAATGTTGGAAGCACCTTGTCGTAGTTCATAGTCGTTTGTGTCAAGTATTGCCTTTTATCTTGTTCTATAATAATAAGGTTACGTAAGTAGAGTTCAAGTTCGCTGTTTCGCATCTCTCTCTCTCTCTCTCTCTCTCTCTCTCTCTCTCTCTCTCTCTCTCTCTCTCTCTCTCTTTCTCTCTCTCTCTCTCTCTCTCTCTCTCTCTCTCCCCCTGTATCTCCTTCCTCTTCATCTCCCACGCTCTCACATCTTTCCTTTCTCTCTCTGTCAAGTTCAACATCCTCTTTATCTTCCAACCCAGAAGTCAATGTAATTTCGGATCCACAGAAAGCTTTTCCTCTCACTTTATCTTGGCATACCTGATCCTAGAGAGTCAAGTTTGACAGTTTTGTTTTAGTCGTGAGATAATGTAATATGAACTGTAACCCCTGTAAGGCCTGCACTGTGGTACGACAGAGACAAACTGTCCCTATCAGCTCCAGACCCGTACTGATCCTAGAGCCACACAACAGCTATACACGTTTCAACGTATAACTTGCTGTCATTATTGTTGATATTGAGGTATTGTTCCATTGTTCACTTGAAAAGTGATATTGACTCGGGAGGTAATGTTTGAGACCTGATTGGATGGTCACAGCATTTACTCCCCTCATTGTGAGAGAAAAACTTGTGAGCACTAGCAGAAGACGATGTCATGATTATACTGCTCCCAAGCGATGAGAGTAGTGGGGTCAAAGGACACAAAATGGCTGCTCAGGTCAGGTCACAAGGTCGGGCACTCGTGGAAGGTCCTCACTTCTGGAGGTAATCACTTCGAGGGTGCAATTTGTGGGGAACCCTAGGTTTCTATTGTCATTCTGTTGCGAGATGACCATTTTCGACGTCATTCTGATACCGGTATTCAGAACTCCCCTCACTCTGAATTGATTATCGTGTAATGGAGTTCTCAGGTGCGCCATAGTGAAGAATTGTGTCCCTGATTCAATCGGCCATCTTTGATTCCGATATTTTCATGTATAATCAATTATATTATTCTAAAATGAGCCAAGTTCTGAGGATTAGCCCCAGAAGGTTGGCATGATGGGCTAGGGCCGGCGACATGACCCACGTCGAGAGTCACCCGATCAAATGATGGCCTCCGATAACTGATCTATTATTTTTGTAATCATTTTAATTTTCGTCCACGTGGATTTAAATTCGAAATGGAACATTTTTGAGTTAATCATACGGACAGTCGTGGATGAAATCAAAGATTATGTATCACACACACAACAAACAAACAAGAAAATATACATACATTGAAATAAATGGTAGATGCTATTTTTTATAAATACTAGCAACTACCAAGTCAAGTGATGGAATAAGAACAAGTATACACATCGAGTCACTATGAAAAGTACATTATATCAGAATCAGAAGGTTATAGACCTAACTGAAAGCAAAAATCAAAAGTTAGAAGTGGAAAGTTATTAGATGAAAAGTCAATTGGTCAATGGTTATAGTTTAAAGTGATATACCGGTAACATAAAGCAGTGAGTCAGTATTTCTCCGCGGTCATTGACACAGAACATTGAAACCACATGCCAAACATTTCTTCTATATAATGATTCTTACAATCTATTGAACAGATGGAACTTGTATTTTATCATCAAATTATCATTTTCCTATACCTACCAAATCATAGCATTGAGATGATTGTATTTATCATCAATGGACTCACACCTTTTGGAAAATGTATGTATGTAATTCATCTGATATGAATTGGTCATCGTATACCCGTATACCTTTACTGGAATTATCGAAACATCTGCGATAAAATGAATAAACTGAGTCTGAGAATCTTGTATGTAGGCCTACTAGTGTATATATACTATATGTATTCTCAAATTGTCGTGGCCCATGGATCAATCCTCGTTGGGTGGGTTATTTTGTATCGAAATAAATAGATGAGCGTAGCGAAGACTCCATCCAACTCATGTAGAGCTTTGTCTGTGTGTTTTTTTTTTGTTTGTTCGTTTGTTTGTAAGCACTGCACAGGTTGCATGGTTCGACTGATCAACATGAAACTTTTTTGTACGGGCAAACTTTTACAACTTGGAACTGTATAGTTTTTGGAATGAATCGGTAGGATAGATTTTGAGAAATATTATGTCAAAGTTTCTAAAAACCTCATAAGATTAGGCTGGGTAGGGAAATTTGAAAAAATGAAATCTCTCCGAAAAAAATGAGATCTTCTCTGAATGTTGAAACATGAATGATACACATAACCATCATTTTGTGAGCAATTTGAATCAGGCGTTTTGAAAAAAAAATGCAATCAACTATTTTTATTCATCAAATATATGCATGGAAATAATTTATAGCAGAATTAGGTTGCCAAGATTCACTGCTTTCTAGATTCGATATTTGCCCGAGAATGAACTATTCTTCATATTCGTCAAGGTGTGTAGAATACCAGAGAAGATAATTTAGCAAATGTAGGACAAAGTGTGTAGAATACCAGAGTCGATCAAGTAACAAATGTAGGACTAATAATGACTCTTATTTTACCTTATTCAGATATTTCGCTCATCTTGCAACGCATATGCCGCGTATGACTTTAATCGATGATGAATAATATTACTCACAATCAGGGTGGCGTCGATTGAGTTGGGAATTGCACTAGAGCACTACTGGAAACTTATATCAAAGCTTGATTAATCAAAACTGCGAGGATTTTGATATTCGAATTGGCGTCGGAAACAATCATCTCACAAGACGGTGAAAGATTATTAATTGGGCCTAGAAGTAAGCATCTCACCAAGCAGGCTGATATTGGCCGTCATCTCGTGACCTTTCACCTACTGTCGTGCCAAGACATGTTGCAGGCCTTTCTGTGGGTTGAATCGTTTTCTCGACACTTCATGTTCACTCGTGACCTTTCACCCACTCTCGTGCCAAGACATGTTGCAGGCCTTTCTGTGGGTTGAATCGTTTTCTCGACACTTCATGTTCACTCGTGACCTTTCACCCACTCTCGTGCCAAGACATGTTGCAGGCCTTTCTGTGGGTTGAATCGTTTTCTCGACACTCCATGTTCACTCCAATTTGAAAGTATACAATTTTGTATACTTCATATTCGTGGTTGGGTACTTTGATTTTCGGTATTGTGGTGCCGAAAAGTTCGGCATACATGATGACTAATGTTGTGATGTGATAGTGGGCACAAACTTGACGAAGGCCTAGTACATTTCTCAGAGTTTCAAATCTATGACAATCCATGGGAACTGTATGCCATCTGCTGATATGTTTGTATTCATTTTTACGTATTTTACTGCAATAATAGAATCAACACATACACCCCATCCCCCAATTTGATCATCTGTCAAACTATTCGATCTCAAATTTTCGTTTGTATTCGAAAAACTGTGAATGATCTTTAATACACGCATTATCATGAGTCAATTCTATAATATCAACAGCACTTGTAATTTGGTGTTTACAAACTCATACAATGAATAACAATAATGTTTTGGGAAATAACAGTCTTTATCATTTTTCATTAGGTGGGTACATGATGACTTGAGAAGCGACACAAAACAATAATTGGCTTGACCGAAAAGTACCGAAAAAGACATACACAGAGAATAACTTACACCCAGAACATAGTTTGACAAGGTGAATGTACTGAGAGGCAGGAACCGAGTGGAAAAACGATTCAGGGTGGAGTTGAGATATTGTATTCGAATAGCGGACGAATATTAAATACGTCATATGTTCTGTTCTTTCGGTGTGCGAGCAATTCTGGTTCAGGCTGGGTTGACCTAACTTGACCTAACTCAACCCGACCAACCTGGAAAGATGGAATAGCGTCAAATGGAAAAACGTCAAATCATTTCTGTTACATGTTCTTTGCAAAACTTGGGTTTTAAAAGCGATTTGACGTTAATCCAGTGAAACATAATCGAAATGTGTTTGGACGTTATTCCAGTAAGAAATTATCGTTCAATAACCGTTGTACGTTATTCCACGGAATAGCGTCAAACAACAAATTCCCTCATAAAATGTAAATCTTCTATATAATAATGGATGTGAAGATTTGGAAAAGGGACGTCAACATATTTTTCATTTTTCCGGAAAAAATTAATCAAGGAGAATGGTCAAATTTCTGTTTGACGTAATTCCAGTCGGAACAACGTCAAATATTGATTTGACGTTGTTCAGTGGAATGAAGTCGAATGCAATTTGACTTCATTCCTATAATAGGCCCGGTTCTCATGAAAAATAAATAGGGAAAGAAGTCAGTTTTTTGTTCACGTCATTCCAGTTGAAACAACGTCAAATATTTATTTGACCTATGAGAATAAATTCGAATCGCTTTCGACTCCATTCCACTGAATAACGTCAGATTATTCCTGACGTTGTTCCGACTGGAATAGCTTCGAACAGAAATTTGACTTCTCTCCGTATTTTATTTTCATGAAAACCTGGCAAAAAAATGAAGTCAAATTGCATTCGACTTTATTTCACTGAAGGTTCCGACTTGAATGAGGTTGAACAGAAATTTGACTTCTTTCCGTATTTTATTTTCATGAAAATCCAACATGGGAATGAAATCAAATAGCATTTGACTTTATTGCATTGGATAACGTCAAATTAATATCTGACGTTGTTCCGACTGGAATCAGGTCAGAGAGAAATCTGACCATTTTCCTCACTTCATCGTTCCCCCCACAGGAGAAACAGAGAAATGATTTGTTTTCACCCCGGGAAATTGAAGAGAAGGCGTCGGCGCTTGCTTCTCGTTTTGTATTCCTCATTGAGTTGTTGAGATATCGGTCTTCAAGTAGGGACATTTTGATTCGACTCTATTCCAGTGGAACAACGTCAAATTCAATTTCGATAAGTACTCAGAAACGGAATAAAGTCAAATCGATGGATTTTGACGTTATTCCACTGGAATAGTGTCAAATTATTTATTTGACGTTATTCCACCGGAATAACGTCAAAAATGTGGAAAAAAAGATCATGTTACACGAACAATTTGACGTTAGTCCATTTGACGCTACTCCGCCCCCCTCCCCCCCCCCCAACCTAACCTGAAATAACGTTACCCAACTCAACCTAACCTAACCCAACCTAGAATATCATACACCAACAAGGACGATAGTTTCATTTTTTTTTATTGGGTTTTAACGACGCACTGTAATGATTTCTAAGATCTATTGGCGTCGGATGAATGATTAATGAGTTGATGGGATGATGAGATGAAGGTTTTTTATGGGTAGTGGGAAGGATAGTGGGAAGGAAGCGGTCGTGGCCTATATTGTAGGAACCATCCCGGCATTAGCCTAGACTACAGAGGGAAACCACGAAAAACCCCTGTAAAGATGGACGTTGGCGGGGATCGAACCGGGTCCGATATGTCCCTTCACCTCCCGGATCACGAAGCAAGTGAGCTAACCACTCAGCTACTGTGCCGTTGATAGTTTCGTACTCGGTGGTATCTTAGTATGGTTGAGAGGGAAGTAGTCACCCACTATTCAAATACAATTCGTAGCTCCACCCAAGATCGTCCCTCTACTCGGGCCTTGCCTCCTAGTACAGCCATCCAGTCGAATAACGTTCTCGGTGTGCTCTATTTTCTGTGTACGTTATTTTCGGTGTGATTTTTTTTATGTACGTTATTCTCGTTGTATGCTATTTTCGATGTACGTTATTTCCGGTGTACGCTATTCTCGGTCAACATAATTCTCGGTGTACTCTATTTTCGGTGGGCTCTATATTCAGTGTGCGTTATTTTCGGTTTGCGTTATTTTTGATGTAAGTTATTTCCGGTCTGCAATATTTTCGTTGTGCGTCATTTTCGGTGTACGACATTCTCGGTGAACGTTTTTTTCGGTGTACGTTATTTTCGGGTTGCTCTATTTTTTGTGTGTGTTATTTTCGGTTTTTGTTATTTTCTGTGTGCGTTATTTCCGGTCTGCAATATTTTCGTTGTGCGTCATTTTCGGTGTACGACATTCTCGGTGAACGTTTTTTTCGGTGTACGTTATTTTCGGGTTGCTCTATTTTTTGTGTGTGTTATTTTCGGTTTTTGTTATTTTCTGTGTGCGTTATTTCCGGTCTGCAATATTTTCCTTGTGCGTTATTCTCGGTGTACGACATTCTCGGAGAACATTTGTTTCGGTGAGCGTTATTTTCGGGGTGCTCTATTTTCGGTGTGCGTTATTTTTGGTTTGCGTTATTTTCGGTGTGCACCATTTTCAGAGGAAGTTATTTTCGACGTGCTCTATTTTCGGAGTACGTTATTCTTGGAGTGCGTTATTTTGGGAGTGCGTTATTTCCGGTGTGCGTTATTTTCGGTGTATCGGAGCGATCTCATGATAAAAATTTGTAAATATTGTAATAATGAACAATTAGGCCTATTCATCAATGTATCACAAAAAAATGTCAAAAACGAATTCTCCGAAAGAGACAATCAAAGGTGATGAATACTTCAGAAATGGTGAATTTGAACTTGTTATTACTCCTTTAATATGCCATGGTTGTATTCGACAGCCCTGAACATGCTCGAGATACATGCTGGGTAAGGAAACTGCTGGTATTGGCAGATCGCAGCCGAGCGAGCGGCTGATCGAGACCCCTGTGTCTTGTCTGACGTCGCAGTGATGAGGCAGGGGGTGTGGAGGAGGGAAATCAATTACCACAGGTGTAATCAGCTGGACACAGCGAGACACCAATCCTCCCTCTCTCTTTCTCTCTTCCCCTCTCTCCCTATCTCTCTCTCCCTCTCAATCTGCCTACCTCCCCCTCCTTCTCTCTCTCACCATCTCTCCCTTTCTCTCTCCCTCTCAATCTGCATCCCTTTCCCTCCCTCCCTCTCTCTCAATCTCTCTCGCTCCCTCTCTTCTTCTCTCTCTCTCCCTCTCTCTCCCTTTCTCTCTCTCCCTCTATCTCTGCCTCCCTCTCCCTCCCTCTCTCTCTCTCTCTCTCTCCCTCCCTCTCTCTCTCTCTCTCTCTTTCTCTCTTCCCCTCTCTCCCTCTCTCTCCCTTTCTCTTTCTCCCTCTCTATCTGCATCCCTCTCCCTCCCTCCCTCTCTCTCTCCCTCCCTCTCTCTCTCCCTCTCTCTCTCTCTCTCTCTCTCTCTCTCTCTCCCTCTCCCTCTCCCTCTCCCTCTCCCTCTCCCTCTCCCTCTCCCTCTCTCTCTCTCTCTCCCTCTCTCTCTCTCTCTCCCTCTCTCCCTCTCTCCTTCTCTCTCTTTTTCTCCCTCCCCCTATCTCTGCCTCCCTCTCCCTTCCTCTATCTCTTCCTCTCTCTCTCTCTCTCACTCTCACTCTCTCTCTCTTTCTCTCTCTCTTGCTCTCCCTCCCTCTCTCTCTCTTCCTCTCTCCCTCTCTCACTTTCTCTCTCTCTCTCACTCTCACTCTCTCTCTCTTTCTCTCTCTCTTGCTCTCCCTCCCTCTCTCTCTTCCTCTCTCCCCCTCTCACTTTCTCTCTCTCTCTCGGTACGACAGTTCAGCCACTGTATTCAATGAGCGGAATTCGAACGGATATCAGCCAGGCAGTGTGCCAGCCTCAATTGACAGATTGAGCTACCGGTATGTGAATGACTACCGTGACCGAAATGCAGGTGGAGTGCGAATACGTTTGGGAATTATCATTAAAATCACTCGAATTATTCCAGAGATCTCTTGGATTGGACAGGAACTATTCCTGCCTGAAAGGTTTCAAAGGAATTGACAATGCTAGACATACACAAAACTCCTGTATTTGATCCATTTAATGCCGACAAGTTGAAAAATAAAAATGCTAACCTCCAGTATTTATTTTAATTTCTTTTCTGATGGTCTGTATATACCCCCAGTGGCGCAGCCTGGATTTCAGGTCAGGGGGGGACAAGAATTTTGAAAAGGCGCTATGCATAAATCTTTAATAAAAATGTACACTCATAGTTAATTATGAGAGCGAAGGCCAGAGTAAGCTAGTCACATATAGACTGCGAAGTCTGTGTTCATATGCAAATTTAATGCGGCAAGGAGAGGGGGGGGGGAACAATACTGCCCCGCGGGGATTTTATCTCAATTTTTTCATTGAGAATAGGCACTTTTCCTAAAATCATTTGATTTCCATATTCTACTCAGACAGCATGAATTTGATGAGCCGAATGAATGAATGATGAGAATTTGAATATGCATTGTTTTGTATACCGGTACAGCTGTCAGATGAGAGAATTGCCACGAGATGGTGACCCACGGGGGCAAAGGGGGAAAGGCCCCCTTCTAGCCCTGTAGGAAATTTTTTGGAATTACACTCTTTTTAATTTGGTCCAACGTGTTTTAGATGAGGATCAGATGCCAAAATTGATTTTCTAATAGAATTGAAGATGCCCAAGTGATATTTGCCAATAATAGTTATTGTGAGGCAGAGTCGTTCTGTGTCCTTCTTGCGCCCTGGGCGAGGACTCGATTGTGAGCCTCAAAACCAAGTGCCCATAGTGAGGGTGAGGGCAAGATTGGGGAAACTAAGCCCCGCAGAAACATTTTTGTGATTTTCTTTCATTCAATTCGATTCCACAGGTTTTAGGAACTATACAGAATTTCTGAAATACATAGATTCTTGAGTGTGGTAAGGAAGATGATTCCAATGAATGACTGTTATAAGCGAATTCAATGAAACATTAGATTAATACATCATTGATAACAATGATATGTAGGTATGAATGAGAATATTAACTTCATCCAATAATGTGGATGAAATAAATTAAAAATGATAGAATATTATCATTTGATACAATATCACAAATGGGCGTCGATAACGACCCTAGTGGTATTTGAAATTACGGGATGTGTTTTTAGAATGATAACGACATCAATCAAACAATTGAAAATAAAAAATTTAAATAGGGCTACACTTTGAGAAAGTTTCACAATTCACCTGCAATCTACACGACAGCTCTGTTCTGAATGGAGGATAGTGTTGTGTCAACTTGCAAGCTTTAAAATGCTTTCATGAGGGCGCTCTGATTACGGCTGAGGGCACCGCCGTGCGATCAAAGACAGAGACAACTCACAATTTCACGCATTGGATTGGGCAAATACAACAAAATAACGTAAACACCAGCCGCAAATCTGTATCATCACTGTTAGTACGGAACTTGAGAGGATACCTATAGAAACATTGAACGATGATAATTATGACAGCTCAGTTTTCATCATCAGTCACAAAGGCCTACAAATATTCAATTTCACCAGTGAAATGTGAATTATCACAATGAATCTGAAGGGGCGCCAAACACACAATAAGACGTCCAGGGGGGGGGGGGGGGGCACGTGTACCCCTCTGGACCCCCCTGGACCCCCTGGCTACGCCACTGCATACCCCCTCCAGCATGCGGCGTGACGTCACAAAGGCGTTCATCACTGGTCCACTTGTACTGCTGACCCGCGTTATCCCATCTGACAGCTTAACTATTTCTTCGAACAAGTTAGACGAATGTTTTGGGTATTTTTGGAGAGGGTAGGGAGGGAGAGAGTTATTTAAGGTTATAGGCATGAATATCAATTTTCCTCCACTGTATATAGTATTTCGATCGTTATCCCGATCGGCACCCATACACAATACACGCAACAGTAACTCCTCCCATTGTATTACGATGGTGCAAGACGTTTATTATTGGATTTTCAATAAAAGTGAAGAGTATTTCATCTCAATATCCAATAATCAATGATACACATTTGAAGACACATTTAAAAACACACTTTCCACTTGTTTACCCAACCGCAAGTGTCAATGAACTAACCGTCCTTCTTTGACTGCTATAGCGGGCGGCGGTAGCCACCCTCGGTAGCTCGGGTCAGCTGAGGCACCGCTGCAGAAACTGAAGTCACCGTTGGGCGTGGGTTCGAATCCCGCATAAGGCATGGGTTTTTGTGAATGTCCTCTCACTAATCATCACTTCATACATTCATAATCACCAGCTCATTCGTACCCCCGTATAACCTAGCTGTTGGTGGGGTCGCTAAGCAAACAATAATCAAAAATAATCAATATAGCGGGCGGCCGAAAGCCAGCTACGTATCCTTACGGATTTCTGCCTTTATGACCTAGCGCTTATTTAGCGCGACTCACAGTAAAAAAAATCAAAATGAGTAGGCCTATAATGATTTTTTTTTTCATGTTACATGTGGTATTTTACCATTCATATCTATCGATGAAACAATATGTATGTGTATCATGTTCCCGTACTTAAACCACGGACGAAAGATATACTACAAATACAATAAACAAGAGCGAGTCCCCTTGCTCACCTCTATTTCCCTCGTCCAGGTGTGCAAGTATAGTTTCTGTGCTTGCCACTAATGGATCGGGCCTGGTGACCGCTCAGCAGCAGAACAATCCAGTATGTCTGTAGCGCTTGCGAGTGATACACCATTCACTGGTGTCACAGGTGTTACAGATGAGAGTGATAGAATCGAGAGGTGATGGAGTAGTGGTGCTGAGAATCAGTTTCATTTTATCATCGCGTGGCATGTCTCGGTGGGATATCTTTCGTCCTTAATGATCGGATGTGATGCGAGAAATGTGATCCTAACAACGATAACTATATAATCATATTGAACTCTGGAGAAACTCCAGAGAATTCTAGAATTAGTTTCCCATTGGTTGCCTTATTTTCATTTTCATGCTCATTATCATTCAACCTATCGAAGTGAATTATGTTTTAATATGAGTTTATTAAATAGTAGCATAGTAAATCACAGTGTATTTCAGTGTTTTGTTTTTCATCGTTTAAACCACAGATAAGCCATTTATGGCTTAGTGGACGAGAGTTCAAAATGTATTACTTTATTGTATAATTCAATTTGTGACAATGAAAAAAAAAAAAAATACTGAGACGAGTGGTGGAGTGGCTAGCACACTGAATCGTCATTCAGGAGACCGGTGTACGATTCCCGCCATGGTCGACGATCCTTTCGTTTGTCTCCGTGGTTTTACTCTGTCGTTCAAGACAATGTTGGGAGTAGTCCTTAACAACAGGCCACGGCCGAATCTTTCCCATTTTCAGAAAATGGCCCCAATGAGCCATCGAACATTCGCACAGTCAATATATATATATATATATATATATATATATATATATATATATATATATATATATATATATATATATATATATTTTTTTTTTTTTTTTTATTCTCTCATATATACGGAATTGAGAATAATTATTGGAACTTCCACTACGACAGAGACACCTTGATACATGGATGTAGATTGCTAGTTAATATAATCAAACAGTTAAATAGTGAAACCAAATGAATCACCGACCTTGTAAATACACAGAAAAGTGAATTTATTAAGTTGTATACATCAACCGAAGTCCAGCATCAACAAACTCTTGCACAGAGTGGGAACCAATATATGATCAATGGAAGGGATATCAGTTCCATCGGATTTGTATGAACATGAGCACTTTGTATATATATTTATATATATATATATATATATATATATATATATATATATATATATATATATATATATATATATATATATATATATATATATATATACATACGTGAACGCCATATTCATAATTTCGAGTTCTCGGAATTCTCTCTCACAACTGGGCACACATGGCCATTTTGAATATCGAATATCATCTTTCGGGTACCCCTTAGATCGTTTACTGCAATAAAGTCGACTTGGTCGTGTAACATGGGCTTCGATGTACTTATGAATGGATGGATGGTCTGAATGTAGTTGGAGTCCAGGTGAGGCTGGACACCCAAACTGTAAAACCCATGTCACAACACCGAGCCGACTTTATTCTGGTATACACTGTTCAGGCGCCCCTAAATCTTCAGGTGTTGAGGGTCGTGGACCATCAGTGCCTGTAGCCATATATTCACCTGAACCACAGAGGGACATCACGATCTACCTCTGTCAGGATGCTCGACCATAGCGGAAACCAGTCACTGGTCACCCGTAGCCTGAGTGACACATGATTAAACAGACAAAAGCGCGTCCCAAGTGTTTGGTCCAATGACGTTTCATCTCTACTTCGCCTCGCCCACCTTTCACCGAGCGACAAAAGAGCTTGGAAATATCTAGTGCTGCTTATGAAACCAATAGAATGGAATAATCCAGAGAGGAAGAAATTATCAACAGCATAGAGTTGTAATTGTTGTATTCCTGAGACGGGTGGACCAGCGGTTAGCAGGCTGGACCGACATTCAGGAGACCCGGGATCACTCCCAGTCGTGCTTGACCATCCAGGCTTTCTCGTGGTTTTCCTCCATTGCTTGATAGAGAACTGAGATCGACATCTCATGTGGTCCTCGAACCACGGAGTTCTTTCCCGACATCCGAAACATGAAATCAATTAACTTTGCAACTAATTCCTCATGGTGGAGTGGACTTCCTCCCTTCGTGGCTCATTCAGCTAGGCACCGCTTCAGAAACCGCTTAACGTGAGGTTGAGTCTCGCGAAGGTCATGGGTATCTGTGAACATGCTTTCAATGATTTTCTCTCCATAGTTTCAATCTTACCTGAACATTCGCACCTCAATGAAGCCTAGCTGTTGATGGAGTCATTGAACAGATGATGGAACTAACTGTGTTTATATGTATTGTTTCAGCTGGTCCATCAGCGGAGAGGGGTTACTTCGGTCCCTGGCAGACCTGCAAGCAGTTGCTGTACGGCCGGGAGCGGTGCGGAGTCGGAGTCACTCGCTTCAAGCCTGTCTGTAAGTCACAGGTTCCTGGTGGGCCAAACAAGCGCTGGTGAGCCTCACCTGTTATCCTCTACACCTGTCTGTGAGTCACAGGTCCCTGGTGGGCCAGACTAGCACTGGTGAGCCTCACCTGTTATCCTCTACACCTGTCTGTGAGTCACAGGTCCCTGGTGAGCCAGACTAGCACTGGTGAGCCTCACCCGTTATGCTCTACACCTGTATGTAAGTCTCAGAACCCTGGTGGGCCAGACTAGCACTGGTGAGCCTCACCCGTTATCCTCTACACCTGTCTGTATAAGTCACAGGTCCCTGGTGGGCCAGACTAGCACTGGTGAGCCTCACCTCTTATCCTCTACACCTGTCTGTGAGTCACAGGTCCCTGGTGGGCCAGACTAGCACTGGTGAGCCTCACCCGTTATCCTTCACACCTGTCTGTGAGTCACAGGTCCCTGGTGGGCCAGACTAGCACTGGTGAGCCTCACCCGTTATCCTCTACACCTGTCTGTGAGTCACAGGTCCCTGGTGGGCCAGACTAGCACTGGTGAGCCTCACCTGTTATCCTCTACACCTGTCTGTGAGTCACAGGTCCCTGGTGGGCCAGACTAGCGCTGGTGAGCCTCACCCGTTATCCTCTACACCTTTCTGTAAGTCACAGGTCCCTGGTGGGCCAAACAAGCGCTGGTGAGCCTCACCTGTTATCCTCTACATCTGTCTGTAAGTCACAGGTCCCTGGTGAGCCAGACTAGCGCTGGTGAGCCTCACCTGTTATCCTCTACACCTGTCTGTAAGTCACAGGTCCCTAGTGGGCCAGACTAGCGCTGGTGAGCCTCATCTGTTATCCTCTACACCTGTCTGTGAGTCACAGGTCCCTGGTGGGCCAGACTAGCACAGGTGAGCCTCACCTGTTATCCTCTACACCTGTCTGTGAGTCGCAGGTCCCTGGTGGGCCAGACTAGCACTGGTGAGCCTCACCTGTTATCCTCTACACCTGTCTGTAAGCCACAGGTCCCTAGTGAGCCAGACTAGCACTGGTGAGCCTCACCTGTTATCCTCTACACCTGTCTGTGAGTCACAGGTCCCTGGTGGGCCAGACTAGCGCTGGTGAGCCTCACCCGTTATCCTCTACACCTTTCTGTAAGTCACAGGTCCCTGGTGGGCCAAACAAGCGCTGGTGAGCCTCACCCGTTATCCTCTATACCTGTCTGTGAGTCACAGAACCCTGGTGAGCCAGACTAGCGCTGGTGAGCCAGACTAGCGCTGGTGAGCCAGACTAGCGCTGGTGAGCCTGACCTGTTATCCTCTACACCTGTCTGTAAGTCACTGGTCCCTGGTGAGCCAGACTAGCGCTGGTGAGCCTCACCCGTTATCCTCTACACCTGTCTGTGAGTCACAGGTCCCTGGTGGGCCAGACTAGCACAGGTGAGCCTCACCTGTTATCCTCTACACCTGTCTGTGAGTCACAGGTCCCTGGTGGGCCAGACTAGCACTGGTGAGCCTCACCTGTTATCCTCTACACCTGTCTGTAAGCCACAGGTCCCTGGTGAGCCAGACTAGCACTGGTGAGCCTCACCTGTTATCCTCTACACCTGTCTGTGAGTCACAGGTCCCTGGTGGGCCAGATTAGCACAGGTGAGCCTCACCTGTTATCCTCTACACCTGTCTGTGAGTCACAGGTCCCTGGTGAGCCAGACTAGCACTGGTGAGCCTCATCCGTTATCCTGTCTTCTACATCTGTATGTGAGTCACAGGTCCCTAGTGGGCCAGACTAGCGCTGGTGAGCCTCATCCGTTATCCCCTACACCTGTCTGTGAGTCACAGGTCCCTGGTGAGCCAGACTAGCACTGGTGAGCCTCATCCGTTATCCTGTCTTCTACATCTGTATGTGAGTCACAGGTCCCTAGTGGGCCAGACTAGCGCTGGTGAGCCTCACCTGTTATCCTCTACACCTGTCTGTGAGTCACAGGTCCCTAGTGGGCCAGACTAGCGCTGGTGAGCCTCATCCGTTATCCTGTCTTCTACATCTGTATGTGAGTCACAGGTCCCTATTGGGCCAGACCAGCACTGGTGAGCCTCACCTGTTATCCTCTACACCTGTCTGTGAGTCACAGGTCCCTAGTGGGCCAGACTAGCGCTGGTGAGCCTCATCCGTTATCCTGTCTTCTACACCTGTCTGTTAGCCACAGAACCCTATCGGGCCAGACCAGCACTGGTGAGCCTCACCTGTTATCCTGTCCTCCACACCTGTATGTAAGTCAAAGGTCCCTGGTGAGCCAGACAAGCGCATGTTTTCATATATATATATATATATATATATATATATATATATATATATATATATATATATATATATATATATATATATATATATATATATATATATATATATATATATATATATCTATCTTCTAGCCTATATATATATTGTCCTGGAGAAGAAAATGTAGTGGTGGATATTTTAAGTAGATTCCCGATGACCGAAGATGGAAAAATACATGTTGGTCCATCTAGGCCAGAGCGGGAAGTGATGGTGGGTGAACTTGTTGAATCAATGGATACACAGTTGGGAAAAAACTAGTTGGTATAGCTAAACTTCAACAACAGGATGCTAAGTATGGGAAAATGTATAGCGAATTGAAACCTGTGAATAAATCTAATCAGTACCCTAATTATAGACTGTTTCATGATAAATTGTTTAGTAAATCGGACAAAGGAGATGATCGTGGAAGTTATGTTCGCCTCTATAGCTATAGTTACTGCCGTAGTTCATTCGGTACATTCAGAAATAGGGCATTTTGGTACGAAGAAGTGCTTGGTAGTATTGCAGGAACATTTTGTGTTTGCGGGCATGGCTGGAATGGTATATGTCGGGTAGTTGCCGCGTGTGATGTATGTCAACGCACTAAGCACCCGTCATGTTACTCGCGTGGGATTTTTCAATCTATTATATTCCATCAAAGAAGTCGGAATTAGTCAGTACGGATATGTTTGGTACGCTACCAGCGGGAAGTGGCGGTATGAGATATATTTTGGTATTTGTTGATGTATTTTCGAAGCTTGTCTCGTGACTATCAACACCGGCGTGGCGACACGAAAATAAGAACATTGCGTGTGCGTATACTATCGTGTGAGCGTACTAACTGTACTGAGACAAATCGCACCAATCACGGTAAACACAAACATTTTGGAACACTTACTAATTTCAAACATTGCAATTATAGTATCATGAAACTGTCCTGTAGATGGTTTAATTGATCAGGGTTTTATGTATCTCACTCAATTCAAGTTATTTCAATTGGCCATTGAAATAACCGTTTTGTGAAATATTGAAAGTTGAATTTTTTCCGTCCTCTTAATTTTCATTCAATTTCTGTCAACCATTTGTCTTGTCATTTTTTTTCAACAATATATAATTTTTTCATTTCGATTCTGGTTTTTAAACAAAAGTTTGTTTCTCCTTATTCCCTACCACTCTGAAATCTACAGTTTTCCCGATTTGGTTTTTCAGATTCAGCTAGCATAATTTCATTCCAATTCAATTTCAATATTTTCAAATTTGATTATCAAACAAGTTTAGTACAGGAAAAGTAGGAGAGCAAATACAACATATTGAACAATACGATTAGGTTTTTCGAATTGTGAATATGTTCATTGTACTTGGAATATGGTAGAGAAGATTGATTGGGAAGGGAAATATGCTCGAGCATATTTGGACATGGTCTTTCGGAGAATATAGTCGAGAATATTCTCTGCTCACATCACTTTATATATATATATATATATATATATATATATATATATATATATATATATATATATATATATATATATATATATATATATATATATATATATATATATATATGTATATATATATATATATATATATATATATATATATATATATATATATATATATATATATATATGTATATATATATATATATATATATATATATATATATATATAAATATATATATATATATATGAATAAATATATATACATATATATATATATATATATATATATATATATATATATATATATATATGAATAAATATATATACATATATATATATATATATATATATATATATATATATATATATATATATATAAATATTCGTATATATATATATATATATATATATATATATATATATCATGTATTCATATATATATATATATAAATATTTATATATATATATATATATATATATATATATATATGAATATATATGAATATATATATATATATATATATATATATATATATATATATATATATATATATATATATATATATATATATATGAATATATGTTTATGTATATGTAAATATATATATATATATATATATATATATATATATATATATATATATATATATAAATCCATATATATATATAAATATATATATTCATTTTCCAACCCTGTGATTGGCTGGAGATAACGTCATAACATTGCAAGGGTTAATATAAAGGCAAGGGAGCAGGATAGGAGAGCAGTTCTCAAGTTCTTCTCATGTAATCGAAAACAAGGTAAGGTTGAAGCTGTGACTGAGGTCAACGGACTTAGCCCAACGTAATGTGAAACGGGACTAGGGTTACAACAATGATTGTACAAGTTCAATATTATCGTGAAGTAGTGTAAGTGCGACAAACAAAGATTGATTATTTTAGTGTTCCTTCGTTTGATTCAATCCTGCGGGAATAATGAACAATCAAACAAGTGAGTGTGCTTGATGACAGAAATCAAGTATACTATCGTATCAATCAATCAAGAGATTGATGAACTTAGTGTTCAGTCGTTTGATTCAATCCTGCGGGAATAATGAACAATCAAACAGGTGAGTGTGCTTGGTGACAGAAATCAAGAATACAATCGTATCAATCAATAGAGATTGATGAACTTAGTGTTCAGTCGTTTGATTCAATCCTGCGTGAATAATGAACACTCAAACAAGTGTGTGTGCTTGAGGACAAAAATCAAGAATACTATCGTATTATATTTGAGTTTGAAGATGGTCAATCTAGTTGAGAAAAGAAAATTCCATGTTCGCGTCGCCACTTTTCAATATTTCAACGTCGCCGTCATTGGACTCATAGAAATCATCGTTGCAACCCCCGGTCGTCACTGCTTGAGCGTCCGCTGCACCAGCTTGTGCATCGCAACCGCTTGATCCTGGACACACCCACTTCAGAACACCCAATCGTCGTCAATGTTCTACGTCGACATCGTTAACTCGTAGAAATAACCATAGCAACCCACGATCGTCACCGCTTTCGAAATACGTCAATATAGAACACTCGTCATATTAATCGTCACAATTGAACAGAAGCACAAGTGTTGCAATTGTCATATGAAGGTATTTGTATCTGAAATGTAACTATGCAATGTGAAGAAAGTGGAAGTAAATAAATATCAAGTGTGAATAAAATTGATGGGTGATACGTAATTAAGAGTCTCATGTTCCTGCCCTGAGCAAGTTTTGTCACAATATATATATGAATATATATATATGTATATAATATATATATATATATATATATATATATATATATATATATATATATATATATATATATATATACATATATGTGCTCTGGTCTCCATGGTCTATCATATCTGATATATCCTATGTTAAGTTCACTATACAATACAATATGCCTGCTCAAGCGTCGTCCACCATCCAGGCAGTGTGCCCACTCCACCCAAGAGAAGTAAATGTCAATCTACATCACTCTATTCCGTACGTCATGCCTTCCCACATGTTCTATTTCCAATTCGTTTTTCCCCATTGTGTCTCTTCGTCATTATCATCATTATTATCGTCATATCCAGGCTTCAGTTAAGGGGTAAGGTGCAAAACCTCATTCTCACCATTGGTTTGTTCCATTATGTTATTACATAAAATGCCCTCGCAGAGATTCTACCCCATTCCACATGGGAGAAAAAAAACGTGAAGAGTCGATAATTTTTGAACTGCCCTAACGAAAATCTCTCTCATTGAGAATAACATGTAACACATTTTTGAGCTAGGAACGTAGAAGAACTACGATAGGTAGAGAAAAAGTGTCTCCACAAAATATTTGCGCTCAAATGTCATCTTCCGTTCGATATGTATAACATAGCTACTTATTTCCTCCATATGATTTCAATTGATCAATTCGCATTGCGTGTGGCTTCATTGTTGCAGATTTGATTTCACTATTTTCCCAGCAATTACCTTGAGCTGTCAAAGTATTTCTACTGAGACAGTTTGTTGGCAGGTTGTCTGAATGGGGGGAGAGAACATTAGTTTATTCACAAAGATAGTCAGAAACTTTATTGACATTTTTTTGTACAATACTGAACAAAATAAAATCACATTCGTCGAATATTGGCGTTCTTACAAAGCTTATTTTTCCAGAATATGTTTTTGTAAATATTTGTAATAGCTATTCATTTTCAAATGGGGTTCTCATTTCATGACATAATGAGACGGGCGAACGGTACAAATTAAGATTCGCACCTCACCCCTCCGTCAAAGCTTGTTCCATGAAGAGATTCACCTTCATGGAATTGATGTGCCCAATAATAAACGTTCGAAATGAACGAACAATTCTGCTTTCCCTATATTAAAAGGAGGTTTCCTTCCTATATGTGTATTCCTATAGTACACTTTTCCATTCTAATGACAGTGTTTCGCTATCGGGTCCACAGCAGCTTTGACTGGTTTCTGATATCAAGTTGAAGCTAGAGCTGACTCGAGCCACGTCCATAATTATTAGTTACACCAACTCGAGAAAAGTTGGTGATGTTTTTGTTGTTGTTCGCAGTGGCAGTATGGATCGCCGGTCTGGTGGCATCGCTCGGCGTCGCGACGCTCGGCATCTTCTGCGTGCTTAGCGTCTTCCAACTAGCCATGGTGGCGTCACGGGAACGTGTCGTCATGCCCTACGGCGTCGTTGTGATGGTCAAACTGGGACTCGCCTTGTTAGCCGGTTAGTACAGCAGATCATCTCTTCCGTATCGTCGCTTGATAACACTTCTCATCCGAGTGCTCTGATTGTGAAGTTTTGCAATCAAGCTGTTGATTGGGCACTACATTTTCCAAGCCACTATTGAAGTAGACGTTTTTTTGTCGCAATTGAATGCGTTTCGGATGTGATTCTCCATGAGTGGGGCCGCGACAGAATATAGTCTGTTTCACCACTCTAGAGTAAGTGTCAAATTCAAATTCAAATTCAAATTCAAAATTCATTTTATTCTGTTCCAAGAATTACATTGTACATGGATTGGTATCTATCGGAGATCTTTGTAGTTTGCCCATCTATTGTCCTGCTAATAGGTGAGGATATAAACATGTCAATCATCTTTACAGACTTCATCGGACTCATACAGTGTTGCAATTTACTCACATTCTATTATACCTGAGTTGACATCAGATTTCTGAAGCGATGTAGCAACGTTGCACCACAACCCTTATATGGTCACAAACTTGTCCTCAAAATGCACGTGATAAGAGTTCCTTTGTTACTGTTGGCGTTATGATTGACATGTTTACCTATTCGGCGTTCAAGCTCCAATCATCATTTCAATCCCCCCCCCCCCCCTCCTTGAAATAATGAATATGAGCTTGCTACTTCAACTACATACGGGTGAAAAGTGAACTAAATTTTCCTCTCAAGAGTGAGTGTCATTTAATCTTCATCTTCAATAGAACCATTTTGTTTTATAAAATGACATGCCCAATTGTGAAAGTATTTTGATCATAATTTCGAGTGTATTTTAATCGTCTTCAACAGTAAATTTAAAAAAAATGAGACATGGAGGTTGTATGTTGAATGATATCGAATAATCATAATTTGAATTGATATAAATATTTTTTTTTAGGGGGGGAGGGGGGGGGGCATGTGTGTCCTTTGCCCCGGGGCACAAAATTCCTAGTTACGCCACTGCTGAGTTACCCACTAGGCACTAACTGGAGAGCCCTCATAGCTTGTCTATGCTCTCAGGAAGACTTGTCAACATCCTGACTGATGGTTTTCCTCAGTCGTTGGAGTGAATACTGGGATGTGGAACTCACAGATTCAATTAGCCACGACCGAATGATCGTAAACAATGAAATGAGGTGCTAATGATAATAAATGGAGAGATTGAATAGAATAATAAATACAGTGATGATGGCAAGCAATAATATGAATGACCGATGACGTATGGGAATGGATGGATCATTAGATGCATGGATGGAAAGGATGAATTCAAACATCGATATGGGAAAAGTGAAAACAAAAATTAACGATACCATAATCAATACAAGAACAGACAGGAAAGATGAGAACCGGAGAAAGTGGTTCGATCCCCGCCACCGTCCATGTTCACAAGATTTTCTCGTGTTTTCCCTCTGTAGTCTAGGATGATGTTGGGATGGTTCCTACGATATACGCCTCGACCGCTTCCTTTCCACTATCCTTCCCAATAAGAAACCTCCATCTCATCATTCCATCATATCATCAATCATTTATCCGACCCCAATGTATTCTAGTTATCATTATAGTGCTTCGTTACCCAATATGAAACAAACGAATGATTCAAGTATGAGAAGAAATAGGAATGAATAAAATGATAGAAAGATATGAAAAGATGGCTGCATGAAGACTTGTTGTCGATGTCGATGTTTGAATTGTTAACTATCCTGGAGTTATCACCTCTGGAATTATTGTTTCTCGACTGCTCACTATTCACCAGGGGGGTTGAATCGCCCTTGTGGTGCCCCGTCCGAACGATCCTACCTTTCATCCAAAGCCTTAATTGGGACAGAATAGTAAGCATTTGGGTTTCGATATCAGAGTATAAAAATGTGCCAAAATCGACTCGTCCAGAGCTGGTCCAAGTCGAGCAATGAACATGTGCTTTCCATTCCAGCCTTGTTGGCGATTGTTGCTGCCAGCTTGTTTGCCCTCCAGACTGACGATCGAGAGATCGGCTTCGAGGTCAGCCGGGGTGAATCGTTCTACATCCAGGTGAGGTCAATCGCATGAGTCTCATGAGGTAATTGACATTGCTAGAGAACACCCGACCCCAGTTCCCGATATCCATTTCCCCAATCTCAATGAGAACCAGAAATCATCTTCTCAATCTCAGAAATGATGAACCTGCTATCATTTCTGAATCGTGACGTCGACATTGCTCGATTCGTTGTTTCAATCATATCTTCCGGAACTGAGATATTGATTTTTATTAGTCTGCAAAACTAGGCAAATCACTATCGTCATCATCCTTGTGAATGGATGGCCAGGGTTTCAATGTTTGACTTGTCTTCTGCTTGCAGGTCGTGTTGATCGCGCTCAACTTTGCCCTGTTCATCCTGGCGCTGTACGACGTCCTGTTCTCCCGTCGCGCCGGCGGGGACCCGACGTTCTCCCACCGGGACCCTGCCGGCGTGTCCGCCACGACCTTCAACAATCCAGGCTTCCGGGAGGAGGGCCGCAACAACAACTGTGCCGGCGTCGGCGTCTCGATGACCGACGCCAGCGGCAAGCCGTACCCGAACGGACGCCAGTCTGCAGCCGGCAATGGGAGCGTCACGTCCATGGCTACGATGACCACGATTGCCTCCAACGGGTCCACCATAGGATCAGTCACCTATCCGTTGAGATCGAGTATGAAAAGACAGAAGCCAAAAGATGGTATGGGAATACCAAACCCCGGTTTCAGTGGACATTCACCAACGTTATCAAGAAACGGTAGTGTTAAAAAAGTGCGAATTCAAACTCATAGTACCGAGGTGTGAACGCTCCTGATGATACCTCTTGAAAAGCAGTTATTTGCAGTGGCGTCACTACGGCATTCGCGGCTGGGGCTCACGGGCCCGGAGGGGGCCATGAGAAATTATCCACGGATTTTCAATCATCTTCGAAAAGTAAATATGATTTTGGGGCCCATCTCTATTCTCATAATTCAGAAAAAAGATTTTATGAATTGTCTGTAATGATCTGCAACTTGACATCGTAATATCATGATGCGATATCTGCAAGCGATAAGTATGTGAGTCGAGGGGCTAGTAGACTTGGGTCGTGATGCTTCTAAGAGCACAAGGGACCATAAGCTGGTGTTGCACGTGGCTAACTGGAACACTCAATGTAACAGATACGCTCCATGTGTTATACTTGAGAGCAGTGTGTGTTTCTGTTTAACCATTCAAACGCTCCCAAAACGCATATTTCAAAAAGTCGCTATTGAAACATTTCCCTGCTGGGGCAAGAAACCGGACAGTACAATCTATGTCTCATTGTCTCATTGCTCATTACGTCAGCATTCTAGTTATAAGACTTCACTCCACACGGAGTATTCCTAGAAACTTGGCAGCCATCCAGTACACTGTTCATTTTGATCGTTCCATTTGTATTTAAATTCCAATTTGCATTTTGTGAGAATTATTCTCAGTATGTTTGCACATTATCAGCTGGTTACATTTTGTTAATCCACTTTCAAACTTGATACAGAACCACTGCTTCCCAATTGAGGCTATGGATGCAAAGTAGGATCGTTCGGACGGGGCACCACAAGGGCGATATCACCACCCCGAAGAATAATGAGAATAAGATTACTCATTTAACAAACATGAATATTAGGCTAATCATTCAAGGTATAGTCAACAGTTCCAGCATTTTCTACGGGAAAAAATCTCCCATCTTGTTATTCAATTGATTGGAATTATTCAAATTCTGAAGTCATTCCGATTATTGAACCAATTCGATAATGCCATCACTCACGAAGATTGGAGAGTAATTTGAGTTCAACCTTCACATTTCACGAATAGATTTGAACATAGGGAAATGTTGAACTGCCAAAGAGTTTGGCTGAGAGTTTAGGAGGATCATGCTGCATGTCACATCGTCCAGATGCGTGCGCACATGCGTGATATGACCCATAGATCAAATGGATTCCAGTAGACATAATCAATCAAGTATAAGAGAATTCCACTGCATGCATTGAACATCTGCAATTGTCGATGTTGAAGACAGGTATAAGCCAAAACGAAAATACGACAAAATAGAAACCGTAATACGACACAAATCTTCAATAATTTCAAATAGCGCCCAATTTTTCCCGCCCTCGGCGATGGCAGCTAGAATACCGTCTATTCATCTAGCGTCTTGGGACGTACCCAATGTTTCACACAATGCTACCAAGTGTTAGGATGATAACTGCTGTATGTTATGGAACCTGTTGGAATAGGGGGCCCCGCTCCTGGGCCCCTAACTCCTAGTTACGCCACTGGTAGATCGTAGTGGCGTGTTCGAGTGTAGAGACTGGATTGAGCGATACCATCAAGAAACAGACAACGATAGATGGAGGAGGATCAAGTTTCCAGAGACTGCACGTGAGCCTGCAGGACTGACAGGACCCTGTCAAGATTCTACCAAGATAGCGGACAAGTGAAATGCAAGTCCTGGATGGGCTGGATAGTGATACGTGCAATAGAATGGATTGAGAAATGTACATTGACGATTTCTGCGAAGTAAGAACACACTGAATGCAATTTGTACTAACTCCAGGGCCAAGTCGCATCATTTGTGACCTGGAAGTAGTCATCCAGTCAATCAAGCCTCCACAATATGCAAATAATCTTTGGATCGGTCAAGTGAATTTTACAGATTCGACATTCACTTCTGGGACAGACAAATTTGTACACTTTTGTGTTTTCTTCTTTTTTGGGACAGAAATGAGGAAACTGCATTCATGTTTTGAAGATTAGAAATGATCATTGGACCAAAGAATTTTGATATTCCACTTATACTGTCATGATATAACATGATTCTAATGATTGTGATGATTTAACGTAATTAACTTTGTTGAACCCGAACCAAGTTTAACAAAGTTTATTACGTCAGAGTTAATCACCAAAATCAACAAAGTCAAGTCAATCAAGTTAATTATCGATAATCGATTGACATCAATGACCCATTGATATCAATCGATCATCAAGTGTTCGAATATTTGCTGAATTGCGCTTTGGCAAAGAATGAACTCATCCATTCATATATATATATATATATATATATATATATATATATATATATATATATATATATATATATATATATATATATATATATATATATATATATATATATATATATATATATATATATGTATATATATGTATAAATATATATATATATATATGTGTATATATATATATATATATATATATATATATATATATATATATATATTTATATATATATATATATATATATATATATATATATATATATATATACTTCAGAACCATTTACTAATACGAATCGTGTCATTCCATGTTATACAACAGAAATGTGTTGCATATTTCGAGGTATTGGTTTTTGTTTCGAGTGTTCTTCTTGTTCTGTGTTCGTGGCACCACATGGAGTCGCCCCATCAGCGATCAGCACAGTCAATCATATGGTCATTCTGTGTCTATAAACAATTATTGTTGTTAGTTCGATGTAAACGTAGAACATTGTGTGAAGAATGTCTAGAAACCATGCAAACAATCATGTGTCATGAAACCAATCAATGAACTTGTTCATTGCACAATCACAACAAAAACTCAGTGAGAATATCATGCTCTCTGTTGACAAATATTCACGGAACAGAATGGATTGGATATGAGGAGTGTTTAAACAAAGAAACACGTCTTTTGTTCGCCTAGAATAAGTACCACCATGATTTGACATAAGGCCAGAACATGACAGAAATTGTCAAAAGCGATGAGATGTTGGAGGAAGGGGAGGGGGGAGGGGAGAGGGAAAAGGGGGAGCAGATGGAATGATATCCTTATGAATCATGATGTACCCGTTCTGGTATCAACCATTTCGTTCAAAGTATGTCCATCCTTCTTCACTGTAATTGTTACCGGTACCTTGGGAACATTTTTTATACAGATAGGGGAGACCGGGGCTGGTGAGCACACTTTTTAGTTCACTATTTTGAGTCATAAAGTGATATGTTGCACATCAAAATATGACATTTCGAACTGTTTGTGCTAACCTACTCCACTCGCGGGGCAGGTCTGCACAGTACTTGCTGGAAAAATTGAATGATAAGCTCTTCAAGCCTATTGATGTGTACCATTCATTTTTTTATCAAACATTCGACATTTCGATTGTGCCCAATAATCAATGAGAATTCAGCTAATTGATTGTTCCTCGTTAATTTCTGGAGAGATAGGCTACCACATGAACATCCACCCCCTGGAGCCCACAGTTGATATATCTCGCAACTTACGCCCATCACCTCTTTTGACTTGCTGTTGCATGGAGTTATGTGCGTCACAAAAACAACAAGGCAACATGTAGCATCGTCTTTATTTCCGACAGTCGTCACCACTTGCGTTTCTTTCACCGGCGCACAAGTTTTCGGCTTTTGGTTTCAGAACGCTTCACACCAGCTTCCTCCTTGGCCGAAGCGTTTCTCATGAGTCAGAACGCATGATCTTGACTAAGACGAACCACAATTATCAGCTACATTTGGACGTTTCGTATTAATAAGCAGAATCTCAATTGAGCGGTAACATAACCTCAAACAAAAGTGCTCATTAACCCCAAAGTGACATTACTAGCAAATTTGCAAACATTGAAATATCAGCGTGGTATACAAAGTTAGTTTCAATGATGCATTGTAACACTCATTTGGACTACTACAAACAGATCTCTTGGTTTTCATTGAACACAATTAAAACAGGTTTTACATGAGTGTACAACGGAAAGAAATACTTCTTACCTGTAAAAAAAAAAAAAAAAAAAAATGATCACAAAAAAAGACGCCTTGATAGATTACCATACAAATTCCAGTGTGAGCTTGAAGTAGTGTCCTGACCGTACACTCAGGCCCCTAGATATATCGAGATAGCACGTGTGCCAACCTACCCCGGTCTCCCTAATGCTTCCTTCAAGTATATTGTTGATCACTATGTTCCATAGAAGGGATAGAAACCAAAGGTATATCCATCCTTGTTCGAGATTGATGATAGGCCCGTTAATTGAATGAATTCAAACTCTGTCTCACATGAATCAGTGTTGAAATAATTCGAGACACAAATTATCTTTCTCAACGTGCATGAACCCACATGTACTCAGTTTCAGACTATATAGCATTATACATACGCAATCATCTAGACATTCTCAAATTGTGTTCGAAGAAACTAGTGTACACTTGACATGGTACCGATTGACTCACGGAAAAGCTTGATGATCGTGAAATGTTCCAAGCCAGCAATCCGGTTCTTTCCACTTCAGTCGAACGTTGCATGATTTGTGAGTAAATCACATTGTGGCCTCAGGAGACTTCGTGGTACCCAATCGTCTCGATCACTATTGAACATTCATGAAAGAAGTTGTGTTTCCGATTTGCTAGGCCCATATAACTGATAAATATATAAATGTATATATATATATATATATATATATATATATATATATATATATATATATATATATATATATATATATATATATATATTCGAATATATATATATATATATATATATATATATATATATATATATATATATATATATATATATATATATTCGAATATATATTCAGAGAGAGAGAGATCATACAATGAATATCATGGAGGAAAATGTGTACTCTTGGGTTATCTCTGATTCTCCACCCGCACGGTAGTATAGTCATCCTAAGCTATCACATCTTCAGTTATCCAGACCACGTAGTTGTTGATGCCAAACTTCCAGCCGGCACATAGAACATGTTATGAGAGATACCGCATGGAAATAAAACAGGAAGGCCAACAAACATATATGATAATGCTTCCAATGAGTTATGTTGAATGCCAGATGTCAGATTCATATTATTTTATCATTCAGAAAACAACTACTTCAAATACATGAAAAATAATCATGCATATGATGGTTTTTCCTTAGTGAGAGAATAACGCAATCTCATTTCCCTCATTGATCAGATGTATATTCTTCCTACACCACTAATTGAGTCTTGCTTGTCCATGAGGCCTTATATGGTGATGGAGTTATTGTCAGTTCATTAAGAATGAAGTCATTGGAATAGATGTCAGTATAGCTATGGTTTGATGATTATTGTTTGCTTAACGACCCAACCAACAGTTAGGTTATACCGGGGTACGAATGAGCTGGTGGTTATTAATGTATGAAGTGATGATCAGTGAGAAGACATTCACAAAAACCCATGCCTTGTGCGGGATTTGAACCCACGCCCAACGGTGACGTCAGTTTCTGAAGCGGTGCCTCAGCTGACCGAGCTACCGGGGGTAGTAGTATAGTTATGATTGTATATGAAAACAATAATCATCGTAGACGGATTATTCCATTTGTAACAATTCAAGTTCTTCCGATAGCTCCGTTTCTACACATATAGGTATATCATTGAAAATACTCTCGAAGACTATTCACTTTATTGGCGACAGTTCAGATTATTTGAGAAGTATATTTGCGTTTTGTCTTTCTTTCTTTACCGGACAGACAAATGTGCAGACTGCTAGCTTATAGCTGCTTCCCAAACTCGACATGCTTTACTGATAAATGTTCAATTACGGAAAAAATCATCAAGAGTTCAGTATTTCATCATTTTTTTTTTTTGGATACCACTACGTCAGCTACGTGAACATTTTTTCGATCTGGATCACCGATCTTCCTTCACCGATTACATTTTTGTTCTCTTCAAAAATGTGAGTTACCGCAATAATGCAGTTTGTATCCATTGTAACTCATATATTCCCTAATTGTATCAAATATTCAGCAATATATCCAACACATATTGTCATCCAGGCATTTAATCATTCAGTGTGAACAAAAGACATGATTCTGAAGACATTATTGTCTAGTCACATTTCAATCCATGAAAAAAACAGAGATATTGTTATCAAAATGATTGACATTACATGTGGTGTATACGAGCGAACATTTCTCCATAATGTGTATATAGTGTAAAAATCCATTCTAGATTAATTAGGTTTGAAATATATGTAGACTTGAGGTATAATATACATGTTGACTATTTGTAGTGATATTTGAGCTATTTGGTCAGATGTCATGACTATTACTCCAGGGTCAACAATTGTGTGACCTATATTGGTAGCTCAAATATATTTATATTGATCTATGCACACTTTTTTATAACTGAGAGATTTATGAAGAGTTAAACGTGAATTTATTGACTCCGTCCAAGGTCCACGCTCAATGTAGGGAGAGGGGGGGGGAGGCATGATACAAATCATAGGTGGAAATATATAATATATATTTAATTTATTAAATTGAATATCTGAGAGTTTCTTTCGATGTTGTTCTGTATAAAAATTATTGTTACCAGTTTTATCATTGTACAGTCTACACTGCGGCATATGTAACTATAGTTTCTATCAAGCGATTTCAGCACAATGATTCTATTGCTGTGATGGGAAGTGGGCAGTGTTTCACATCTATTAAATTATTGTCCCATAACTTCTAAATCTCACTCAAGCATGCCATTCTATTGTACCGTCAGATCCCGATCCTCCGTCCAACGATCCTACCTTTCAAATAGTATCTTCAGGTGAGAATTGAACCATGCCACTGATGGTATTTGGGAACGATCTGATGTGGATCGTACTGGACAGTCCATGCGGAGACAACTGGGGAGAGGTTGGTTGTTGTACGCTCGAATAGAGCCTCTGTTCGGAATGGTCTGCAATGCAATAATGTAGACCTGACACAGACATAGCAAACATACTGGACGTTGCATTCATTGGAATTCAATCAAATCATACAATTTTAAACATGATTCATTAATATTTGCTACATTATCGTCAATTATTGTTGGAGCTGAAACGAGTATTTTTTTCTTTCATCAGTTATGATTACTACTCCCTCTGATCATTCTGATAACATTGATCCAAATCGATGATTGAATTCATACACACACACACACACATATATATATATATATATATATATATATATATATATATATATATTTATAATTATCACGTTAGATCTTGATATAATTTGCGTGTTTGGAAGAACTTTAGCAAGACCTTTTCAACCTGGTATTTGGCTATCAGCTATCTGTTGTAGTATAGAAAACCCCGAACAGGTGCCTGTGTGCAAGCCCCTCACAAAGTACCCCTTCAAAGATGAGTGTGTGTGTGTGTGTGTTTGGGTGTGTGTGTGTGTGTGTGTGTGTGTGTGTGTGATGATAACGCTCGCAAGTCAATAAGGTATTCCACAAAGATTTGTATCTTCATGTTGTGAGGTTCAATCATTGAAACAATTCAAAAGGATAATCCTTCAATGAACATACAATGATCATTTTTCAATATTCTCTCATTACCAAACTTTCTTTCTATTGGAACCAGAACACGTTTTGATCGTAGGGTCATTGATTCAATATTGCTGCTCTACTTCATCGATAAATTACATCACACTTCGGAAAATACGAACAACTCTCATAATAATAATAATTATCGAACTCTGTTTCCAAACAATTAGGTCATAGTGTGTCGTGACACCATTTCTAGGGCTGAACTTTTCAAAACCGGCTCGTCACACCTGGCGTTCCATTTTCTTCCTTCGTGACGACCAGCTTCCTCCACAACTCTCTGTCCTCCCACTGACTTTTACTGATCACCTCCTTCCATGCCCATCCCCTCTCTTGCACGTCCGCTTTGCTCACCGCACACCACTTCACTCGTCGGTCTTCCTACTCTTCTCTTCATACTCACCGTTTTCTTAAATTCTCGCCTCGGAATCTTGTCCATGCTCATTCTTTTCATGTGCCCGAACCACCTCAAACGTTCTCTTCCAATCTTGAATGTGAATCTTTCCACTCCTAATGCTTTCCTAATATATGTGCTTCTCAACTTGTCTAGTTTTGCAACTCCTTCAGTACTTCTGATGAATGCTATTTCTGCTGCTTGTACCATACTCTCCTCTCTCCCTCCCATGGCTCATTTTACCGCCCCGTACGTTGAAATGGGCACAAAATACGACTCGTACATTGCAAGTTTGCAGCAAGTGGGAAACTCCTTGTTCCAAAGTAACTTTCTTACTAATTGGTAGAAACCGTCTGCCTTGCTCACTCTGGTCTCCAAGCATCCTGACAAAGGATGCCAAGGTAAACCGGGAAGTGGAGACTCTCCACTTCCCAGTCTACCTTTGCATCTTTTGTCAGGATGCTTCCCAAGTATTTGAATGCCACCTTTTCTTCAAGTTCTTTGTCTTTCAATTTTATTTTTTCTCGCGCCTTATCAAGCTTCTTCTCCATGATTGGTGATTCGCTCGGTAAATTTACTGATCAACGTACCACGACTATTTATTTTTTTTCATTTATTTATGATTTTTTTTTCATTTTTTGAAAGTACATGAGCTTCGTTTCATCTGCTGGCGGTATACACGAGGTTTAGACACCAACCTGACCCAACTTACCTAAACCACTGTCCACCTTCGTCACCTTGATTAGATCACAAAGCATCAACTTCAAATGAGTAAAAAACATATCAAAACAAACAAAATACAATATTTCCATACAACACACCATCACGGAAGATCACGGAAGATCAGAGAGAAATGGAAAAATCACAAAAAATCACGGAAAATGAGGGGCAAAAAAATCGCGAGGAGATGAGGAAAAAAGATTAAACGAAAAATAAAAAGAATAACAAAACGGTCACGAAAATCACAATGATCGGAAAGAAATTTGAAAAATCCCGAGTAACGAAAAAAAATCAGAGAAATCGAGGATGAAAAAAATCGTGGAGAAAAAAAATCAAGAAACAGAATCATTATCACAAAAAATCACAAAGAACACAAAAATCGAGAAAAAATCGAGAAATCAGGAGAAATCGAAAAAATAAAAATGAATGAAAAAATCAACAAAGTTACGGAAAATCAAATGCATATGGAAAAATAGGAAAGAATTGAAAAATCACGGGAAAAATCACGTTTCAATCATTAAAAATCAATCATCAGAAATGAAAATGAAAAAGAATCGAGAATATTAATGGGAAACAATCGCATCGTTTGTTCTCCACTCGTTTGCCCTCTAATTGGAAATCATCTCGAGAAAAAAAAATACTTTTATTCGATTGCAACTCCAAAATACATTTCAAATTGGTAAATCAGTATATTTCAAGAACAGCAGTATTACATTTAATATTCCCATAACCCACACTCATCTCCCGGTATGTGTGCATTATAAATAACAGGAAACACTTGGCTCATTGCCCCCCACGTCCCCTCATATAACACCACCCCGAATTGAAGTGAACTGCATGATGCTAAGAAATAAGTAACTTCACGTTCCCGACACAGGGAAACGTAATGATTCGAGAAAATTGCCCTCCCCAGTCCATTTTCCATTCTCAAATGTAGTTTTACATCAACCCGATAATATTTAGTGGGGAGTGATTGAGAGAACTTGAATTGAGAGCCTACATTTGATTGAAAAGCAACTATCCTGAAAAATCATCACGTTATAAGTTCATAGAACTTTCAAATTCAAAGTTCAAATCCAAATTATGTTGATATTGTATTTGTATTCCTATTTGAAGTTATGATTAATTCTACTTCAATAAGGAAATGTATTCCCGGGTCAAAGTCGGTCCTTGCCTCCTTTCGAGCCACGAATGCAACATTTATTTTAAAAAGTGGATATTCTGATAATTCAATAACCAATGCGATAACGCGACAGTGTCTACATGAGAGTCTCTATGCGTAAATTACACATTTTCTTGACTAATATTACGTTTCCCTGTGTCATGAACGTGAAGTTTCCCATTTTTTAGCATCATGCACTTCACTTCAATTCGGGTGGTGTTATATGATTTTTCAAGGCCGTATTGATGAATAATGACACGCAAACGCAATGTTGATTTCACACCTTTTTTCATCAGGAAGTTTTTGTAGTTGCTGAAATATTCTAGGACTTGGCTCCAAGTTTTTACCCGTCAGATTTTTTTGGTGGCATATCGATTTTCTCGAAAACTATCCGATCAATAATTCTGAAACAATGCATATCATAACACTAATTATTAAGTCAGTTTTCGCAAAGTTCCATGATTCTTGCTCATTGGGTGATGTGGGGGAGGAGGGGGGGGGGGGGGGGGGGGGGGCGTGAACTTGTCCCCCACCCACTTTAGAATGCTATTATCTCGTGATCTTACAGAACACTGATTGTAATACTTCGCAAAAGTGTAGCACCAATTGAGAGCCACATCCCCCACCAAGAAACGTCATTATCTCGGGAACTTACAAAGCACTCACTCTAAAATCCGGTGAAACGATAGCACTTATTGAACACTAAATCCTGATCAAATGTCATAATCAGTGCTCTTGAATGTGGGGGTGGGTAGTCCACCCAGCATGTCTTGTCTAAATACGGCGGAAACTTGATAATTTAAATAATATATTATAGTGTTTGTTGAAAACAAAACACCATAATTTCTTTCAACCAGATGACAGTTATAACCAAATTCAAGCGTCCAGTCTGACTCCCGCCTATTGTTATGCTATTATTCCTTGAGATATATTAATAACATCAATATGTTACAGTGATAGGACAACGTGCTTCAGTGTGAAATTCTGAAACGCCCTGTAAGTATGCAACCTAATAACGCTGATGTCCTACAAGATGCCTAATACATCTACCGCGCAACCTGACGGGAGTTCAATGTACTATGTGCTGTGGAGCGTCACAAAATCAAAGTACTGTTTCCGACAGTATCTCAAGGGCACTGTTAC
This sequence comes from Brachyptera risi, assembly GCA_964007535.1. Taxonomy (NCBI): domain Eukaryota; kingdom Metazoa; phylum Arthropoda; class Insecta; order Plecoptera; family Taeniopterygidae; genus Brachyptera; species Brachyptera risi. The sequence continues at coordinate 8,620,990 of OZ023327.1, read as the reverse complement.
TGCCTTGCCGACGTTCAAAATGGTCGTACTGTGTTGATGTTGACTTTTTTTGTGGGCCGAATTGAGTTATTTTCTTGAATATTTGGTTGTATACGAACGTTGTTTACTGTTCATCTCCTCTCTGCAACATAACAACTTGTATTATCATAGTTCGATTGAAAAATATTATAGTAACGACGGTATTGTGATTTTATTATGTTGTCTATTTTACATTAAAATTGAGGGGTTTTTATATAGGCCTAGGCCTACATAAGAAGATGGGTCAAGCTGTTAGTGATAATTCATTGCCTGTGGCAATAGAAAACATGCAGGATAATATCCTTCGACAGACTCGAGTATTGACAGAAATTGGTGCATTGACATATGAAGAATTTCAAAGCCGTTTATTTCAGTTGAACCAATTATCAAGGAAATGCGTGGACAGTGATGGTCATCAACTTATTTTTGCCATCAAAAGAGGAAGTGATAAATCTCTTCTTTGGAAGGGGACTGTGAAAATTGCTTGTGTGCGAATAAACTATGATACTCAAAAGATAGTCTCTCATCGACTACTCACCCTCATCGAATTTTTGAAGGTGTTCAAAACACTTCAAAATCAATTTGCAGCTGCAGAGCAAAGTCGTGAAAATTCAACTTTGACAAATGATGATAATGGGACATTTGATTATTCATTGACTTCAAATCAAATACCTCCCTGTTCCACATCACTAGGTTCTGCAAACACCAATGTACCTCCAGAATCGGTATTAACCTTTACACAAGTGACAGCATCTATCCTTTTCGATGAGCTAGACAGTGCTGCTAGTGTGGCTCAGAGTAAGGAACGCCTCAGTGAATGCTGCATATGTTTGGAACGTAAACCAGAAGTATTATTACCCTGCACACATAGTTATTGCTTGCCCTGTATCGAACAATGGAATGTCAGTCATAAAACTTGCCCTATTTGCCGGGAGGCTTTGGAAAGTACTGACGACACTTGGGTCATCTCAGAAGCCCCAGAGGCACAAGAAATATGTGGTTCGCTGATGGAGTTATCAAAAACAATGCCGCCCAATCATTAACAGATTTTTACCACCAACATAAAGGCTGATGAAGATTGTTTTATATTGTCATACTAGTTGGGCCCACCATGGTAATTTATGATATTCACACCCTATGATATTCTACAAAATTTCTATATTATAACACAGTGTTATCGTAATTTAGAATTAGTGGTCCAGCTTGTGAATTCACAAACAGCTTTAAATATCAAGTAGGCCTATCATGTACCAGTACACTGGTATGTCTCGACTCTTGATTTGATTACAAGCTGGAAGCAGTCTGGAAATAATTTCTGTGCCCAATCCTCCAATACCCAGCTACCAGTGTTTAATTTTTAATTGAAACATCAAATATCTAATATATTGACCCGATTATCGGTACCGGTACTAAACTCAAACCAAGTTTAATGATTAAGATTGAGTATAATGTTCATTGTTTGGAACTGATGTGGTCTGTTCTACGGTTGTAACCAGTTCGGTTAACTGTTGAAATCAACTAATTACACTCCCGATATGTTGAAATGGTTCCAGAAATAATTTTTTAGTATTTTGGCCCCATGGAACAACTGAACCAAATGATTGAGGACCATTTTGCAATATTGAATTCAAGTTGCTTCATAACTGTAAGATTCTTGCAACACCAACAGTTCTCTATTGCCAGCTAAGGTACTGGTATACGAGGTTTATTGAATGGTGAACTACTATCACTGTCCTGATGACTACTATCTATTGGCTATAGATGTACGGTACCATGGGCCCTGATAGTTCATATTCTATGTAGCATATATAGGGCTTACATAACATATGACAATAATTGCCTATTTTAAAATTGTACAATTACAAATTATAAAATATAATTTAATTGTTTATAAATCATAACAAATCATGATCCTGCATTTGAAAATGTGATACCATAGTGGCTTGCATTGATCAGGCCTCCTTGTTGTTTGTCTAGGCCTGAAATATCTGAACAATGCTCTATCTTGTTATTTAGTATTCCTTGATAAGGTAACATGAAGGCCTACTTGCATTAAACTTCAAGACAACCTTCACAGGCACAAGAATTATAAACATTTTTACTTGAGTCTTT
>OZ023327.1:8583165-8613165 GCA_964007535.1 Brachyptera risi | reverse complement strand
ACACATTGAACAATGAACAATAAAATAAACTACAACTTCTATTAGAATACGGAAATATATTCTCTACTGAGCCAGGGGTAATTAATAATTATGAACATATATTGACTGTGCAAAATGAAACACATTTTACTGAAAAGAGTTACCCCGTGCCTTTCGCATACCGCGCAGCCGTAGAACAACAACTACAGCAAATGCTACATTGGGGAATAATTGAGAGATCTTCGAGCTCCCATCTTAATCCAGTAGTGGTTGTTATAAAACCAGATAAATCTGGGGGAATATGCCTTGACGCGTGCCAACTCAATACACTTCTCGTACCCGATCGTGATAGTCCATATTATATTCCCGAAGAGATATTACAAAAAATGTCCTGTGTACGTTGGCTAACAACAATGAATTCAACCTGATCTTATTGGCAAGTAGCTATTGAACAAAATAGCCGGAAATATACAGCTTTTCAGTATAACAAGAGAGTGTACCAATTCACAGTTCTACCAATGGGACTGCACACTGACTGACTGATGTACATGATACAAAATGAATATACCAGTATGATACGATTGTATGATGAGAGGTCCTATGATCTGGTTCAAGGGTTGAGCCGGATACTTGGTAACGCTGTGCTATAGAACGGCAGTGTACTCGACAAATTACGTTTCATGCGAACATTTATTTCAGAATATCAATCGAGGACAATTATTGTCACTGCAAATGGAAAACATTTGTGCATCTATTACAACAGAACATTACCATGTGATTCTCCGTAGAGATGAGAATAAAATGTTGGCATTTAAATGAGTTCACAATTGTTCTACAACCACGTAATAACTGTTTAATCAAGTTGCATGCGGCTTGTTATCACTCGCAATAATTTCTCTTCTTTTCCAAACTGGTCCAGCTCGTATCTGGGTGCTACCAGTGTCTCCGGGGTTGCTATCACAAGAGGATTGCAAAGCTTGTGCATCAGGTAAATGCTTAGTCTGATGTCTAGAATCTGTATAACGTCTTTTAGCGTAACTCTTTTCACTGTGCTGTGTTTGCTGTGTGGTCTCCAGTTTCCCAGTGTCCTTCTGTAACTTCAGCATTCGCTCGATGTCGGCTGTTTTTGAGCGCATCACTGCACCACCTATACTAGAAATGCTTGTCGTTAATTTACGATCACTCTCAAGTTCGGGTTCGAATTCAACTTTTGTATTCACCACAACCGTTGACGTGCTTGCACTCTTTGGTAGTTCGCCAGAACTACCTGGTGAATATGTCTTCTGGTGAGCAGAGTAGCTAGATTTGGCATCAACTTTTTGTATCTGTTGTAACTCACTAGTAGAGGTGAACGTGACTTTCTGTAAAATGACGGGTGCTAATTCTTTGGTCGTTACAGAAGTGCCGCGTTGGTATGCCAGTGTGCCTTTGGTGGCTATTGAGAACCTTGCTGTTTGCAGTGTCTGGTCATCTGAAACACGTGGACACGTTTAGTGACTGCAAATTAATCTATCAGTTTGTCAATTATTGCCATGGAATTGTCAGCTGTTGATGAAACCGTTAGGGAAACTAATCATTATCATCGATAAAATGGTTCTCGTCAATGTTTTGATCAATCGAACGCGGGATTTGGTACTTTAGGCCTACCGATACACGGCATCACTAGTGCACAGGTATACGATAATGTGACTCGTATGTATAGGGTCTAGTACTGTATTGGCAATACCGAGTTGATTAGTTCATTAAACCTACGAGAGGTCTACAAGAATAATATATACATTTTTCAAATTCAGTTTTGTCACATAATCTTTATTTCATTCTTGTGTCCAAGGAACTCACTTACCCAGCAATTTTCAATAATAAGGAATCATGCTGAGAGATTTAAAGGTTTGCTGAGTCCAAATATTGAAATTGAATATTTTATATTCACTAGTAGTCTTAAAGTACTAGGACAGACTCATGGACTCTTATCACAGATCGCGTAGTTCCGCCAACTGTCGCCCAGGAGGCACCAGTGTCGAATAGACATTCTCTAATTATCGCCTATAGATGATGCTGAACACCAAGATGCCGCAACCCTCGATGCATCTTGCAGTCCTCTACCTGTCCAGACATATATTTTAGAAAGAATGAGAGGCAAACTACCCGAGCGCTGGTGGTGTGAGATAGGGAGACGGTCGCTCGGAACCTTCATCTTTCGTGAGTACAAACAGAGGATTAGATGTTTCCATGGCATTCCATGTTTCCATGATATATATATATATATATATATATATATATATATATATATATATATATATATATATATATATATATATATATATATATATATCCGTATATATATATATATATATATATATATATATATATATATATATATATATATATATATATATATATATATATATATATATATATATATATATATATATATATATATATATATATATATATATATATATATATATATATATATATATATATATATATATATATATATATATATATATATATATATATATATATATATATATATATATATATATATATATATATATATATATATATATATATATATATATATATATATATATATATATATATATATATATATATATATTTATACATATATATATATATATATATATATATATATATATATATATATATATATATATATATATATATATATATATATATATATATATATATATATATATATATATATTCTATATTCATATATTTTTCATACCATATATATATATATATATATATATATATATATATATATATATATATATATATATATATATTTATATTTATATATAAGTTGCGGTCAATTGTAGGCGCGCGAATGGTTAAGCAGTGGACTGTATACTGAGTTCTCGGTGAGGCAAATGATACGTAGTAATCAATGTCGACTCGGCATTGACTATCAGGCGAACAGAAATTGAGGAAAGGTTGTTTCTCGCCTCAAATGATACGTTGCTAATAACGGCGAATTTGACGTAGCCAAGCAATACAAGCGCACGTCTTATTCGATCCTGCCTTGTTTCACAACCGAAAGCAACCAGGGGTGACTTCAACGACCAGCGTTAACTTCTCATAACCATAAGCCTAACAAACGGAAATAGAATATTTAGACCTAGGGTGATGTCCCCATACATCATCAGAATAAATAAACAAGAAACAAAAGCTTGACAGAAAACAAAACACTCAACGTCGTAGATGCTCACGAACACAACTAGTGTAAAGAACTAGAAGCGAGAAAGGCCGGAAAGATATGTCCTATACCGACCAGAGCTGAACGCAGCAAAGAGATACAACAACTGCGTGCATACGAGAGACGTCACAGCACGTATTGTCTCGACCAAGGAGAGAATCCAAACTGATATGCTCACACAACGAGAGTTGAAAGCAAACTGACCGAATTGACCAACTTGAACGAGCGACGTCATAGCACGTCTGAACTCGAGCAAGGAGAGCAAACAACTGAACTGGTCTGAACTGAAGTCCACGCAGACGCGAGAATGGTTGGTGAGATGGGATTGAATGCAGCCGAGTGGCGTGAGGGTGAATGAGGCAAACCAGCTTTGGAATGTGGAATGGGGACTAAAAACGTCATGGGACCGAATCCAGTAATGTGGCTCAACAAATGCTTGCAGTAGAAACGTAACATTCCATGACGCAATCGAACATGACTTCATAGTCCGACGGCCAGCTAGAGAAAAAGAGTTGGCTGGTCTCAAAAGAGAGTCGGCGTTAACAACATAATTGAATACCGTCTTAATATTGATTTTATATGCAGAATATTTTGGATGGATTTAATCGTAAAGGTCCGATTGAAAAGTTTGTTCTCTATGAATGAACTCGAGCATTCCAAAATGCAAATAGTGAACACTTGAACATCGGCCGTAACACAAGAGGGTTTCAGTTGCCTCTCTGACATATGTATGAATGTTCATATCACTGTCGTGACCAAACCAAGAAACCACATTGAGACATATAGTTCTTCTGTGCATTGTTCGGTTCATGGCTGGCTTCGGGGGATTGAGCTGCAAGCAGACTAGTAACCACTCAGTGGAATTAAAGTAGTGTATAAGATCACCGCAAAATACAACAGCACACCGATCATGGACGAAAAGGGAAACGCAAATTCATGAAAAATCAACACTTTGTTTCATACCTGAATTGTAAGCTCTATTACTTCTTCTGAGGGATCCCGAGCAAGAGATTGCCTCAGCAATCATCAGGTCATTCACAACTACTTCGAATTTTCACATTATAACCACCCGTTCTCACCATGAATATGTATTATGGTGAAACTGTGATATATTTCTACCGTCGTCGATATGACAGACATGAAATTTTCCGAGATGATTCCAACCTGTCTCAGACAATTTCCATTCTTATGAAATATTGCTTATTAAAATAGAATTAGCAGTTCTATGTCCATGGCAATTTGTAACATTGAATGCGCGGCGGTGACAGATAGCGCGAGCTGTCATGAGATCTCGATAGTTGATCATTGCCATCATCAGACTGTCTCATTATTATTGAACAATTGGATTCAGTCAAGAGCACTGTTCGTTCTATTGAATTTGATATATATTGGAATGAAAGTAGCATTGTCAAACAATGACGGGCTGTATATAATTTGACATGTACGAAAGTGTATATTTGTCGATGATTCACCTTCAGGTGGTGGTGAAGACCTGGCCGGTTGCAGTGAATCGTCTGGCATATTGAGTGTGGTGAGTGTAGCGTCTGGAGTGGATGGCGTCGCGTTACGCACGGGTTGAACGCAGGAGTCGCTGCCGCTACTCGAGCGGTGGCGCCGAGCTGGACTGCTGACGGGCGTACCTCGAACCGAGCCTGGGGGCAAGAGAAACACGCCTTAAGCCAGTCGGCACACTTGTGTCACTGTCTTCACTTGGATCTGCAAGTGCATGCTTAGGAATGGACTCTGATAAAGTCTACTCGATTAAAGAACTTTTTCCATCTGGAATTGCCGCGATATGAATGTGGTGATGTAACAATAAATTATGAAGATACAATTCGCTTTTGGTATCGAACTTGCATTGTTTCTACAGCAGAACCTCCTTACGGATGTAGTAACTCTCTCAAGGTCATATATTATGCCTACATTGGTGAATATACGATTTTGGTCCCTTCCATTATGCTTCCTCATGTAGGATAGTCTCTGTGGAAAGTGTTTTAGTTGAGTCCGCCAGATAACGTACTGCAGAAATTTCAAGGTTATCAATCCTGGGTGAACATTGAAACCTAATTGAACCTATTCCATTGGAAAATCCACATTATGATATGATATGGAATGAATCTATGATTTCCTCTCTTTGATGTTGGATGATATGGTCGCTCGTATTACTTTGAGAAACATTCTCAGTCTGTTCGTGACCCACTTGATATGATGAGTGCGTTCAATGAGTAATTCGTGGGAAGATGCGGAGTCAATCGGAAAAACAACTTCGTCGTTGTGATATTTCTGGACGCGGTCTGAATCACGGAAAACTTCGTGACGTCATTGGGGGTATCACACCTAACCATCCCTGCAACAATAGCTGCATGGAGCTACAGTCGTGCTGTTGGCTAGCTATCCTCCATGACGTCATTGAGGGTATCACACCTAACCATCCCTACAGCAATAGCTGCTAGCTGCATGAAGCTACAGTCGTGCTGTTGGCTCGCTATCCTCCATGACATCATTGAGGGTATCACACCTGACCATCCCTACACCAATAGCTGCATGGAGCTACAGTCGTGCTGTTGGCTCGCTATCCTCCGTGACGTCATTGAGGGTATCACACCTGACCATCCCTACACCAATAGCTGCATGGAGCTACAGTCGTGCTGTTGGCTCGCTATCCTCCGTGACGTCATTGAGGGTATCACACCTAACCATCCCTACAGCAATAGCTGCTAGCTGCATGGAGCTACAGTCGTGCTGTTGGCTCGCTATCCTCCATGACGTCATTGAGGGTATCACACCTAACCATCCCTACAGCAATAGCTGCTAGCTGCATGGAGCTACAGTCGTGCTGTTGGCTCGCTATCCTCCGTGACGTCATTGGGGGTATCACACCTAACCATCCCTACAGCAATAGCTGCTAGCTGCATGGAGCTACAGTCGTGCTGTTGGCTCGCTATCCTCCGTGACGTCATTGAGGATATCACACCTGACCATCCCTACAACAATAGCTGCTAGCTGCATGGAGCTACAGTCGTGCTGTGAGCTCGCTATCCTCCATGACGTCATTGAGGGTATCACACCTAACCATCCCTACAGCAATAGCTGCTAGCTGCATGGAGCTACAGTCGTGCTGTTGGCTAGCTATCCTCCGTGACGTCATTGAGGATATCACACCTGACCATCCCTACAACAATAGCCAGTGGCGTGCAGAGGGTCGAATTAGAGTGGAGCAGACACCCCTGGATGGGGGGTGGCACACCCCATCTCCGTGGTGCGTCGCCCTCGAAGTGGTGAATTGAAGAGTGTGACAACTTAAACAAGCCATATATATAAAATCCGAATCTGGGTCATAGAGAAAGACGTAGAGAAGTAAGCGGGTGCGAAGCCGGTGACCCGCGGGGGGTTTGGGGGGGAAGGCCCCCCAACAGCCCCGCAGGTAATTTTTTTTTCATGTTTTCTTCTGGGTGTTTCATAATTTTGATTGCTTTGGAACTGGAATTAGGCCTACTGGAAGATAAAAAAACGACGAAACGTGTACATTGTACAACTAGCTGCCCTTGAGCGGGAAAGGAAAAGAGGTGGGGTAAGAGAAGCTGGGGAAATTGAATGCGTGCACTTGCTGCGCGCAAAATTGAAAATGCGATCTGTGTTCCCTCTCAACCCGTGGAGTGTCCTAAAAACTAGACTAACCATCAAACAGAGAGACATGATTTGGAGTGTTTTCCTAATGGTCTGAAAGTCAATTCGTTCACCTGGACTCATTACATAACTTGGTGCAGAAATTACTAATGAGTAAGTTGAACTGGGTGCTCAACCAGCTACCACCGATGGTTACCAATTGATCAATTATATTTTGATTTCAACTGATTCAACTGATTCTCATATCATGGCTTTTATTGATCTTGTTAATGCCAGACCTTAGATATAATAATTGGAATTGAATGGCAAGCCTTTATTCTCGATGTTTCTTCATGAAACAAGCACTCCACCTGAGGTGGGTTTGGGTACTGACTTATTTGATCTTCCACATTCGTAAAATGATAGGCCTATACTTACCTCCCTGGTACCCCCATGCTCTTCCAAATAACTGTCTACATTGATTCATTCGTACAAAATCACATAGATGATTGTGTATCATGAATCTACGTACAATTATCAGGCCTTTTCTTCCGAAGCTTTTGAATTTGTACACCCACCCACTTTTGAGGTGGAGCGCCGTGCTCCTTATATATAGCCTGCACGCCACTGACAATAGCTGCTAGCTGCATGGAGCTACAGTCGTGCTGTGAGCTCGCTATCCTCCTTGACGTCATTGAGGATATCACACCTGACCATCCCTACAACAATAGCTGCTAGCTGCATGGAGCTACAGTCATGCTGTTGGCTCGCTATCCTCCGTGACCTCATTGGGTGTCCAACACATAACCATCCCTACAACAATAGCGGCCAGCTGCATGGGGCTACAGTCGTGCTGTTGACTCGCTATCCTCCGTTACGTCATTGAGGTATCTCACCTCACCATCCCTACAGCAATCGCTGCTAGCTGCATGGAGCTACAGTCGTGCTGTTGGCTCGCTATCCTCCGTGACCTCATTGGGTGTCCAACACATAACCATCCCTACAACAATAGCCGCCAGCTGCATGGGGCTACAGTCGTGCTGTTGACTCGCTATCCTCCGTTACGTCATTGAGGTATCTCACCTCACCATCCCTACAGCAATCGCTGCTAGCTGCATGGAGCTACAGTCGTGCTGTTGGCTCGCTATCCTCCGTGACCTCATTGGGTGTCCAACACATAACCATCCCTACAACAATAGCCGCCAGCTGCATGGGGCTACAGTCGTGCTGTTGACTCGCTATCCTCCGTTACGTCATTGAGGTATCTCACCTCACCATCCCTACAGCAATCGCTGCTAGCTGCATAGAGCTACAGTCGTGCTGTTGGCTCGCTGCTATCGGTGACGTCATTGGGGTTCCACACCCAACCATCTCCAAAACAATAGCTGCTAGCTGCATGGAGCTACAGTCGTGCTTTTGGCTCGCTGCTATCGGTGACGTCATTGGGGTTCCACACCCAACCATCTCCAAAACAATAGCTGCTGGCTGCATGGAGCTACATTTGTGCTGTTGGCTCGCTATTCTTCGTGACGTAATTGAAGGTATCACACTTGACCATCCCTACAACAATAGCTGCATGGAGCCAAAGTGGTGCTGTTGGCTCGTTATCCTCCGTGACGCCATTGAGGGTACCACACCTAACCATCCCTACAACAATAGCTTCATAGAGCTACAGTCGTGCTGTTGGCTCGCTATCCTCAGTGACGTCTTTGGGGGTATCACACCTAACCATCCTCACAACCGTAGCTGCATGGAGCTACAGTCGTGCTGTTGGCTCACTTCACTCCGTGACGTCATTGGGGTATCACACCTCACCATCTCTACAACAATAGCTGCATGGGGCTACAGTCGTGCTGTTGACTCGCTATCCTCCGTTACGTCATTGAGGTATCTCACCTCACCATCCCTACAACAATCGCTGCTAGCTGCATGGAGCTACAGACGTGCTGTTGGCTCACTTCACTCCGTGACGTCATTGGGGAATCACACCTCACCATCTCTACAACAATGGCTGCTAGCTGCATGGAGCTACAGTCGTGCTGCTTGCTTGCTCTCCTCCGTGACGTATATATATATATATATATATATATATATATATATATATATATATATATATATATATATATATATATATATATATATATATATATATATATATATATATATATATATATATATATATATATATATATATATATATATATATATATATATATATATATATATATATATATATATATATATATATATATATATATATATATATATATATATATATATATATATATATATATATATATATATATATATATATATATATATATATATATATATATATATATATATATATATATATATATATATATATATATATATATATATATATATATATATATATATATATATATATATATATATATATATATATATATATATATATATATATATATATATATATATATATATATATATATATATATATATATATATATATATATATATATATATATATATATATATATATATATATATATATATATATATATATATATATATATATATATATATATATATATATATATATATATATATATATATATATATATATATATATATATATATATATATATATATATATATATATATATATATATATATATATATATATATATATATATATATATATATATATATATATATATATATATATATATATATATATATATATATATATATATATATATATATATATATATATATATATATATATATATATATATATATATATATATATATATATATATATATATATATATATATATATATATATATATATATATATATATATATATATATATATATATATATATATATATATATATATATATATATATATATATATATATATATATATATATATATATATATATATATATATATATATATATATATATATATATATATATATATATATATATATATATATATATATATATATATATATATATATATATATATATATATATATATATATAAATATATATTATTATGTTGATTACCTTCAGGATTCTTCCGCTTCATGTTGAAAGATTGCAGTGTAGTCCGAACCCTCCACTTTGTCACAACTTCCCGACGTTTCGAATAGGTTACACTATTCATGTTCACGGTCTTAAACAACTGTCACAAACTAAATCGTACAGCTAACTGAATGTGTCTATCAAAGTGAGTTATGCAAGCTGTCGGGATGACTCGTTGATTGGCTCTCGTGGTCATGTGACACCAATTACCAATGAGAGTGAAGTAACCCCCTTCTGTTTTGGCGCCAAGAGATATATGGAGTGAAGTTAGCGCCGAAGTACGATGTGGCGCTACGTTCTTGTTTCAAGCCTTCTCGATTTCGATCTCGTCATGGGTCCAAAGTTTGACTGAACAGGTTCGCTAGTAGTTGACCCAGTTAATATATGGGTCATAACTGCTTCGGACGATGCGACATCGGACTTTTCAATACAGCGTGCATTATTTTGAATCATTCTAGGCCCAGTTGTCATGGGAACGCGGTTTTTCAAAATGGGTTTCCATGCTTCCGCTAAGAGGTTAGTGGATAGGACAGGCTATCTATACCCTCTCAGGCAATAGGGGAATGGAATGGTTACACACGTATAATATACCATCCCAGTCAATAGGGGAATGGAAAAGTGACACAGGTATACTATACCATCTCAGTCAATAGGGGAATGGAATGGTTACACACGTATAATATACCATCCCAGTCAATAGGGGAATGGAAAAGTGACACAGGTATACTATACCATCTCAGTCAATAGGGGAATGGAAAAGTGACACAGGTATACTATACCATCTCAGTCAATAGGGGAATGGAAAAGTGACACAGGTATACTATACCATCTCAGTCAATAGGGGAATGGAATGGTTACACACGTATAATATACCATCCCAGTCAATAGGGGAATGGAAAAGTGACACAGGTATACTATACCATCTCAGTCAATAGGGGAATGGAAAAGTGACACAGGTATACTATCCCATCTCAGTCAATAGGGGAATGGAAAAGTGACACAGGTATACTATACCATCTCAGTCAATAGGGGAATGGAAAAGTGACACAGGCATACTAAACCATCTCAGGCAGTATAGGAATAAGATGTTGAGTCTGGTTCACCACACTTTTCTGAGCAGTAGTGGAATGAGGAGGTAGAACAGGTTTACTATATCCTCTCAGGCAATAATAGAATGAGGAGGTGGCACAGGTATACTTTCACTTTTTCTGGCAATAGGAGAATGAAGAAGTGGCACAGGCCTACAGTACCCTTCTAGGCAATATGGGAATAAGGAGGTCACACAGGTTTACCATACCTTTTGGGCAGTAGGAGAATAAGGAAGCATGTTTACTACACTCCCTCAGGCAATAGGGGAATACATAGGTAACACAGGTATACTTCACGCTTGTAGGCAGTAGGGGGATGAGGAGATAACACAGGTACACCATACCCTTCCAGGCTATGAGAGAATGATGAGGTGACACAGGTATACTACATTTTTCAAGGTATTAGGGGAATGAAGAGGTCACACGGGTTTACTATGCCCTTTAGGTAGAAGGGAAATAAAAAGGACACATGTGTTTTCCACCCTTCCGGGCGATAGGGGAATGAAGAGATAACACAGCTGTTATACTATACCTTTTAAGGCAGAATGAGGATTGGGAGGTAGCACAGGTATACTATCCCCACTATGCAGTAGGGGAATGAGGAGGTCACACGTGTGAACTGTACTTTTCCAGGCATCACGGTGATAAGGAGGTAACACAGGTGTACCATACTTTTATAGGCAGTAGGAGAATACAAATAAATCACAGGTATACTACACCCTCCCATGCAATAGATGAATGAAAACGTACCACTGGTATACTACACGCTTCCAGGCAATAGGGAAATGAAAAGGTAGCACAGTTATACTACATCCTTTCAAGCAGTAGAGGAATAGGAAGTGAGGGGATGGTACGTTGATCCCGTATTCTGGGCCTTTGTAACATGTACATGGGTTGGTTGCAACACCATCATATGTTGTGATGACATTTGAGGAACAGTACACGAAATAATATATGAATATAATACAGAAGAAACTTTACTGGAGAAGAATATGCTTCCAGCCGGGATTTGTAGCGCGAATTTTGTCCGCTTGCATGTTGTGAGTTTAGAGCTTGTTACAATTGTCCCTGCCATAAGTTCAAGCATGGTGTTAAAATTGTCCTTATAGCTCTTTATTTTCTTCAAATGAGCAATGTATTAGTCACCACATGCTCTCAATCAAAATATATTACAGTTCGTAGTATCTACCATTCAATACTGTATCTGTACAATAATCAGCAACAGAATCAGAAGAAATCATGACATGCCCGACCAGAATCAAACTGAGTCTCAAAATTTGCTCACCATGCGTCAAAACACACATTCTTCTCTCTGAAGCGTAACCTTCACAGAGCTGAAAATCACGTCAAACACACTGCCTTCTATGACTGATTTTTCAGACAATCTAGCATGCGTTTACGATCACAAGTGTGAAGCTGGTGGCCTTCTTCACAATCGTCACTTCTTATTTTCGTCCCTGTTCTACCCCACTCATTTCAAAGTCAGATCATGACTTTCAGTATGCATTTGCGGTATGAATTCTTTTCCGACTCGAGTTAAATGCTGATCCTTGACCTATCTGTATTCTAATATAAAGGCCTCGATGAAGTTTGTCTGTATGAGGTCAGTATGAGCCACTGGAGAATGGGCTACCTATAGTCATGTGTTGCCGACCTTCCTCGGTAGTCGTGTATCCTGTGCCATCCTCGACTTGAGGGAGGTCCGCGTCGTCGAGGCTGAGTGCGAAGGCCTGCGAGCTTGTTCCCGGCACCGGTATCTTCAGGCTGGCGGTGATCACTCCGCTACCGGCAGACGTCAGCGGGGAGCTCTGCCTCCTCTCGTGCTCATCCACCACCTGCATCCAGCACAACACAGACAGTCTTAGGGACAAGTTTCACCTCGCTCGGTTAGCTACTTGAACAATAAATTACTTTCATAATCATGCGTTGCTCTCGAAATGTTTCGGTATTTTGTTCAACTATTTCTTAAACATGGGCCTATCTACTTTTCTGAGTGTTGGTTTTCGAATCGCTGTCAAAAAGAATGATGCATAGGCGTGTGTTTGTTGAAGAATCGGTCCGAGGGGTTAACAACTCCTGAAATTAGATGTACACTTGTCATGAAATCTTCCTAAAATCTTTCGAATTCTTTTTGAAATCCCTTGAAATCTTCTTGAAATCCAGTGAAATCTCCCTGAAATCCCTTGACATCTGAAATCAAGTGTACACTAAATTCACTAGTTGTTTACCCCTCGAGTCGGTAAAATGCCATATCCAGTATTTAAAGGCCTGAATTTTATTTTCATTGTCCACACATACACAAATTATACTCATTTTCACAAATATTGCATAACAGTATATTCGATTGAATCAATTCCATATATTCCTAAGGGTTTCAAGATAACACCAGGAAAAAAATGTCAGAATTTCTTAGAGAAATGAGAATAATGAAAACAAATACAAATAATTAAATGATGATAATGATGATAATGATAATAATGATGATTATAATAATGATGATAATAATAACAATGATTATGATATGATAATAATTATATTATGGCACATCGATAGAATTGCTCAAATTTTGCATGAGTAGGCCTGAGTGGATGACTAGTTCACATTTAACTATGGCTGATTTTAAGATATCGTCGGAGAATATTGACATCAAGAGGGGAATATTTCAGGGAGACACTCTGAGTCAGTTATGATTTTGTCTTGCTATTAATCCACTTAGCACGTTAATCAATTAAAATGGTTGTGGGTATAAGATCAATAAAAATATCTGTCTCTCACACTTGTTATACATGGATGACATTGAGTTATATGCAAATGATGAGAGTGAGATGACTTCATTGATAGAAACAACTGCAATTTTCAGTAATGATATAAGAACGAAGTTTGATCTGAGTAAATGTGCGGTGCTACACGTAAAAAGTGGAAAAATTGAAAAAAAACTTCAACTTGCAACTTCATCTTGACCTTGCTGAGAGTGTCATACTTGGATTAGAAGAGGACTCGACTCATGAATATTTCGGTATGAAGCAATCGTTTTCAGATAACTCATCTGTGGTGAAGAAGGATATGTTGACGACGTTTGATACCAGACTGAAGAAGGTGTTAAATTCAGGTCTCAATGAATAAAAACAAGATTAGGGCTATTAATGGATAGTGTATTCCCATTATATTATAAACTTTTGGTGTTCTGCATTGGTCTAGAACTGATATCAAAAACCTTGATCGCCAGATCAGAGTGAAACTGACTCAGTATAGATGTCACCATACGAAGTCAGCGATGGAAAGGCTGTACCTTCCAAGAGTGGAAGGCGAAAGAGGGTTGATAAATCTTCAGCAGTTACATGGGAAACAGATTTTGTCATTAAGAAATTATTCCTATAAGAAACAACAAGAATTCCCACTCCATGATGCCAACGTCCAGTTGGACCTGAATCTTACGCCTCCAGATTTGTATGACACAGAATGTGTAATCAAGCAAATAGAGGTGGATGATTTCATTTCAACATGGAGGGCGAAATCGCTACATGGAAGATTCACGAGAAATTTAGATATTGCCGATAAGTTATCTTCAATGAAGTGGCTGCAAGGAGGAAGCTTGTGTAGTGAAACTGAGGGTTTCATTATTGCTATACAAGACAAAGTTCAATTAAAAATCATCAAAAATACATTCAGAAATTGGCCATTGATGATGACTCACGCAGATTATGTCATACGAAGCCAGAGACTTTTCAACATATCACTCTGGGCTGTTCAAGTATTGTCAGTACTGAATATCTTCACAGACACAATCTATCTTGCAAGATTTTACATCAGCATCTTGCCCAAGCTCATGGTCTTCTTACATCTCAGTCCAGGTATTATGACTATCAACCAGAGCCTGTTCTTGAGAACGAACGAATCAAACTTTTCTACGATATTCCTTTCATAACTGATTCAATCATTCCTCATAACCGTCCTGATATTATAATTGTTTGAAAAGATACTAGAAATGTTCATCTCATAGATATGACAAACCCGAACGATCATAACATCAATCAAGCTTTTGTAACCAAGAAAACCAAGTATCAGGAACTGGCCACTGAAATTGCAATAATGAGGAAATTAGAGCAAGTCCTCATCTTCCCCGTCGTGGTGACGGTCAATGGGCTGGTACATGAAAAACACGCGGAATGCATGGAAAAATGAACATACCTTTTAGTACAATCCACAAAATTCAACGATCAGTTTTATTAGAGACTTCTAGAATAGTTCAAAAAGTGTTAAGTGTTTCGTCATGATTAATTATGTATGTAATTTCTCCACCCGTAGCGTGATGAATGTTTCCATGTACTTGTATAATAAGAATGAAATGAATGAATATAGTAATAATAATATCATCAATGATGATTAATCAATAATGAATTACTTCTCGGACCAATATAAACAAAATCTGGAACATGATTATAGAACAAGAATCAAAGAAACCGATTATTGTGTGATACCCTCATTTATTAACAGCTACGGCAAGATACTTTTGAAGATAACGGTTCCGACTTTATTCAATGCCATGCCAGCAAATCTCCGCAGTCTAACATAGGCCTACATGGCAGATATCAAAGTGAATGTGAAAAATTGGATTATAACTGTAGAATAAATCAGTAAATTGTATATACTCAAATAATATTCAATTCAATCGATGGTGTATAATCTTTTCTTTTTTTTCTTTTTCTTTTCTTGGATACTTGAATGGGATTTTGTTGTTTGTATATGTTGTTCTCATCGTCTTATATATTGCCATTCAGAGGAAGCAGCTCCAAAACAAGACGCATGAGTAATAATAAAGTTCAATCGTTTATTATATTGTTGGCCTAATCCCGTCTGACAAGTTGCGGAATCAGCTTAGCGGAGTTTCATACAGAATTTGTAAACCGTTTCCAATTATCAATAAAAATAATAATAATGATCATGATAATGATGATAATAATATTGATAATAATTTATTAACAAGTGATGTTTCGTGGAAATGCTGAATCCCTACACCAAGGAAACTCGTTATATAACCCAACTCGTTTCTATAGAACTCGTTTGTATGGAATACAATGAATGAATACAATCTCGGTTCTATGAAGAGTCGTCTCATTTTCAGCTCGTTTTGGGAAATGTATGTATTCAAAAATAGTTAATAAAACTGTACACCATGTAAACTCGTTCCAAATGGAACTCGTTTCACCTAAATGTATATCTTTCAATACAATTATCAGAACTGTACACCAAGGAAACTCGTTTCATTTACGGTTCATTCGTATAAAATAGAATGAGTGGATAAAATCTCAGTTCTATGGAAAGTCGTTTCACTTTCAGCTCGTTTGGGAATACATTTAGGTGAAACGAGTTTCATTTGGAACGAGTTCAATATGAAACGAGTTCACATGGTGTACAGTTTTATTGATTGTTTTTGAATATATACTTTTTCTTAAACAAGCTGCAAATGAGACGACTTTCCATAGAACCAAGATTCTATCCATTTATTTTATTCTAATCGAACAAGTTTCATAGAAAATCGCTGGATATGAGACAAGTTTCCTTGGTGTACAGTTTCATCAATTGTATTGAGATATATACATTCAGGTGAAACGAGTTTCATTTGAAACAAGTTGGATATGAAACGAGTTTACATGGTGAACAGTTCTATCAATTGTTTTCGAATACATACATTTTCCCAAACGAGCTGGAAATGGAACGACTCATCATAGAACCGAGAATCCATTCATCCATTTCTTTAATATAGAAATGAGTTTCATACAAACGAGCTGGATATGAAACGATTTTCCTTGGTGTAGAGATTCAGGCAACTCTGTTCCGTCGGGCCTCAGGATAGTATGAATGTTCAAAACTCATGGATTGCCTGAATCTCTACACCAAAGAAACTTGTATCATATCTAGCTCATTTCTATGAAACTCGTTTCTATGTAATAAAATTAATAAATGGAGTCCGGTTCTATGGAAAGTCGTTCCATTTTCAGCTCGTTTAAAGAAATTTATATATTTGTAAGCAATTAATAAAACTGTACACCATGTGAACTCATTTTATATCCAACTCGTTTGAAATGAAACTCATCTCACTTGAATGTGTATATTTTTGATACAATTAATAAAACTATACATCAACGAAACTTGTTTCATATTTAGCTCGTTCGTATAAAACTTATTTCTATGAAACTTGTTCCTATGGAATGAAAAAAAAAATTGAATCTTGGTCACGGAAAGTTGTTCTATTTCCAACTCGGTTCACAAAGAGAGTCGCACCGTCAAGTGGTTGGTTGAAATCCGACTGCACGTGCTAATGTATTGTCGCCTCACAATATAATGGAAACATACGCACAGCGGCTTCATTGTTGGTGATTCATTAATTGGATGAAACTCGAATTTTGAGGGCTAAATTTGTTTCGATACAATTATTAATCATTGGTCGATAGATGGATAGATATTATATAGATAGAGAGAGAGAGAGACCCAACGATGAAGCCGCTGTGCGTATGTTTCCGTTATATTGTGAGGCGACAATACATTAGCACGCGCAGTCGGATTTCAACCAACCAATTGACGGCGCGACTCTCTTTGTGAACGGAGTTGGAAATAGAACGATTCTCCGTGACCAAGATTCAATCTATTTTTTTTCATTCCATAGGAACGAGTTTCATAGAAATAAGTTTTATACGAACGAGCTAAATATGAAACAAGTTTCGTCGATGTACAGTTTTATTAATTGTATCAAAAATATACACATTCAAGTCAGTTGAGTTTCATTTGAAACGAGTTTACATGGTGTACAGTTTATTTTTTTCCATATTGGATTTTAACGACTCACTATACTAATGGCTACGATATATTGGCGTCGGTGGATAATGAATGAGATGATGGGATGGTGAGATGAAAAAGTTATTTCATTATATGTTTTGGATGGTGGGAAGGAAAAATAATTGGAAATATTTGGTCCCATCTGACGATGCAGTCAGTCATCATGGTAATAAGATACAACACAATCCCTTCTTAGTGATACTATTACTACCGGTATCTGTTTTGTTTATCGATTGTTTATGCAGTGCATAGGGCAGCAAAGTAGGCTGTGGCGCGGAAGGATAGGGTTCTAATGTAGGTTTATTCTTATGGGTAATAGCACGCACATGATTTTAAAACTGTCATAACTTCTAAACTATTAATACTACGGCTAAACCAGTTAGCCTACAATGTTCAGTGAACTGTTATCTTTACGATGAGACACATTCATTGTATCAAACACTTAGTTAATTTAAACAAATAGATGATGAAAAACATGTTGTAATTGCAACTTCGAAAACTAACGATAGCCGTGCGCGTAGGAGTGCACCCGCATGACGGTCAAAGCTTAATGTTGCATCATCTGTTTTGCGATGATGCCAAGCGATACCTAGCAAGCAGCTAGCAAGTTTCTTGAGAACACGGCCACTGTGAGAATTCCGATACAACTATCTCTCTCTTTCATTCGCTTGGCGACATCGCAATTACAGCATGTTTTTTATCATCCAATTGTTCAAATTAACTAGGCGTTTGATACAATGTATGTGTCTCATCGTGAAGATAACAGTTTACTGAACATTGTAGGCTAACTGGTTTAGCCGTAGTATTAATAGTTTAGAAAATAAGACAGTTTTAAAATCATGTACGTGCTATTACCCATAAGAATGAACCTAAATTAGAACCCTATCCTTCCGCGCCACAGCCTACTTTGCTGTCCTATTGAGGCAACTGCCCCCTGCCGCCTCCCGCTGTAACCCACAAACCGACTCTCTAGCTACACCATTACACAAGGTGCTTCAAGATAGCATGCAGGTACAGAATACTCGGAAAATGTAATTGAAGCTTCACAGAACAATGAAAGCAATCACGGAGAATTGTACGGGGCATGCACAGCAGGAAACAGAACACTTGTGGTTCTTCAATTCTAGTTCCGGTACCAAGTACACTTGCGGCCACATACAATGGTTTGTTCCAACATTCTAATTCAAAGACAATATACGCAAATTTTCCCGATAATACTTGTTCATGCGTGTGTATATTGTTTGCTAGTAGAAGTGATGTGTTCTCACGGATTCGGTCACCTTATGTGACGGCAACTGTATAGGGTTCCGATTCCAGTATTACGACAAATCATGATGAGGATTCTCGTTCCCTTCCTCAAAAGGTTCCGATGATTCCAGTGACAGTACTTTGTATTCAAGGAGGTCATCTATTGGAGCGTTATTTCACTACAATGAACCACATTCCATCAAGCCACTCTTCGAAACTTATTCGATCGAAGCAATATAAAATTGAAAGTTTACTCAAAGTGAATGATACATAATAGGCCTATAGCTCCCACACAATTCTGTTACGTATTACCGTAGACTAAAGAACTACCACCAAGGCAGTTCATGTAATGTTAGAACAAGAATCATTTTCATTCACCCTCCGCCACACACCTCACCCTCTAGTTCCGAATAACAGCGCTGCGAGTGCTGAAAATCGTTTCAGCGATTGTGCTTCTTTCTACGGTTATTTCACGAACTAACTGTGTTCGACAGAAATGAAATGCGGTATGTTCAGAATTTGCTCTTTTCGTCTGGGAAATTCCGAGTCTCGGTGTGTAAACGTATAAACGATGGTTCGAGCGACCGTCTAACTCATTAATTACATCCAGCGCACAGGTGATCCGAGCAGCGGGCTCAACAGCTGATATGACGCTAGTATTTCAAGAATTGTGGCAACAATTTGTCTCTCGCTCACTTGGTCACACAAAGCACAGCCCCCATGTACATAACGGTAACCTATAGCAATATGTTGGTCAAGAGATTATCTCTCGTATACGCGTATCCAAGAAGAAGGTTTCGTACGACCGTCCCCCCTATCCCACACCATTGGCACTTCAGTGCATGGTTCACGCATTAATTTTGTCGTGGAATTCGCTAGGTTCATCTCATCTGACCATGATTCATGATCTAGCTAATATTGGAATAGAATATCAGACCTATCAGGAATCAGTAGAAGCAATGGTAAGAGCTATAAAATAACAACAGCTGATCTAGTCGCGCGGCAGCTCGACGAGAGCCAAGTCCTGATTCCTGGATTAATTCAGTAAGATGAAAACTTCAACGGCTCTATGCTTCAATCACAGATAAAGGAAGCTCATTCGACCTGTACGACAATACTGGTGTTTGTGGAAATATCGTAATTGAGCTATCATCAAAACTAATCCAAAATATTCTCCGCAATTTTCTGCTAGCGTCTATCAATGTTCAAATCATCGAACGATGTGGGAGCTCACCCCAAAATTTAAACTTACTAAAAATAACGCAAGTACTGAAGCTCTTGTAGGCCTACTGCTGACATGCTAAATATATTCTTGGAGTGTACACCTCGATGCCGAAAAATATATCACATATATAATAATCATGTGGAAATAATTTTCTCATGAAATTTGGTTAGAATATTCCATTTATGAGAGAATGACCCTGCGCCGGCCCTGCCCCAATGAAATCACAATGTTAAATTGAAAAAATCATTGATTAAATCAGAGAATTGCTAAATTTACCCTTCAGAGTCAAAAAACATTCACATTCGATGCTCATACTACGGCAACTAAGTTTGGACTTCTACCTAACTCTACAAACAAACGACTATAGTCATAGTCTATCTATGCTATAGTATCTCTTGGATCTAGAAAAAAGCCCTAACATTCTGTTGAATATCGTTCCATCACAGATAATCGAGCTTATTTAGCTCGATTATCTGTGGTTCCATCAGTTATTGCAGGGCTCAGAATTACCTGCAGACTACCATGAAATGTATAGAATTGATTGACGTCACCCTCGGTAGCTCATTCAGCTGAGCCACACCCTCAGGAACTGAAGTCACCGCTGGACGTGGGTTCGAATCCCGCATAAGGCATATATTCTGTGAACGTCATTTCACGTATCATCACTTCATAGTTTCATAATCCCCTGCTCATTTGTACCTCCGTATAACCAAGCTGTTGGTGGAGTCGAACAATGATCAATCATTCAATATTTAATTATAAGTTAGTAAGCTGATAATTGTAAACTGCTGACCATTCCAATTTTCTCGGAAGAGGGTCAAAGGAATTATTGAATAAATAAAATAAATAAATAATTGACGGTTGACATATACAATCGTTCATATTAATCTATATAAGAGACGGTCAATTGGTTGCATCCTAGTCTGAGATTCCGGGAATTCTAGCCCAGAGTGTAGGGCCAGCAGCTCATACAGTTCTCGACATTCTTAGTATTCTTCAGTTCATGGTCAGCTGTAGGCCTACTCGAAAGAAGAGGTTTCCAGCTTTATTATTGGTCAACATGAAATAAGGGAGGGTCTCAATGACGAGAAATCAAAGTGTCACTTGGCGTCCAAATTGATATAGATATGTCCTCTTCGACGGTCTACCACCGAATGACAGCTTTCAGGCCTCTTACCAAATTCCCCACCCTGAGTACTGGTAGCGATCGTGGGATGAGTAGTGACACGATTAGGAACTTTGACACGTAGCGAATTGAATGTGTTACTCACTTCTCCATAAGGATGAAATATCTTAGTGGTAGTATTCTTTTAGTCCATGGTATCACTATTAGGCCTAATATCACTATCACCACTATAACTATTTCATTACTCATTTTCATGAGTATGTGCTCATGTGAATATAATATTAGGAATATTAAATAATTCATTAGACGAGCTTTAGCGAGGATTCAATTTGACATACTGAAAAAAATTGGTGTTCGTTTTTATGTTTTTTTTAATGTTTTTTTGTCGGTTCTCCACAGGTCAAACGGCTACAGCTATCAACTTCAAACTTTTTTCTATTATGCTTCCTCATCTAGCTTAGATCTGTATAGTTTTGTGGTATTATCGGTTGGTAACTTTTATTTTTATGAATTTTAGAAATTTCAAAAATACTCATTAGAATAACACGGCGAAAAACAAATTGAAAAATTTTTATTTTCCAAAAACTTGAGATTTTGTTTGGAGTTGAATTACATATTGATACACATTTCTGGAAATTCTCAGCTTGATCGGGTGTGCTATTTTGAAAAAAAAACATGAAATGTGCTAAATTGGTACCCCTCGAAGCCGTTTTTACCCATTTATAACTAAAATGTTACCCAATTGGCGAATTTAGGCAAAAGTTTGGCAAAAAAGTCGACATACTATTACTTTACGCTCGTCTAACAACGCGTATATAGCGTTTTCCTAGTATTAGGAATGATAATTAATTAATTGTCTTGAAGGACAAGAAGGAGTATACATGGTATCATACTCGTGAGTTTGAAACTAAACAAGATCCACATTGTATTGCAATAATTATGAGTAAGGAGAAATAAGAAGACTGAAATGACGCTGGAACCGATGGCCCACATTCTTCTCATTAGAAGCTAGTACACGCATACTATTGGGGTATTTGACTGACGTATGGCTGTTTAACAGGTCAGATAGGACTCCTGCTTTTTTGATGGACACAATTATTCAAGACAATTTCGGAACCTTCGAGAGATGTTACAGAATTAAAATGCATGAAGAAAGCATACATGATGAATGAAAACAATAATTCACTACAACTTATGGAAAATAATTTCTCAGCATGATAACTGGATGAAATGACAAATTCAGTAGACCGACAATCCGTTTCGTGTGATCCTGGAGCAGAATCACAACCAAATGAGATATGTTAATTGGTAAAACTTATTAATTTAATACAATGTATTGGTATTGTTTTGATCTATTCTATGAAATACACATATGTTAATTGGTACAACTTATTATTATCATACTCTGGATTGGTATCGTTATGATCTATTCTATAAAATACACATTCGAATGCAATAATCAGTATTTTGAACATACAAACCAGTGTTATTGCTCGGTTCATAACGAATAATGGAAAGCAAGATTACGTTTTTTGGTATCAAAATATGTCTTCCTGCCCTCATTTGTTCACTGGCGAACTGTGGCACACAGATCGACCGTCATAATCATACCATTGTCATAATACCATGGCATTCGTACTATTTGAAAGTGGTCAAAATTATCCTGATTCCATGATTGAAAGAATGAATATTGGGCTTGAAAATATTTTGAGTCACATAATTGAATTATTGAAAATTGAAGTAGATCTCCATATGTAAAAGTGAAAACAGTAGTTTTTAGCGGGTTATTGAGTATATTCAAGTATATGAAATAGTACATTTCAGAAAGCCATACACGTAATTATGCCTCCTCTCATTGCTTATGACGTGAGTGAACGTATTAACTAGACAACACAACATGGAACAATGCAAGATAACTTTTTAGACCTGCGCATACTTCAGACCAGTCAGGCTCACTTGGGTCAAGTCCTGCTCTCACACTTGAGGAGCATTCATGTACGCCTAGCAAGGCATGAAACCTGTTCAACTACTGTCATGGCGGCAATTTGCCATCAACTTTGCGGGGTGGTTTTTGATGATCGCAAGTTGCGACCGCTACCATCTTTGCTAGACGTACATGAATGCCCCCCCTCCCTAATATCCCTTTCCAACAACACTACCATGCACTCTACCACTTCCAGTGTTGGGCAATGAACTTTTAAAACGAACGCATTCGTTTTTTTCGAACTTTTTGATGAACGCGGTACTTTCATGCACCAGTAACGTGAACTTTATAAACGTTCGATTTTTAAGAACGTTTGTTTGAAAGTTCACATTTTCTAGGTTGGTAATTGCACAAGAGGTATACAAGATTGCACTTCATTTGTTTCCGGGCCGAGTGCCTATCTACTAGCCGAATGTACGTCTTGATGTGCTGATTCCCCGGCTCGGGGACGTTTTGTCACGTGCACCGAAACCTGCCCTAGCTTGCTTTGTGTCTCACAAGCTTCAATGTATAGATAATAGACCGTGCTTGCCGTGTTCTTGAAGTCGCTGCAGATTACGTATTCATGGGGAAGTGAAAGTATAAACCATATACATTTCCTATTATCGTTTTTATTTGTACCAGAACCTGGATATCCAATTATCAAAATATAGAACAAGGCGTAGTGCTTATTCATATACGGTCCTATTCAACAACCAATCATTTTGAAATTTGCCCAGAAATGCCTTTCTATTATTGTATCACCTGTTTTATACATTATTATTGAATGTTTTCTCATACTTGGTATGCCTGAGCCTACATATAGTTAATAAAATATAGCCAAAATACAAATACGGTAATATTTTTCCTTTTTTTTCGAACTTTTAAAAGAACTCTTGTCTTTTTGAACTTGAACTTGAACTTTTACCCTCAAGCCAAAATTTCGAACTTGAACTTTCAATAAGATCGATTCATTTGTAACGAACTGAACTTTTGAAAAGATCCTTTCAAAAGTGAGCTTCCCCAAGACTCCTGAGGAGGTCACATTGGGCATTCTGCACGCCTGAGGGACTGCTGGTGCTATTAGGGCCGCAGCTTATACACATGTAGCTGTTCCCATTCATCCATTCAACACACTAATAACTCAAACAACCACCTTGTACAGATGTCCTGGCATGTCCTCGGGAGAGGTGACATGGCCGCTATCGACCGAAACCGACCGAGTCTTCAGTGCGCTCTCAACCTCCTGGCTGATCTTTGACGAGCTTCGTTCCGATTGCCTCGACGTTTGAAGAGTGGACAAAGCTGTCGTGACTGTAGACAGCTTCGACGCCTCGCCGTTGGATAGTTCACTGTTACCACTTGGCAACGATGTGGAAGGTTCATCAAGAGGTATCTCCCTGGTTGTGCGTTCTCTTCCACGATCGCGATCCTTGTGCCTGAAATTCACAGTTTGAACTGGTTGAGCATTCATCAAAGGTATTAGTTTATGTGTATAAGTTTTTCATGGAATGTTACTTTAATCAGTTCCTATGAGTGCAACAGTGGACACAACAAAAACATAAACACATTTAAATAAATAAATATATATATATATATATATATATATATATATATATATATATATATATATATATATATATATATATATATATATATATATATATATATATATATATATATATATATATATATATATATATCGATGGTGGAAAGCCAAAATGTCGTGAGCGACATTTTTCATTTTTTTTTTGGTGAATATAAGCTAGAAGGTCATGTCCATCGATGTGCAAAGTGTCGTAAGCGACATTCCAATACTTTTATCGTAGTCACCAATATAATTTTGTTGTAAGCGACATGCGCAGTTCTCTTTTGCACATATTTGCCGTAAGCGCCATCTATTAGCAGGCAAATAGTATTGTGATTGAGTCTCCAGTTATTGAGCCAAGTTATCGAAGATAGTGGTGCGTGCGGGGACCTATCTGATGATTGATCAGGATGCAGTTTTGAATACAAGGACCTGGCAAACTTGTGTGACAAGAACGTAATCCCCTCGAAGTTTCACGCAGAAATCATTCATTCTCTTCTCGTCCAAACGTACCAGACCAGTTACACGAAACAGACGAAGAAGATGTCCTGGACGATTGAAGTGATTCCAAATGATGTGTATTGTTTCAATTTTGAGACTAATCATTTTTCTTCTCAAGTTTCATATCCATCATCTTTGTAAGTTCATTGATTCTTATATTTCAATCATTCACTTTTACTGAAAGACTCTTGAAATTAGGTTGCATTATCGAGCATACTACATCCTAATCAATCATCAGATGGAAGTTGGATTCATCCCTCAGGATGTATGTATGAGTATTATAGTACCTTGTTTTTTTTTTCAATAAGAGTATGAAATTAGATCAATGTATTCTATTGTTACAATTTATCTGGGCCTATTATTGATATCATAACGACACAGATATTGTAACGAGATAACATGGGATCTATCGGGAGAAATGACCTGAATGAACTTGAAGCACGCCTGAAGATGAGACACAATTCCAGAAGATAACTATCAGGAAACATGTCGTAAGTGCCGAATATGTTATGCAATTTGCCATGAGGAGAACAACATTTTGTCGTAAGCGCCAAAATTTCGTGAAAACTCAATGAATTTCCATGAAAATTGGTGACGATCTGAGAACGTGTGCTCAAATATCACATATGAATTTTGAGAATCATATCTCGAATACTGAATTTATTGAACGTTTTTAACCTCCTGTGAACAATATTCGAAATGGCGCTTACGACATTTCAGCTTTCCACCATCGATATATATATAAATATATATATATATAAATATATATATATATATATATATATATATATATATATATATATATATATATATATATATATATATATATATATATATATATATATATATATATATATATATATATATATATATATATATATATATATATAAATATATATATATGAATATATATATATATATATATATATATATATATATATATATATATATATATATATATATATATATATATATATATATATATATATATATATATATATATATATATATATATATATATATATATATATATATATATATATATATATATATATATATATATATATATATATATATATATATATATATATATATATATATACATTTATATATATATATATATATATATATATATATATATATATATATATATATATATATATATATATATATATATATATATATATATTTATATGAATATATATACGTATATTTCTATGCGTCGAATTGAAATTCTGGTATATCGAGTGAAAATTGTTATCTATTCGAGCAATGAATACAACCTAACGTTTCGGTGAGTTCTAACACACCCTGATCACACGTACAACAGAAATAACGTATTCAATCAAAATATTCGTTCCTAATGCGAAGGTGATAAAACATCTTTATTTCAAATCATGATCCAAAGAGCCGTTCACCATGCAATTCGTTCTAATATGCCGATACCTGACCAGAGCTCACCGAGTATGTTATCAAGATATTTCAAAATACAACTCACTTTTCTGGCATGAAGATCAAAAAATTTCGGATTAGAAAACTCATATGGAGAAAGAAATGGAAATGAAAAAATATGGAAGAAAATGATGGTAATAATAATGATAAGAATGATAATGAAGATTATAAAAATAATAGAAATAGGATATTTTCTTTTTCAATATCATTGAAACTTGATACAAAATCGTTGTTTCCCAATTAAGGCTATGGATGAAAGATATGATCGTTTGGACGAGGCACCACAAGGGCTATCTTTCCTCCCCATTTCGATTCATTAAAACTAATGAACTTCAACACCAGGACTGCGCTGTCTGTGACTATAATTTTTCGCCGTAGATAAAAGTCTTTCAGTATAAAGACACGAATGTTAATATCTTCCACTTTGAACCAAGTCTCTTGGGCAATGATCACTTATTTTCATCAACAGTAGATGTAAAGTTCATGATTATACAAAATGAACAGAATAAATCAGTGATAGGCCTATAATGTTATAATTAGACCTATCACTCTACTAATTAATGGTCGTGGCCATCAAATGGTCGTGGCCATTAATACCTGTGATGCTTCATCCAAGCATTCGCTTCGAGGACTGTGGAAAACCACGGAATACCAAGTTAGGATGGATAAAAAGGCGTTTGTTGATCTTGAGCTTTTTCTTTCAATTTCTTCTCTCCTTTTCTTCTTCGCTTCTTTTCTTGTGATGTTTGATTTTTTTTTCCTTCTCTTTCCTTTTTTCCCCTCATTCCATCATTCCTTCTTTTCTCATTCCATTTCATTTTTTTTCCTTCATTTTTTTTGTCCATCATTCATCCATTATCATTATTATCATTTTATTTTTCTCATTTTATTTTTCTCTTTTTTCCTTCCTCTCATTTTTTTCAATATTTTCATTTCCATTCTTCTTCTTCTCATTCAGTCAATCAATTGATCGATTTTTTCTTTTCCTCTCATCATTATAATTTTTTTCCATTTGATAATATTTTTGTTCTTCTTTTTCCAAATCCATTTTTGTTATTGTATCTGATTATTATTCGAACTTTTCATTTTTTCGTTAATTTTGTTTTCATTTTTTTTTGTTCTTCTTTCTTCCTCTCTTTGTCTTTCTAATCTTTCAATATTATATGCTTGTGAGTTCTTGGATGTCTGAGGGAAACCATGGAAAAGCATCATTCGGGATGAAAAAAATGTTCCAAGATGTTGATGTAGAGATATTGACGACGAACACATATTCCGGGTACAACTCTCCATTCAAGACTTCCTGGGGGGTGAAAACTTGTCAAAGCTCTCCAAATCATGGAATAACTCGACAATACATGCACCAAAGTGAGAGGCCGACAATCAACAAGCAGGCCTTGACTTGTTGGAGTTTTCGTCGAACAAACTCGATTTGCCAGACATGTGATCCACGTCTTACAGAGTTGTTTGGGACAGCTAGGAAAGAACGGCAACTTAGTGCAGTCAGAACTGCTTCTCGGTAAAATTATAATTCGTCGAGATAGTAAAAGGAATTCTAATTCTGAAATGTCTCTTATCGTCTGCCAGTACAAAGCTGCCATTAAACAATCCCTGTACAATCCTTGATTTTTCAACAGAACTCGGTGTTGATCAAGTGCTGGGCATACAAGTAGGTGTTCTGCATCTTGATCTTCCAGCTTGCACAGGGGACACATGGAACTTGCTTCAACTCCTATTCTCTTCAGATGTTTATATAGAAAATCGTGGCCAGTTTTAATCCTGAAGATCGCGACTGCGGTGGAACGAGGCAGGGTGTTGGAATATTTCGGTTTTTCAAGCAAATACTCCCATCTCTTTTCTCTAGCGACATCTTCTTGGGCCTGATTTATAATAGTTTTGGATTTGGTTTCGAGAATATTTTTGTAGGAAGCTATTGACATTGGTATTGAGTGCTGACTCTGTTTGGATCCCAATTTGGCGAATTCGTCAGCCTTTTCATTTCCTTCGATTCCGCAGTGACTTGGGATCCATTGTAAAATCAATGACCAACCATCCTCTATCAGATCGTGGGATAGTTTTTGACATTGATTGGTGATTGAACAATCAGTTGCCTCTGATGTTATAGCTTGAATAGCTGCTCTGGAGTCGACAAAAAACACAATTTTCCGAGGAATGGTACACTCGCGTATCAACTTGAATGCCATCTTAATCGCTTCCATCTCCCCATCAAAGCATGAACCATATCTTCCCGCTGCAGCCGATTTTTGGAAGATGGTGCTGTATACTCCAGCACCAGCATTCGATTGAACAGCATCTGCCGAACCATCGGTGATAACATGAAGCCACTCATTTGAAGGGTATAAGGTATGTATTGTATGTGAAGACAGTTGTTTCAGTGCGAATACATTCATCGTATCTTTCTTATTCATCTCGTTAATCAGCTTTATTCTCGTCTTGGGTAATAAAATCAACGACGATGAAGGAGGTGGAAAAAGTTTCCCTAATGCCACGTCAAATTCTATCTCAAACTTCGTCTTCATGTTGTTGACAGCAGCACTGAAACCTATATGGATTGGTATTCGTAACACTGGTGACTGATATGATCTATATATATATATATATATATATATATATATATATATATATATATATATATATATATATATATATATATATATATATATATATATATATATATATATATATATATATATATATATATATATATATATATATATATATATATATATATATATATATATATATATATATATATATATATATATATATATATATATATATATATATATATATATATATATATATATATATATATATATATATATATATATATATATATATATATATATTATATATAGTATATATATATATATATATATATATATATATATATATATATATATATATATATATATATATATATATATATATATATATATATATATATATATATATATATATATATATATATATATATATATAATATATATATATATATATATATATATATATATATATATATATATATATATATATATATATATATATATATATATATATATATATATATAT
>OZ023327.1:8557370-8582965 GCA_964007535.1 Brachyptera risi | reverse complement strand
TATATATATATATATATATATATATATATATATATATATATATATATATATATATATATATTTATAGATATATATAAATATATATATATATATATATATATATATATAGATATAAATATATAAATATAGACACTTGGAATAAGTGTCAAGTGACAACTTGCTGACAACTTGCGAGAGCAGCTCAGCGGAGTTTTGTACAAAATCTGTGAATCGTGACTGATTGCCAGTGAAAAAAAATGAAAAATCATAAAATATCATACACTATCGTATAGTGAGTTTCCCCATAGTTGCGTTGTAGGGAAACTGCTTACATTTCGAGAAGTAGGCCTATCTTCCATAATACTGTGAATCCATGAGCCAGTTGATCAGTGAGTGGGTGTGCTTGTGCCCCCCGGCCCCCCTGCCCCTCTGGCCCCCCTGGCCCCTGGCCCCCCTGGCCATCCCTCGTGGTCATTGTTTCGTGAAATACGAGCGTGGGTAGAAATAAATAAACATATCATTTGACAGTTATTCGAGTTATCATAATAATTTCTGAATCACAGTTGGGATTAAGAGCATCATTTAGCTTCAAACAGATGAAAAATAGTCCTTGGCAGTCTCTACTGTGGAAGTATCCAAATGAATTGAGAAAGAGGTCCCACCAACGTAACATCTATTCTGTATCATATTGCAATTGGATGAAAAACTAATTCGAAATGATCCTGAAAGCAGAGTTAATCACGCCAAACATTCTTATTGGGCTTTGCACTATCCACACACAACAGTGGGCCTACATGGCTCGATGGAAATGGTTTCATGGCTAATATATTGTCTGCCATCCATCAGAGGCTACAATTGATCTTTCCACATATGCTATCATGAAATTTGATTCGGTATCTAATCCAATAATTATCTGTATATCATATTTGTGATAGTTTCATATGTCACAATGTTAATGTTCTACGGTGATTCATAAATTGTGTCAAATTGCTTCTGGCGATACGTTTGTTGCGTGTGGGTGATGGGTTCTCAAGGGGCTGGGGTCTGGGTTCTGGTTCCTACCTGTTTCAGCACGGTAGTCAGAGGCGCGATGAGCGACCACGGAGAGGAAGTTAACGAGCACCGACAACGTGTCCCTATTAGGCACCGGAAGCAGCTGAATGAGGTGCTGGAGGGCCTCATGTTGAAGGCGACGGTTTCTGATTCCTGCCAAACACATCATTGCAATATTTAGTTCCATACATGGCGGTGCGTTAAACAGTGAACCGACTCAGATACTGATTGTCGTGACAGGTCTGGTACACTTGACAGCACGACCCACAGCTCACCATCACCTACAAGACAGTAAACCGCACCAGCGACGAGACAGCGACGAGACAGCGACGAGACAGCAACGAGACAGCGACGAGACAGCAACGAGACAGCGACGAGACAGCGTCGAGACAGCAACGAGACAGCGACGAGACAGCGACGAGACAGCAACGAGACAGCGACGAGACAGCAACGAGACAGCGACGAGACAGCGTCGAGACAGCGACGAGACAGCGTCGAGACAGCGACGAGACAGCGACGCGACAGCGACGCGACAGCGACGAGACAGCGACGAGACAGCGACGAGACAGCAACGAGACAGCGACGAGACAGCGTCGAGACAGCGACGAGACAGTGTCGAGACAGCGACGAGACAGCAACGAGGCAGCGACGAAACAGTGACAAAACAGTGACGAAACAGTGACGAGTCAGAGACGAGACAGCGACGAAACAGTGACGAGTCAGAGACGAGATAGCGACGAAACAGTGACGAGTCCGCGACGGAACATTGACGAGGCAGCGACGAAACAGTGACGAAACAGTGACTAGTCCGCGACGGAACATTGACGAGTCAGAGACGAGACAGCGACGAAACAGTGACGAGTCCGCGACGGAACATTGACGAGTCAGAGACGAGACAGCGACGAGACAGTGACGAGTCAGCGACGGAACATTGACGAGTCAGAGACGAGGCAGCGACGACACAGCGACGAGACAGCGACGAGACAGCGACAAGACAGTTACGTGGCAGCGACGAGAAAGCGACGAGACAGCGACGAGACAGAGACGAGACAGCGACGAGGCAGCGACGCGACAGCGATGACCAGAACCATGGGCACTGGATGATGGGTAGAGGAAAACGGTACAAAGTTCTCCAACAGCAATGTGCGCAGAAGTCTACAGAATGAGGTGAAATATCAATTCAAATGAGAAAAGCATGTATTTCTATGTGTACAATCATCAATAACATTCTGCTCAGTTGAATCCTGAACTGGACAAGACAAGTTGTATTCTGAACCAAAGCTCCTATCATTTCTCTCTCTGAAGCGCAGTCTCAACGGCATATGGCTGAACATCACGACATACACACTGCCTTCTGAACGGATCAGGCACACTGCCTTCTGAACAAAAGCTCTTCCCATTTCTCTCTGAAGCGCAGTCTCAACGGCATATGGCTGAACATCGCGACATACACACTGCCTTCTGAACGGATCAGGCACACTGCCTTCTGAACGGATCAGGCACACTGCCTTCTGAACGGATCAGGCACACTGACTCCCAGAGGGATCAGCCATACTGCCTTCCTGAGGGATCAGGCACACTGCCTTTCTGAGGGATCAGGCACACTGCCTTCCTGAGGGATCAGACACACTGCCTTCCTGAGGGATCAGCCTTACTGCCTTCCAGAGGGATCAGCCTTACTGCCTTCCAGAGGGATTAGGTATACTGCCTTCTAGAGGGATCAGGCACACTGCCTTCTAGAGGGATCAGGTACACTGCCTTCTAGAGATATCAGGTGCACTGCCTCCTAGAGGGATCAGGCACACTGACTTCTAACGAGATCAGGCACACTGCTTTCTGGAGGGATCAGGCATACTGCCTTCTGGAGGGATCAGGCACACCACTTTCTAGAGGGACCAGGCACACTGCCTTCTAGAGGGATCAGGCACACTGCCATCTAGAGGGATCAGGCACACTGCCTTCTAGAGGGATCAGGCACACTGCCATCTAGAGGGATCAGGCACACTGCCTTCTAGAGGGATCAGGCACACTGCCTTCTGGAGGGATCAGGCACACTGCCTTCTGGAGGGATCAGGCACACTGCTGGAGGGATCAGGCACACTGCCATTTAGAAAGAACAGGCACACTGCCTTCTAGAGGGAACAGGCACACTGCCTTCTAGAGGGAACAGGCACACTGCCTTCTAGAGGGAACAGGCACACTTCCATCTAGAAAGAACAGGCACACTGTCATCTAGAGGGATCAGGCACACTGCCTTCTAGAGGGAACAGGCACACTGCCTTCTAGAGGAATCGGGCACACTTCCATCTAGAAAGAACAGGCACACTGTCATCTAGAGGGATCAGGCACACTGCCTTCTAGAGGGAACAGGCACACTGCCTTCTAGAGGGAACAGGCACACTGCCTTCTAGAAAGAACAGGCACACTGTCATCTAGAGGGATCAGGCACACTGCCATCTAGAGGGATCAGGCACACTGCCTTCTAGAGGGAACAGACACACTGCCTTCTAGAGGAATCGGGCACACTTCCATCTAGAAAGAACAGGCACACTGTCATCTACAAAGAACAGGCACACTGCCTTCTAGAGGGAACAGGCACACTGCCTTCTAGAGGGATCAGGCACACTGCCATCTAGAAAGAACAGGCACACTGCCTTCCAGAGGGATCAGGCACACTGCCTTCTAGAGGGATCAGGCACACTGCCTCCCAGAGGGATCAGGCACACTGCCTTCTAGAGGGATCAGGCACACTGCCTTCTGGAGGGATCAGGCACACTGCCTTCTAGAGGGATCAGGCACACTGCCTTCTGGAGGGATCAGGCACACTGCCTTCTGGAGGGATCAGGCACACTGCCATCTAGAGGGATCAGGCACACTGCCTTCTAGAGGGATCAGGCACACTGCCTTCTGGAGGGATCAGGCACACTGCCTTCTAGAGGGATCAGGCACACTGCCTTCTGGAGGGATCAGGCACACTGCCTTCTGGAGGGATCAGGCACACTGCCATCTAGAGGGATCAGGCACACTGCCTTCTAGAGGGATCAGGCACACTGCCTTCTGGAGGGATCAGGCACACTGCCATCTAGAGGGATCAGGCACACTGCCATCTAGAGGGATCAGGCACACTGCCTTCTGGAGGGATCAGGCACACTGCCATCTAGAGGGATCAGGCACACTTCCATCTAGAGGGATCAGGCACACTTCCATCTAGAGGGATCAGGCACACTGCCATCTAGAGGGATCAGGCACACTTCCATCTAGAGGGATCAGGCACACTTCCATCTAGAGGGATCAGGCACACTGCCTTCTAGAGGGATCAGGCACACTTCCATCTAGAGGGATCAGGCACACTTCCATCTAGAGGGATCAGGCACACTTCCATCTAGAGGGATCAGGCACACTTCCATCTAGAGGGATCAGGCACACTTCCATCTAGAGGGATCAGGCACACTGCCTTCTAGAGGGATCAGGCACACTGCCTTCTAGAGGGATCAGGCACACTGCCTTCTAGAGGGATCAGGCACACTTCCATCTAGAGGGATCAGGCACACTTCTATCTAGAGGGATCAGGCACACTTCCATCTAGAGGGATCAGGCACACTTCCATCTAGAGGGATCAGGCACACTGCCTTCTAGAGGGATCAGGCACACTGCCTTCCAGAGGGATCAGGCACACTGCCTTCTAGAGGGATCAGGCACACTGACTCCCAGAGGGATCAGGCACACTGCCTCCCAGAGGGATCAGGCACGCTGACTCCCAGAGGGATCAGGCACACTGCCTCCCAGAGGGATCAGGCACACTGACTCCCAGAGGGATCAGGCACACTGCCTTCTGGAGGGATCAGGCACACTGCCTTCCAGAGGGATCAGGCACACTGCCTTCTAGAGGGATCAGGCACACTGCCTTCTAGAGGGATCAGGCACACTGCCTTCTAGAGGGATCAGGCACACTGCCTTCCAGAGGGATCAGGCACACTGCCTCCCAGAGGGATCAGGCACACTGCCATCTAGAGGGATCAGGCACACTGCCTACTAGAGGGAACAGGCACACTTCCATCTAGAGGGATCAGGCACACTGCCTCCCAGAGGGATCAGGCACACTGCCTTCTAGAGGGATCAGGCACACTGCCTCCAGAGGGATCAGGCACACTGCCTTCTAGAGGGATCAGGCACACTGCCTTCCAGAAGGATTTCAGAAATTTGATCCACTTTGAGCCCATGATGACAAAAGATGAGCCGAGAGCCGTTGTTACAATCGGCCCATGTAACCTCCGATTCAGGTCTCCCCCTTATTCCGGAAAATGTATTGGTTCCAACGTTTTGATGTATGGTGAAATTTTGTCTACTCACTAGAAGAACGCCATACATGCGTTGTTAGACGAGCGCATAGTAATAGTATGTCGACTTTTTTGCCAAACTTTTGTCTACATTCGCCAAGTGGGTGTCATTCAAGTTATGAATGGGTGAAAACTGCTTCGAGTGGTACCAATTTAGCACATTTCATGGTTTTTCTTCAAAATGGCTGATCCGATCAAGCTGGAAGTTTTCAGAAATGTGTATCAGAATGTAACTCGACTACACGCGGAATTTCATTTTTTTGGAAAATGAAAATTTTCTCTTTTTTCCGCTGTGTTATCTATTCTGATGGGTATTTTTGAAATTTCTAAAATTCATAAGAGAAAAAGTTACCATCCTATAATGTCACAAAACTTTACAGATCTAAGTTAGATGAGGAACCATGATGAAAAGAAGTTTGAAGTTGATAGCTGTAGCCGTTTGACCTGTGGATAACCGACAAAAAACATAAAAGACAAACAAACAAACAAAAAACATAAAAACGAACACCAATTTTTTTCAGTATGTCAAATTGAATTCTCGCTAAAGCTCGTCTAATGAATGGGTAAAAACCGCTTCGAGTTGTACCAATTTAGCACATTTTATGTTTTTTTTTTCAAAATGGCCCACCCGATCAAGCTGAAAATTTTCAGAAATGTTCATCAGAATGTAATTCAACTTGACGCAAAGTTTCATTTTTTCGCGAAATAAGAATTTTTTTTTTTCTGCTGTGTTATCCTAATGAGTATTTTTGAAATTTCTGAAATTCATAAAAATAAAATTTACCACCCGATAATGTCACAAGACAATACAGCTCTAAGTAAGATGAGGAACCATAACGAACACAAGTTTGAAATGATAGCTGTAGTGGTTTGACCTGTGAAAAACACAAAAAAAAACGACAGAAAACATTAAGAAAAACAAAGAACAAAAAAAACAACATAAAAACGAAGACCTTTTTTCTCAGTATGTAAAATTGTATCCTCGCTAAAGCTCGTCCAATGATTTCACGTTGTGTGAAGAACACTGTTCATTGATCATTATGGACTACAACATCATTTGCACATAATTTTCTTCTAGAAATCTCATACCTTTTTATCTTTCCAATATCGAATGGATTTGAGTGTTAATTTCCTATGATTTCTCTTTTTTGTTCCATTGCCAAGTTCTGACAATTAATCATTTGTTGTATGTTGCGCGCACACAAGAATTTGTCGTAATGCGGGCTTCATTATGATTCCGTCAGTTTATTCTTTTACATGGCAGTTTTACTTATATTACCTCAAACTTGACTTTATTTTATTATAATTATTGTCAGCATGGATTTTGTCTGTAGGTCAAGTATTTATAAGAATAAAAAACAATGTTGAATTAAGATTGATTGCACATGACATATTATCACATACATTTGACGCTTCTTAAAGTGATGAATGCCGAAGAGCATGCTATCATGTCCGGACGAACTGTGGACTGACTGCTCACTGAGAGCTGGTCTTAAATACACTATGAGCGCCTTCAACCTCCCTCCTCACCACACATGCCAAATGGTACAGGAAACTGCGTGACAGAATCAATTTTTTTCGCTCCAATTTTTGATAACCAGGAAAACGCCATATATGAGTTTTTAGACGAGCGAATAGTAATAGTATGTCGACTTTCATGGCCAAACTTTTGCCTACATTCGCCAATTGGGCGACATTCAATTCAGAAATGGGTAAAAACTGTTTCGAGTGGTACCAATTCAGCACATTTTATAGTTTTACTTCAAAATGGCCCACCCGATCAAGCTGAAAGTTTTCAGAATTGTGTATCAGAATGTAACCCAACTTCACGCGAAATTTCATTTTTTTTTTTAAAATAAAACTATCTCCTTTTTCCGCCATGTTAGTCTAATGGGTATTTTTGAAATTTCTAAAATTCATAAAAAAAAGTTAAGGCCACGACCGCTTCCTTCCCACTATCCTTCCCACTACCCATAAAAACCTTCATCTCATCATCCCATCATCTCATTAATCATTCATCCGACGCCAATAGATCTTAGTAATCATTACAGTGCGTCGTTAAAACCCAATAAAAAAAAAAAAAAAAAAAAGTTAACATCAGATATTGACACAAAACTATACAGATCTAAGTCAGATGAGGAACCGTAATGAAAACAAATTTGGAGTTGATAGCTGTGGCCATTTGACCTGTGGAGAACCGACAAAAAACATAAAAAAAAAAAAACATAAAAACGGACACCAATTTTTTTCAGTATGTCGAATTGAATCCTCGCTCTAGCTCGTCTAACTATGATAATAGGTTGAGTATAAGTCCTCTGCGGGAAACCGCGCAACCACCCTTTTGGGGGGGGGAGGGGTTAGGTCGACACGCCACTAGTCACATATTTTGACAGGGTGGGCCGGTCGCATGACCACGTATAGGAATGAGGCTCGTGCTCTTCAACACGTATGTCGTCACACACAGGCTACTTGAGTAGGCCTACAACAACGTCTACACCTACTTCCATTTGCTTACTTTGCGTTTGAACGAATGCCGTGTACAGCTCTCTGCAGAGCAGAGGGTCTGGTAGATCCCTGAAGAACTCCTTGAGCAGCGTCGCGTAGGAATGAGGCTCGTGCTCTTCAACACGTATGTCGTCACACGCAGGCTACTTGAGTAGGCCTACAACAACGTCTACACCTACTTCTATTTGCTTACTTTGCGTTTGAACGAATGCCGTGTACAGCTCTCTGCAGAGCAGAGGGTCTGGCAGATCCCTGAAGAACTCCTTGAGCAGCGTCGCGATCACGTGGGGGCAGGTGTCTTCGCTCAGCACGAAGTCTAGGAATGAGGCTCGTGCTTCTCAACACGTATGTCGTCACACACAGGCTACTTGAGTAGGCCTACAACAACGTCTACACCTACTTCTATTTGCTTACTTTGCGTTTGAACGAATGCCGTGTACAGCTCTCTGCAGAGCAGAGGGTCTGGTAGATCCCTGAAGAACTCCTTGAGCAGCGTCGCGATCACGTGGGGGCAGGTCGTCAACACGTATGTCGCCACACACATGCTACTTGAGTAGGCCTACAACAACGTCTACACCTACTTCTATTTGCTTACTTTGCGTTTGAACGAATGCCGTGTACAGCTCTCTGCAGAGCAGAGGGTCTGGCAGATCCCTGAAGAACTCCTTGAGCAGCGTCGCGATCACGTGGGGGCAGGTGTCTTCGCTCAGCACGAAGTCCTTCCCACAGTCGATCTCTTCTCGCAACTGGTGAGGCATGACAACCATTCATTAAGAAATACTAGGAAAACGCCATATAAGCGTTGTTAGACAAGAGGATAGTAATAGTATGTCGACTTTTCTAATCGCTACAATTGCATTGAAGGAAATGTATTGATTTGCTAGCGAAGCGAAGAAATATTTTCGAACAAGCAGGTATCAAAACAATAAAGCAAGAAGCCAAGTTGAATTCTCACTCATCATAACTTATATACATACAGTTTTATTATTTTACAAGACAACTTCTCAGTCTAGCGAAATAGTGTATTACCGGAACAATACCGTCACATATGGTTTATTAGACGAGCTTTAGCGAGGATTCAATTTGACATACTGAAAAAAATTGGTGTTCGTTTTTTTTTTTTTTTTTTTTTGTTTGTTTTTATGTTTTTTCGTCGGTTCTCCACAGGTCAAACGGCTACAGCTATCAATTTCAACCTTTTTTTCATCATGGTTCCTCATCTAACTTAGATCTGTATAGTTTTGTGGCATTATCGGATATCAACTTTTATTTTTATGAATTTTAGAAATTTCAAAAATACCCATTAGAATAACACGGCGGAAAAAAAATTGAAAAATTAAAATTTTCCAAAAAATTGAAATTTTGTGTGAAGTTGAATAACATCTTAATACACATTTCTGAAAATTTTCAGTTCGATCGGGTCAGCCATTTTGATGAAAAAACATGAAATGTGCTAAATTGGTACCACTCGAAGCCGTTTTTACCCATTTATAACTTAAATGTTACCCAATTGGCAAATTTAGGCAAAAGTTTGGCAATGAAGTCGACATACTATCACTTTCCGCTCGTCTAACAACGCGTAAATAGCGTTTTCCTAGTATGAACTCAATATGAGAATTCATATTGAATATTGATATTTAAAATGAAGAGAGGGTTCGATAACTGCTATACCAAATAACTTCACAGAGGGTTTTCGTAGTTTTCCTCTGTAGCATAGATGAATATCGAAATGGTTCCCAATAAATAGGCCAGGACCGCTTCCTATACAATATCATAAATACTTGAAAATACCTCCATCTGATCCTTTTCATCTCATTCATCATTCACCGATCATGTCACCGACATTTATAGAAATACGAAATACATTTCACACGTTTTGAAGGAAATCTTAGGAAAACGTTATTTTTGGTTTCATAGCTTATATTTCGCTCCTTGCTCCCCTATCAACGAATTATATGTAATAAATATGCTTTTCCCAGTTCGTTATTAAAACATATTTGAGGCAATCCTCATGATTGCCAAACTTTTGCCCACATTCGCCAATTGGGGGATATTTAAGTTATAAATGGGTAAAAACTGCTTTGAGTGGTATCAATTTGGCACATTTCAAGTTTTTTCTTCAAAATGGCTGACCCGATCAAGCTGAAAATTCCCAGGAATGTGTATCAAAACGTAATTTCACTTCACGCAGATGCTCATTGTTTTGGAAAATATTTTTTTTTCCGCTGAATTATTCCAATGAGTATTTTTAAAATGTCTTAAATTCATAATAAAAATGAAAGTTACAACCCGATAATACCACAAAACTATACAGATCCAAGTTGGGTGAGAAACCATGATGAAAAAAAGTTTGAAGTTGATAGCGGTATAGCCGTTTGACCTGTGGAGAAGCGACAAGAAAACATACAAAAACAAAGAAAAACGAAGAAAAAACGAACACCAATTACCAATCTCTGTCAGTATGTCAAATTGAATCCTCGCAAAAGCTTGTCTGACATATGAGCTTCACGAGCACACGAAATAAAGTTTCCGGTTCGCAACATATAATGCCTTTTATCAGGCTCATGTTTGGTGAAAGTTGAGGTTAGGTGGGTGAGGTTTGTTCCGGTGAATGTACACTAGGAAAACGCCATATATGCGTTGTTAGACGAGCAGATATGTTGATTTCCAAACTTTGGCCTACATTCGCCAATTGGGTGACATTTAAGTTACTAGGAAAACGCAATACATGCGTTGTTAGACGGGCGGATAGTGATGGTATGTCGACTTTTTTGCCAACCTTTTGCCTACATTCGCCAATTGGGTGACATTTAGGTTATAAATGGGTAAAAACTGCTTCGAGTGATACCAATTTAGCACATTTAATGTGTTTTTTTTTTAATGGCTGACCTGATCAAGCTGGAAGTTTCCATAAATGTGTATCAGAAGATAATTTGACTTGGCACGAAATTTCATTATTCGGAAAATATATTTTTTCCGCTGTGTTATTCTAATGGGTATTTTTGAAATTTCTGAAATTCATAAAAATATAAGTTACCATCCGATAATGCCACAAAACTATACAGATCCAAGTTGGATGAGGAACCACGATGAAAAGAAGTTTGAAGTTGATAGCTGTAGCCGTTTGACCTGTGGAGAACCGACAAAAAACATAAAAAAAACATAGAAACGAACACCAATTTTTTTCAGTATGTCAAATTGAATCCTTGCCAGAGCTTGTCCAACAATCATTAGACGAGCCTTAGCAAAGATTCAATTTGACATACTGAAAAATATTGGTGTTCGTTTTTATGTTTTTTTATGTTTTGTTTGATTTTATGATTTTAGTTGGTTCTTCACAGGTCAAACGGCCACGGCTATCAACTTCAAACTGTTTTTCATTATGGTTCCTCATCCAACTTGGATCTATATAGTTGTGTGGCATTATCGGGTGATAAGTTTCATCTTCATGAATTTTAGAAATTTCAAAAATACCCATTAGAATAACACAGTGGAAAAAAGAACATATTTTTATTTTCCCTTGGAATGGAATTTTGCGTGAAGTTGAATTAAATTTTGATAAACACTTCCGCGAATTTTAGGCTTGATCGGGACAGACATTTTGAAGAAAAAATATGAAATGTGCCAAATTGGTACCACTCAAAGCAGTTTTAACTCATTTATGACTTAAATGTCACCCAATTGGCGAATGTAGGCAAAAGTTCAGCAATCGACATATCCGCTTATCTAACAACGCATATATGGCGTTCCCTGGTATATTTCACATTATATACTAGAAAGATGCCATATATGCGTTGTTAGACGAGCGGATATGTTGATTGCCAAACTTTTGCCTACATTCTCCAATTGGGTGACATTTGAGTCATAAATGGGTGAAAACTGCTTCGAGTAGTACCAATTTAGCACATTTCATGTTTTTTTCATCAAAATGGCTGACCCGATCGAGCTGACAATTTCAAGAAATGTGTATCAAAATGTAATTCAACTTCACGCAATATTTAATTTTCTCGGAAAATAAAAATAATTCCTTTTTTCCGCCGTGTTATTCTAATGTATATTTTTGAAATTTCTAAAATTCATAGGAATAGAAGTTACCACCCGATGATGCCACAAAACTATACAGATCTGAGTTAGATGAGGAACCATGGTGAAAAAAGTTCGGAGTTGATTGCTGTAGCCGTTTGACCTGTGGCTGTGGGGAACCAAAAAAAAACGAGCACCAATTGTTTTCAGTATGTCAAATTGAATCATCGCTAAAGCCCTTCTGATTATTTCTCGGTATTCAAAAATATGTACTAGGTTTCGCCAAAACGAACTTTTTTCATTTTCCATCTGAAGAATTTTGAAGATTGAACATATTTTGTTCAAAATTCTGTAAATGCGGTCACCTTCGTTTTTGATTATCAACAGAATGCAAACACAA
Source organism: Brachyptera risi (assembly GCA_964007535.1). NCBI lineage: Eukaryota > Metazoa > Arthropoda > Insecta > Plecoptera > Taeniopterygidae > Brachyptera > Brachyptera risi. The sequence goes on along the minus strand of OZ023327.1, from coordinate 8,570,668 downwards.
TCATATCGATATCTCAAAAATCACGTCCGTGAGAGTTTGCGGCGTGGAATACGAGCGCCTGCGGCCTCTTAACAGGTGAAGATACGCTCTCAAGACATTGCACTCGCATGCTGGATCAAAGTACATTTCTAGGTTCACCTCCACCCCCCACTCCACATCTCAGAGAAGCGAGGTTGCAGCCCGGCATGCTTGTGGCACACTCTGGCGGTCAGGGGATTGAGCTGGTTATAAGGAAGCGGAGGGAAGTGAAGAGACGACTGAAGGAGCGAGGTTGCAGCCCGGCATGCTTGTAGCACTCTCTAGCGGTCAGGGGATAGAACTGGTTATAAGGAAGCGGAGGAGAGTGAAGAGACGACTGAAGGAGCGAGGTTGCAGCCCGGCATGCTTGTGGTACTCTCTAGCGGTCAGGGGATAGAGCTGGTTATAAGGAAGCGGAGGCGAGTGAAGAGACGACTGAAGGAGCGAGGTTGCAGCCCGGCATGCTTGTAGCACTCTCTAGCTGTCAGTGGATAGAGCTGGTTATAAGGAAGCGGAGGAAAGTGAAGAGACGACTGAAGGAGCGAGGTTGCAGCCCGGCATGCTTGTGGCACTCTCTAGCGGTCAGGGGATTGAGCTGATTATAACTTATAAGGAAGCGGAGGGGAGTGAAGAGACGACTGAAGGAGCGAGGTTGCAGCCTGGCATGCTTGTAGCACTCTTTAACGGTCAGGGGATTGAGCTGGTTATAAGGAAGCGGAGGCGAGTGAAGAGACGACTGAAGGAGCGAGGTTGCAGCCCGGCATGCTTGTAGCACTCTCTAGCTGTCAGTGGATAGAGCTGGTTATAAGGAAGCGGAGGAAAGTGAAGAGACGACTGAAGGAGCGAGGTTGCAGCCCGGCATGCTTGTAGCACTCTTTAACGGTCAGGGGATAGAGCTGGTTATAAGGAAGCGGAGGAGAGTGAAGAGACGACTGAAGGAGCGAGGTTGCAGCCCGGCATGCTTGTAGCACTCTTTAACGGTCAGGGGATAGAGCTGGTTATAAGGAAGCGGAGGCGAGTGAAGAGACGACTGAAGGAGCGAGGTTGCAGCCCGGCATGCTTGTAGCACTCTCTAGCTGTCAGTGGATAGAGCTGGTTATAAGGAAGCGGAGGAAAGTGAAGAGACGACTGAAGGAGCGAGGTTGCAGCCCGGCATGCTTGTGGCACTCTCTAGCGGTCAGGGGATTGAGCTGATTATAACTTATAAGGAAGCGGAGGAAAGTGAAGAGACGACTGAAGGAGCGAGGTTGCAGCCCGGCATGCTTGTAGCACTCTTTAACGGTCAGGGGATTGAGCTGGTTATAAGGAAGCGGAGGAAAGTGAAGAGACGACTGAAGGAGCGAGGTTGCAGCCTGTGATGCTTGTAGCACTCTCTGGTGGTCAGGGAATGATGAAGCGGATGGAAGTGAAGAGATAAGTTGTGGCTTACTTGTCGCACCCTCTTCTTGGAGCTGCTGATGCGGAACAGGCCCAGCGTGTTGAGGCCACAAGCCTCCAGGTGTCGCAGACAGGTGAGCACAATTAGGGGGACGGCCGGTTCCCGGTCACTCCCGCTTCCACTCCGGGACACGTCGAGCGTAGAGCAGGAGAGGGTGTCGAGCAGGCCGGGAACACTGCTGGCCAGCCGCTCCGTGGGCGACATCAGGGACTCACAGGAACCGCTCTGAAACATCCACATCACACTGCACGACTGACCACTCAAGATCAAACAAGCTTCAGCAATAATCACTCATGTATTGCTAGATAGAACGTACAATTAGGGAATATGGAGAGCATGTTATAACGGATAACACGGATTTCATTGAGATAATCAATGGGTAAAATCGACCTTGCAACACTGAGTCCCGCGATGCCATCCATCTTTGTCGGAACGACCTGAGATTGGCATCGCAATGTCTTGTGTGGACAGACCATTGCCCATGACTATAGCTATTGGGTCGTACCGATAGTTTGTCACTCGGAAGTCGAGAGTAGGAAGTGGGACTTGCGAAGAAGGGAGACCGGGGTGCAAGTGGTATTCTAGCCAACCGTTGAAGCATAAAACCATACACGAAAAAGAGTATAAATGATGTAACCGTTCGGGATTCAAATGATCATTCGAGCATAGGTTATGAAAAAAGTTAATCACTAGTGTTATTATATTATAGTATATTTGAAATAATTTTGGAATTTGTTTGACCAATACATATTTAAGAGTTCTATCATTACTTCCATACACTCGATACCATTTCTTTCATTGTTGAAAATTATGATATCAATTCTTCATTACTGTATACAATCATTATTATATAAAAAAAAAAATCAAAAATTCAAAAATTCATTTTATTCTGTTACAGAAATTACATCGTTCATTTCATACATTGTTATAGGCCTCTTGAAGGGCACAAAAAAACAGATACGAATAAATACTTGAAGTTCAAAACTTGAACACAGAAGCAATTAATTTTAAAAGTAATGTACAGTATACAAAGAAGGTAACAGTAATGACCAATGAAAAAAATAATTCAAATGGTAATAGTACCCATTCAATAATCAGCTTTTATGAATGAATATTGTAGATAACCTGATGCATACAGATCAATAACATCATACAAGATAGAAACAAAATAATACAGAACAGAAGCCCGCTTAAGAATATAATATTCTTGTGTGCGGGCTGACAGTAATTTATATTACAATAACAGACTTCTAGTAGCTGCAAATTTGGAAAACAAAGAAATTTATAGATAGGTGTTAAATATATTATCATGATGAAAGATTGTGATTAGTGTATAGGTATCATCTTGAAATAAATTAAACATTTTGAAATATTCTTATCTAGTCGAAATAACAGAAAAACACATTACGCAGAGCCTTTTATCAGGTGATTAATTGATTAATATATTTGAAAAGTGAAACTGAATGAGTTTAATTACGATGAGTCTTATAATTTAATGGATAGGGCTACAAAAAAATATGTAAACAGCTGAAAATCGTTTATGCATTTGTGTTGCATCTCTATGTATGCATCAGAACCTAGGAGCAAGAATGAAATTATTCGAAAATTGAATATTGAATTGAATTTGATCGAGACTTGTTGATCTCTTCATGTTTGAACCTCGACATGTTGAACAAGCATCCACCTCTGATCACCATTCACGTTGTGCAATAATCAACCTCTTCCATACCCTATGAGCCCATCTCTATCAGATCCGAATCGGTATTGGTAAATAATCATGTTTGATGACAAATAATGTTGTGCTTGAACGTGGGGAGGTTTTTATGCTAATGTATGGTGCTTTTCTCTGTTGATATGCTCCGAATCATCTGCCCTTTCGAAATCTGAACATCACCATTCATCAAGAATAGAAACCATCCTCTTATCAAACTAGTCTGGTCCAGCTTGGATGCTGTGACGATTTCATACTTCAATTTCAAACAGACCAACGTTGATAGTCTCCAAACATTATCACCTCCGTTTCTTCAACCGAGGTCACAAACCTTCTTGTTGATGCGAACCCTCGAGAAGGTACACACATTAAGGCACACGCCTCAGTCATTCAGTTTTGAAATCACAAAAATGGACAATAAATGGACAAAAAAACGAGTTGTTCATATGAATGTATGTATGGAAGTTCTGTGGTATACTGTATTCATTCATTTTTCATTCAGGGGACTTCAAGATCGATGTGTTTGCAGTTTATTAATACTTGAGACATTCCACCAAAGATTTTATCGGTGAATCGTTTTTGATGAAAATTGCATTTATTATTGGAGTGCTTTTTTGTGGTGAGTGGAAGGCCACTACTCGTTTGTTCTGATCCAACTTCATACTGAGTGCAGCATTGTAAAATTATCCCGAAATGTTTCCTAATAGTTCGTACCGGTGTCGGGCGGCGTCGGGCGGCGTCGGTGTCTGAACGACGCGTGGCCCTCTGACGTGGCGCACCAGATACCTGGACGTCCGATTAGCCAACATACCTCCGCTCTGACGTCGACGTGACGACATGCCGCCACCGTCAGGCTATAAATATTCGAATGACAGTAAAACTAATTCTGAACGGAATGAAGATATGTTTGGGCCTTGTCTAGTTGATGATGTGGCGTCTTGCCCTCTTTGTGAGCCGTAGTTCAAGGGGATGAGAAAGATGGAATGATGGAGGAGAATGGCGGGAAGTAGCACTCAACCAGGTGTGGATATATTGATGTTTATACTGTCAGCTGTGCTGTCTGTCAATATACTTCTTGCACCAAACTCTCTCTCGCCGGTAGTGTTTTGTTGATATTATCGTATTGTAGACAATAACCAATCAAAAGTACAGTAGTAGAATGTGGGCGTGATGAAATGAAGAGTGACCACCGTGGAGTGAAGGTTGTTTTGTTCAAGTCTATTGGCTACGGAGAGTAAAATAAGATTTCAAGTGACGAACCACCTCAATGAAACCTCAGTGGAGACGAGTTCAATGGTTGTGTGACAACACATCAGCGTTGCGGCTTCATTTCATAGTCCATGCGGAGAGAAGACAAATTTCAAAAAAGATCGATAACCTTTCCCTCAATGGAATAAATATGTCAATAATTCATCAATGTGTGGCATACAAGCCAGAGTTATCCCCTCCGATTTCCATCTTCCTCATCTATTCTTCTCATTCTAATTTTTTCATATTGATTTCATATTTTTCACTCTCAATAATGATAGTAATAACAACGATGGTGATAGCCAGACCCGCATAGGGCATGAGTTTTTGGGAACGTCCTTTCACTTATCATCACCTCATAGATTCATAATCACCTGCTCATTCGTACCCCCGTATAACCAAGCAATTAGTGGGGTCGTTATGCAAATAATATTCATGCATTCATTCGATGATAATGATGTATTTATTCAGAAGAACCTTTGTACATACATAAAATGTACATGTTCATAGAATATATTCCAATCGGGTCAATAGATGTAGAATATATGTATACAAGTGACCTAGAAATCACAGTTTCGAAGTGCAGATTTTGCTTCCCCGTGAACAAGAAGTCAAACGTGCAGAAGTGCAGAAACAGGATAATACCTCAATTTGGGGTGTGATCCACAAGTCTAGAAATGTGTGACTGTACGGAAGATATCAACGAATGAAACTGTTCAAGAAGATCTTCCTCTCTGGCGTAATGGGTAGCGCGTCAGACCGGCAATCTGGAGATCCGGGTTCAAGTCCCGGGGGAGGTCGCAATTTTTAAACAGTTTTAAAAATCATACAATTATAATAACCTACTGGTGGTCAACCAGAAAGCTATTGAAATCATATATATATATATATATATATATATATATATATATATATATATATATATATATATATATATATATAAATGAATATATATATATATATATATATATATATATATATATATATATATATATATATATATATATAAATGAATATATATATATATATATATATAGAGAGAGAGATATATATATATATATATAGATATATAAATAAATATATATATATATGAATATATATATATATATATATATATATATATATATATATATATTCATATATATATATATATATATATATATATATATATATATATATATATATATATATATATATAAATATATATTCATATATGTATATGTATGTATATTTATATATATATATATATATATATATATATATATATATATATATATATATATATATATATATATATATATATATATATATATATAAATATTTATGTATATATATATATATTATATATATATATATATATATATATATATATATATATGTATATATATATATATATATATATATATATATATATATATATATAGAGAGAGAGAGATGCATGTATATATGAATATATATAAGTATATATATATACATACATATATATATATATATATATATATATATATATATATATAGAAATATGAATATATATATATATATATATATATATATATATATATATATATATATATATATATATATATATATATATATATTTATATAAATATATATATGAATATATATATATATATATATATATATATATATATATATATATATATATATATATATATGTATATATATATATATATACATATATATATATATATATATATATATATATATATATATATATATATATTTATATATAAATATATATATATATATATATATATATATATATATATATATATATATATATATATATATATATATATATATATATATATATATATATATATACATATCCATGTATATATATATATATATATATATATATATATATATATATATATATATATATATATATATATATATATATATATATATATATTTATATATATATATATATATATATATATATATATGCATATATATTTATATGGAAATAATGAATATTTCAGAGTGAAAACGTATATATTTCGAATGAATCAATTTATTCAAGGAAACCTGACGTTCAACTGGATTGCACCAGTCTTCATCAAAGGACAGACACAGTCACGCCGAACCAACAAACCGACGCAACCCTCAATGAACCTTGGTTTGAGGATTAGAGGTCCTGATGTCCTCTGTAAGGTGAATATGAATGTACATCAAATTAGGACAGTCGCACTGTCACATCGCTCAAAACCCTATTATTGTTTGATTGATTGATTGATTGATTGATTGATTGATTGATTGATTGATTGATTGATTGATTCGATGGAAGTTCGTGGCATGAAGTTGAGAAGATGCATGTGAACAGAGCAGCTGGAAGAGAGGTTTGAACCAAACTTCTGACCTGGAAAATTTGGATGCTCCTCCATATATCTCTCCCTTCTCCTTTCCCCCACCCCTCCATAGCGACCGATCAAACTCGCGCAACTTGTTTGTATTAAAGAGAATGTTCTTACCTCCTCGCCTTTGGTCGTGTCCATCAATGAGCTGAAACTGGTGCGACTGCCATGGTCTGACTGGTGTCTTAGGTCGGCCTGGTCGTCGTCCATCCTGCCCCTCAGGGGGCTCTCGTGCCTGCTGCCCCCAAGAGGGCTCTCGTGCCGGCTGCATCGCGAACCTCTGTCGTTCTCCAGGCACTGGCTGATAGGAATGCCGAACACAAAACCTCCACCTATGAACAAAGAGCGTGAAGAAACGCATCAGTATCGTGTGCTCTTCACTCGGCATCGATCCTCTCTGTGAGTGTATCTCTGTAAGTGTCTCTCTGTCAGTGTATCTTTGTCAGTGTATCTCTGTCAGTGTCTCTCTGTCAGTGTATCTCTGTCAGTGTATCTCTGTCAGTGTCTCTCTGTCAGTGTCTCTCTGTAAGTGTCTCTCTGTCAGTGTATCTCTGTCAGTGTATCTCTGCCAGTGTCTCTCTGTAAGTGTATCTCTGTCAGTGTATCTCTGTCAGTGTATCTCTGTCAGTGTATCTCTGTCAGTGTCTCTCTGCCAGTGTCTCTCTGTCAATGTCTCTCTGTCAGTGTCTCTCTGTAAGTGTATCTCTGTAAGTGTCTCTCTGTCAGTGTCTCTCTGTCAGTGTATCTCTGTCAGTGTCTCTCTGTAAGTGTATCTCTGTCAGTGTATCTCTGTCAATGTATCTCTGTCAGTGTATCTCTGTCAGTGTCTCTCTGTAAGTGTATCTCTGTCAGTGTATCTCTGTCAGTGTATCTCTGTCAGTGTATCTCTGTCAGTGTCTCTCTGCCAGTGTCTCTCTGTAAGTGTATCTCTGTCAGTGTCTCTCTGTCAGTGTATCTCTGTCAGTGTATCTCTGTCAGTGTCTCTCTGTAAGTGTATCTCTGTCAGTGTATCTCTGTCAGTGTATCTCTGTCAGTGTATCTCTGTCAGTGTCTCTCTGCCAGTGTCTCTCTGTCAATGTCTCTCTGTCAGTGTCTCTCTGTAAGTGTATCTCTGTAAGTGTCTCTCTGTCAGTGTCTCTCTGTCAGTGTATCTCTGTCAGTGTCTCTCTGTCAGTGTCTCTCTGTCAATGTCTCTCTGTCAGTGTCTCTCTGTAAGTGTATCTCTGTAAGTGTCTCTCTGTCAGTGTCTCTCTGTCAGTGTGTCTCTGTCAGTGTGTCTCTGTCAGTGTATCTCTGTCAGTGTCTCTCTGTCAGTGTCTCTCTGTCAGTGTCTCTCTGTCAGTGTATCTCTGTCAGTGTCTCTCTGTGGGTGTCAGTCTCTGTCAGTGTATCTCTGTCAGTGTCTCTCTGTCAGTGTCTCTCTATCAGTGTCTCTCTATCAGTGTCTCTCTGTCAGTGTATCTCTGTCAGTGTATCTCTGTCAGTGTCTCTCTGTCGGTGTCTCTCTGTCAGTGTCTCTCTGTCAGTGTCTCTCTGTCAGTGTCTCTCTGTCAGTGTATCTCTATCAGAGTCTCTCTGTCAGTGTCTCTCTGTCAGTGTCTCTCTGTCAGTGTCTCTCTGTCAATGTCTCTCTGTCAGTGTCTCTCTGTCAGTGTATATCTATCAGAGTCTCTCTGTCAGTGTCTCTCTGTCAGTGTCTCTCTGTAAGTGTCTCTCTGTCAGTGTCTCTCTGTCAGTGTCTCTCTGTCAGTGTCTCTCTGCCAGTGTCTCTCTGTAGGTGTCAGTCTCTGTCAGTGTATCTCTGTCAGTGTCTCTCTGTCAGTGTCTCTTTGTCAGTGTCTCTCTGTCAGTGTCTCTCTGTCAGTGTATCTCTGTCAGTGTATCTCTGTCAGTGTCTCTCTGTAGGTGTCAGTCTCTGTCAGTGTATCTCTGTCAGTGTCTCTCTGTCAGTGTCTCTCTATCAGTGTCTCTCTATCAGTGTCTCTCTGTCAGTGTATCTCTGTCAGTGTATCTCTGTCAGTGTCTCTCTGTCAGTGTCTCTCTGTCAGTGTCTCTCTGTCAGTGTCTCTCTGTAGGTGTCAGTCTCTGTCAGTATATCTCTGTCAGTGTCTCTCTGTCAGTGTCTCTCTGTCAGTGTCTCTCTGTCAGTGTCTCTCTGTAAGTGTATCTCTGTCTGTGTCTCTCTGTCAGTGTCTCTCTGTCAGTGTCTCTCTGTCAGTGTCTATATGTCAGTGTCTCTCTGTCAGTGTCTCTCTGTCAGTGTCTCTCTGTCAGTGTCTCTCTGTAGGTGTCAGTCTCTGTCAGTGTATCTCTGTCAGTGTATCTCTGTCAGTGTCTCTCTGTCAGTGTCTATGTGTCAGTGTCTCTCTGTAAGTGTATCTCTGTCAGTGTCACTCTGTCAGTGTATCTCTGTCAGTGTATCTCTGTCAGTGTATCTCTGTCAGTGTCTCTCTGTCAGTGTCTCTCTGTCAGTGTCTCTCTGTCAGTGTATCTCTGTCAGTGTCTCTCTGTCAGTGTATCCCTTGTATCTCTGTCAGTGTATCTCTGTCAGTGTATCTCTGTCAGTGTATCTCTGTCAGTGTCTCTCTGTCAGTGTATCTCTGTCAGTGTCTCTCTGTCAGTGTATCTCTGTCAGTGTATCTCTGTCAGAGTATCTCTGTCAGTGTCTCTCTGTCAGTGTCTCTCTGTCAGTGTATCTCTGTCAGTGTCTCTCTGTCAGTGTCTCTCTGTCAGTGTATCTCTGTCAGTGTATCTCTGTCAGTGTCACTCTGTCAGTGTATCTCTGTCAGTGTATCTCTGTCAGTGTATCTCTGTCAGTGTCTCTCTGTCAGTGTCTCTCTGTCAGTGTATCTCTGTCAGTGTATCTCTGTCAGTGTATCTCTGTCAGTGTCTCTCTGTCAGTGTCTCTCTGTCAGTGTATCTCTGTCAGTGTCTCTCTGTCAGTGTCTCTCTGTCAGTGTCTCTCTGTCAGTGTCTCTCTGTAAGTGTCTCTCTGTCAGTGTATCTCTGTCAGTGTATCTCTGCCAGTGTCTCTCTGTGAGTGTATCTCTGTCAGTGTATCTCTGTCAGTGTATCTCTGTCAGTGTATCTCTGTCAGTGTCTCTCTGCCAGTGTCTCTCTGTCAATGTCTCTCTGTCAGTGTCTCTCTGTAAGTGTATCTCTGTAAGTGTCTCTCTGTCAGTGTCTCTCTGTCAGTGTATCTCTGTCAGTGTCTCTCTGTAAGTGTATCTCTGTCAGTGTATCTCTGTCAATGTATCTCTGTCAGTGTATCTCTGTCAGTGTCTCTCTGTAAGTGTATCTCTGTCAGTGTATCTCTGTCAGTGTATCTCTGTCAGTGTATCTCTGTCAGTGTCTCTCTGCCAGTGTCTCTCTGTAAGTGTGTCTCTGTCAGTGTCTCTCTGTCAGTGTATCTCTGTCAGTGTATCTCTGTCAGTGTCTCTCTGTAAGTGTATCTCTGTCAGTGTATCTCTGTCAGTGTATCTCTGTCAGTGTATCTCTGTCAGTGTCTCTCTGCCAGTGTCTCTCTGTCAATGTCTCTCTGTCAGTGTCTCTCTGTAAGTGTATCTCTGTAAGTGTCTCTCTGTCAGTGTCTCTCTGTCAGTGTATCTCTGTCAGTGTCTCTCTGTCAGTGTCTCTCTGTCAGTGTCTCTCTGTCAATGTCTCTCTGTCAGTGTCTCTCTGTAAGTGTATCTCTGTAAGTGTCTCTCTGTCAGTGTCTCTCTGTCAGTGTGTCTCTGTCAGTGTGTCTCTGTCAGTGTATCTCTGTCAGTGTCTCTCTGTCAGTGTCTCTCTGTCAGTGTCTCTCTGTCAGTGTATCTCTGTCAGTGTCTCTCTGTGGGTGTCAGTCTCTGTCAGTGTATCTCTGTCAGTGTCTCTCTGTCAGTGTCTCTCTATCAGTGTCTCTCTATCAGTGTCTCTCTGTCAGTGTATCTCTGTCAGTGTATCTCTGTCAGTGTCTCTCTGTCGGTGTCTCTCTGTCAGTGTCTCTCTGTCAGTGTATCTCTGTCAGTGTCTCTCTGTCAGTGTATCTCTATCAGAGTCTCTCTGTCAGTGTCTCTCTGTCAGTGTCTCTCTGTCAGTGTCTCTCTGTCAATGTCTCTCTGTCAGTGTCTCTCTGTCAGTGTATCTCTATCAGAGTCTCTCTGTCAGTGTCTCTCTGTCAGTGTCTCTCTGTCAGTGTATCTCTGTCAGTGTCTCTCTGTCAGTGTCTCTCTGTCAGTGTCTCCCTGTCAGTGTCTCTCTGTCAGTGTCTCTCTGTCAGTGTCTCTCTGTAGGTGTCAGTCTCTGTCAGTGTATCTCTGTCAGTGTCTCTCTGTCGGTGTCTCTTTGTCAGTGTCTCTCTGTCAGTGTCTCTCTGTCAGTGTATCTCTGTCAGTGTATCTCTGTCAGTGTCTCTCTGTAGGTGTTAGTCTCTGTCAGTGTATCTCTGTCAGTGTCTCTCTGTCAGTGTCTCTCTATCAGTGTCTCTCTATCAGTGTCTCTCTGTCAGTGTATCTCTGTCAGTGTATCTCTGTCAGTGTCTCTCTGTCAGTGTCTCTCTGTCAGTGTCTCTCTGTCAGTGTCTCTCTGTAGGTGTCAGTCTCTGTCAGTGTATCTCTGTCAGTGTCTCTCTGTCAGTGTCTCTCTGTCAGTGTCTCTCTGTCAGTGTCTCTCTGTAAGTGTATCTCTGTCAGTGTCTCTCTGTCAGTGTCTCTCTGTCAGTGTCTCTCTGTCAGTGTCTATATGTCAGTGTCTCTCTGTCAGTGTCTCTCTGTCAGTGTCTCTCTGTCAGTGTCTCTCTGTAGGTGTCAGTCTCTGTCAGTGTATCTCTGTCAGTGTATCTCTGTCAGTGTCTCTCTGTCAGTGTCTATGTGTCAGTGTCTCTCTGTAAGTGTATCTCTGTCAGTGTCACTCTGTCAGTGTATCTCTGTCAGTGTATCTCTGTCAGTGTATCTCTGTCAGTGTCTCTCTGTCAGTGTCTCTCTGTCAGTGTCTCTCTGTCAGTGTATCTCTGTCAGTGTCTCTCTGTCAGTGTATCCCTTGTATCTCTGTCAGTGTATCTCTGTCAGTGTATCTCTGTCAGTGTATCTCTGTCAGTGTCTCTCTGTCAGTGTATCTCTGTCAGTGTCTCTCTGTCAGTGTATCTCTGTCAGTGTATCTCTGTCAGAGTATCTCTGTCAGTGTCTCTCTGTCAGTGTCTCTCTGTCAGTGTATCTCTGTCAGTGTCTCTCTGTCAGTGTCTCTCTGTCAGTGTATCTCTGTCAGTGTATCTCTGTCAGTGTCACTCTGTCAGTGTATCTCTGTCAGTGTATCTCTGTCAGTGTATCTCTGTCAGTGTCTCTCTGTCAGTGTCTCTCTGTCAGTGTATCTCTGTCAGTGTATCTCTGTCAGTGTATCTCTGTCAGTGTCTCTCTGTCAGTGTCTCTCTGTCAGTGTATCTCTGTCAGTGTCTCTCTGTCAGTGTCTCTCTGTCAGTGTCTCTCTGTCAGTGTATCTCTGTCAGTGTCTCTCTGTCAGTGTCTCTCTGTCAGTGTCTCTCTGTCAGTGTATCTCTGTCAGTGTCTCTCTGTCAGTGTATCTCTGTCAGTGTCTCTCTGTCAGTGTATCTTTGTCAGTGTCAGTTTATGTCAGTGTCAGTCTCTGTCTGTGTCAGTCTCTGTCAGTGTCAGTCTCTGTCAGTGTCAGTCTCTCTCAGTGTCTCTTTGTCAGTGTCAGTCTCTCTCAGTGTCTCTCTGTCAGTGTCAGTCTCTGTCAGTGTCACAATGCACACAATGCTGTTCGTAGCTTTCACAATGGACTTTTTCCCAAGAGAATATGCCATCTAGCGACGATCGTTCGAACTAGAACGGGATGTTATCACTCGCGTTTGAAAGTCTCATGCTGCCAATGCCACAATTGATCAATATTACTGTGCATAATTTTGAACGTATTCACTCCCAATATGATGGTGGTTTCAACAACCATATTCTCACTATATTTCAAAAGATGTACACACCGTCAGAGTGAGTAGAATGATAGATAATGCAAGATAAATATCTTGGTGTTCTGTTTTCAACCCTGTGGATTAGCGTGCCGATTTTCAGAACAGTTCCGAAACTCCCAGTATTCTATACCAGCCATCTCGGCCACTAGAAGACGGGACGCGCCTGCGCATTTTTTTTTGAGAATAATATATTCTTCTCGAAGTAGTTCGGGTAGCCCACATCCCACCGAAAATTCCTGACGGGTAAAAACTTGGAGCCAAGTCCTGAAATATTTCAGAAACCACAAAAACTTCCTGATATAAAAGATGTGGAATCAAACTGTATGCCAATTGTAACTTATGTTTCATCAATACGGCCTGGAAAATATCACGAAAAACATGGCTCATTGCCCTCCACGTCCCCTCATATAAAACCAACCCGAATTGATGTGAAATGCATGATGCTAAGAAATGGGTAACTTCACGTTCCTGACACAGGGAAACGTAATATGAGTCGAGAAAATGTTTAATTAATGCATGGTCCTAGTAGACTCTGTCGCGTTA
>OZ023327.1:8537370-8552370 GCA_964007535.1 Brachyptera risi | reverse complement strand
AGATATATGGTTTTTGAACAGAAGCAACCAGGTCCGGATTCACGCACAGGCTGGCAAGGCTGAAGGCTAGGGGCGCAAGAGCCCAGGGGGCACTTGGGCTTCTCAGGGCTTCTATATTTCTGCTTCAAATGAAATGAAATGATATCAAAAAATGCAACACGAAGTTATATCATGTGGTCAAAAATGAAATCAAAAATATCACGAACCTATATACAATGTTAACCAGGTAGTCAAAAATGGAATCAATAATATCACGAACCTATATACAATGTTAACCGGGTAAACCAGGTAAATGAACAGTCGTGAAAATTGTGTTGCTGGATATTAATTGTGATAATTAATAGGCTATACAGATGCATTCAAATCGATATTCAACCATACCTTGTTATTAGGATTTATGTGAGCAACATTTGAACTGAAAAATCAGTGAAATCTGTTTTGTGATGCCAAAGTTCTGAAGAATAGTGAGTTTTGGAATTTATTGAAATCATCATTTTTGATTAATGTTGGTTTTTTATACACGGCCATCCTGAAACAACTTGGCCTGATTTCGAAGTCACGGCCATCTGGATGACTATTGACCAAGGTGTATGATAATTATTGACCACTGTATCAAGGTGTATCAAGTAAGTTTTCAAGATGACGACTGAATTGAAGAAAGTAACGAGGGGAAGACCAAGATTGGGGCTGAAAACCAATAATGGGAATGAGATAGTGTTGAGTACGGTATCATTGCTGGAAGAATTGAATGTAATTTGTGGTATGAAGTGTGGATTGAGAATTAAGGTCAAGGACAGAGTAATACAATGCTATATTGAAAAATGTTCGCAATGGTGGAATATAGCGTGTGTTAATATAAGTAATGCACAATACAAGTGTATTCAAAGTATATCAGGTTTGAAGTGGAGCTGTGGAAAGTGCAGGGAAAGAGAAGAAAAGAAGAAAAGGGAAGCATGCGTTGAGGAGAAGAAGAACGTCAACAAGAGAAAAAACGAGAATATACCCAAAATTAATATGAATAAGGAAGAAGAGAATGGGAAACAATTGAAGCAGGGAAAATATATAGAACAAAACAAAGTTAAATGTTTGAGAACACTGAATATTGAAGGAGAGTAAAAGCAGCTGAAGCTGAAGATTAAGGAACCGCAATTGTAGAAAATTCTAGAAGAAGTGAAAGACAAGAAGAACGTCAGTAAATATGGTGAAGTTGAAATATCATGTATGTATGTGATTTTGTACAAGTGAACCTGTATTAACATGTATTCATGAAATATAGAAGAATCAAAGTCAACAGAATGGCTGTTGGGAAGCTCAACAATAATCCAGATGGCAGTGTGTCATGCGATTCGGGTGCTCACAAGCTCACAAGCTCACAAACTATACATTCAGTTCTAGACTCACTTTGTAGTATCGTCTATACTCCATATTATTGATACATACATCACATACGTATCATGTTTATATAAATACAATATTTATATGGATATATGAATGTATAATCCATATGAAACTGGAAGCAAACTATTTCTCCACGTGTTGAGAATATTTAAAGACTGCAGCATATCAAAAGTGGGGCAACAGTGATATACAAACTCCGGCTATCTAAACACTCACAGTTCAAAAAGTAATTTATTGATCACGCTTGGAAAATGATTAACATCATGTTTGATTGTGAACAGCATCTCCCGCATGTTTCTGTTCCATATACCGGTAGCAGATAAACAGTCGGCAGCTCTGAGGTCTGCTGCTGCAGGTCCAGACTGGGACAAAAGAGGCCAAGGAAGGGGGCGGCGTTTTAACACAAATTAAAACATTTGTGTTAACAAGTGTTTGGTTATCTCTTTTGGGGTTTTAAATAATGGTTGGATAGGGTAAGGTTTGTGTCAAATGAACGATCGAATGAGCCGGTAAGTGAGGGTTATACAGGACCTAGTTTGATCCAATCCAAAATTTGAATTCCCATTCAAATAAAGTCTAGGCCTACGCACATTTAACCGCTGACTTTTTTATGGACTAGGGCCTATGCCTGGAGTGTGTATGCTCATTGACTTCTAGTCTTAGTGCGTATAATCATAGAGTAATGGAGTTTTTCATAAGATCTCATTACCGTACTCTATGGTATAATGTCTGCTAAAGCAATAAGTCGCTTAAGGATGTTTTTTAATGCTTTTTCAATCTCCGTATTATGTGTCCGCATCCATGTAACTGTTTGAATAAGTATTTGGAAGTTGAGCAGGTCCATAGGTCTACATCTTTTTACTCCTGACATTATTATCCTGTAGGCCTATAACTAATCATTACAACCAGTCATTGTCATCCATATTTTCAGGTACAACTTTTTGCCAGATATGAATTGAGTACCATCATGGATTGGAGGACGTGGGGGACTGTTCGAAGAATGATAAATTCACACATCGACTGACTATTACTCAATCAGCGCACTGCCAGGACATGGGGATGGTCGATTGTATTCACTACCAATGTTATGTGGTACGTTTAACGACTCTTTGCCTACTACATTACTTGATATTATCCATGATGCCACGTAGAAGGGAGACTTGGGTTGTTTTTCAATGTGTGGCTCATGGATTTATTTTTGTACCATAAATATTTTTATATACTATACCGGACAAGCTTAGTTGTCAAAGTTGTCTACAATATCAATGATAATGATAATAAGTCTTTATTTCTTTCAAAATGTCACAGCACACTTAGGTATGGGCCTACATAGTTACAAACATAGTTGGCATTTAAAGAAAATGGCGAGGTTCGGTGGGATGCTGCCGCTCTTCCAACTAACCATGGTTAATAATATAGACAATAAGATATATAATAATAGAATAGTTGTAATAAGAAAACACTCAGAATATCTTGAAATGAGAAAATATAGATATCATTCATTTTTAAAACTAAGAAAGTGAAGCTATGGAATTTAAACACTGACAACTAACGACATGATTGAATAACTTAGGCCCGGTATTACCAAGTCCAGTTAGTCTTTATCTGACAGTTCAAACTGATAATCACCATGGTTACCCATGCTATTTGTTTTCACCAACTCTCAGATAAATACTAACTAGCTTTGGTAATACTGGGCCTTATAGTGAACAATCTTTTCATATGAATTGAAACTTCAGAATGCATATCGCATGATAATACATTCTGATTTTAACTTGTAAGCGTAATAATTACCAATTACTTGGGTGTAATTCAACTTTATCATAGGCCCTACCATATAAACAATAATACTATATGGTAGGCCTATATGAAAAATTACAATGAAAAAAGTCTTTAGTTGAATCTAAGTAGGCCTACTCATAATCAAAATATACATTTAAATAACAATATTGAAAATAACCCAAAAGTGAGTCTTTCTGGGTTTAATTTTGGGCTCGAGTATGATATTGTTTCCTGTTGGTTCAGCAACACCTTATATTCTTATGTGAATTAACCTAATGACTTAATTTCCTTCATTTGTACTGGCAATTTGTTCCATAGTTTAGGGCCTATTATAGGTAGTAAAGTATGGTCCTGACTTGGTTGTGTGATGGGTGTATGCTAGCCCTTGATTCTTGTTTAATCTAGTGCTGTGACTGTGCAAGTCATTTGTGAATGTGAGTTTATTATAGAGATATAAAGGAGATTTATAATTTATTATTTTGTATATTCTTACAATAATTGTAATATTCTCACATACTTACACTGAACACGTGACTACTTACAATCCTTTCAATATTGCATTGTAAGCTAGCTCATAGTAGATAATGTAGATAATTTTGTTTAAGGGTAATTTGTTGTATTTCTTGTTTTCTCGATAAAAACAGAACATACCTGGTCCAATGTTATAAAATGTTATGAAAGTATACATTTGTGGACTCTAGATTTCTCACAGTGAAACCAACAGATACATTGATGCTAACTTGAACTACCGGTACCTACATTTGTTTTGCAGGAGAAGTTCGTTCATCTTCTGTGTCGGCCATGGATAGTGACGTTGAACATGAGATGCAAGAATACTTCCAACACTCATTCCGACGCTTGAAGATGGAACAAAGAAGGCTACGAATTCAAATAGGATCCACTAAACTATGGCAGTGTAATGATGTTTCTCAAAAAGCTGTTACAATTTCGTTTACTTCATTTATTGTCATTGAAAGTGCAATGAAAATGAAAATGCCGGTACCGAGCGATTCCCTACTCTTCGGATTTACAACAAACTTGAAAAATGTTTGAATTGGCATCCCACTGGGTTACCCAATGTTCTCAACAATATTTGAAATGATAGGCCTACATTGAATATTGTGAGTTAACATGGATCTTCATTTGTCTGGCCTACATGTTCAGTGCATCTTAGTATTACCCATTTTCAAGATTAATTAGTGTTGCAGTGGGCCTACCTACCCAACTTTTTGAGTAGGTGATCTACAGTTGTGGTATTTGTTTGAATCTATAATGCATCACCTTGATCTTGCCACTAGGTCTATTCATTATGAATTGAAATTGAGAATCAAAGTTGACAACACACATTGTAAAAACTTGCCACAAATGTTTTCTCAATTTGATGCATTCTTTCTAACCATCTCTCAGCTTATCGCAGTAAACATTCAGGTGCTGATTCATATCTGTGTCTAGTAGGCCTATAGTTGTTACAGTATCACAGTTATTCTCATACCGAGCAGGTCAACTTTGCTTCACTGTGTGGTAATCGGCCGTTCTTGGCCAGACTTTGTTCGTCCTTGGTTACAAGTAGATTAAGCAGACATTTGAATAAGTGTTCGGTTAACTGCACTCGTAGTGTAGTGGAAAGGCATTCGCTTCCAGTGCGAGGGGGCACGGTTTCGATTACCAGCCCACTCTACTTATTCATTTTATTTTAAACATAATTTAACAGTTTTTGACCATAGGTCGATGGTAGGTGAGTTTTTGTCATCCTAATTGGTTGAAATTGTTTTCATTGAAATTGCTTTTTCTTCAAGTTCAACCGCACAACCACCAGACGAACTTGACCAAGTACGTCCGAATGCCTCACATTGAAGCAGGGTAATTGACCCACTGCTGTAGTTCTCGTATATATAATGCCATTCTAACTCACAATAGGCTTGTAGGCCTAAGTCTACGGACCTGGCGAAACTTTTTAGATTTCATGTACCATACGTAGGCCTATTATTCTTCACCAAATAAGCCCATAATCAGAGGCATGAAATTAAAGCATCAATTATTGGATGAGCGAAGTGAAGATTCAATTCCACCATATCCGGAAAAAAGTGCCTTTTTTTTCGTGCTCTACAGGTCAAACAAAAATTCAAAATCAATTGGAACTTGGCACACACAAGTGTCCTTATCCAACTCGATACTGTATAGTTTTGAGGCGCAATCGTTCAAACCACTTCTGAAAAACATCATTTCAAAATTTTCAAAAATCGCATAAGATTAACCCAGAGGAAAAAATTCGTCAAAAATATTTCCTTCGAGAGAATTCAAATTCTCATGAAATTTCAATACCATGATTATACACCTTAATCCGAACTTTCAGTTCAATCAAATCAGCCGTTCCGATGTGAAAAAATATATAATCTATTTTTCTTCAATCACTCACAGCTATTAAGAAACCAATTGAGTCCAATCAACAGGTGTCACAATCAATTGTAAACGATTGAAACAAAGCCTTCCTTATTATCATATAAATTGATTCACAAATATGATGGCAGTGACATAATTGTTTGGATCTCAAGATGTATATATAAATAATCAACCCGAAGATATAAGTTGATATAAGTGGCTCATCCATCAACACGGAAACACATAACGCGTTTGCCTAGTTTAGTTTCGTAGCATTAGCTATTCCAAAAATAGCATATAGCTTCGGTCAAATTTGAAATTAGAAGTAATTTAGCACCAAAAAGTCATTGGGGAAATGTAAAGATTCCGAGATAAATAATGTACGCCTGTATTAGAAGCTATTTTCGACAGTATTCTCAGCTTGAGCAGTGAGCAAGTTCTGAAAAGACAGTACGTTTATACATTCACGTCGATATGCCCCACATTGAAACACTAACTGAACTTTACAGAATAAAAGAGCATACATAGTATGTGACTGCCACAGGCCAACGAATGTTGATAAATATTGTATTCAAACAAATTGGAATGGAGGATTTCGAGTTTGCATGGCACTTGATTCCAATTCGGAAAAAAAATGAGTAACAGACAATGTTTTTAGGAAAATTGCTATTTTCTCACGAATAGCGCTTATTTCTTGTGAATTTTGATTTATCGTTGTAAAAGGTATAGGCCTATATCGCTTCAAATTGAAAAAAAAAACTTGGTCTTGAATTGTTTTGAACATCACAAAACATGAAGAAAACATCAAATATTATGGTTTCAGATGACTCAATTCTATAGATCTTATAGCTAATACTGAAATTTCATGCCTCTATACCTATGATACTATACATTTTCATTTGTGATAAATAATGACCCCCTCTGATGGTTAATTTCATGTCAAATAGAGAAATTAATTTGTGTTCATAAACTGCATTTTGTATCGCAACTGTTTTTCAGAGATTTTTGAAACCCACTAAAACATACGTTTTTCAAAAAACTCGAGTGGACGTGGTTTTGTTGGGTTCTTGCAAAGCAAAGCAAAGCAAAGATGATTAATCATTCATAGGCCTACCCAATGACTAAGTTAGTTAATGAGTAATTCATTAACCACAACGATTCATCCAATCAATTTGATAACATTTCGGAGAGAAACAGAATTACGCTGCTAGTATTGTTACTTTTAGATGTAGGGCCACAGTTGGTTTGAAATTTCAATTTATTGTTCTGTCTCAATTGTTATATTCTACTTTCATGTATGCTTAAACATGTATTTCATTTTTGAAATTCTATTCAACATGTAGGCTATTATTCAATTGTGAAATAGTAGGGCTGTGACACAGTCACTTGAAAAAAAGGTAGAATTTTGTTTAGAGCATCACTTGGAATATTCTTTTTCTTCATAGGCCTGTTTTCTATATACAAAAAAATTGTATATGAGCTCGTAAGACGTGATGGAATAATTCAAATTCTGAAAATATCTATAAAGAAGCACAATTCTTGTTGTGTTGTATGCCGATATTCCAGTTTGGTGGGCCTATCTATGGAGGAAATACTACTCGAAAAATAATCATCTTATTTCATTTGAGGGTCATTCCATTTCAAATCAAGTGACCCATTTTCATGTCTGTCTTCGATTTTTGTAGGCCCACATACTGTTGTTGATCACAGTAAGAAAGAATGTCAATATTTCCTAGCTCAAATAGGCACTAGGCCTACTTGAGTTACTAGCAAAAAAAAATCAGGGTACACTTCGTAACATACCACTAATTTTATCTTTTGAACCGTTTGACTTGAAATGATGATTTATTCTGGAATCATGATTTTCTATTCAATTTCATCATGTTTATATTTTACATGTCACCATGAAAAATGTTCGAGATGATACACAATTTCGACTTTGCTGTCCATAAATGATGTAACACAATTTTAGAGTATATCGCCCCCCTCCCCCCCCCCCCTCGTCCGAGTTGGTCACAGAGATGATGACCCCCCCCTCCCTTCAATGATATCACAATCCAGCCAATATTTATTCCCCCCCCCCCATGAAATTATTCATGCGAATTGGTAAAAACTGGCATCGGGATATTGAAAAAATGTTTTCCTAGATTTTTTAGAAAATGCACCTTTTTCTAAGCATTGTAAAGCATTTCAAGCATTTTTTCGAGAATTCTTACAACAACATTGTAATGATCGGTAACATGAACAGGTACAACACTATCAGCACCACTCATCACCACAACAGCATCAGTCACTGGTCCAGTGATTTTGTGCCCACTCTGATATATCGCCCACTAATACACCTATTGAATCCCAATTCAGAATTTGTTGCTTCACGTCTTGTTCAAACTCTGTTTCATCTTTCTCGTTTTTCTCTTTAAAACTCCTCCACTTTTAATTTACTCCGGCTTGTATGACACAATATATCTTCTTCGAATCAATGGATTCGTTGGTGTGAATTGAAAAATAATTGATACAAATCACATGGCCTGGACGACATTTTTGACAAACTTGACCTCTATAAATCAAAGCAATTCACATGTGAGACTGAGAGATGCAATGCAATAAACTTGACAGAACTAAACTTTCAAAACTCAAAGAAAAGAACAAAGAAGTTCAATCACAAAGATAAAAGTATTCACAGCCACCTAAATTCTGCATTAAAATATAATTTCATACTAGTTATATGGCGCCAACTTATTATTCCTGAAAATTGAAAGAAACGAATAATATGTAGTGTAAATGTGGATGTCAAATTAGTGTATACCCCCCCCCCCTCCGTCACCCCTTGTCACACATTGTCACATGGTTGGTGCCCCCCCCCCCACGAAATGTGGACGTAATTTATGGACAGCCCCTTTGAATGAGTCTTGCCCAAAATGGGAATTTTTTCAAATAAAAAAAAGCCTTATCACATTACTAACATGTGTACAAAGCAAGATTCGAAGTGACCTCTCTTGGGTTGGGAGGTAGCCTATGGATTAAGAACCCCTCAATAGTGTCGGTGAACTGTATCAAACCAACAGTCCAACCAAATTCCATAAATTAGAAACTTTGGTAATCTACAACAGATATAGACAAAATATCATGTGAAATATTGAAACAATGTTCATCGTATATAAGTGAACCACTTTCGTTTTTGATGAATGAATCAATTGAGACAGAAGAATTCGCAAATAAACTCAGAATGACTGAAACTATACCGATATACAAGAATGTTGACAATTGAGATCAATGAACAATAATTATCGTCCAATATCAATACTTTTCTTTAATCTCCAAAATATTTGAACGAATAATGTTTGAAAGAGTGTCATCATTTTTCGAATATAATAGAACGCTAACGAATGCTCAACATGGTTTCAGGAAGAACAGAAGCACATCTTCAGGAATAATTCCTTTGACTGTGACAAAGTGCTTGACGCAATCAACGATGAAAAAAAAGTAATTTGCATATTTTGTGACCTGTCGAAAGCTTTCGACTTGGTTCAGCATTCGCTATTACTCAGAAAGTTGTAATATTTTGGGATACGAGGTGTGGCATTGAAATGGTGTTAAACTCATTAAGAAGACAGATCCCAAGTGATTGAGGTAAAACACAGCAATTATTCCACGGGACAACAAGAAATTCTTTCATCTGATTCAAAAAATACTGTATGTGGGGTACCACAAGGGAGTATCTTGGGCCCCCCTTCTTTTCCTGATACATATATTAATGACCTTTCAAATAATATTTTCACAGCGAATCTAATACTCTCCGCAGATTAGACAAATGTAGAAGTGAAATCCAAAAACGTTGAAGATTTGTAAATAGTGACAATCAAACCATTGCATTGCTCAACAATTGGTTCTCTGTGAATAAATTGTACCTTAATCAGTTAGAAACGAAACTAATGTTCTTCGATACAGAC
Organism: Brachyptera risi; assembly: GCA_964007535.1. Taxonomy (NCBI): domain Eukaryota; kingdom Metazoa; phylum Arthropoda; class Insecta; order Plecoptera; family Taeniopterygidae; genus Brachyptera; species Brachyptera risi. The sequence goes on along the minus strand of OZ023327.1, from coordinate 8,542,861 downwards.
ACAATACCTGGTACAAGTATGAAAATACTTGAAGGAAACAGCGACATGCTATTCTCAGACTGTACAACATTTTTAGGTTTGAACATTGATGATAAACTCAAATGAGTATACCATATAAACATTCTTGCCTCTAAACTCACAACATCTTGCTACGCACTCAGAAATATGGCAAAGCTGACCGATTTGAAAACTTCAGTAATCATGATATATCATGCTTATTTCCATTCAATTATGAGTTACGGTATTGAATTCTGGGGAAACGCCTCCGGAAGTGAAATGATATTTCCAATACAAAAAACTGCGATACGGATAATTACCAAAAACAATTGGAGGATATATATTTTACACGATGAAAGTAGAACCAAACAAATCACATCGATCACAACTAATATTGACATGCCCAAAACTGATAATTCAGCATTGGATGAAGACGGTGATAAAATGGTGATCATGCCCAATTATAAGAGAAAATTTCAAGAACTCAAAATTAGGAATGTGGCGTCCACGTATATATACAAAGTGCTCATGTTCACACCAACTGATAAGAAAGATTCTCCTTCCATTGATCGTGCACACAATAGGCCTACTGGGAGTAAGAATCGAATACATCTAAACAAACATAACCGTTCACTATACGGCAAAGGTCTCCAAAGTTTAAATTTCAGGAAGTAAACTTCTTAATATTCTCTCAATAAGTATTGGAATTCTACTCTTGAATCAATTTGAATCGCTCCTCAGGGAGCACCTCACAATTAATAGTTTCAATTATGTGCAAAAGTTTGTTGATGCTGTATTTCAGTAGATTATTATTACTCATTAATTTACTTGTCTGTGTATCGACATATTCGGTAATTCGTTTTCTTTATTTATGATTCAACTGATTATCTATATTATGAAGCTATCTATATGATTATATCTATATATCGGAGTGTCTATATTATAGTACAAGATCTAATGATTTATCTTAACTCTGTATCGATCAATCTGAAATAATACAATTAGTAATTCGTTGATAAATCATGATTGATGGCTACTGACATGCTCAATTGTAATGCCATTCATAAGTTATATTGTGAAATATTTCAATCGTGTACCGATTTCCTCGAAAGAGGGTTGAAGGAATAAATCTACCACTACTACTACACAAATCTAATAATGCATGGAGATGAACATAATAGGGCAGTAAAGTAGGCTGTGGCGCGGAAGGATAGGGTTCTAATTCAGGTTCATTCTTATGGGTAATAGCACGCACATAATTTTAAAACTGTCATAACTTCTAAACTATTAACACTACGGCTAAACCAGTTAGCCTACAATGTTCAGTGAACTGTTATCTTCACGATGAGACACATACATTGTATTGAACGCCTGGTTAATTTGAACAATTAGATGATAAAAAACATGTTGTAATTGCAACGTCGAAAACTAACGATAGCATTGCGCGTGGGAGTGCACCCACATGACGGTCAAAGCTTAATGTTGCAACATCTGTTTTGCGATTATGCCAAGCGATACCTACCAAGCAGCTAGCAAGTTTCTTGAGAACACGGCCACTGTGAGAATTCCGATGCAACTATCTCTCTCTTTCGTTCGCTTGGCGACATCGCAATTAGGCTACAGCATAATTTTTATCATCCAATTGTTCAAATTAACTAGGCGTTACAATGTATGTGTCTTATCGTAAAGATAACGGTTTACTGAACATTGTAGGCTAACTGGTTTATCCGTAGTATTAATAGTTCAGAAGTTATGACAGTTTTAAAATCATGTACGTGCTACTACCCATAAGAATGGACCTAAATTAGAACCCTATCCTTCCGCCCCACAGCCTACTTCACTGCCCTATGGTGAAAACTGTTGACAAACAGATTGATCCTCAATTATTTCTTTAATACGCCGATGTGAAATTGACAGTACACAATCTTATGATATACTAGTCACACATTGTTCGATTCACAATTTATTTTCGAGATTATATCTATAGTCTTCATGTGAAATGGATGTAAGCCAATATGACAGTAATGCTGGACAATATATTTTAACAATTTGGATGGCTCGCAGGAAAGTTGTGGTTGTGAGCGCCTCATGGAACGACCAAAAACAGTGTCCGGATGTTGTACTTACATTTGTCCTTGTCAGTGTTGTCTTTGCCTCTGGCCGAGTCGAAGAAGCCGGTGGTGAGGGCCTTGCGCTTCAGGAGGTAGGCGCGTCGCTTGGGCTTGTGGAACACGGCACCAGCACTGTCTGATAACAACAAATAACATTCAAATATCACAACAACTTCATTCAGCCAATCATATATTCTTTACAGATGAGAAAAAAATCTATCAAAAAGTATCTTTATATGTTGCAGACGTTTGGAATCCAAGTTGGCAACGGAAAAGCAATGATCATATCAAAACACAGCTTCCGGTTAAATTATCACCATGAGTATCAAATACGTGCTCGCTCGAAGAACTTCAGTTCGTGGTATGTTTTCAACTTTTTTGAAATGATAGTCAAAAATCAACATATTTGCACTTGCTTTCATTTGTTCTTACGATATTTTCCCAGAGTGATATAATATATAATTATAATTTCCAATGAACGTAGCGACACTCATTGAGGTTTCATAGAGATAATCAGACTGATCGGTTCCACTGTTCAAGTAAGCCTCTTAAAACACTGCCGACGATACGGTTGCTACTTGGAAACAGTATAATAACAGCAACAAAATACGATCGATTCCAACAAGAAAAATCGACGTGATTATATTTATATTATCGTGAAGAAAAATCATCATTATTCGTATAAATAATCATGATGGAATAATGATATATCTTACCCAATCAATACATTATGGAGAAATCAAACTGAAGCAAAGGGATGCATTGAACAAATTTAGAAGTTTGATGATACAGTTGTGATGACTCCAATCTCTGAACTCAGGTCCAGCCCGTATTTATGTTCCTCTCTTATAGTCACATCTTTCTCCATAATATAATAGTTGTGATGACCCCAATCCCTGACCACCCTGCATTCACTAAGGATAACCCTCATTTCTGTTCCTCCCTTATAGTCACGTCTTTCTCCATAATATGATAGAAATCACTTTGGTTGATTTTAGTTTTCTCACCATTCTTATAATCTGGATGTACTTCTTTGACAGTGGTGTCTTGGTAAAAAGGGTGCAGTGGAAGGGAGGTTTCGCGGTAAATGCCGACAAGACAAATAGGCAGTCGATCTACGGACGCTTTTGAGTAACATCATCTAACGGTGCTCTGCTCCTCTTGTATTGTGTGAACATATAATTGAATGAACAGTATCTATCCAAAAAGTAATTAATGTGTGACATATTTTAATATAAGATCCCTCATTCTTGAGTCATGTGATGAGAGATCTTTTAGAGTTGAGAAAGTCTCGACCACGAGAGCGTTTGTTTGATGGAGATCGCATCAAGGCCTTAGCTGACCTATAGATGATTTCTAATGGGGGCAATTGGCCTATGTGATTCTTTTTTTTTCTAATTGTGCACAATACATCATCGTAGTATGAGGCACATTGAATATTTGCCACCCCACTGGCTCAAGCAGTCAAGCTCTGCTTTGGAAACTGAAATCATTTTGGGCATGGGTTGGACTCCTGCAAAAGCCATACGTTTTTGTGTACATCATTTACACATCATCTCAAAGTGTACCCCAACATATTCAAGCTGTTGGTGAGGTCAACCCCCCATTGGGTGGCGTGGAATAGCAGCAAGTGAAGTAACGGCAAATGAATCGTGTAACTCTGTCTTTTCAAAAGTGAACGAAAAAGTATATTTGCTGTTATTGCAAGGAATATCAGCAAATGATTTTTTTGCCCTTATTCTGCTGGAATAACAGCAAATAACAGTGTTTGCTGTTGTTCCAGTCAGATGTTTCGCACATAAATCCATTTGCCGTTATTCCATGGAATAACAGCAAATGGAATTTTCAAAAATATTCAACATTTTTCATTTACTGTTATAAAAATCAGAAGAAACGTAGCTCACTTAATTTCTACTTTTAATTTCCGGAAGAACGTCAAAATATGTATTTGCCATTATTCCAATCGGGATAACAGCAATATAAGTTCGTCATTATTCCAGTGGAACAACATCAAATGAACTTTTGACGTTATTCCAAATTCTTTGATTGACAGACTTTTGATAGACTTTGATTCTTTGTATTAGGACCCAAAATTGTATCTGCTGTTATTCCAATTGGAATAACCGCAGAAGGAGATTTGACATTATTTCAGTGGAACTACAGCAAAATAACTTTTGCCATTATTCCAGTTTAAAAAAGTCGATATTTGTATTCGCTATTATTCCAATTGGAATAACAGCAAATGAAGATTTGACGTTATTCCAGTGGAACAACAGCAAACAACGATTTGACGTCATTCCAGTGGAACGTAACAGCAAACAACGATTTTCCCTTTTCCAGTGGAATAATAGAAAATTAACGTTTGACATTATTCCAGTTTTGATATTGGGCAATTAATATCAAAATTTGTATCCGATGTTATTCCAAGTGCAATAGCAGTGAACGAATATTCTACGGTATTTCAGTAGTACAACAGCAAACGGACTTTTGCTGTTATTCTAGTTTTTTTTTGAAGCAGTAGGCTTATTTGTATCTGCTGTTATTTGCTTCACCGTATTTGCCTCACCGTGGGAGAACGGGTGACAAAATTGCCGGTGTTCGCATGAGACAATCTGTGTAACCCAAACCCAAGTTGACGTGAGTCGATCTCGTTTTGCCAAGTCGGCGAAAGTCGATTTTTGACTGTGAAAATGGGTCCTGGATTATTTCTTCTCATTTTTGTCGGGTATTCATCAAGTTGTAATCCGATTTTTCTTTGCGATGCCTCGAACGGTCCAGCTACCGTGCCGCGCGGAAGATTGACGCAGAATTTAAACTTCGTCGATAAGTTTTCCCGTGGAAATTTTTCATCTGAATTCATACGCAGAAGCAACACGATGATCGTGGCGAAGTTTCAGCCCGATCGGGTGATGGGTGCGGGAATGGCGAGCGTTTCACTTTACCTTCGGTGCGTGATAGTGCGAGTGGTTGGCGATGGTGCCCCAGCTCTAACCCTTAACCCAAGTGGTTGGGTTTGGGTTACATGCCAAAAGACAATGGCTTGAGTGCCGACCACCATCACATGGGACTTGGCGTAGAATCTGGTCAGGTTTGGAGTACGAGCATTCCAACGTTCAACGCTCAAACGTACATTTGCTTTTATTCCACTGGAATAACGTCAAAACTGCATTTGCTGTTTTTCCAAATGGAATGACAGCAAATACAAATACTGCTCCTCAAAAAAAAACTAGAATAACAGCAAGGGTGCGTTTGCTGTTGACGTCAAATATTCGTTTGCTGTTATTCCACTTGAAATGACAGCAAATACAAATTCTGATTCAGTTGCCTGATATCAAAACTGGAATGATGGCGAACGTTCATTTGCTATTCTCCTACTGGAAGAA
>OZ023327.1:8509870-8532370 GCA_964007535.1 Brachyptera risi | reverse complement strand
TAATCAAAGCGACGTGGGAACAGAAGAAGGTTCCAGGGGATTGGGAAAAGGGGATAATTGTCCCCCTTTCAAGAAAGGAGATCGAAGGAAGTGTAGTAATTATGAAGGAGTGACGTTACTCTGCCAGTGTGCGAAGTTGTTTGAGAAGATAGTGGAGTGGAGATTGAAGAATTACGTGGAAGAGAGATTGCGGGAAGAACAGTAGGGATTTAGAAGAGGACGTTCAACAATAGACGCAGTTTCCACCATGCGACAGTTGATGGAGCAGCAGTGGGAGAGAGGTCAGGTGATGCATATGGCTTTCTTGGACTTGGAGAAGACATATGATAGGTTGCCAAGAGAAAGAGTGTGGGAGTGTTTGGTAGAGAGAGGAATAGGCAAGGATTTGGTTGAGCGGATCAAAAGTATGTACCGGAATAGTGTGAGTTGTGTGCATTCGGGGGTGGGGAGATCGGAATGGTTTAAAATAAGTGAAGGGCTACGACAAGGCAGTGTATTGTCACCGATGCTGTTCGTCATAGTGATGGACGAGCTGCTGAAAAAAGTGGAGCCTAATGGGACTGGTGATACTTGTACTTTGATTTATGCGGATGATGTGGTGGTTTGGGGAGAAACGAGAGAGGAAGTGCAGTGCAAGATTGATAAGTGGAGTGAAGAGACGGAGAGGATGGGTTTGAAAATTAGTGAAGAGAAGAGTGAAGCAATGACAATGGAAAGGAAGAAGAATAGACACGGTAATGCTCGGATGAAGCTTAGAGACGGATGGTTGAAAGAGGTGGAAGAGTTCAAGTACCTCGGAAGCCTACTCACCTTCAAGGCCAAAGTAGATAGAGGAGTGCAGGAAAGGAGGAAGAGAGCAGAGTCATTTTATCAGGCAATGAGGAAGTTGTTGTGGAATGAAAGATTTCCAAGAGTCTGTAAATTGATGATGTACAAGATGTTTTTCCAGCCAATTCTAACGTACGGGGCAGTAACGTGGACGACCGGTATTATGGAATTGAACCAGCTACAGGCAGCTGAGATGAAGTTCTTGAGGAGTGTGAAGGAGATTACGAGAATGGATAACGTTCGAAGTAAGCAGATAAGCAGTGAGCTAGGAGTAGAGAGATTGGGGTTCAAACTGGAAAGAGAGAGGCTTAGATGGTTTGGTCATGACATATGAAGAGGATGGGAACCGAGAGAATACAAAGGCGGGTATTCGAGGCGGCTACAGTGGGAACAAGGAGAGTGGGACGACCGAGGGAGAGGTGGATTGGACTGATCAAGAAGGATGTACTGATGAGAGGAGGGAGGTGAGAGGAGTTAAAGAGAGAACGTCAGTGAGAGGACAGAATAAAATGAACGGAATTGGTGAAACAATTGTGAGTGGAAGGAGAGGAGGAAGATGAGGAGGAAATGCCAGGTGTGGCCAACCAGTTTTCAGGAGTCCTGCGGCCCTAGTGATGGTGGAAATACCCACCCCCTAACCCAATATTTCAGGTGGAACCAGGGACGGATGATTATTATTATTAATTATTGAATGAATATATATATATATATATATATATATATATATATATATATATATATATATATATATATATATATATATTTATATTTGAATTTATTTTGAATAAAATTGAATGAGACATTCTAATATATATAAATATATATGAATATATGAATAAATATATATATATATATATATATATATATATATATATATATATATATATATATATATATATATATATATATATATATATACATATATATATATATATATATATATATATATATATATATATATATATATTCATATATTTATATATATATTCATATATATATATATATATATATACATATATATATATATATATATATATATATATATATATATATATATATATATATATATATATATATATATATATATATATATAATTATATATATATATATATATATATATATATATATATATATATATATATATATATATATATATACATATATATATATATATATATATATATATATATATATATATATATATATATATATATATATATATATGTATATATATATATATATATATATATATATATATATATATATATATATATATATATATATATATATATATATTCATCATATTCATATACAAATATTGCATTCGAAGTCCTCTGAAATGTCTTCAATCCGGAGCAAGTGTATTCGAACTGATTGTTATCGACCCACCTATAAGCATACATCGGAATCAGTCCCAGAGTCGTATTTCCAAGTCCGATTTCAGCAATTGTTATTAGTTCCTTTCAAATTCGATCCTGCTACAATTCCATGAGCGTTATATTGTATCAGATCTTATGGGTAACAACTGGTGTGAGCTTGCTGATACCATGAGCCTTGCCTGGTTCTGGGAAGCACTGGAGAAGAGGGACTGCCACTGGCTCTCTGGTAGCTTGTGTTGACATTTCCAGTCGCGTCACTACCGGGTGGGCCCCAGTGGGCGATTGTCCAGCGGCCTCCGGCCCTCTTGCATTATAGGGGCAAGAACATGAATCACTGTATCCCTTGATAGTTCAGTCGAACCAAAGAAATGAGAATTTTCAATCTTGGACCTGTTATATCTCATTATATCATGATTTTCTCAACTATCTGTTTGATGTTTCCTATCAGAATTTACTGTATATAGAGTATCAATCACAACTCATTGTTTTCGCGGCACTCATGGCCGTCTGCATCATAAAAGATCTTTGCTGAACGTCGCCTGTATTTTGCATACGCCTGTATTCGCATATTTTGCTTATTTTGTATTGCAGCGAAGGCCTTGCAATAGTAATTGGAAAACTTCAGTTCCTCGTTCATGCCTATACTTTGAACCAAAATATTGTTACTATATTCAATAATTATCGCGCGCGGAACAAGTTCAATGTTCTTCCTCCAGGGGTCAGCAGCTCGTGAGACAACGGCTTGTCGGTGCTCCGTCAAGTTGGCTCCGCCCAATTCGAATTTCCAAAAAATTATTGATCAGGCGTTTTGAGCTCGTTTTTTGCTAAATTTTGCTGCCTTCTAATTGTTTCGAGCTCATCCCCTAACCGAGATGTTTCAACTTATTGTGGGCGGAGCCAAGTTGACGGGTGGCTCCGCCCAGTTAGTCGGATCAGAACCGGACCAAAACTGTCGTTTTGAGCTCGTTCTGAACTGAATTGTGCTGCCCTCGATTTGTTTCAAGTTCATCCCCTAATCAAGATATTTCAACTCTTTGTGGGCGGAGCCAAGTTGACGGGTGGTATAGGGGTACAGGTCAACTCGTCAGATCGAAACCGAACAAAGATCATCGTTTTGAGCTCGGTTTGAGCTGAATTTGCTGTCCTCAATTCATTTTGCGCTCATCTCTCGACCAAGATATTTTATGTATGTGATCTCCCCTGCCCTACCCCCCCCCCTCCCTCCCCTCCCATCGTCAGCACAAATTATGAAACTTTGTCCAGAGTTTGTGCCGTGCCTTTAGATTTCATGACGATACTTTCAGAATTTGTATCGGGTAATTTTCCGAGAAAATCGAATTTCAAACCATGAAGGCCAATTTCACGCAGCTCCTCCAATGTCAGCATAAATTCTGATACCTTGTCCAGCAAAACCATTTCACAAGCTGGAAGCAAGCTGAGTGAAGTGGAGCGAGTTGAGCTGTTGAGTTCGTAGTCATACTAATTCCCCGGTGTTTTGACGGAAAGTATTTTCCAGATTTGGATCTTCTTCTCCGGAACCATTTTGGAACCATATACATGAAATTATAGTAATCTTGTGCTGAATTTATGCCAGGTGACAGAATTTGTGCCGACGCTGCCTGAACTTCCCATCTCATTATTGAAAATCGTTTTTTTTTCGGAAAATTACCCAACACAAATTATGAGACTCTCAAAAAAACTCTGGACAGTTTCAGAATTTGTGCTGACATTGGGAAAGCTGCATGCCCCACGCCTTCATGGTATGCAAATTTATTTTCTCGGAAAATTACCCAGCACAAATTCTGAGAGACTTGACATGAAATCTAAAAGCCCGGATCAAACTCTGGACGGAGTTTCAGGATTTGTGCTGATGATGGGCTGGGGGAGTAGAGAGAGGCGAGGGCGGGGGGTGTCACGGACCCAAAATATTCCGGTCAGGAGATGAGCTCAAAGCGATGATCTTTGTCCGGTTCCGATCTGACGACTTGACCTGAACCCCCTCTGATTGACACGTCAACTTGGCTCCGCCCATAAAAAGTTAAAACATCTTGGTCAGGAAATCAGCTCGAAACGAATGAAGGGCAGCACATTTCAGCTCGAAACGAGCTCAAAACGATGATCTTGGTCCAGTTTCGATCTGACGACTTGACCTAAACCCCCATCTGATTAACAAGTCAACTTGGCTCCTCCCACAGAAATTTGAAATATCTTGGTCAGGAGATGAGCTCAAACGAATGAAAGGCAGCACGATTCAGCTCAAAACGAGCTCAAAACGATGGTCTTGGTCCGGTTTCGATCTAACGACTTGACCTTAACCCCCATCTGATTAACACGTCAACTTGACTGCGCCCACAAAAAATTGAAATATCTTGGTCAGGAGATGAGCTCAAAACGAATAAAGGGCCGCACGATTCAGCTCAAAACGAGCTCAAAACGATGGTCTTTGTCCGATTTTGATCTGACGACTTGACCTAAGCCCCCATTTGATTAACTCGTCAACTTGGCTCCACCCACAAAAAGTTGAAATATCTTGGTCAGGATATGAGCTCAAAACGAATATAGAGCAGCACAATTCAGCTCAAAACGAGCTCAAAACGATGGTTTTTGTCCGGTCCTGATCCGACGAGTTGGGCGGAGCCACCCGTCAACTTGGCTCCGCCCACAAAAAGTTGAAATATCTTGGTTGGGGGATGACCTTGAAACAAATAGAGGGCAGCACAATTCAGTTCAAAACAAGCTCAAAACGATGGTTCTTGTCTGGTCCTGATTCGACGAGTTGGGCGGAGCCATTCGTCAACTTGGCTCCGCCCACAAAAAGTTCAAAAATCTTGGTTAGGGGATGACCTCAAAACAATTAGAGGGCAGCACAATTCAGCTCAAAACGAGCTCAAAACGATAGTTTTTGTCCAGTTCTGATTCTACGAGTTGGGTGGAGCTACCCGTCAACTTGGCTCCGCCCATAATAAGTTGAAATATCTCGGTTAGGGGATGAGCTCAAAACGATTAGGAGGCAGCACAATTCAGCTCAAAACGAGCTCAAAACGCTTGTTCAATAATTTTTCAAAAATTCGAATTGGGCGGAGCCAACTTGACGGAACCGCTTGTCGGACAGCAGGGACGCGGACTAAGAAGAAGACAAGATCTCTCTCGTACTGAAGCCACCGATGAAGCAGGTCGACTGGTAGCGAGCGGACGGAGGCGTGACTATCACCGGAAAAAGAGCGTTGTACGTAGCAGTTCGAGATGGTTCTCCGTTCTTGACGTTACGGTTTGGTACATTTTTCGATGTATATAGTTTAATTATTATTTTGCCTATTCCTTGGGCCAAGTGAGCTGAATCTAGTTCAGTTAGGGCCTATATGCGTGGTACGCAGTAGGACAATGATCCCTCGTTTCTAACTTCATCAACAGTTTACTGTCATTACATTCTTCTTGATGTTTCCAATATATGTATTCGTTTGCCTATTCATTGTGCAATGTGAGCCAAACCTCACACGGATTTGTGTATATTTCTAATAAAATATGTTCTTGGAAACTCTGTAGCCTACGTCAATGATTTCATGATTCCTCATCAGGTAAAAATTATCTTACAGACGTAAGTCGTCACATTATTGCAAACCATAAACCTGGTCATAAAATCCGTGCAGTCCTAAACCCTTGGCCTCAGTCAGTGTTACACACTTTAGGAAATGCACTTGAAGACCTAGTTAATTACGGGCAGCATGAATACGAGACAGCAAGAGAAGAGGCTGCCACACTCACGCAGAGGACGGTGGACGATACCACACAAGTTTGAGAAAAAAGAGAGTCAAGGGAGTGAAGCGTCAATTTTGACGAATCATGCGAGGACCAACGTCCTCCGAGGATGAGTTGATCCAGTAAAGCGCTTCAAAGTTCAAGTGTTCAGCGCGTCATTAGACATTATAACAAACCAAATTCGTACAAGATTCGAGAGTTTGCGTGAAGTAACAGAAATATCCAAAGTCTCACATCCAAGCCATCTGAGTAAAATCTCGGATGTGAAACTTCTGGGCGATGCAAATAAGTTTCAACTCAAATTTGAAACTGATGTATCGCCCACATTTTCCTCTCAACTTCTCGAGATGAGATCTGTTTGCGTCAGGATATTTTGAAAATGTCCAGTGTACATGACCTAGTCAACTTGCTTATGGTAAGCACGCATCACATTCTGCAAGTTTCCTAGATGTGTGCTCCACTTGTGTCCTGATTTTAACAACGCATGTAACAGTTGCAAGTGCAGAGAGAGGATTTTTTCTAAACTGAAAAAGATGAAGTACCTCCGTAACTCAATTTTCCAAGAAAGACTCGAACGCTCGTCTATTTTATCAATTGAACAGCGACGAACGAAAACTATTGATTTTGATTAGGTAATAGATATTTCCGCGGATCAGAAAGCTCAAAGGGAGAATTTCAAGTAGGCAACAGAGTGAGTTGCTAAATTCATTTTTGGCTGACGCAAACTTTATTTGTATCTGTCAATTCACAGCCCAATTTGATTTGAAGTCATAATCTACCTGCATATACATAGAACATCGTTTTTAATCACGCCAAGTATTTTATGACCGACAATGACGTAATAAGATTATACATCCAAAAGTTATCATGAAGTGCCTCGTACAGCCCTACAAACAAGATCTTTTGTGAGTACAAACTATCATAGCAATTTCCACAGAACAGTGTGCTCGACTAAGTATAGGACTTCAATTCAAATTGATGTCTAACATTCGAACGGATTGAATGGGAAATGTGAGAGGGGCACTCTAGGTGATACCTGCCAAGGGCACTCCGTATTGAAGTTACGCCACTGCACATCCCCATTTGTTCGAACCTGGGATCGATTCTAAAGTATGATGATAATTCATAAGAGATAGCTGTTGCCTACATTGAGAGAGAATGAGGCACCGAGCTGAATAGGATGAATGGTTTATTCATAAGACAATGTTGGTATTGTTCAATGGGCACTTGATATTCTTCGACGATACTCAACATCATTTCTCATCCGTATCATTCGATTTCTGTACATATATACACATATATAAATATATATTATCTATTATATAAAAATCTCGTGTCATGGTGTTTCTGGTCGCACTCCTCCGAAACGGCTCGACCGATTTTCATGACATTTCTTATGTATATTTGGCAGGTAGGAGAATAGATCTTCGAGTTTTTTTTTCTTTTATTCAGACAATTTTTTTTTTTTTGACAACAAAAATTACCTATAACACCGTATTTTCAGCCTCCTACCCCCCTTCCCTATTTTCACCCTCCTCTCTTTGAATGAACAACATCCAAATAATTCAACCATCGTTCGTATTTCAAACAGAACGAAATTTTTTATGTTTTTGAATGACAGATGGCGCTAATACAAACAATAATCTGGAGTTCATCGCCGACACACACCGTTCATACGTTGCTCTCCAATATCCGCTAATTTTCTGGAAGGGACAAGACGAATATTGCATGAACATGAAACAACGAGATCCCGCCACAAGTAATTCATGCATTATGAACATCATTACTCATTTTGAATTATTATTTATGAATATGTTGTTAGAGGAGTCGAAACAAACAAGAAAGTGAGCTCGATTGATTTGTATGCGTATCGTATGATGATTCGACGCGGTCAGGACAACGTCATTCTTCGATGTCGGGAGCTGTGCCAACAATTCATGGTATACATGTATGCGAAGGTAGAGAGCGAACGACTGCGATTCCTTCGACACAATCAACAGAAGCTGCGTGCGGAAGAATACATTCACTTGCGAGATGCTATCATGCGCGACGCCGACACCACCGAGATTGGAAACTATCATTCTACCATCATCGTACGTAGGCAGTCCACGTCATATGCAAGAACACATACAGGATACTGTGACTTTCGTGCGCGACTACGGACGACCGTGTTTATTCATCACGTTTACATGTAATCCAAAGTGGCAGGAGATTACATCTTTGCTATTGCCAGGCCAAAATGCAATACATCGTCATGACATTACATCACGTGTGTTCAAACAAAAATTGAAGTCTCTAATGAGCTTCATCACAAAATTACACGTATTCGGTCCCACACGTTGCTGGATGTATTCAGTTGAATGGCAAAAGCGAGGATTACCTCATGCGCACATTTTGATTCGGTTAGTCGACAGATTACGTCCTCAGGAAATCGATAGTGTAATTTCTGCGGAAATTCCAGATCCATCCACTGATCAACTACTCTTCGACATCGTTACCACGAACATGACTCATGGCCCATGCGGTGATCTGAATCGTTTATCGCCTTGCAAGGCAGATGGAAAATGTACGAAGCGTTTTTCCTAAGGATTTCACTAACGAAACGATCACAAATGTCGACGGATATCCAATGTATCGTCGAAATAATACTGATGATGGTGGACAATCATTTGCGCTAAACATCAACAACGCAGTCATTGACATTGACAATCGTTGCGTGGTACCATATTCGCCTCTGCTGAGCAAAACATTCAATACTCATATTAATGTTGAGTTCTGCAGTTCGGTGAAGAGCATTAAATACATTTGCAAGTATGTGAATAAGGGCAGCGACATGGCTGTGTTTCAAATTCAAAATACCGATGTGAATGCTCCTCGATTGAATGACAACGACGAAATAATGCGTTACCCAATTGGTCGGTACATCAGCTCCAATGAAGCTGTATGGCGTATCTTTGGTTTCCCAATTCATGAAAGGAAATTCACCAGTTATGCATTTAGCTGTCCATCTTGAAAACGGCCAGCACGTATTTTTCACCAACGAGACAGCAATTGAGCGTGCCATAAATCCACCAAAAACTACAGTCACCGAATTTTTCGAAATGTGTGATCGTGCGGATACTTTCAGTGCCATTGCACGAACAATACTCTATTCCGAAGTACCACGCTATCTCGCATGGAATCAAACAGAAAAATTGATGCCCCGCAAGCAAGACACACCAATTGATGCGTGCCCCAGCCTATTCAAATCAAACACTTTGGGCCGAGTATACATAGTCAATCCAAGACAGATTGAGTGCTTCTATCTGCGACTGTCGTTGGTTAATGTCACCGGCTCATCGTCATTTCAAGATATACGCAAAGTGAATGGACAACAGTATCCAACATATAAAGATACATGCCTTGCATTCGGCTTGCTCGAAGACGACAATCACTGGGACGATATGCTTGCTGAAGCAGCATTGGGCTGTAAAGAAACACAAAGTCGTCTACTATTTGCTATAGTGTTGGCAACATGTTTTCCAGAAAGAGCAGACACTTTGTGGGATAAGCACAAAGATTCAATGACTGACGGTATATTGCATAGAATTCCTACACGGTGCAACGATCTAACGATTACATTCAGCGAGGCCATATACAATGGGCTGTACTGACGGTATATTGCATAGAATTCCTACACGGTGCAACGATCTTACGATTACATTCAGCGAGGCCATGTACAATGGGCTGTACTGACGGTATATTGCATAGAATTCCTACACGGTGCAACGATCTAACGATTACATTCAGCGAGGCCATGTACAATGGGCTGTACTGACGGTATATTGCATAGAATTCCTACACGGTGCAACGATCTAACGATTACATTCAGCGAGGCCATGTACAATGAAGCATTGATTGATATCGAGGATCTTTGCGTTGTTATTGCCAATTTACCACTCAGTCATTTCAGTATGAGTTCGCCAAATCGCAGTGCATTTGATTTAATGAACACCGAAATGAATCGTGAACTGCAGTACGATACTGCAGAAATGGCAGCGATTGTTACTCGCACTGTCCCACTACTGACTCATGAACAAAAAATCTTCGACGACCGCATTATGCTGGCAGTTTTGGCGAAAAAAGGTGGATACTTTTTTTTTTATACACCAGGTGGAACTGGCAGAACATTTCTCATCTCGCTTATTCTTGTCGAAACACGATCAAATAATGGCATCACATTGGCCGTTGCATCATCTGACATTGCAGCAACTTTATTGGATGGAGGCAGAACAGCTCATTCAGCATTTAAGCTGCCACTGAATATTCAAAATAACCCAGACGCATTGTGCAACATAAGAAAAAACAATCGTCCATGTCCACAGTATTGAAACAAAGCAAAATTATAATCTGGGATGAATGCACTATGGTACACAAAAATTCTCTTGAGGCGTTGAACAGAACACTCAAAGATATAAAAAACAACGACAAAATATTCGGCGGCACTCTGTTACTCTTTTCAGGTGATTTCAGACAGACACTTATCGTCATTCCACGTTCAACTTATGCTGATGAGATCAACGCTTGCTTTAAATTATCGCCGATGTGGCGTAATGTTGAAAAAGTCCAGCTAAAAATAAATATGCGCGTCCAAATGCTACAAGATCCATCCGCTGACACATTCTCTATTCAATTGTTAGATATCGGCGACGGAAAAGTTGATGCCTATGAAAATACTGGATGCATAAAATTGCCCACTAAGTTCTGCACAATCGTTGATTCGCTGAATGCTCTCATTGACCGCTTATTTTCCGATGTACGCACACAATACATGGATCATGCGTGGCTGGCAGGAAGAGTCATTTTGGCGGCAAAAAATGTGGACGTCGACGATTTAAATTTCAAGATACAGCAGTCGTTACCGGGCAATAAGATATCATACGAATCGATCGATACAGTTTGCGATGCCAATGCAACAGAGTTTTTGAACTCACAGGATTTGCCAGGCATGTCACCACTCCTTCTACGACTGAAAGTTGGATCTCCGGTTATTTTACTTCGAAATCTGAACCCACCACGGCTGTGCAATGGCACGCGATTGATCATTGAGAAATTGATGAAAACCATTATCGAAGCCACAATTTTGAATGGGAAATTCCGCGCCGAAAATGTTTTGAATTCCAATGATTCATACAGACGTGCCAATTGAATTCGAACGCGTTCAATTTCCTATTAGATTGGCATTCGCAATGACAATCAATAAGTCGCAAGGCCAAACGATGTCTGCTTGCGGCTTAGATTTGGGCACATTATGTTTTTCACACGGACAATAATACGTGGCATGTTCTCGCGTGGGCAAACCATCGAGCTTATTTGTGTTGACTAAAGACGGACTGACAAGAAATATCGTACACTCAATTGCTCTTCGAAATTGATATTGACTCTCTCTATTTCAGTTAACTGCTTTACGATGAGAACTATATTACTTCTTTTCACTTGACATTAATTTCCCAAAGATCAAACAAGCATATGTCCGTTATGTTAATGAAATACATTGAATTGAGAAAATAAATGATTGATTATTAATGAGCAAACTATATAGATTGGGAACCAGAGGGGTAGCGAACGATTCAATTGCTTCGAACTTGGCAGATAGAAAACAATTAGTAGGATTGATGTATTTCAATGAGTAAGGATCTGCACAGCTATTGAAATCTAAGTTAGGTGTTGTCAAATGTGGGGTACCTCAAGAATCGGTCTTAGGGCCACTGCTATTCATTAGGTGAATAAATGATTTCAATATTGACGTTCCAAATGATGGAATAACATTATTTGCTGATGATACCACAGTAGTTATAGGTGACGATAATGTAATGAATGTCAGTCAACAAATGATTGTAGCATTGAAGCAGGTTGATGAGTGCATGGTTTGAAATGAATAGATTGGTTTTGAATGATACTGAAACGAGTTTAATGATTTTCCAAAACAAGCACAATCGTTCAAAGAATAATGCCAACTCATCCATTTTCAATGTTATGAATAATATAGAAGCAGTAAATCAAACATCATTCGTGAGGGTTCATATTGATAGTAATTTAAACCGGAGGAAACATGTTCAAAATTTGTCAGTGAGAATGAATAAGACCTGTTCTGCGTTCTGTATTCTTGGTCTGACACAATAGAGAGATGATATGAATGTCGAATGAAACAGCCGATATTAATAAATAATTATCATGTTGATACCTTATTGCCTGAGAATGCAAATTTCCGTGATGAGTATATTTCAATTATGGTATTCGAAGAATATTCCAACTTGACGCCCATTTTGGGCCATTCAATGCTGATATACGATAGGCGAGGAGAGAGATCGATCAAGGGACCGTATTTATTCGAACGATAATTTGATAACAGGGACGAGAAATATATGCTGATGCTATTGTGAACAAGCAGATGCATCCAGTCATTAGGAAGCAACAAAATTCACTGATATCCCATCAAAATCCCTGACGAGTAAACACTTGGGGCTAAGTTCTGAAATATTTTAGCAACTACAAAATCTTCCGGACATGAAAGGTGTGAAATCGAAACTATATGCCAAGTGCAACTTATTAATCATCAGTACGGCCTGAAAACTAACAGAAAACACTTGGCTCATTGCCCCTCACGTCCCATCATATAACACCACCCCGAATTGAAGTGAAGTGCATGATGCTGAGAAATAGGTGACTTCACGTTCCTGACACAGGGTAAAGTAATATCAGTCAAGAAAATGTGTAATTCACGCATGGTCTCATGGAGACTCTATCGTGTTATTGATTATTACATTATCAAAATATCCCCCTTTCAAAATGGATGTTGCATTTGTGGCTCGAAAGAAGGCAAAGACTGACTTTGACCCGGACATACATTTCTGCTTAGCAGTAGAATGAATTATAACTTCAAATAAGAATAAAGATAAAATATGGGAATAGTCTGAAATCATACTGTTAATTTGGAAGTAATTTGAGTATTTTCATTTGATTCATAGAACCCATATTACGAAATCTAACAAGATATTTTCAAGTTGGGCTCTATGAACTTATAACGTTCAAATTTCATCAAGATAGTTTGCTACCCAATCAAATGTAGGCTCTAAATTCAAGTTCTCTCAATCACTCACTACCCACTGAATGGCATCAAATTGATAGGAAACTACATTATAAAATATAAAATGGACGGGAAAGGGAAAGTTTCATGGATCATATCACGTTTTCGTGTGTCAGGAACGTGAAATTACCCATTTCTTAGCAACATGCACTTCACTTCAATTTGGGGTGGTGTTATATGAGAGGACGTGGGAGGCAATAAGCCAAGTGATTCCTGTTATTTTTCAGGCGGTATTGATGAATAATCAGTTGCACTTGGCATACAGTTTTGATTTCGCACCTCTTATAACGGGAAGTTTTTGTGGTTGCTGAAATATATCAGGACTTGGCTCCAAGTTTTTACCCGTCAGGGTTTTTGGTGGGATATCAGTAGTTTGTATTGCTTCATAATGACTAGATGCCTTTGCTTGTTCACAAAATCATTAAGATATATTTTTCGTCCTTGTTATCAAATCTTCCTCCGAATAAATACTGTCTCTCAAGGGGACTAGCCACTGAAATTTCTATCTTCCTAGATAAGGGTTCAATGATGATGCAATTTTCGCACATGATGTCTTTTTTCTCAAAACGATATACATATGAAAAAAATTGGTAAAATGTTGGCAATTTGTTTTGTTTTTAATTTTTCCAATAGAAACTTTGACCCTTTTCGAAAATACTACTCCCACACTTTTAATATTTTGTATGTTATTATTTTTTTTATATCATTCTAAACGAATGTATGAATAAAAATGGGAAGCACATTTTGGAATTT
The DNA here is from genome assembly GCA_964007535.1 of Brachyptera risi. Taxonomy (NCBI): domain Eukaryota; kingdom Metazoa; phylum Arthropoda; class Insecta; order Plecoptera; family Taeniopterygidae; genus Brachyptera; species Brachyptera risi. The sequence goes on along the minus strand of OZ023327.1, from coordinate 8,518,527 downwards.
ATACCGGAATCAATTTTTTTCATAACTGGAACTATGCAGATATTTTTCCTCTCAGTTTTGGAAAGAATATTTCAATTTTAAAATTATTTGAAGGAAACTAATGTCTGAATTGAAAATGCACGTCCCATTTATTATCAAGAATATCACATTGGATTCACATTAGAAAAATCAGTTCTTCAAGTGTCACCACTAAAAAGAAGTAGCGATTTTCAATATCGCATGCGTATGCAAATACTGAAAGGAGTTACAGGCAATAAAATTGTTGATCTTCATTTACTACAATGGCTTGAAATATGACATCTTCACGTTTGATAGTGTGACAGAAGTCTCCAAATGAGAACACTCTTTGAGGTTCTTTCAGTGGCGTGCAGAGGTGAAAAAAGCATAGGCGCAGACACCCTCTAATGGACGTGGATACCCCCCAGTCCCTGTGAGGAATATAGGGTATACATGTCTTGGGTGGAGCCCGACGACCGTATACACAATAAGTCAATAACGAAGCCCTTAATAAGGGTGTCTGTGGCACAGCCTCAGCCACCGTCAGCCAATATTGCCGAAGGCGAAATGTTTTTGATTTCTTGACTCACATTTCTCTTATTTCAAAGTGAGTTTTTGATAAATTTTCAAACATTCGGACAGCTGGATATCAACTACTTCCTGCTTCTCCCAATATATATATGTATGGAATTTCAGAATTCAAATTTATAAAATTTGATACGTGTGTAGAAGAAATATCTGGAAGAGCAATAACTTATCTAGATATATAGTGAAAGCTCGATCACCACGGTGGAAGATATATACGTCGAGGGCGGAGCCCGAGACAGCTGTATACACAATAACGAAGTCCTTGACGAGGAGTCTGGGGCATAGTCCCAGTCGCCAGAGGCCAATATCGCCGGAAGCGAAAATTTTTTGGCATCTTGACTTACTCTTCTCTTATTTTGGAGTGATTTTTTATCAAAATCATGAGTACTTGGCAATTTTCAAGACTCTCACGCCTCGGTCCGCGCATCAAAAAATATCTTTCACATAGGGACACAATGAGGCTATTTTTGAGCATCTTCAAACTTGACAATGCTGAAACATGGAATATTTTGAAAAGTTGTTCGGAATGATGGTACATGACAGAAATGTACCAAATTCCGTACATTCCGGTTCAGCCATCAGAAGTAATATGTTGGTGAAAAGTAATTTTTTTCGTCAATTCTTTCTCCTCATTTCACAACAGTTAAAACATGAACTGCTTGTTCAATTTGGCTGAAATTTGCTCGATGAATTTATGTGATTGCAGAAGTGCACCTTGTTCTCTAAGAAATAACAAAACACTTCCTCTCATATCCTGGAAGACGTATTTCAAATTCTAATCCATTCTTACATTTTCATAGAGATTTCATCGATATTCGGTTCATAAATGTATCAAGATTATTCAAATCGATTGTGTTTTAGTCAAAGTTCCATATATAGTCAAAATTGAGCAAAATTGGAAGAAATCTCTGAATTTTAATCCGATTCAGAATTATTGAGTTCAAGTTGTGATATCGAAGGTGTGATGCCAACCATACATAGCCTACATGGGAAAATATATTTCATAAACAGCTCGCGATTGGAATAAGAATAATGTGTGAATTCAACAGGATAATTTCGACACCATGAGGTTTTTTGATTGTGAACTGTTCTTGAAACAACACTAATATTTTATACCGTGCCTGTGCTTTCCTTGAGCTTTCCGTAATACAAGTTCTAATTAATAATTTTGTATCGTTTCGTTTATTCGGGGGATTCCAAACATTTTTGCTGAATAAATAAATAATCATGATGATAATGCAATCAATTCAACATTTGATTATGGCTATCGTACCGATGGATGGGCAACAGCGTTCCAGAGCTGTGCAACTGGGCATGTATTGAAAATATTAAATGAGCTAGTACCGCGGTACAAATATAACACTTTTTTCTCGAATTATTTAATTAGACTACTCATTCAAAGTTTAATTGAAATCGAATACCGGTACTTTGAAACATTTTCTTGCATGAAAACAGAGAAGTAAAATACAAGTGCTCACGTAATGTTTTCGCGCAGAATTATTCTATGTCTAAATCTGTGTCTTGGAGAATATTTCGCACACATCGAAGAAAAAACAGTCAGCCCATCCACTACTCAATCAAGAAAAACTGAGGATCACAATAATCCGATTCGAAATATAATTTGAACCAAATAAACTTTATTCACTATGTAAACACAACTGAGAAATACAACAGTTCTTTCACCCTCATTTTTCCTAGCTCTGAAGAGTCTGCATTTGGGCATTAGCACGAGTTGCGTATCTATAGCTGAAATCGAATATTCCATTTCGACCTATGATTTTGAACCCCGGAATTAAAATTGAAACCAGGAGTCCAGGACGATGATTATTTCTTCTCGAGGACCTCACCAACAGCTAGGTCATTCAGGAGTACGAATGAGCATATAATGAAATGATTATTATTATTATTATTATTATTATTATTATTATTATTATCATTACTATTATTATTAACTCTTGCAAATGCACATAAATGCGCGGTGGCAAGTTCCCTATCAATCCTATCCTATCGCCTCCCTAACCTTCTGACGGAATAGCTTCAACCCTATTTCATCCTCCTCAAGTATACTTCTACTAAGCCCATTCCAATCCCTACCTGTCCTATTCAAGAAAGAGAACTTACCGACATCTAATCTAGCCCCCTTTATAACTACTGCTCTATCATGACTTCGCCTACCCCCATACCCTGACTCATACTACAGACTTCCTGCAGCTCACTGCTCACCAATGAAATGTTAACGGCATTATATACCAATCGAAGCATCTTGCATAAGCCCATTCTAATAGTGTTCACGAACATGCAAGACTATCAAAAGGCACCTGAAGACTATCTGAATAATTAGTTGTTCCTCACATAGTTCCCAATCTGGATGATTTCAATTGGATAATGGATAATTACATCTACACAACATTGAGATTATTTAATTGAAATGTGTGAAAAATATATGTGGTTTTTTATGTGGGTCTATGCTTTGCTTATACGTTTTCAACCACTCTGATATGCACACTATTTTTCATATTTTTGGTAGTCAAGCATTGGATTTCTGCTTCTCATACAAGTTTTGTTATTTGGGGGATGAAAGTTACGCACTACCGCATTGTGAGATGTGATGATGGCAAAATTAAAAGCAATGTCATGAGGAAATTAATACCCTGTAACTTCATGGATATATTGAATAGTAAATATAGGCCTATATATTAAAATCATGGAAAGAATCCCGAACCATTAACACGCACTTGTACACGCGTTTAGTCTGGATTGGTCACTTCATCTAGATATATATTCATCGTTCAACTTGCATAACTTTCTTTCATACATATTCTCTTCCATTGGTTGTGAGGGTATAGGGGGTGGTAAACCCCAGTTTTTCACCGGCGCCAGTGGCACCGATTTGATATAGTCTGCACGCCACTGGGTTCTTCAATAGAGTGTGAATAAAAATAGTAATAATAAAGAAAAAAAATCCGAAAAATTAAAAAAAAACGTGAATTTCAGTGGCTTGTCCCCTTAATTGATTCCTTCGCATATCGTATACCAGCATTCAATGGTCCAAAATGAGCGTCAAGCTGGAATATATTCTTCAAATAACATACTTCAAATATCCTTATTACTGAAATCTGCATTATCAGGCAATGAGGTATCAACGTGATTTTTTATAAATATCAGCTGTTTCATTTGACATTCATTATCTCTCTGTTGTGTCTGGTGACGATTATTCAGATATAGAGTGTTGAAAAAAGTACCCAAAGTTTTCGATGGTTCATTGGTGGTCGTGATTTAATCGTCGATACGACAGTATTCTGTATTTCTGAAGGATATTATGCCAATCTTTCCCGTTTGAGAATCATTAATTGGCTAATTCCGCACACACAATCGATCTGGTATAGGCCTACTCATACAAACAAGTTTTCGGAATGTCATTGTAATATGTCGTGAAATGATTTTTAAGAATGATAAAAACTTGGGAAATGATTGTGAAATGACCTTACTTCCGGATTCGAAGAGTAACTCTCGGTGGAAGATTCGAAAGTCACAATTTCATATTAGTTCACCTAATCCCTGAAAAATTCAGACAAATCGGACGATTCGTCGATACGACAGTATTCTTCATTTCTGAAAGTTATTATTCGATCCAATCTCTTCATATTAAAAATTATTGATTGACAAATCTCGCACATCCAATCAATCTGGTAAATTCATACAAACATATTCTCGGAATATCGTTGGAATATGTCGTGGGATGATTTTCAAAAATGATAAAAACTTGAAAAATTATTTGAGTGTAAAATGACCTTACCTCCGGTTTTCAAGAGCAACTTTCAGTTGAAAGATACAAAAGACACAATTTCATATATGTTCACATAATCCCTGAAGAAATCAGACAAATCGGACGATTCGTTTGGCCTGTAGCCGAGTTCTTAGGTGCCGTCGGAAAGAGGAGGAGGAGGAGGAGAAGGAGGGGAAGAAGAAAACAAAAAAATTAGTGTTCTCACAGTGCTATAACTTATGAACGTTTGTTCCGATATATCTTCGATTTGATATGTCGTGTCGTGTATGGCTTCTCATTCCATTACAACAAACTAGAGGTATCTAGATTTGTTAGTTCCGGAGATACAGTATGCTCAAAACTGCCTGGAAGTACCTCGTGTAAACAGTGTAAGCGTGTAGCTAAGACTTCGCACGGACTTGGCTCTCGTCGACCCACCGCTCGAGTGGATCATTTAGTGACAGGTAGTGAGGATCTGCGTTTGCGTCGACACTGACACTTCGAGCGTCCACTGACGACTGAGAACCACACAGCATAATAACTCTTGTTTGTTAATGTTACGCACAAGGAAAACACATGATCGCTGATACAGAACATGCAGTAAAATGGAGTGCAAATAACCCCGCCGTAGTAGTTCCGTGAAACAACACAATTCATCCATTCATTCATTCATTCAATTCAGGAGTGTTCATGATATTTGACAAGGCAGTTCATGTTGACAGTATCAGTTCTCCACTTGATCAGTACGTAGGTCTAGTGATCACATCTGATCTGAGGTTTGAAGACCGAATACCCGTTTGTGGTATATCACATCTGAGGTTATAGACTTGACACGACTGCAACTGCAAGTAAGATCCTCTCTCCCTTTCTTTCTCATGAGGGACTAGGATTATTATGCTCTCTGTTCTCTATTTCATCATTAGGAGAGATGTTAAAGATAGCATTCATGATAATGTTGAGTGATAATGATAAGGACATCATCATTAATGCTTGTATATTGATATCACACGTATGTGAATATTTTGGGACAGACAATTAACAGTCTGTATTCTCTGATAGAACATGTTTTCGATACTGTCGGTAATGCATTGCATGATAAATATTTACATAGTCAAGTCATGAGTTTATTGATGACTTGTTCCGAGTATTTTCCAGTTTTATCCATCTAATTTGAATTTTTTTCAATACAATATGTATTTCCTGATGACATAATAATAATATGATATTGTTCTGATCAAAAGTAAGACATTGAGAGCTTTTCAGAGCTCTGATCACGGTCGTTCTGACCATACTAATATCTTCGCTACTGACTGACAGAAACTACATTGTTCAATGCACTGTAGAGGGTATTGAAGTGGGATAGGAGGGAGAGAGAGAAAACGATATGTGAGTCAGGTGTACTATACAAACATGGGAGGAACATTTTCCTCATTTCGATTTTTCTCAATGGGAATTTTAATCATCGGGGTCGGATCTTTAAGAATATTAACAATTTGATGAAGTAAACAGCGCACTACAGTTCATGTGCATATTGGAGTCATGAAGTATCTTTGTATCTTGGAGTACTAGGCCTACATGAAAACGACGATCTGAGTTTGCAATAACTCATACTGTCGAGTGACTAATCAAAACCAACATTTCAATACGTTTTTGAGATGTGAAGAGATTGGTTATGAACAACCTGAATTGATGATTTATATTCCAGCATGAGGATTCATGTCAAACTCGGTCAACAAAAATTACAACAATATGATTGTTGACATGACGTTATCCATGAAAATGAGACGCGGATATTCCCCTTCCCTTCCTAAATAACAACTGTGCCAGCAGATAAAGAGACCAGTCTTGGAAACAGAGGACCGCGAGTGCAAACACACATGTGTCTTCGAAATAATCAATCTGGGATGGACACGACTGGTAGCCCACTGTTCGATTATTCGATATTGAATTCAGTTTCAATATCGAATGATCGGAAATCGATGATTGGTTTCGATGTCGAATCGAGACCTTGATATCGAAGATCGATATAAATATTCGATATCGATTGACAACCCTGAATATGTGAGACATTGTAATTCAATATTGGATGAAAATGAACGAATAAAGAGATTAATATATGAATATATATATATATATATATATATATATATATATATATATATATATATATATATATATATATATATATATATGTATATATATATATATATATACATATATATATATATATATATATATATATATATATATATATATATATATATATATATATATATATATATATATATATATATATATATGTAGCATAGATTGGGTCAACTGTTTCATAGTTTCATGTCAACTATTTGGACTAAAGGTGGCCGTGACCAGAACAAAGAATATGTGACCATTGTTACTTGATAGTGGACCATTGTTGTTGGAGTGTTAGATGGAGTTTTGTGTCAGGATCAAAGACGAGTGCCCAGAGTGATCTGTCAGTATTTTGATGATTATAACCATGATAATAAAGCGTTAAAAACGTTCGGATATAAATTGTTTATTGTGCGTTAGTGAAGAACCATACGCTAAAAGATTCTACATTGGTGACAGCGGTGGGATAATGTGTGGCTTATGAATACTGCTGTGAAGAAAGACCGAACAGCGAAATTTCACTGCCCCTGGCGTGGACCATGCATAATCAAGAAAGTATTGTCAGATGTCACATATAGAATCCAAGCACCATGGAATGGACGAAGGGGAAAATGTAACGTTTTGCACTTCAACTGGTTGAAACCATATGAGGCACGGAACGAGGAGGACATAACAACGACTGTCATTCAGATAGCAGCTCAAAATACTTCGATGTCGAATTAATCTTCTCCAATACCTATGTTACATGATGCATAGGTCGAAAACGCATTCCGTCTAGTGACCATCCCTCAGAATGATGATTTACTCTCAGTAGACCCAGACCGACATCATCCTTTCTCAGATGAGCCATCTGCTGATGTCCAACCGCCTGCGTCTCTGGTGCCTGCCACTGCCACGCTCACGGACGAAAGAGACGATGTAGCAGGAGAAGAGATCCTCCAACCACAAGAAACAAGGGTGCCGTGGCGCGATGGAGCAGCAGGACCAATCTCTCGCGGAGTTCCAGATGAGACGGTGGTCGAGGGTTTAGTATCACGGTACCCAAGTCGCAGCCAAACTCAACGTCGTACATACCAGGCTGATTTTCAGAGAACGTAGTAGATTTGATCGAGTATTGTTATAAGACACGAGTCGTGTCCTATTGAAGGGGGGGGATAATGTAGCATAGATTGGGTCAACTGTTTCATAGTTTTACGTCAACTGTTTGGACTAAAAGTGGCCGTGACTAGAACAAAGAATATGCGACCATTGTTACTTGATAGTTCACCATTGTTGTTGGAGTGTTGGATGGAGTTTTGTGTGAGGATCAAAGACGAGTGCCTAGAGTGATCTGTCAGTATTTTGATGATTATAACCATGATAATAAAGCGTTAAAAACGTTCGGATACAAATTTTTCATTGTGCGTTATTGAAGAACAATGAGCTAAAAGATTCTACATGAGTATAATATATATATATATATATATATATATATATATATATATATATATATATATATATTCATATATGATGAACTTGATTCAAACCGTTATTATTGTTTATCCTTCGTCTCCTATAGTGGACTCACTTGCGTGCCAGAAGACCCAATTATGACCAAATCCTAAATTCCATCCCCAAATAATAGGAGGTTGACAGTTTGAGTGCGAGCCCCGCTACCGCTCCGATACGCCCGCTATACTTGTTCTGCACACCACACACACATACACACACACCACACACTGGCACCAACCACGACTATCCATAGCCGCCCCCGTGGCTCAGTCAACTGTCAAGCTGCACTCAGGTCGGGCGTGGGTTATCTGTTGACTCCTACCCTCCGAACCACTTGGTCAATATGCAATGCACCAAATTTTCAGAAGAAGTGGATGAAGGATGAAACTATGTTCCTCGCGTACCCTCCTTTTTTCAAACCATCATTTTCACCATCCCAAAACTTGCCCAAACTTGAGGAAGAATTACTGGCATGATTTTTCTTTCATAAAAAATAATCTTCCAGAACGTATCGTTATAGCATAGGTTATAGGTTAGGCCCAGCCGCCCCGGCCTATACAGAACTTTAAACTCAAACACGCCGAAGATTATGAGCCATATGGTGTCTAGGCCTACATGGTGTGTGGGTCACCGAACAGTGCATTGCAATCCCTACAAGATTTTCTCCGATTGATTTTCTCCGATT
>OZ023327.1:8504913-8509670 GCA_964007535.1 Brachyptera risi | reverse complement strand
ATCCCACTCTTATAGGGGTTTATCTGTGTGTGTGTTTTTTTTTGTAAGCACTCCACAGGTTGCAAGGTTTGACTGATCGACATGAAACTTTTTATGTGCACGGAAACTCATCCAACTTAGAACTGTATAGTTTTGGGATGAATCGGTTGAACCGATTTTGAGAATTATCATCTCAAAGTTTCTAAAAACCCCATAAGATTTGGCTGGGCGGGAAAATGTTGAAAAATAAAATATCTCCAAATGAAATGACATTTTCTCTAAATGTGTATACATAGATTTTACACATTATTACGATTTTATGAGCAATTCTGATCAGTCATTTTGAAGAAAAAAAATAAAATGACCGATAATATTCATAAAATATATCATAAAAATTGTGACAGAGTTAAGTTGTCGAGATTCACTGCTTTCTAGATTCAAGAGTTGACCAACAATGAAGTATTTTGTATATACATAAAGGTGTGTAGAATACCAGAGTCAATGAAGTGGCAAGAGTAGAATTACTTTAACGACTTTCATAGCTTATTCAGATATCAAGGTGTGTAGAATACCAGAGTCGATAAAGTAGCAAGGGTAGAACTACTTCAAGGACTTTTATACCTCAGTCAGATATCTCGCTCATCTTACAACGCATATTTCGCGTTTGACTAGTATGACAGAATAGGCTTCTGTCAAGTGACGTCACCTATTGTTGCAAGAGACAGACAACAATGTCCACCAGTTGGAATTGACCAGTCAGAATCTTTAGTAGTTCACCAGCTCGCTGTATTTTTTTTTTTTTTTATTGGGTTTTAACGACGCACTGTAATGATTACTAAGATCTATTGGCGTCGGATGAATGATTAATGAGATGATGGGACGATGAGATGAAGGTTTTTTATGGGTAGTGGGAAGGATTGTGGGAAGGAAGCGGTCGTGGCCTATATTGCGGGAACCATCCCGGCATTAGCCTAGACTACAGAGGGAAGCCACGAAAAACCCCTGTAAAGATGGACGGTGGCGGGGATCGAACCGGGTCCGATATGTCCCTTCACCTCCCGGATCACGAAGCAAGTAGCTCGCTGTATTGCTATGGTAACGATTGTTTGTCATTCGTTACTTGACAGAAAGCCTATTGGGTTGCCGAGAATCACTGCTTTCTGATTTCGATATTTGCCCAACAATGAAGTATTTTTCATATGCGTCAAGGTGTGTAGAATATAAGAGTCGATCAACTAGCAAAGGTGAAACTACTTTTAACGGCTCTGATCATAACCTTATACAAATAGAAATTCAGATAGGCCTACAGATTCTTATTCAGATCTCTCGCTCATCTCACAACGCATATTGCGTTTACTTAGTTAGATGAGCGTATGCGAAGACTCCATCCTACTATTATGAAGCTTTGTCTGTATGATTTTTGTTTGTTTGTAAGCACTTCACAGGATGCACGGTTCGACTGATCGACATGAAACTTTTTCTGTTGACGTAGACTTATCCAACTCAGAACTGTTTTGAGGGTACATCGGTTGAACCATTTCTGGGAAATATCATCTCAAAAATTCTGAAAACTCCATGAGATTCGGCTTGGTTGAAAATTTTGGAAAATGAAATGTTTCTTGAAAAAAAAAACATGAATGTGAACACAATAATAATACACATTAGGGGCCTGTTACAATTTTATATGTAATTCGGATCAGCTTTCTGAAGAGAATGATAGAATGAATGTTTTTCATCGAACAAATGAAGATGGAAATGATAGCAGTACCATTGCTGTGATTCACTGCATTCTGGATTCGATATTCAATGAATTCCCACAGAAGTAAGGTGTGTGGACTTTCCAATGGTACCAGAGTCAATGAAGCAAATATGAAACAACCTTAACGAATCTTATTATATCTGTGGCGGTAGTAGTTTTCTGTATTACCGACCACTCACGGCATTCCAGATGGCTTTGTAAACAATGATGATGTTTTATGTCTTAGTTACGAGAATATTGTTGTGCTCAGCAACGTGTTGTTTATTTAGTTAGTTCACTGAAGTTTTCAATGAAGCAAGCAGCTATTCAACCTCCACAAATATATAATATTATATCATCAGCTTATCAACATCTTTATTGGTGACCCCGACGTGATTTGTACGTAAATCGAAACGAAGTGTTTAATCATGAATGGAGATAGGTTTTCAAATACAAGTGAAATCAATCGTGTCAGTGTTCGCGTGCCGCCGTTTTGGGCAGAAAAACTAGCACTAAGGTTTGCTCAACTAGAAGGGCAGTTCAACTTGAGCGGGATCACGCAAGATGCTACGAAGTTTTGGTATTTCATTTCACAGCTCGAAAATAAGTATGCACTTGAGGTAGAAGATGTAATCATCACCAACCCTCCCGAAACAGACAAATACATCTTATTCTGATATTTCGCTCATCTTCCAAAGCATGCGCTGCGTTTGGCTGGCACTCACCACTGGGTATCTTGACGTTGGTGCCGAGGTTGAGAGCTTGGAGCTTGGCGAGGGCCACATTCTGCAACAGCTTCCGCTCCAGCTCAGTCAGATCCATGAGACACGTGTCGGTGAGCGTGACCTGGTGACCTGCCACGTGACTCCAAACGCAGTGGCCCTAGAACAGACGAGCATCCTCACAATAGGAGAGCATTCATATCTATCTGCCATGCGGCTCATCGTATTGACTATCACGTGGATGATCTGATGACGATCTTTATGTGGGTTCTATCACCAGGGTCGGACTGGCCCACCGGGATACCGGGAAATCCCCCGCGAGGCCTCGACCGTTTTGGAGGCCCCTGGTTACATAATAATTGATGAAAACTCACTTGGCAAACACAAGATCTTTCAAAATTACAATTATATATCCATGATATTCATATATCACGTGGAATTCAGCGTGAAGACAATGGTAGAGTGTGAGGCACCCTGAGAAAAACCAGGCAGGGCAGCAAACAGTGCGAAAAAAATGATCGAAAAAAAATAATCCAAATGAAATCATCATAGTAGAGAAGCACAAAATTGATATTCTTTGCATCTCGCATTTCGGTTACAAGCAGAACACATACCTCATTTTCTTGAGTAGAGAGCACTGAGAACGAATATATGCTGGTGTCCAAGCTGACAATTGACTCAGGCTCTTGTGGTGGTAGGTCAAAGGTCAAGCGCGCAACCTTTCATTAAAACGTTAATAACTCGGTAGCGATTCGTCCTAATACCATATTTTTTTTCATTCCATTGCCCATAATATTTTGTCATAGTTTGATTCATAATTTTACAATATTTGTCACGCAATCATTCTTAACGCCATCTTGAAAATGAAATATCGATTTTGATGCGCCGTTCATCTGAGATATTCATAAAAGCATGTCGATATGCTATGCAGAACATGATTCTCACAATATTGTGCACAATTCACAATGTGTTTCAGACACGTTCAAACCTGCTGTATGCATACTTGTAAGCTTGGCTACGCTGTGCGCTTCAAGTTTTTGATTTCAGTTGATATTAGGTTCACCAAGATTGATAGCATTAAGATTGATACAATAAGAACGAAAGCCAAGATACATTTAATTCGTTTTTGTTCTCATATAACCGTTTGGCCGTATCGTAAAGGTATGCGGATGCCTACATCAGATTGAAGTTTGATTAGTGTCAAAGTGCTGGATCCCATTTTGATTGGGAATAATATGGGCATGCCAGCAATAAAACATAGTTCATTCAGTTCACATGAATTATGTTCGTCATTCAATGAAATGCCTGGAAAATAATATATTCAGAAGATAATATATAATCGCGATTTTTGACCGATTTGCATTGAAATTTGGAATCAATAATGGCGGACTGGGCTAAATGGCAACCGGGCATTTGCCCGGTGGGCCGCCTCACTCAGGGCCAGCCGCAGGCCGGCACTTATAGTTCATGGAAATATGAACTTATTAAAATAGACACACAATATTATTTATACAACAAAACACTTGCAGTTCTTCAGAAATTTTGCGATGGTGCGAGTGGTTTCGAACGATTCAATTAATAGATTCCAAAACTGCTCGTGAATCGCAAAAATCACTTAAAAAATGATCATATTCAGAAAAAAAATCATTGCTAGGAATTTCGTTGGGAGAAATCGCGAAAATAACTTTGATGATGTCCATAGTGATTCAATTATTGGACTCCAAAACTGCTTGTAAATATCAAAAATCACTTGGGAAATGACATGGGCCCATTTCAAAAATCCCCCGCGGGGCTCTGCTGGGAGAAATCGCAAAAGTGTAACCTCGTAAATGTCCATGATGATTTAATTATATGACTCCAAAAATACTTGGGAATCGCAAAAATCACTTGAAAAATGTCTCTTTTTTCAAAAATTCCCTGCGGGGCTCTGTTTCCCTTCTGTTTTCTGTTTCTTGTTTTTCTTTGTTTCCCTTTCTAGCTGGGCGGTCATTTTATTTATGTAACTTGTGCCCCCCCCCCCCCCCCCCCACCAACCCAAGAAACAAATCCCAACGACGTCCCCGCATTTCGCTCGTAACCGCTTCTAACCTAACAACCTTTGAAGATACACTATGAGTTATATTTAAACAATTTCGTCCCATATCAACTTCGTCACTATTATATCTTTCAATGAGATCTGTGTCATGAATGCAGACTGAAAGTCTGGAACCAACATCGGACTAATTTTTTCCATTGATTTCACATTTACTTTATCTCAGGAGGAGAAGAAGCCGGGAGAGGCCTACATCAATTGACTAGGAAAACGCAATAAATGCGTT
>OZ023327.1:8494913-8499913 GCA_964007535.1 Brachyptera risi | reverse complement strand
GGTATTTTATTCTGAATATCATTCCCATTTTAATGTTCTTCTACTTAATGCCAATGTTCCATTCATATTTTAATTTCATTTCCTTTTTCAATTTATATCATTACAATTTCTATGTTCTTCGACTTTTTAATGTATCCAGTCTTCAGTTTTGTTTTTGGAAAATTCTTCTCTTTTGTTATTGTACAATAATGTGATTTTTCTATAGAATAGACATCTCTTGAAAAAGACGGTGAGAGGACCGTCGAAGCGCGTCAAGTGGAAAATAAAAGAAGTATCCAGCATCTATACTTTGTACTCAATTTGACACGATTATACCCTGGAACTATAATGGATACATCAATTAAAATTCGTGAAAGATTCAACAAAAAAAATATATATATATATATATATATATATATATATATATATATTGAATATTATTATTGGTCCGGGTATTATTATCATCGAGTTGAATTGAATAAAACATTTCAATATTCAAAATATGACTTCTATTCTACGTTTCAAGCTAATATTTAGCCTCTTTCAAGAATTATATAGAATACGAGACTATCCTCTCATAAAGGATAGTCTCGAATTCTATATAATTCTTGGAAAAAGGCTGAATATTAGCTTGAAACGTGGAATAAAAGTCATATTTTGAATATTGAAATGTTTCATTCAATTCAACACGATGATAATAATACCCAAAACAATAATTATACTCAATATCTACATCGTGAAAGTTTTAAATCCATTGAATATATATATATATATATATATATATATATATATATATATATATATATATATATATATATTGAAAAAAAATAATATATATATATATATATATATATATATATATATAAATATATATATATGAATATATATATATATATATATATATATATATATATATATATATATATATTCATAGATATAAATATATACATAGAAATATATATATATACATATATATATATATATATAAATATATAAATATATACATATATATATATATATATATATATATATATATATATATATATTGTTACCGCCGATCTTAGAGATGGCGATGAGAGACCAGTGGACTGTATTCGGATGCCGACTTGGCATTAATAATCAGGCGAGCATAATCCAAACTCGGATTATGCCTCACCCCAAAACGATACGTATTTGGTCTACGTCGACTTGACGTTGTTATTGACCAAATCAAAGAATAAATAGAAAGCGAAACAAAATAGATCAAACCTGAGTGGTGTCCCCGCACACCATTCGAATAAACAAGAAACAAAAGCTTGAGAAAAAACAAAACACCCAACTTCGTAAATGATAAAGACCAAAACAAATGTGAAGAATTAGAAACAAGAAAGTATGGAAAGAGGTCCTATTAACGACTCAAGAAGAACGAAAAATAGAAAAGAAACAACTGCGTACATGCGAAATAATGTACAGTACGTCCGAACTCTAACAAAGTAGAGAAGGACGGGAGATGCTCACACAACAAGAGCTGGTCGAGAATATGAGCGAATTCACCCACTTGACGAGCGACTAAGAGACGTCCGATATGAATCGAGTATGGAATAGAACTGAATACTCGACGAGAGCCGCTTCGAGACGTCCGGTCTCAATCGAGTATAGCAGAGAACTGAGCTGCGAGGCCTAGCTTAGTCAGGCAACGCGAGAATGGCGAGCTGTGATTGGACGCACACATGGCGTGACAACCCACCAGCCAACCAGCAATGAGAAGGAAGGACGACTGCTTGCATGTATAAACAACATTCCATGACGCAAACGAATGATTTCATGTTCAAATGACAAACTAGGGAAAACGAGCTAGCTGGTCTCAAAAGACCGGCGTTAACATACCGCCCACCAAAATGAACATTTTAAAGCTGAGGTAAACGATACGGAAAATTAGGAACATGAAATTAGTACAGCAAACTGTTCGTAAGAAGCCTCGTAACTTCATAGGCAACGTGAGCATAGAGATTTTCACCGACTAATTGGATTGCTTCCCAATTGGATCGGAGAACAGCAAAGAAATCGCACATGATCCGAGCGATTCATTGAGGAGAAAACGCAACCATTTTATTCAAAGGTCGCTGACTTTTCAAAAAAAAAAAGAGAGAGAAAACAACAAGAAAGTAAACATGAAGAAATGAGCAAAGCACCAATGCGTGCTTTGAACAGAAAAAATACACGAATGAATGCAAATCTGCCATTGGAGGCTGCATAGGCTTTGCGCGAAACTTGTGGCGAGTAATGCACTGGTGTATGCGCTGCCTCAACAAACCGCGCAGAGAAACGATCCAGTAACGCTGCTGTATCAGCGCCTGTACCGTTCTCGGGCCGGAGTGTAGCGATGTTCGGTGGAAGGCATCGCAAATGAGAGATGCGAGGTGAGCTTCTTTGGGGAGTAGGATTGGGTACCGAGCCTCTTCAGGAAGAGAAGAGTGACGCAATCTTCCGCCCACCTTGAGAAAGCCCGAGGGTTCGAGAAACGGTTTCAGCGAAGCGATCCGGGATGAAACCTGTCCCTGTTTGGCAAGTTGGCTGATCTCGGTTGCATAAAAGTGGTTTTGAGTGACTCTTATGATCTGTTCAAGAGCGTCTTGCAGCTCCACAGGTTTTAAAGAACCCGTAGGAGGGAGAATCTTGGATCGTTTCGCCAATAAGAGACGGGCAAATCGAACTACATACCCAAAGACCCGTTGTGCTTTGAGAAGTGTGGAAAACTTTCGAAAATTCACCAGGAGAGGATCTACTTTGACCGTTGTGGCCAAAGTGACCATGGAAGGCCTAATGTCTCGCAATTCAGACAATAAATCAGTGGAAGGCACAGAGATAGGCCACAGAGCATGGGGACTCCTGAGAAAAGAAGGACCCGAGAGGTACAACGGGTATTCCATGAGCTGAGAAGGCAGTATTCCACGAGAAGCGCAGTCAGCGGGATTTTCTTCGGAATCCACGTGTGCCCAATTGGTAGGAGTGGAGTTGTCGAGTATCTCCACTACCCGGTTGGCGACGAATGTCTTTAGTCGATGTGGAGGGGTGGCAAGCCACGCGAGCACAATAGTCGAATCAGTGTAGAGGGTTACTGACTCCACGACAAGAGTGCTGAGTGAGGGAAGAGTATCTTTCAGCACACGCGTTAGAAGCAAAGCAGCAGAGAGTTCAAGCTTAGGGATGGTCAAGGGTTTGACCGGGGAAACTTTACTCCTTGCTCGCAACAAACTAATATGCGAAGTTGCATGATTCGTTGTGTGAAGGTAAAGTATCGCAGCGTAGGCCTTCTCGGAGGCATCACAAAAGCCTACAAGTCGATGTATGCCTTGTGAAGCCGGAAATGCGCGTGGAACTCGGAAGTTCGAGAGAAGACAGATCTCGGCTACCGCGTCCAACCACCTATGAGCAAGAAGCGGTGGTAAAACGTCGTCCCACTGCACCCGCGATAACCAAAGTTGCTGAAGAAAAATCTTCATCCAGCATACGAGCGGGGTGAGGAATCCCAAAGGATCAAAAATGCGCGCAATGTACGACAAGACCGTGCGCTTCGTTACCACGCCTTCGAAAGGTAAGGTGTGGAATGAGAAATCATCCGATCGGGGATCCCAGAACAGACCAAGGATCTTGATGCCCTGATCGTCATCCGAAAACACGACTGGAGTCTCTAGATGATCCTCCGGAAGTGCACTCAATGCTTCTGGGAGGTTACTGGCCCACTTTCGGAGTTCGAAACCTCCACTAGCTAGAATAGCCTGTAATTCCGATTGAAGAATGCGAGCTTGAGCGACGTCTGCTGCGCCAGACACGATGTCATCCACGTAGATGTGAGATATCAAAGCACGCGAAGCATTAGGGAAAGGAGCCCCTTCGTCGTGCACGAGCTGCTTCAGCACTCGTTGAGCAAGAAAAGCTGACGGTACGAGCCCATACGTGACCGTGTTGAGCTCATATTCTTTTACTGGAGAGTCTGCATTGGGTCGCCAAAATATGTGCTGATATTTGCGGTCAGATGGTTGGACCAGAATCTGACGATACATCTGACGAATGTCAGCACAAATTGCGATGGGATGAGAACGAAATCCGGTTAAAACGCCCGGGAGTTCGCTCTGAAGCTTGGGACCACTGAGTAACAGCTGATTCAAAGAGGCGCCTCTCTCATCTGGAGAAGAGGCGTTAAATACCACTCTCAGCTTCGTGCTGGAGCTGGTAATCTTGTGCACACAATGATGCGGAATCACGTAGTTCGAAGAGGTGCTTGCAAGTTGCATGTGGTTCGATTGAATATAGTCTTGCATGAATGCTTGATACGCAGCATCATGCTGAGGATTGCGTTTCAGTCGCCGCTCCAGACTCAAATAATTCTGGAGGGCGGCCTCACGATTATATCCGAGAGGAGAGGATGTGTTCTTGAAAGGGAGTGCTACCGAATAGCGTCCGGAAGGGTTCCGTGAGTGCGTAGATAGAAAATGCTCCTCACAAAGTTCATCGTCCGGATCAACTTGAAGAGGACGTGAAACTTCTTCCGATTCCCAAAACAATCGAAGAGTACGATCCAATGGAGAACCAGTGCAAGCAAGCAGAGAGAGCGGAGGCTGGAACTCGGCATCCAAACACCGAATAGGACCCAAAACCACCCAGCCGAAGACCGTGTTTATGGCAGATGGACTGCCACTCATCACAATATCACCTGACTTTTCAAGAATATCAGGGTATAAATCGGCGCCGATCAAAAAGTCGATCTGATCGGGCACATGAAAGCGGTCGTCGGCAAGAGAGAGACAGCGATAACGTTCAAACACCTCAAGCGGAACGGTGGTGGTTGGAAGTTGACTCGCTATCGCAGGCATAACGTAGGCTTGTACGCTGAGAGAGGTTGCAGGGGTGAACCGGGAAGCGATGCTGCATTGAACAGTCCCGATTACCCGAGCACTAACGTGACCAATACCAGAGAGTTCGGAATGACAAGGATTGATTTTCAATCCTAGCTTCTGAAGGAACGAGTGAGTGAGAACAGA
>OZ023327.1:8389913-8489913 GCA_964007535.1 Brachyptera risi | reverse complement strand
TAATATGACAAAAATTGTAATCGATTATTTCTTAACATATGCACTTGGATACCACTACGTTTTTAACAGAGTCAATATATGGATGGAACCCTGGCTCATTAAACACAATTAAATATATATCATTATTATAAAATGAGTCGTGAGAGTTTAAAAGTTTTAATATATATATATATATATATATATATATATATATATATATATATATATATATATATATATATATATATACATAAATATATATATATATATATATATTTATATATATATATATATATATATATATATATATATATATATATATATATATATATATATATATATATATATATATATATGTATATATATATATACATAAATATATATATATAAATATATATATATATATATATATATATATATATATATATATATATATATATATATATATACATATATATATATATATATATATATATATATATATATATATATATATATATATATATATATACATATATATATATATATATCTATATATGTATATATATATATATATATATATATATATATATATATATATATATATATATATATATATATATATGCATATATATATATATATATATATATATATATATATATATATTTATATATATTTATATATATATATATATATATATATATATATATATATATATATATATATATATACATATATATATATATGTATATTTATATATATATATATATATATATATATATATATATATATATATATATATATATATATATATATATATATATATTTGAACATGTATTTATATATGGAGAGCGAGAGACAGAGAGAGAGAGAGAGAGAGAGAGAGAGAGAGAGACAGAGATAGAGTTTGCATCGCACATGTGGGGCCTTGACCCATTGTCAGAGGGGAAATGATGGGAAAATCAATATCAATCTGTACAGATTTGAGCAGATTGTGATGCAAAAAATTCGTTGATATTCGTTTTGACCACACTCGGTGATTGGTATATTCTCACTCAAACTTCGCATGCTAGACTTAGATCATACACAACAATAAATTGAACTAAACACACATAGTATTTTATCAGTTTTCTACTTACTTGGGGAGTCCATATCGATGTAGCAGCCTGTGTCGTTGAACCTCTGATTTGGCTTTTACTCCTCGATTTCCATATCTTCTTCGACACCAAACTCCTGCCATGTTGCACAACGCTCGATGAACTCTTTGACTTCTGCATGCCGCCAGCTGAAGAAGGATGTGTTGAGATAGCACCATCTTTAGCACTCCCCTGTGTCGCTTGGTGATGTTGCAAACCATGTAAGAGACTCGACAAGAAACTTTGACCCGAACTTAAAATGCCCCCTTTGTCTTTCGGATGTGGAGGACTGGTTGGTGATAATAAACCATCGTCAATATCAACACTCGAACGCGAGCTAGTCACGTGACTACTACCAAAAACTTCCTCGTTACCCCCCGATATTTCTACATCTGATGTTTCAACAATATCATCTAATTTTAATTCTTTCATAGCATCAATCCAACTTTCCTCACTTTGGGAACCTTTATTCAGTCCGTCATCATCTCCCGGTTTCGTAATCTCACCCTTTGGTTTTATGTTCCGTAAGTTTCTATCATAATTAACTCTCTTGAATCGATCTACTTTGTCTGAGTCTAGACTTTTTTTCCTAGCCATCCGTAAATACCTCTTTATCGTATCGCTGACGGACGGTGACACATCATCATGGTCAACACTGCTCCTCCTACGATTAGTCCCACCAGGACTCATCATTCCTTCGTTTTCTTCTCTCGCTTTCTCTGCCGCTTTCCTGAGCTCTTCTTCTATGGCTGCTAGCATTGTGGGGGGTATTGAATCGGTTTGTGTACCATGATCAGCGAAGACCGGTTCGGTTTCATGTTGCACTTCGATTAATGGCGGTGGTGAGAAGTTTCCTTCGCGATAGCTACGAGTTGGTTTCCCAATTCGCTTCCAGCTGGACGGTTCGCTGATTTCATCAATTTCCCTCTCACCACATTCACGTCGTCGATCATACCCGACACTTGATAATCGGAACTGTGAGGCAAAGTGTGTACTTCCAGTACCGTTGGACCGACCCCGTGAGCCACGTGTACGACGTAAGTCAGAATAGAGTTTCTCCAACAGCTTGCGATCAGTTAGAAGATCACTGATCACTTTCTCACGATTTGTTGTTTTACCGAAGTATCGGTTTAATGTTTCTAGTAACATCTTTTGTTGCTGATCTCCCTCGAAGTGCACACTTGGAGTTATGTTCGAACGAGTACTGATCATTCCTCCTTGGTGATGTCTCTCGGAAGCAGTACGTTCTTGGTGTCTGCGTGATGAATATTCAGTGGCTGAATTCTTACGAAGTTGATCCAACAGGAATTGAAAATCTATTTCTTTGCGAGGTTCGTTGTTTTTTCTCGAAGTTTTATGAGTAACACCTTCATCATCATCTTCTTCTTCTTGGTTCAAATATCGTGTCAAAGTATCAACAAACTCTCTTTGGTCAAGCTCTTCCATGTCGCTAATCTCGTCAGGACTCTCTGGGTCCTGTCTTACCGAACTTTGCGTTCGCTCCATGAACAGTGATCCTTGAGGGCTTGGCATCTCACTGTTTTCACCTGGCGAATGCTTCTCAGTGACTGGAGATTGAGAAGGCGTTGTTTTCGAAGGATGTATGCGTGTAAATTTCTGCAAGAACGATTTCGGACGTTCGGGCTTCTCATGTTTGTCAGAAGATGTTGATGTTATCGATGTTGATGGACCTTGTAGAAACTCTTGGCGCAGCCTTTGTACATCAAACCGTCCGCTGGTGGTGGGTGTCATGATCATTCCCCCTGAAGCTTCTCGCGTCATTTCTTTACCCGAAGGATTGAATACCAAGTCTTCGGCTTCGTCGGCTGAGCTCGCTTTCTCTCGGTAGCTACCACCCTTCTTCCGATTACGATTCCTCCGCGTTTGAGATCGAAACCCAAGGGCTCCTGGGTAAGAACTTTTTCTCCATAAGAGAAATCTCGGCTCTTTACGACATACGTGCTGGAAATATGACTCGATTTTTGGAATATCATCCGGATGATTATGTGCTCCATCCGGAATCAACTTCCTACCAGCATCTGCCATGTAACGCCATGTCTTCCTGGTCAATAGCCACCGTTCTTTGGTGGATTTCTTCTTCCTCACATCTTTGGTCTCTCTACTTGGTCCTGGCATGTTATCACTCTTGGTGCGGCCCATATCCTGTTCTGCCACAAGCTTTACTTCATCCACTTCTGGTAGTACCTTCTTATGCTCACGTGTTAAAGGCTTTCGACGATCACCCATTTTCTGATAGATTCACTAGGCTCTAAGCGGCAGGGGTACAAGGGAATGCGTGGATAGGGAGAATGGAATAGGGTTGATTGTTTTTCAACTGACTTGGAGTCATTGAATTGGAAGCCAAGTTGGAAAAGACATGATGTCGATTTGATTCTAGTTTTCGAATTGGAATTACGTCTGGAAGCAGTAGCGTTATTCTTGTCTGCAGGTTATCATCATGCTTCCAAGTCCCACGATCATTGATGGAATTCTTCACCAACTTGGCATGCGTTCACTACCACCCACAAATGCCATTCTAGCCGTTTGAATAATCTAGTGATAATGGTGAACTTGTGACGGACAACGCTGATCACTTCTCCATTCTACACATTCATCTGGAAAAGTCATTCGTCGTTATAAGTATATTTATTATATGAAATTTGAATCGAGTTCAAGCCTATATTTTTATTGATCGAATCCACATTCCAAGTGTTTTGTCAATAACAACGAATTCAGCGCAATAATGAGACAAAATCAAGACATATCTATGACGTTCTCTCAAAGCTCATTTGAATACTTCATAGAGGCTCAGGATTAGGTTTATTGTTATTTATTTGCATCAATTACCTTCGATTATAGAGTACTTCCACACTGATCATATATTGTTGAATTCATAATGAGCCTGTTCAATTACACGATGTTGAGTGTTGTAGTTGACGTTGAAATATATAACACAATTTAAAATGTAAAATAGATTATATAGCCTAATGTGTACTTAATGTCGAAAGAGTCTTGTTGCATTGATAAAACTGTCATTCTCGGAAGTTTGAGAAGTGAAACGATGTGCATAATAATTCCAGCTGGTATAAATATATGCATCAATACATTTTATCTGTACACTACGTTTCCTAATACTGCCCCCTCCCCCCTACCCAATGATTTCCCTCCTAGCTGTGTTTTGAATGCGAAATATTGCGCTGCGGTTAATTTCACCGTACCGGTATCCTCTAATATGTGATCTGTTGATTGTTACAGCGAATTGAGCCTATTTGGTATCAAGCGCGGCGTGTCATCACGGGTCGTCATTAAGTATTGTCCAGAGAAAGGAGATCATCCACATGTGATTCGTGTGTCTGTTGGCAGCCGAGTTGATGCCAGACCTGCGCAGTCTGTGAGAGATAACTCAAATGTGGATCTTTTCACTTCACTTTGAATTCACTAGAAGAGGCGAGGCACGACCGAAATACTTGCGCCAGGAAGAAAATGCGAGCACACACACACACACTAGATGTTGAATAAGATCAAGGCTAGAGACAAAACAAACGATGGAAGGTCTCATTGACAGACTTATTGATCATTAAGTGTGAGTACCCGATAAGATTTGAATTATTGCATTTGTCTGAGCTTGGATTAAAGATTCCCATGCCAGAGGTACGCTATACAATCTGAGCAAATGCTCTTCCAAATTCATGAAGATTTTATATGATTGCAGTATTGGAAGTAGCTGGAATCTTTATCGAACAAATTGTTCAAATGAAACGCAATCAACTAATATTCAAATTTTGACAATCATTTGTGATTACAATTCTACATAGTTTGCGTATGGAAATTTGGATTCGTATTTCGTATGTATGAAAGTTAACAATGAAATTGAAGTCCAACAGAAAATTGAACTGAAATGGTTCAATCGTTTGAAAATGTCATGCTCCTAGGCTCACGATAATGTACAGTAGGCCCACGATAATTTGAGAGGTCGACTGAAGAATGAGCAGAATCTATGTAAGCAAGTGCTATGTTCTAGTTTGTGAATAATAGGTAATAAAATAAGACGAGAAGCACTCGGGGGCAGAACAAGGCTATGGCCTACTTTTCGAACGCCTGTACTCGTTGCTCGCTGCCGCTCGCGACCTATCACCCATCACCCATCACCCATCACCCATCACCACGTCAACTCTGGCTCGCGACAACATCAACGATATCCTGCTCATTATTGCTGTACAAATGATCATTCCGGATGTTTTCTCATAATTACAATTATCTATAGGTCTTAAAAGATGTATAGGCCTAATTTTGTTATTGAGGCTGCCTTCCGAGTATGGGCCCATATCTGTCATTCAGAATCTTTCAATGTTCATATAAATATATATATATATATATATATATATATATATATATATATATATATATATATATATATATATATATATATATATATACACCGAAAGATTGAATGAGTTGCAATTAAAAATAGGAAACTAATTATCACTTGAAACAATTATTTTCTTACGAATTCACAAACACCAATCTGTTGGAGGCACCATTTCATTTTGATTCATATGAACGATTAAACTGTGTACTGTGAAATAGGCATCGACCTTCCAAATCGTTAAAATACGGTTACTCTTCCAAATAATGCTGCATTTTACGATCTTCCGTATTTCATAGTGCGCAAGTGTTTGACATGTTAATTACTCGTTCTACACTGTTGTCTCTATACTTGACAATTGGAGCCTCAACTTACTGAATGAAATAACCCCGAGTCATTATCAATCAGTCCGGTTGAGTGGTCTCATCAGAGGTAAACCGGTATTTGAATAATATAGTTTGTCATTATTACATTTAGTGCTTGCGTTCATGAATAAGTATACATATTTTGTACTTGGAAAACTATCACACAATTATTCAAACAACTATAACTCAGTTTTGAATCGATAATGGAACAGTACACTAGCATCTACCAAGGCGGAGAAATACACGTATGGAGAAAGTCCATTTCATTCCCTTCCCTTGAATTAACATTTTGAATAATATCTCCATGATAAATTGATGAAATCGCCTCAGTTGAGGTTTGGGAAACATATCATAAACTTGGTTGTTCATCGCCTAAGAGAAGTGTTTTAATATCCGATCAACGAGAGGAATAATCTGACTGACGTTTCTACACTGTTTGCCCGTATCCGAAACAATAGTTTTCCCACTGAAATGCAATATGTATTAGTGGCATTGTTAACCTCACTTGTGGGATGTTGAGATGACATACAAACGAAAGCCACCAAGTATCATGATTTGGATCAGGATAATAATATCACGAGTATAGACTATAAATTGTAATCTTTGAACGAAGTTCTTAGTTGAAGCCTCGATATGTCTATCGGCTCCAGCCTCCAGCTGTTTTGCTATGGACTTGGAGACAAATCAGACGAATAACGTGCTGATTAAAGCCAGCAATTCCATGTCTGCTCTGCTTCAGCATAATATAATATGCTGACTTTTAAAGTTTGACAATCTATTATTCGAATTCACTTATTAACACGACTGTTGTGAGAATGAAATTGAAAGAACATAATTATCGCCGCATAATGAGATGATAATAATGATGATATAATGAGTGCAAAGGGATTTATTCTTTGTTATGATCGTCATAAGTCTACACGTATTCTGAAATGACGAGATCAAGATTGCTTTGATATTTTGTACGCATTTCCGGCAGTATTAGTTCCGTCACATAAATCAGTGAATATCATTTTCGTACGACAACAAACAAACAAAAAACTGAAGAAAAAAATGATTGATAATATGCTCTAGAATAGTGAATAAACTGAATATACGAATTCACGTTGACTTCAATTCGGCCTTCTCGTATAAAATGTGTTGACTCGACGAACCATCAAAGCGAAATAGTCGCCTCCTTTTGACAGCGAACCGTAATGGTTTTAACACACGTATTTAACCCGTGGATCTATATGCTCGATCAACACATTGCATTCATATTTGATGATTTTGTTGAGATTTTAAACTGTCACCTATGATTGAAGCCATGCACCTTGGACGAGTTGCCACAATCAATCATACCACTTCGATTTCCCTCACCCCCTTGCCCACCACCCGACGTTCCAAAGCAATTGGCACTTACCGCCGGCACTTGGTATCAAACTATTGCCGGTCAACACACACTCGCGTATACACACACACACTCACAAAACACGACTGGGATCTTCGACAACGTACTACTAAACGGTATACGAGCGAACCTGTAACTGAGACAAACCGAAGCACACTCACAGGCCGACGAGGCAAAAATATCCCATAGTATTTGGCAAGAAGCCGTTCTCAACCCATCTCGACGACCACTAGAATACACGCGAAATATCATAGACCTCCGAAACGGTTCTTAGGTGTAACTGGAATTATTTTAGATGCACGAGTGATTTGGAAAATATCGAAGTTGATAAGATCGATATACAAATTAGTGATATGATAATGACCATTTCAGTAAATCATGCTTCATCAATTTGGCATTTCGAATTATTAGAGTGTTATGATTAAATCTACGATAGGGGTTGCGAGAGAGCAAATCGACAGTTTGAGTATTAACAGGACTGTGTTTTTCTAAATGATATCCATGTTTTGTGTTCAGTTTTCTCGCTGGAGATATGAAAAAAGCCCAGTATGAATGTTGATCTCTGAGTGGATTACAAGAGAATGGTTCCCACACAGAATAGTTTTTCAATAACTGAATACAATTTCTGATTTTATTATTCAGAGCGTTAATGACCAGGAAAACAATTAACACTACCCAATCTCAAATCTGATCAGGATTGACATTTCCATGTATAGTTTTGTTCAAGTTGATTCAAGATTTACGCTTTTCTCATTCATATTATTCATTTTGATGTTTATCCTCACACGTCATGGTATGGAGACCATTCATTTATAGTTTGAATGAAATGTTTTTGGACGAGTTTTTCACTCTCTGATACCTATGTCTAGTAACCCTCAGATAGATGCATCGAACTCTTCCCTTGAGTGCTTTCTAAATACCTTCACTACAGTCACTACAAATATGTATATATATATATATATATATATATATATATATATATATATATATATATATATATATATATATATATATATATATATATATATATATATATATATATATATATATATATATATATATATATATATATATATATATATATATTTATATATATATATATATATGTATATATATATATATATATATATATATATATATATAGATATATATATATATATATGAATATATATATATATATATATATATATATATATATATATATATAAATATATATATATATATATATATATATATATATATATATATATATACATATATATATATATATATATGTATATATATATATATATATATATACATATATATATATATATATATATATATATATATATATATATATATATATATATATATATATATATATATATATATATATACAAATGCTTCGTTACCACGCCTTCGAAGGGTAAAGTATGGAAAGAAAAGTCATCGGATCGAGGATCCCACAACAGACCAAGGATCTTGATGCCCTGATCGTCATCCGAAAACACAATTGGAGTCTCTAGGTGATCCCCCGGAAGTGCACTCAATGTTTCTGGAATATTACTGGCCCACTTCCGAAGTTCGAAACCTCCAGTAGCGAGAAGAGCTTGTAATTCTGACTGGAGAACACGAGCTTGAGCGACGTCTGGTGCGCCAGACACGATGTCATCCACGTAGATGTGGGAAGTTGAAGCGAGCGAAGCATGAAGGAACGGAGCTCCTCCATCGTGCTCGAGCTGCTGCAGCACTCTTTGAGCAAGTAAAGCAGAGGGTACGAGCCCATAAGTAACCGTATTGAGCTCATACTCTCCTACTGGAGAGTCTGCAGTGGGTCGCCAAAATATGTGTTGATATTCGCGGTCAGATGGTTGGACTTCAATCTGACGATACATTTGACGAATGTCAGCACAAATCGCGATGGGATTAGTACAGAATTGGGTTAAAACGCTCGAGAGATCGCTCTGAAGCTTGGGACCACTAAACAACAAATGATTTAATTACACGCCTTTCTCATCTGGAGAAGAGGCGTTGAATACCACTCTCAGCTTCGTGCTGGAGCTGGTAATCTTGTGCACACAATGATGTGGAATCATGTGGCTTGAAGAAGTGCTGGCAAGCTGCATGTGTTGCGATTGACAATAGTCTTGCATGAATGCTTGATACGCAGCATCCTGATCAGGATTGCGTTTCAATCGCCGCTCCAGACTCAAATAGTTCTGGAGGGCAGCCTCACGGTTAGATCCGAGAGGAGAGGAAGTCTTCTTGAAGGGGGGCGCTACCGAAAAGCGTCCGGAAGCGTTCCGTGAGTGCGTAGCAAGAAAATGCTCATCACAAAGTTCATCGTCCGGATTAACTTGAAGAGAATGTGAGACTTCTTCTGATTCCCAAAACAATCGAAGAGTACGATCTAATGGAGAACCAGTGCATGCAAGCAGAGAGAGTGGAGGCTGGATATCGGCATCCGAACACCAAACAGGACCCAAAACCACCCAGCCGAAGACAGTGTTCATAGTGGATGGACTACCACTCATCACAATATCACCTGACTTTTCAAGAATATCAGGGTATAAATCGGCACCGATCAGAAAATCGATCTGATCGGACACATGAAAACGGTTGTCAGCAAGAGAGAGAGAGAGCGATAGCGATCAAACACCTCAAGAGGGACAGTGGTGGTTGGAAGTTGACTCGCTATAGCAGGCATAACGTAGGCGTGTACGATAAGAGAGGTTGCAGGGGCGTAACGGGAAGAGATACTGCATTGAATAGTTCTGAATACCCGAGCACTAACATGGCCAATACCAGAGAGCTCGGAATGACAAGGATTGACTTTCAATCCCAACTTCTGGAGGAACGATTGAGTGAGAACAGAGATTCGTGAGCCGCAGTCGATAACTGCACGGATCGGTTTCAGTTGACCGTGAGAGTCGCGGATCAATGCGCGAACAGTGCCTAACAGAGCTGTAGGTACCACAGGCTTGCTTGCCTTGACTTGACAAGCGAGAGTTTGAGGATGAGGCAAGGTGGCCTCCGGAGGAGAAGAGACTTCGTTTGCTGTGTTGTCACGAGTCGAGGGGCTGATTCGTGCAGTATGTAACAATGAATGTTTTTTTACTTTGGCACGTACCACAAACACTCTTAGAGGTGCATTGCGCTCTTGGGTGAGCGCCCATGCAATTGAAGCATCGTCGCAGACGACGTAACGTGTTGTATTTGTTATCAACTGTTTGTTGACGAAATACAGAACAAATGTATGAGGAGTGATTCCCTTTACACACCGGACAAGAAGAGTGCTTTGTAGGATAGCTTGTTGGTTCGCTCTGTCCGCGTGATTTAGAGCTGACGAACGGAGGATTAGCAACCAACAATGAATTGATTCGCTTCGTGGAAGGCGGAATGACTTTGGGAGAGCCAACTGCTTGGTGGTCAAGACCACACAATTCCATCGTCCTGGACTACTCTTCAATGAATTCGATCAACGACGCATAGCTAGGAGTGATATGCGACGAATGTTTGTGCTCGAAGGCTTTGCGCGTTGTCATGTCGAGATTTGTCAGCGTTACGAAAATAGAAGAAAATCTGCCAAATCATCGATATTCAACGCTTTCAACGCTTCGATTGAAGTTTTGTGAACTCTGAGGAATAATTGCAGCCCAGAATGAGAACTGGTTTTCAGAGGCGTGAATTCTAAAACCTGTTGAACAAACGTGGTGGCTAGCAATCAAGGGTTAGTGTACCGAGAGACAAGAGCATCCAATGCCACAAAATAATTGGCTTCCGTGATCGGAAACCCGGAAACGATGGACAAAGCGCTGTCTTTGAGGGTAGATCTCAATTAGTGAAATTTCTGAACTTGATTCAGATCCTTGTTCTCGTCAACGAGAGATTTGAACAGAGCATGATACTCTGCCCACTGAGTTATGTCACCCGAGAACACCGGCAATGCGATTGTCGGCAATGAGACGTTGGTTCGAAAACCATCATGATTTGCGGTGGAGGCGGCTTGGGCGTCGCTGCGGCAACGGCGTCGAGATACAGCTTATGAGTTGCATACAACATGTCCTCGAAGCTTGCTTCAATAGCGTCGACCGGTAATGCATCGACGCCTTCGTCAAGCTGACTGTTCAAAGCTATTATCTCTCCCTGAACTTCCTCAAAATTGGCCTCCAAAACGTCAAGTTTGTCATAGTGGAGTTTGTACAACGAAGCATCAACACTTTGAAGCGCTTTGAAAGGAAGCGTGGACGGTAATAAGAATACAGTCTTTCGCCGACCTTGAGCGAATAGTGCGTTGACAATATTGTCAGGTCTATGCCAGACTATTGCCTACAAAATGAACATTCTAGTACGGTAATTGACGGCATTGATATTTGGTTTGAAAAAATTCATGGTTTTACAATAATTCACCTCAACATTCGTTCTCTCAGAGAATTTTAACGAATTGAAAGTTATTCTTGGAAATCAAATTGGTATTTTTGACATTTTAATTGTATGCGAAATATCTGTTGAATATGTAAGCAACATTCACTCATTAGGAGGATACAACTCATATGCAGTAACACGTAAAAGTAAAGGTGGGGTGGAATTCTTATGTTTGTCAAAAATAGTACATCATTCGAAAAGGGTATTATTCATTTCAACCATTTCGAGAGTTTAAATGGAATTCTAACGTTCTAACTAATTAATTCTAACTAAATATAATAGCAATATACAGACCCCCTTCAGAACATAAAGGTCAGTTCATTTGTGAATCTGATGAATACCTAAAAACTGTAAATATAGATGCTATTGTTGTCGGAGATATAAATATAAATTTATCAGATGATAAAGATCATACAGTCCAAACTTACGAGAATATTTCAGCGAAAAATGGATTTTATGAAAGCATTGTTGGAGTCACCAGGGAGGAAATGAGAGGAGAAGTTCTAACGATATCATGCATCGATCATATATTTATTAGAAACTTCAGACACACAACGAGTTCATTCATTTTAACAACCAAACTATTGGATCATTATATAATAGAAGTGGGTTTTAATATTGACGAGGTTACCGATCCTAACGATGGCCAAATATTTTTTACAAAATGCTTGAGTGAATCTAAAATATAGAGGAAACTCCAGTCAATAGAGTGGAGCACATTATCAGTTATGGATAATGCCACTGACCTATAGGATAAGATAGAATCTAAATTCAAAGAACGCTATGACAGCGCAACATTTGTACGCAAAGATTTCCGTGATAAGAAAAGAAAAGGAAAGGCTGGATGACAGATGATTTGTTATTATTAATTCGTGAAAGGGATAAAGTTTTCAGAAAATTCAAAGATTGCGATCATTATATGCGAAATGTTTCACGAAATGAATATCGAAAATGTATAAATGAAACCCAATCTCAAATTGTACGTGCAAAGAATAGATATGATGAAGATAAACTGAACAATTCAAAGAATAGTATCAAAGACACTTGGCAGACAATTAACGAAATAATTGGAAAAAATAAAAAAGCATCTGTCGACCAGGTTATCAGCAAATATTCAAGGTAAAGAATACAGTGACGAGATTATAGCGAATAACTTTGCTGACTCCTTTACTAATGATATAGTCACTTTAAAACATGAATGTGATAATGTGACAGCAAACAGTCGTATCAATAAACCTGCTATCCAATCTATGTTCATTCTGCCTCTTAGCTCAAGTTTTGTTAGACATTTGATAGATTCAATGGACGTGAATAAACAGCCGGGAATTGACGGAATTCGCATTAAAGACTTGAAATCAATTTCGACGGCTGTAAGTCCTCTAATATCAAAGCTTATAATTGTTATAAATCTATCAATAAAAGAGGGAAGTGTACCAGATAAATTGGAAGTTTCTATAATTAGACCCATTTATGAAAAAAGTGATAATCTCTCATCATCCAACTACAGACCAATTGCGTTATTGCCTACTATTGGGGAGATAATGGAACGGTGGATTGCTCTTAATCTAACTCAATATCTGAAAGACTACAATATTATCAATCCTTCACAATTTTGTTTTCAAAAAGGAAGGAGTACGGTTGATTTACTTTCATTATTCTCTGATTATGTCAATTCTAGGCTTAATTCCAATCTTCATGTAATGACACTTTTAATCGATTTTTCCAAAGCATTCGACACTCTGAATCAAACAAAATTAGCTTCAACTTTGGAACACGTAGGAATAAGAGGATATTTGCTTTCTTGGTTCAGAAATTATTCAGAAAATCGTCAAATGGTAGTTAAAGTAGGAAACATTGTCAGTTTCTATAAAAACATTGTTACTGGGGTTCCCCAAGGTTCTATTCTGGGACCTATTTGTACTTATATTTTATCCGATCATCTTATAAATAACCAGATATATTTATATGCAGATGATACCCTCATAATCAGTGCCCAAAGAGACCTAACTACAGCTGCTCATAATTTACAAACCAATTTTACAAATATTCTCAAAGTTACTCATGATTTAGATTTGGTGATAAATTGAAGTAAAACTAAAATAATACATTTCTGCACTTCATTGAACAAACAGAGAAATACCTTTTTTGAAATCATATTTCATGACTATGATTGCCTCCACAGTATGAGTAGAGGAGATGTATGCTTAGGCTGTCAAACAAAACCTGATGTAGTAAATGAACACGTCTATCTCGGACTTACAATTGATAGTGCTTTTTCTTGGAGACCCTATATGGATATTATTTTTGATAAATTGAGATTTTGTGCTTTTAATATATATATATATATATATATATATATATATATATATATATATATATATATATATATATATATATATATATATATATATATATATATATATATATATATACTCAAACATATTGTCCCCATCTCCCTACTAAGATCAGCATATTTTGCTTTGGCTGAATCAGTAGTTAATCATGGTATTTTGGCTTGGAGCAATGCATACACCTCTCATCTTCAAAATATGCCTTCTTGACATCTATTCAAAATATGATGATTGCGGATATAATACCTCATCATTCAATAGCAATTCCTTATCCGGATAGTGAGAGTTTCTATCAAATTTTGAATATTCTGCCAATTAAAAAATTTTTCAATTACTGGTTCATACTCAAGTATTACTACAATAACTCATGTAAAATACCCAACGAATGTAATCGTAACACAAGACTCGGAACGTTCGAGTTATACAAAATTCCTGCCTATAATAACAAACATGGGAAACGGCGTTTAGAGTAAGCGATACCTATATTATTCAATGAAATACCTCTTGGTCTGAGGAAGTTAGAAAAATATCAACATGTTAAAACAGAAATTAGGAAATGGTTGATTAATTAAACTAATTTTGAAAATGATTGATCCAATTGTGCAGTGAGATACACTCATTAGATATTAATTGAATTATTCTTGTGCATCAACTCTTCATGTCTTTAGCTGTGTGGATATAATTTGTATTCTTGATGGATAATGATATATTAATTCTTCAATCTCATGTCCATATATATATATATATATATATATATATATATATATATATATATATATATATATATATATATATATATATATATAAATACGTATATATATATATATATATATATATATATATATATATATATATATATATATATATATATATTATTTATATATATATATAAATACGTATATATATATATATATATATATATATATATATATATATATATATATATATATATATATATATATATATATATATATATATATATAAATACGTATATTCGATTTTGTATTCCTCAACTATTGGAAAGTTTTCATTTATTTTCTTCCTGTATAATTTGAGAGTTGTGAAAACAGAAATAGATGATAGACACATGTTGTATTTCAAGTGGGCCTAACCCTTGATTTATAAGAAAGTGAAGAAAAAGTGAACACTTAGTGAACTTGTTTCAATGTTTCATGATATAAACCCGATTTTTGTCCAAGCTATTAATTTCATTCATCATCCCACAGATAAGCCTCTTTGGCTTCGTGGAAGTGCGTATTGATTAATCTTGTATGTATGTATTATTTAAATCTAATAAAAAAATTTAAAATATTATTATTATTATTATTATTCATAGATTTTGTATTCCTTAACTATTGAAAAGTTTTCATTTATTTTTTCCTTGTGTAATTTGAGAGTTGTGAGAACAGAAATAGATGATAGACACATGTTGTATTTCAAGTAGGCCTAATCCTTGATTTATAAGACAGTGAAAGAAAGTAAACACTTGGTGAACTTGTTTCATTGTTTCATGATATAAACCCGATTTTTGTCCAAGCTATTAATTCCATTTCTCATCCCACAGATAAGCCTTTGTGGCTTTGTGGAAGAGCGTATTAATCAATCTTGTGTTTATGTATCATTTGAATCTAATAATGAAAAAAAAAAAATATATTATTATCATTAATTATTATTATTATTAACTGTATAATAATAACTGTATCAGTTCTAACTGTATCAATTCTTTTTTCCGATTATTTGAATTCCAGACTAAATTTCAATTTGCACATTTTAGCTTTATTTATAGATTTTTCGAAAGCTTTTGACACCTTGAATCACAAAAAATTGATATTAGCGTTAGAACATGTAGGTGTGAGGGGTACTATGTTGAGTTGGTTCAGAAATTATTTGGATAATCGATTCATGGTTGTAAAGATTGGGAATAATTTCAGTCCACTTA
Source organism: Brachyptera risi (assembly GCA_964007535.1). Taxonomy (NCBI): domain Eukaryota; kingdom Metazoa; phylum Arthropoda; class Insecta; order Plecoptera; family Taeniopterygidae; genus Brachyptera; species Brachyptera risi. The sequence goes on along the minus strand of OZ023327.1, from coordinate 8,474,000 downwards.
CTAAATTAACATCTGGGGTACCGCAAGGCTCTATTTTAGGTTCAATTTTATATTTAATTCATACTAACGCGATCGCCGAACATCTTGTCAAAAGCCAAATTTATATTTATGCAGATGATACCCTCATTTTGAGCTGTCACAGGGAGTTACATTCAGCAGTTGAATATTTTCAAAATAATCTAAATAATATATCTAAAATAACTCATGATTTAAATTTAGTAATAAATGCAGATAAAACAAAAATAATTCACTTTTTCACACCCCTGAATGCCACCCTCAATGACATTCGTGAGTGTGAAATAGATAAATTATGATGGAAACCAAATATGTGGGCCTACTATTTTCCAAATAACTTAAATGATATAAAGAGTAAAACATTTCCAGAATAATGATTATTTCTTCGTATCAGTACCTTGTAATCAATATACTGTAACAATATTCCTCGGGGTATTTTTCATTTATACTGGGCCTACTCATTTCTGGAACTTGACAGACTCATCATGAATCAGGGGTGGGTCCAGGTCACATTCATGGGGTGGGAGGGGGGGGGTCAATTTCCGTTTGGAAAGAAGATGCCATATATGAACAGTTGTGCATAGGCCGATTATCGCAAAGCCGGCAACCCGCGTGGGGAAAAGGCCCTCTTCTGGCCCCGTAGGTGATTTTTTGAAATTACACCCATTTTTATTACGGTTCAGCATTTTTCAGAAGAGGTTCAGATACTGAAATCATTTTACTTATGAAATTATCGATGGCGCCTGACCCAATATTTGTAGCCGCAGGGTAGTTTCGTGTTATTTTAGTGCCCTGGGAAAGCACTCAATTGTGCGCCTCCAAAACTCGGCGTGCATATTGAAGGTGAATGCAAAAGGGAGGGAGTCATGCCCCGCAGAGACAATTTCCAAGTTTTCCTTTTTTCAATATGATTCTACCGGTTTCAGGAACCTTTCTGAAATAGGCCTAAATGGATTCTTCACTGTGATAACAAGACTGATTTTGCCAAATGATTGTTCCAAGCAAATAACGCTGGATCAATCCACCTTTCAATGACAAGAATATTCCAATGAGAACATTCATTCTATCCAGTGATGTGAATAGAATTAAATTCAATTTAAAGAATGTCGGTAAGATTACTGATAGAAAGTCACATATGGGTGCCGATTGCGCCCCTCAGATTCGGCCACCGAGCAGCCACGCTCTTCGCCCACCCCTAAAAAAACTCTTGTTGGTATAATCATCCCTATTTTAGAAAATCATGATATCCAAACTACATAAGCCTTCTACATCTGACATTTCGAATCAGTACGTAAAGTTCATTTTCAATGCAATTATGTTGAATATGAATTCTTGGCATCAGATTGCCTAAGGTATGTTCATAGAGCCACGACGATCTTGTAGGATGCCGTAGGACGCCAAATGATATATACCATTCATACTACCACGGCAAAACGATCGGTTATATCGTGAACTCAAGGCAATTATATATCGAATCGATGCGATAACCATGGCAACGTGGACAGTGATCGAGCTTGACAGTCGATAGCCCGTAAGAAAAACAAACAGTTGGAGTATAAAAGTGGACGTGATATCGTCTACGTCATCACGGCAAGTCTGTTGTCCGGCAAAATGTTCAACTTGAACCAACTTCCAAGGTCACAGTGAACGACAAGCCCGGCAAGTCTGTGATTGGCTCATTCATTTTGACGGCACGGCAATTTCGTGTTGCCGTGGCTCTATGAACGTACCTCAATACGATATTTATTTCCTTCCTTCTCTTTTCCCTTTTTTTTTCTTTCTGTATCCTTTTTTTGTCGCTTCCAATGCATGGATAGGAGGTAATCTCCTAACATTGCCGCTAGGTGACAGATCCATCATGAACGGGATAAAAACGGCACGTTACATTCAACGCTACGTTCAACGGCGAACTCATTTTCATGACGAATCTAGACAAAGAGAATCAAATGAAAATTAATTCACCGAAACATTTCTGAACATCAGGTTCAAAAATACTCGACCATTCAATAGTTCACATGATACGTATGAAAAGATGGAAATAATTCAAATTCATTTTGTCATCAGAAATGCAGTTATTGACGCTTGATTTTCATCTATTCATTCATTCGTATTCATTAATGCATTCTTTCTCTTTTATTTCATTCCATCCATTTATTTTTGATTTATTTTTTTCATTTGCTTTTTTATTTTCATTTTTACATCTTTTCTAAATATCAACTCTCAACTTTTCAGCATCTGATTTGGAATTGGGTGTTGAATCGATGAGAACGATATGAATAATTAAAACATTGATAATATAATGACACATCATCAATACTTACAATAGGTGAGTGGTAGATATAACAAAGATTCAATTTCAAGATTCAAGATTCAAGATTCAGCATAGATTGGAGTGTGACGTAACGGCCACCATCTTGCACCAGGAAAAAGTGCTCATGAATCCCCATTTTCACGCCACTCATATATATATATATATATATATATATATATATATATATATATATATATATATATATATATATATATATATATATATATATATATATATATATATATATATATATATATATTTATGAATATATATATATATATATATATATATATATATATATATATATATATATATTTATATATACATATATATATATATATATATATATATATATATATATATATATATATATATATATATATATATATATATATATATATATGTTTATTAGGAGAAAGAATACATATATTATATATATATATATATATATATATATATATATATATATATATAAATATATATATATATATATACATATATATATATATATATATATATATATATATATATATATATATATATATTTATATATATATTTATATATATATATATATATATATATATATATATATATATATATATATATATATATATATATATATATATACATATACACATAACTATTTGTGATTGTTCAATGGTCAAGTATCGGATATGTGAGGACGTCCCACACTGGGAACTTGAGTACTTCGATTTCGATTATTAGTGGTTATGTAGGAAGTTCAAATCAAAGAAAAGATAATGTGTAGGAAAGTTGAGAGATTGGAGGGAATGAGAGTGTCTGTGTGTGTCTTGCTGTATTTTGGAGCTTGTCGGGGGGGGGGGGAGGGGGGGAAGAGGGGCATTGGATTTAACCATGGGCATTTTATTAATAGTCCGTGTGTTTCTATAAGCGGCACGCTCAGTGGCTATTGTATAGAGAGTAGCGTGGAGTTTGGCAAACGTTTGCGTTATTTTCACGTGGTTAGGTTGGTCACACATTCTTCTACACTGGTACTATATACTGTGTAGAGGAATTCCACGCCACAGAGAAAGAATATACATTCTTCGACGCATTTTTTTTCGAATATTTTTTTCGTTCTGCGTCGTCAACAGCGTCGTCTACGAGCTGACCAAGAGTCGTGCCTAATTTCTTCTCGTATTGCTCTTTGGCAGGCAAATATGTGATTTTGTGAAGCAAACAATTAGATGACGTTTTCCGTTTGAGTAACCTAATGTTTGATGGTTCTCTTCCACTTCCGGCTATATATCTACCATATTTCTTCTCAATCAATTCCATACATCTTCACATAATCCTTGTTTCTTAGTCATAAACAGATCTTCGCAATTTGTATCATGATCATTTATATGGCATCATATCCAAAATGATATGCTTAACAAAATACTCAGATAAATCCACGATATTTCAATTGATGGTAACTATGGTGGAAACGTAACATTTGATATGCAGAATGCAAAATATTAAAATTATTGCAATTTGTTTCAATTCGATACACTTCATTTGATTCCAAGATTGTTGACGTTGATGAAGGCCACTTAAGAGGACGATGACGCGTCAGTTGAGTTCCAACAAACGAGTCACACCGCTCTGTACACATCACCAGATGGCACCATTGTGTCACTTACATTCAAATATCACAACAATGGTTTCCAGCTGCAATTGTTATTGTAACAATCGATCTAGTGCCAAGTGCCAAGAATGCTTGACGTTCGACCGGAAATACTTGATTGTGATTGAAAAGTATATCTCAACTCGATTAAATATTATCGACTTCTCGTAATTATGATACGAGTATCACTGATAACACTTCTCTTGACTACTGATTACCACAAACGAGTATCTGGTTTCCTAATGGATGATAAAATGCAAGAATCGGTTCAAGCATATCGACTTATATTGGAATTTTCAAAAAAAGAATAGAGAAAAATTCAAGTTCATTCCTCGGCTTTTTCTTAGCTCCATTCAACACACAACGATACAGTTAGTTAAACACAGTTTACGATACGTTAACACTTGAGAGTCCATGGAAAGTCGATTTGGACAAATATCAGTATTTAGTTTCCACTTTCGAATGTTATGAGTTATCAGAATTCAAATGAAGAGGAATATACCTTTTTACCACTTTGGAGAATACTTTTGATTTGAATTAAATCAAATCTTTTACTTTTGATTGAACTCTTATCACATAATTGTTGAACATATACAAATGAAAAGAACAATTTCTTAACCATGAAGACTTGGAAATTGGGCGTCATGGGTCATATAGTTACAACTTAATGCATCTCATATCTGATACCATCCCAAAGATATCAGAAGTGTCTGTTGTTACTCTTTATCGGAATTGTGATACCTCATACCATTCGGAAGTTGTCACCAAAAACCTGATCCTGAACTGATTCGACTCACATGTACGATCTTCAGCCTGATGGCCTCTCTTCAGTCAGGCAGAATCAGTGTAGCTGCTGAAGAGCATTCTGCTGAAGAATTTGCTGAAGAGAATTCTTTGAATTCTTTGTATTTGACCACATGGATCAAGATTACATAACACGTTATATTGACATGAAGCCTATAAATATATATATAAAACTTTTGGAATGAGTTGTGTGATGGTAGATTCGAACCCTGGCCCCTTGTCTTGAGATAAAGAAGTGCTGGGTCAGAGAGACGTCACTCATCGTCCCCAACTGCACTCGTTACCATGGCAACCTCTAGTCTGCTGGACCCTTACCTAATACATTTCGTTCTTGTGTTAGCTAGCTCCAAGAGGCTAGGACTTTGATTGGTCAATATCTCCCAGGGCAGCTACCTGTCATTGCAACGTGTTTGGTCTCTGTGCATTTCCATTGTTGTTAGCACAAAATCCCAGTGCTGCTCTTGAGGTGAGCCACAAAATGTGATGAATTATTCAGTCCAAGAGACCGTGAATTTGTTTTCATAATATATTTGTATCGTTGGTAGCTTTTTTAGTGAACATTATAACCAATGGGTGTCCTAGTCTTTTGGAGCTAGCTGGCACTAGCACGAAATGTATTAGGTAAGGGTCCTGGGTCCTACAACACAGAGAGAGATGGCCAGAGCGCATGCGTACCGACTCTGTATTGTTGTGCCCTAGCCCCACTGCCTGGACTGGGCCGTCATGGTTAGGGTCACCAAGGTCAGATGCCTTACAGTAGATGACGTACCGGTGTTAGTTTCCCAGCCTATCTTCCAACGCGAGGAAAACACGTAGCATTTGTCCAGTCAATCGATTGCCTGCTTGAAATGTGTGCATTTGTTCCAGCCGGCTCTTACGCACTTGATGGGTTACAGCCAACTATATGCACATTAGTCACTGTTGTATATTCTATTTGGATTCAGTGAAAAATCGAACCAATACAATCTACAATGGATAAAAACGAAACAATCAATTACAGCTGATGTAATATTGTTGAGTGGATAGTTATTCGGAAAAGTAAAGATATGCACTCTTCAAGTGTCTCCCCTCTCAAATTTGAAAGGTTTTAATTTTAAACCAGTCTCAACTACCGAAGTATCCGAAAGTGACTGAATATCGAATTTAAAACGACCAGAAAATAATTATTGGACGAGTGTACTGTTCACTTCGAATTGGTTCACAAGAAATTGGTTCACAATATTTTGGTTCACATTATTTTGGTTCACATTATCCTGATTCAGATTATATTGGTTCACATCATATTGGTTCACTATATACTGGCTCACATCCTTTTGGCTCACTAATGACCCATATTATATGGATCACATTGAATTCGTTCACATCAAATTGGTGCACTTTATATTGGTTCACATTATTTTGGTTCACATCATATTGGTTCACTATATACTGACTCACATCCTTTTGGCCCACTAATGACCCATATTATATGGATCACATTGAATTCGTTCACATCAAATTGGTGCACTTTATATTGGTTCACATTATTTTGGTTCACATCATTTTTGCTCACATTATTTTGGTTCACATAATATTGGTTCACTATATACTGGCTCACATCCTTTTGGCCCACTAATGACCCATATTATATGGATCACATTGAATTCGTTCACATCAAATTGGTGCACTTTATATTGGTTCACATTATTTTGGTTCACATCATTTTTGCTCACATTATTTTGGTTCACATTATTTTGGTTAACAGAATATTGGTCCTCATTATAGTGGTTCACTTTATACTGGCTCACATCCTATTGGCCCACATTATAATGACCCATATTATATTGGATCACATTAAATTTGTTCACATTAAATTGGTTCACTTTATTTTGGTTCACATTATTTTGATTCACAGAATATCGGCCCAAATTATATTGATTAACAATATTCGGGCTTACATCACTCTGGTTCACATTATATTGGTTCACATTGAATTGGTTCACATCAAATTGGTTCACGTTACATCGGTTCATATCATATTGATTCACATCATTTCGGTTCAAATTATTCAGGTTCACATTACATTGGTTCACATCAAATTGGTTCAAATTGAATTGGTTCACTTTATACTGGCTCACATTATACTGAACCAAATGATACTGGATCACAATATACTGGCTCACATTAAATTGGCCGACATGATATTGGATCACATCATAATGAATCACATTATACTGGCTCACATTATATTGGCCGACATTATATTGGCTCACGTCATAGTAACCCACATAATATTGGCTCAATTAATATTGGCTCACATTATAATGGCTCACGATAAATATTAGCTCACATATTGGATCACATTATACTAGCTCACATTCAATTGCCCTACAATATATTGGCTCACATCATATTGACCCACATTATATCGGCTCACATTATATTGGCTCACATTATATATTGGCTCGCATAATATATTGACACACATTTTCTTGTATAGCTCATATAGTATTGACCCACACCATAGTGACTCGCATATTATGATTGGATCACATCATACCGGATCACTCTATACTGGCTCACCTCGTACTGGATCACAATATACTAAATCGGATCATACTGGCCCACATCATACTGGATCACAACATACTGGCCCACATCATACTGGATCACATCATACTGGTCCACATCATACTGGATCACATCATACTGGATCACATCATACTGGATCACATCATACTGGATCACATCATACTGGATCACATCATACTGGATCACATCATACTGGATCACATCATACTGGTCCACATCATACTGGTCCACATCATACTGGATCACATCATACTGGTCCACATCATACTGGATCACATCATACTGGTCCACATCATACTGGTCCACATCATACTGGTCCACATCATACTGGATCACATCATACTGGATCACATCATACTGGTCCACATCATACTGGATCACATCATACTGGTCCACATCATACTGGTCCACATCATACTGGATCACATCATACTGGATCACATCATACTGGATCACATCATACTGGATCACATCATACTGGATCACATCATACTGGATCACATCATACTGGTCCACATCATACTGGATCACATCATACTGGTCCACATCATACTGGTCCACATCATACTGATCCACATCATACTGGATCACATCATACTGGATCACATCATACTGGATCACATCATACTGGATCACATCATACTGGATCACATCATACTGGATCACATCATACTGGATCACATCATACTGGATCACATCATACTGGATCACATCATACTGGATCACATCATACTGGATCACATCATACTGGATCACATCATACTGGATCACCATATGCTGGCCTACATCCTACTGGATCACATCATACTGGATCACAATAAACTGGCCCACATCATTCTGGCTCACATTTTACTCTCTCACATCATATTGGCTCACATCATACTGGCTCACATCATATTGGCTCACATCATATTGGCTCACATCATATTGGCTCACATCATACTGGATCACATCACACTGGATCACAATATATTGACCCACATTTTACTGCCTCACTTCATATTGGATCACATCATACTGGATCAAATTTCACTGGCTCACATTATATTTACTCACATCATAGTGGATCACATTATACTGGCTCACAATATATTTACTCACATCATACTGGATCACATTATACTGGCTCACATTATATTTACTTTTTACTCACATCATACTGGATCACCTCATACTGAAATGACATTATACTGGCCCACATCATACTGGATCACATTATACCGGCTCACATTATATTCGCTCACTCAAATCTTGCTCACACCATACCGGCTCACATTATATTCGCTCACCCAATTCTTGCTCACATTACACTGGCTCACATTATACCGGTTCACATTAAACTGGCTCAGTTAATTTCAGCACACATCTTAGCTTTCACTAGCTCACATCATATTGACTCACATTAAACTGGCTCAGTTAATTTCAGCACACATGTTAGCTTTCACTAGCTCACATCATATTGACTCACATCATACTGGCTCCTATTATATTGGCTCACATTTCACTGACTAACATTATATTGGCTCACAATAAATTGGCTCACATTATATCGACAACATTTCGGTTCGTATTGTTTGTTTGAGGTTAGTAGTGCGTGGCATGGTCCTACGCCTCCTGGTCAGACAATGTTGAAATCTTTTCTGTCTATTGGTACCATACCAGAATAGATCTCTGTTCATAGCTGAATCGATTTAATGCTTCTCCAATTCGAAAAAGAAAATGAAAAGTTATCTACTCCCGTAAGAAGAGCATTGGTCGAAAATCTCAATTTTCCAATATATTTCAATTGGAACGTAGGTCTGAGAGAATGTTGATATCGTTCAGTCATGTATCCAGACATTTGGATCGGCCGTTAAAAACGAGATGTTATATATTGGAAAAATGTATATTGAGCTGGAAAATCGATCAAGGCTGCATAACGAAGGGAAGAACCTGATTTTTTCAAAATCAGGGTGGGTATAGCACTCGTGTTCATTTCGGGCAAATATCTACTTCATCTCACTTTGAATATTTCTGCGTTGTATCATTTGACTTTGAATCAACATAAACCTGAATAACCAGGAATTGACCATTTATTAGCAGGTAGGCCTATATTATGAAGCAGCATCTACTCATAGTATCATAATTAGAGCACTATTGGCGTGCATGTGTTCGGTTTTGATACAGTATTTCAGTTATACAATGTAATATTTGAGAATTTGACAGTGACTGATTCAATATCATTCAATCTCATCTTATTGTAAGTATGTATATAGGCCAAGTTTCGAATCCATTCAGGCTGTAGATCACACCACTCGTCCGCCACATGTACTTGTTTGTGTTTTGTTGATGGACAATTCAAATGAATTGATACGAATGAATGGAATTGAATGAATAAAATAATGAACAGATGGATGAATGAATGAATTCATCTCGAATTGTTCAAAAAGTAGGAGTAAATTGAATTGAGCGAATAACTAGGCCCATAATAGAAATGTATGACTGAATAATTGACCTTTCTTTGTTAGTTTTGAAGCAACACACATTTCGAAGTATGGCTACGCGGGTTGGATGTTCTTGATCCAGCTAACTCTTGTTCTGTTCTATTCCCTCTTGAAACGAGATGAGGCTAAGCACACAGAAAGGGCACTAATTGGACTTACAGTTCACCATTCCAATATGTATTCAAGCATCGTTATAATAATAATAATAATAATAATATTTGTTTATTTTTTTATTGCACAAAAAAACAAAGAGCATACATATGAGAATAAAATTAAACTTTTCTACAAAGCCTGGAAAGGCTTATCTGTGGTTTAAAAATAACAAAAAATATATAATATATGTGAGGTTTAGACTAAGATGTAAGAAAGCAATACGTTTAGTGCCAAAAAGTAGGGTGATTAGATATGAAGTGATACTAAGAGAATAATTTAGAATATAGAAAAGCATATTCAAGGTCAGAACAAAACTTAACGAAAATAATGATACGTCTAAAACCAAAATTAAATAGATGACAATTTGAAAATGAACTTCAATCTAAAGATGTATTCGTAAATTGAACTGAACTGAGCATAAACAATATATTGACGAGGTGGAATAAAAGTATCCTGATTAATTGAAACTAAAATGAAGGGAAAAAACGAATGAAAACATTCCCAAATAAGAGTGAACCTAGGAACAGGTATTATAGCTCTCCAATAATTAGAATGGCAGAACAAAAATACAATCAATATCAAATTAATAACTCACCAAAAACGAGACAAATGGGGAAACAAAATTATTATATGAATACAAAACAAGATGATTGGAGTAAATCCAACAGATGAACTTAGATTCCAATAAGGGGCCCTATATAAAATACCATAGCGGAAAAAAGTGGTTATATGATATGGACTCAAGATTTAGAACGTTCAATATATGACTTTTGCAAATTTTACATGCTAAAAAGAAAAAAAAATAGAGAAAAATTAGGAAACTTCAATTGTATTCAAATAGTCACAGAAGACAATCTATAAGAAATTGAAAAAATCGTAATTGATTCATCAAACATAAACAATCAAACAGTCAATCATAGTACAATATTGTCAACATACCATTTCTTCACGTCGCGTTTTACAACATTGAATTTATCTAATTTTCTCAAATGAGGAGGTAGCTCATTAAATATGAAAGATACAGAATATTCTAGTCTTCTTTGTCCATTTATTAGTGAAAGTAGGAATTTTGTATTTTTCTTCAACTGTTGAACGGGTGTTTTTTTTTTTTAATTTACATTATAGGAATTTTGTAGAGGTCATCAAAATAGAATTTCAAGACGAATCTATAGTTAAATAAATATTTGAGAGGAAGAAAATTGCAGTGTTGATAAATTTTGCTTGTGTCGCTATTGAACTCAGATACAATATTGTTAGGTGTAATACTTTTTAAAATTCTCGACTGAAGTAAATCAAGTATAGTAACATGAGAGTTTGATGCATTACCCCATGCTGAGATACCATAAGAAAGAATAGATTCGATTAGTGCTGAATAAACTGTCCGTAAAATTGAAAAAGGTAGAATATATTTACGAGAATGGAGCATAAAAGCACAATATCTCAGTCTGGTGCATATTTTATCGATGTGATCTCTCCAACTAAATGAGCTGTCGATTAAAAGGCCTAAGTAAACATAATTATTAACAACTTCAATGTTGGTATTACATCCAATACACGGATTACCCTGACTCATCTCGTGTAAGCATTCATAAGAATGACAAATCACGTCAATTCGATTATTACGTTCCTTGTTCAGGGGTGTACAAAAGTGAATTATTTTTGTTTTATCCGCATTTATTACTAAATTTAAATCATGAGTGATTTTAGATATATTATTTAGATTATTTTGCAAATATTCAACTGCTGAATTTAACTCCCTGTGACAGCTCAAAATAAGGGTATCATCTGCATAAATATAAATTTGACTTTTGACAACATGTTCGGCGATCGCGTCAGTATAAATCAAATATAAAATTGGACCTAAAATAGAGCCTTGCGGTACCCCAGATGTTAATTTAGTAAGTGGACTGAAATTATTCCCAATCCTTACAACCATGAAACGATTATCCAAATAATTTCTGAACCAACTCAACCCACTACCCCTCACACCTACATGTTCTGAAGCTAATATCAATTTTTGTGATTCAAGGTGTCAAAAGCTTTCGAAAAATCCATAAATAAAGCTAAAATGTGCAAATTGAAATTTAGTCTGGAATTCACATAATCGGAAAAAAGAACTTAGAGGTCAGAAGTGATTTTTCCCTTCTGAAAACCAAATTGCAGAGGAGAAATTAAATTGCAATCCCTCAAGTATTTAGATAGATTGATTTCAATCCAGCGTTCCATCAGTTTCTCTATTATTGAAAGCAAACCAATCGGTCTGTAATTTGAGAAGTTCAAGTGATCACCTTTCTTATATACAGGACGTACTATTGATATTTTCAATTTATTTGATACCACACATTCTTTTATAGATAAGATAATGAGTTTGGCAATCACAGGGCTAATACTATCAACAATACATTTCAAATCTTTCACACGAATTCTGTCATAACCTGGTTGCTTAGAAGTTTCCATTTTTTGTACCAAATTTTTCACTATGCTAGAATTTATAGACGGCATGTACAAAGATTGGATAGCTGAAGAGTCTTCAGATTGTTAGCAGTTACGATTCCGCAATCATGTTCAATTCCCTTTATTTCACTGACAAAAGTTTCGGCGAATTTATTCGCAATTATTTCTCCACTTAATGTTTTGCCTAAATAATTATTTATAACCTCATCAACTGATAACCTTTTCTTTTTACCTAAAATTCCATTAATTGTTTGCCATGTTTCTTTTAAACTATTTTTAGATTCATGATAATAATAATAATAATAATAATATTTTTTTTATTTTCATTGATTCCAAATAAAAGCGTTACAACAATAAAGAGTACTCTTGTGAGGTTCCACGAAACCCTCATGGGGTTTATCTGTGGAGATATATAATAACAATTCACTTAAATATAATGCTATGAAAAAATAAAATACCTTCCTGATAATAAAATATAATAACAATACAATGAAGCACATTGACGAGAACGTGTAAGAATGAACAAAATAGGATAAACCAACAAAATTATATTCGAATTGCAGTTGTAGTGAGTAGAGAAAAATGCAATCAACATAGGAAGAGAGAACTCGATGAAGTGAATAAAATACCCAAACCCAATTATACAATAATACATAGTAGAAATAAACAATTCATATGACACATTCACGAGTTTAGAAGTATGAGGACAAATATAAGCCGGTTGAATTTGGTCAAATAGTAACAATAAATGAGAGAATTTTATTCTGATAATAATGATGAAGATAGATTAATATAATATGCAATTATCAGATCATTTTAAATTGAGATTCAATCAATGAAGCCATTTACATATGTATAATAATAAAAGAGCAACTTGCCAGGTAGAAAGAAAATCAGTATAACGAATTAAACCTAAATAAACTTTAAATTGAACATTCGAGTTTGAAGTGATAATAATAATAATAATAATAATAATAATTTTTTTTTTTTTGAGAAGATTTTTATTACACAAAAAATTAGTTGATTACAAATATCGTAGACCCACAAAGTCATAAAGACTTGTCTGCGGGTCTACTAATCATGTTGTCATACATAAATATAAACACAAACAAATGTCTGGATAGCAGCTAGTTAATTAATATTACAATCTAAACAAATAAAATACTTCTTCACTTCTCTTCTAATAATAAATAAAACATATTAATCTTGTCATAATGATATTGCTATATATTAGCATTTGATTTTCCAAATTTTTAGATGGTAATTCACTATAAAATACAACTTTGCCAAATCCATTTTTTCATTTCATTTTTTACACCGGAAAGTTTTTGTATATTTAATAAATCAGGTGGAAGTTTGTTAAACAGGGTCGGTATTAGATATTGTTTTTCCTGTTTTCCATACGAATTAATATAAATTGGTGGTACAAATTTGTCCTTGAATCTAGTTATGTGGCCATGTTCAGCTTTATTTTTGTGTTCACTTGAGAAATAATTATTTATGATGAAAATAATAATAATAATAATAATAATAATAATAATAATAATATTTATTCACAGTATACATATGAACATGTTATGTTTCGTCATTCCATTCAGCTATTCCAACCTGATATAAAAATCTGTTATGTGATGAAATTATTTTTCTATGAGATAGCATTTTACTTATCTTTGGAACATGGTTCTGATTCATATTATCCAAAGAAGCACTAGCAAAACATAAAATTGATAGTAGTATAATTATATGCAAAGTAGCTCGATATGTCTGATGACGAGTGTGAACAATCTCATCACCTATAAATAATTGACATATACAATTGATTCATTTCACACTATGGTCTCGGGAGACCGTTGTAAATGTGATTATCAAGTTGTCCACCGGACAGCAGCACGGGTTAGCGGCGCGAGGACGCCATTGAGACCCGACGCCCGAAGTTGCTAGAACAGCTGGTAGATGTCGCCACGGAGCTGATCATATTATTCGTGCTGTTTACTAAATGTACAACCAGATCGGGACAGGGATGAATTGACCTCCTAGGGTCGAGGTCAACGTTTGATGGCTACACTGTGTCCTGCATATCTTCCTTTCGAGTGATTGACTTTGGATGATTTGTTTATCTCTCACTAGAATTCATCATTTTTTTTCAAGTTCAGAACCTTCATTTAATAATTGTTTCAATCTGAATATTACTCTCATCATACTCATACAAACTAACCATCCATATATTATCTTCTGAGCGTGGTTGTCACTCTTCTTCTCAGTAATTTGATCAATTCAAATTAGTGATGGGCAGCGAAACTTTCAATTTTGAAAGTTTCGTAAATTTCCGAAACTTTCGGAAATTTTTCATGACATGACATGAATTTCCGAAATTTTTGAAATTTTCGAATAAAATGCTTAACTTCCTTTGATGGACTGACACTATATCAATTGTCAATCTGTTTTACCACTATAGATATCACAAACTACCCGTATGACATTGAGTAATTTTTTATTTAATATTTAGAGAGCGGTTAATTTTTTCTTCCTCATTCTAAAAACTATTCACACCATATTGCAAATATGGTGAAGAAGAAAGAACAAATATGAGAATACTATGGATGTATGGGGCCAATTATGATACAAATGGAATGTGAATTCTGTTAATTGAAATTGCGTTTGAATACAAAGCAACAGCGTACATTAAAACATACAAATACAAATCCCGTCTTTTTCCCTTAAATTTCAAAAATTTCCGTGAATTTCATAAGTTTCACGAAACTTTCAGCGAAACTTTCATTTAACATAAATTTCCGAAATTTGCCCATCACTAATCCAAATACATTTTCATCTCACCAGTGATTGCTAACCATCCATATATTAATTCTGAATCGTGGACCTGTCAATATTCTTTGATTTCTATTATTTGTCTGCAAATGATAATTATATTTTATGAGCTCAGTACTTTTCACAGAGCAGAGTCTTATTCACAGAGTTGATTAATATTTAAGTTTCTGAAGTTGTTATTCATGATGTAATCAAACAGATGATTAATTGAGAAGAGATAGCGAAAACATATGTCATTCATGAAAGAAAAGGTCTCTGAACAATAATAGTTTATTGATTCTTGTTGAAGATTGAGTTCTTAAAATAGTTTCTATATTTCAATACATATATTTTCATATCATAGATATGCCACAAAGATTTTAATTTACGATTTGTACATTTCTATCATCCAAATGAACAAATTGTTTACTTTTGAAAAGGACATTAATTTACTAGTACCTATAATTCTGGATATTTTGAAATGTCCACGAGCTATAAAGTGTCCATTCCGTTTTTCAAAATACAACGTTTGTCGTCAAAACAAGAGAGTGTGGTTCTACTCTGTCTGATATAGTGAACAGTTAATGGTCAAAACTCCTTATCGAGTACATTTCAGCTGATTGGATCTGTATTCTAAAGAGGCAATTTCTATAGTCGTCATATATTACATATTTCTTGGGTGGATTCAACAATACCTTCGCCAACTTTCTGATTCACTGCTGTACTCTCTAAGATTGAAGACCTTTGGGCGCGTGATCCAACAATTCCACAATAGGGTTCACGGGCAACAAGGTCGTGGCGGTCTAGGTCGGGGGTGGGGTGGGGTGGGGATATGTATCATATGATACTCAAATGTAATGCTATTAATAAGTTATATTGTAAAATATGTAAATTGTGTACCGATTTCCTCGAGAGAGGGTTAGAGGAATAAACACTTCTACTACTACTACTACTACCACTACTACTACTACGGGCAACAAGGTCGTTGCGACCATATGATCACGGGCAACAAGGTCGTGGCGACCATATGATCACGGGCAACGAGGTCGTGGCGACCATATGATCACGGGCAACAAGGTCGTGGCGACCATATGATCACGGGCAACAAGGTCGTTGCGACCATATGATCACGGGCAACAAGGTCGTGGCGACCATATGATCACGGGCAACAAGGTCGTGGCGACCATATGATCACGGGCAACAAGGTCGTGGCGACCATATGATCACGGGCAACAAGGTCGTTGCGACCATATGATCACGGGCAACAAGGTCGTGGCGACCATATGATCACGGGCAACAAGGTCGTGGCGACCATATGATCACGGGCAACAAGGTCGTGGCGACCATATGATCACGGGCAACAAGGTCGTTGCGACCATATGATCACGGGCAACAAGGTCGTTGCGACCATATGATCACGGGCAACAAGGTCGTGGCGACCATATGATCACGGGCAACAAGGTCGTGGCGACCATATGATCACGGGCAACAAGGTCGTGGCGACCATATGATCACGGGCAACAAGGTCGTGGCGACCATATGATCACGGGCAACAAGGTCGTGGCGACCATATGATCACGGGCAACAAGGTCGTGGCGACCATATGATCACGGGCAACAAGGTCGTGGCGACCATATGATCACGGGCAACAAGGTCGTTGCGACCATATGATCACGGGCAACAAGGTCGTTGCGACCATATGATCACGGGCAACAAGGTCGTGGCGACCATATGATCACGGGCAACAAGGTCGTTGCGACCATATGATTACGGGCAACAAGGTCGTGGCGACCATATGATCAAGGGCAACAAGGTCGTGGCGACCATATGATCACGGACAACAAGGTCGTGGCGACCATATGATCACGGGCAACAAGGTCGTGGCGACCATATGATCACGGGCAACAAGGTCGTGGCGACCATATGATCACGGGCAACAAGGTCGTGGCGACCATATGATCACGGGCAACAAGGTCGTGGCGACCATATGATCACGGACAACAAGGTCGTGGCGACCATATGATCACGGGCAACAAGGTCGTGGCGACCATATGATCACGGGCAACAAGGTCGTGGCGACCATATGATCACGGGCAACAAGGTCGTTGCGACCATATGATCACGGGCAACAAGGTCGTGGCGACCATATGATCACGGGCAACAAGGTCGTGGCGACCATATGATCACGGGCAACAAGGTCGTGGCGACCATATGATCACGGGCAACAAGGTCGTGGCGACCATATGATCACGGGCAACAAGGTCGTGGCGACCATATGATCACGGGCAACAAGGTCGTGGCGACCATATGATCACGGGCAACAAGGTCGTGGCGACCATATGATCACGGGCAACAAGGTCGTTGCGACCATATGATCAAGGGCAACAAGGTCGTGGCGACCATATGATCACGGGCAACAAGGTCGTGGCGACCATATGATCACGGGCAACAAGGTCGTGGCGACCATATGATCACGGGCAACAAGGTCGTGGCGACCATATGATCACGGGCAACAAGGTCGTGGCGACCATATGATCACGGGCAACAAGGTCGTGGCGACCATATGATCACGGGCAACAAGGTCGTGGCGACCATATGATCACGGGCAACAAGGTCGTGGCGACCATATGATCACGGGCAACAAGGTCGTTGCGACCATATGATCACGGGCAACAAGGTCGTCGCGACCATATGATCACGGGCAACAAGGTCGTGGCGACCATATGATCACGGGCAACAAGGTCGTGGCGACCATATGATCACGGGCAACAAGGTCGTGGCGACCATATGATCACGGGCAACAAGGTCGTGGCGACCATATGATCACGGGCAACAAGGTCGTGGCGACCATATGATCACGGGCAACAAGGTCGTGGCGGTCATATGATCACGGGCAACAAGGTCGTGGCGACCATATGATCACGGGCAACAAGGTCGTGGCGACCATATGATCACGGGCAACAAGGTCGTGGCGACCATATGATCACGGGCAACAAGGTCGTGGCGACCATATGATCACGGGCAACAAGGTCGTGGCGACCATATGATCACGGGCAACAAGGTCGTGGCGACCATATGATCACGGGCAACAAGGTCGTTGCGACCATATGATCACGGGCAACAAGGTCGTGGCGACCATATGATCACGGGCAACAAGGTCGTTGCGACCATATGATCACGGGCAACAAGGTCGTTGCGACCATATGATCACGGGCAACAAGGTCGTGGCGACCATATGATCACGGGCAACAAGGTCGTGGCGACCATATGATCACGGACAACAAGGTCGTGGCGACCATATGATCACGGGCAACAAGGTCGTTGCGACCATATGATCACGGGCAACAAGGTCGTTGCGACCATATGATCACGGGCAACAAGGTCGTGGCGACCATATGATCACGGACAACAAGGTCGTGGCGACCATATGATCACGGGCAACAAGGTCGTTGCGACCATATGATCACGGGCAACAAGGTCGTTGCGACCATATGATCACGGGCAACAAGGTCGTGGCGGTCATATGATCACGGGCAACAAGGTCGTGGCGACCATATGATCACGGGCAACAAGGTCGTGGCGACCATATGATCACGGGCAACAAGGTCGTGGCGACCATATGATCACGGGCAACAAGGTCGTGGCGACCATATGATCACGGGCAACAAGGTCGTGGCGACCATATGATCACGGGCAACAAGGTCGTTGCGACCATATGATCACGGGCAACAAGGTCGTTGCGACCATATGATCACGGGCAACAAGGTCGTGGCGACCATATGATCACGGGCAACAAGGTCGTTGCGACCATATGATCACGGGCAACAAGGTCGTTGCGACCATATGATCACGGGCAACAAGGTTGTGGCGACCATATGATCACGGGCAACAAGGTCGTTGCGACCATATGATCAAGGGCAACAAGGTCGTGGCGACCATATGATCACGGGCAACAAGGTCGTGGCGACCATATGATCACGGGCAACAAGGTCGTTGCGACCATATGATCACGGGCAACAAGGTCGTGGCGACCATATGATCACGGGCAACAAGGTCGTAGCGACCATATGATCACGGGCAACAAGGTCGTGGCGGTCATATGATCACGGGCAACAAGGTCGTGGCGACCATATGATCACGGGCAACAAGGTCGTAGCGACCATATGATCACGGGCAACAAGGTCGTGGCGACCATATGATCACGGGCAACAAGGTCGTTGCGACCAAATGATCACGGAGAACAAGATCGCCGTCAGATTTGAAGAGGTTATACTGCGTGATGAGACTGCCTAGCCAAACTGATTGGTGTGATGCCATCGACATCGATTTGACCGATTTAATATCCAAATAAGCTATCATTTGTCAAGGTTACATTCATTCAACCATCATATTCTCCACTATCGACTGGGATTCGAAATGAGAATAGCCAATCAATTAAATGTTGACGACTCATGAAGCACAATCAGCCCAAACCCAGGTTTTTCGGGGAAACAAGTACTTCTCAGTTCATTAAAAGTCACATAATATTCTGTCATTTATTGATAATGATGTTTCAATGCTGGAATTGTATGTAGCCATTGAAAAATGTTCTAAAAAGTTGAAAATTCCGAGAGCATTCCGGAAAAAAATCAGTTGAAAAAAACGCTTCACCATAACATACAACAAAATATATAATAGATTGTCAGCATGAAGATGAGTATAATTCATGAATTGCATGGTTGTGTAAATCTTCTTCCATCAGGTGAACTGAACTTCATGAGCATAACTATAAGCGTTTTGATACAAATAAATAGTTTCTGTCGCCTATGATTCACAAAAGAGAATAGCATGAATTCCTTGGTCTTGTATGTCAAGCGCATACGGTTGAAGAGTCGATATTTAGTTCATCTCAAAAGCAGTTTCACAAACACATCTTTACCATATAGACAATACAATATCTCCGGGAGTAATCAAATCGTGTATGTAACGCGATAAGTATGTCTTGTGACCATTTTCAGTGTCAACTGAAACATAAACAATCGTAGTGAGTATCCGGATGAACGTATCGTTGTGAAACTGCTTTACACCGTGCAGAGATGTATCTCTCAATAATATTGTCAATCCTCAATAAACATTCGAGATATGTTACGTGTTATTTTATGTCATTCACCCAGGGCCCCTATTCCTGAGATAAATGAGATGTGAGAAAAATATAAATGAGTGAGAAAACGATCATCTCACCTAAAATGGCCGATTGTTAATGGTAAATCGGCCGTTCTAAGTGAGATAATCGTTTTCCCACTCACTTTTATTTTTCTCACATCTCATTCATCTCAGGAATAGGGGTCCAGGACCCCAGTCCCCTGGTGGGAACTATTTGGCCTACGGTGCCTGAGGACGCCTCAAACAGAATCCAAGTCACATTACCATATACGCAAAGCAGCTGGCTAACGACGACTGAGAGCAAATCATAGTACCACATATTATTGCGTTCAATCTCTTTTTCAAGATGTAAAGGGTCAGCTAAGTTTCTACAAATACATTGTTTACCTATAGGGTATAACAGTAATGGTATCACTATAACAGGGTTATATGACAGACGGACTTCACGTATCTAGATTTACATAACAACATTTTCAATATACATACTGTACATCTTGATATACATCGAAGATACACGTCGGAGAACATACATCAAAATCGAAGATGGCATTCAGAACTCCGTCGAACATTATTCAGGACTCAGTATCTTTTGAATCTTCACAATGAAACTTCTGTCTGTTGGTAAGTCAATATTTATGTTATTATTTCAATATCTCACATCTCACGTTTCTCCCCTTACTTCTTCCCAAATCATATATTATTATCAATTAAGATATATTATCCTTAATGCCAGCCCAACGCCTTTCGGAACTTGACCGCACACATTAAATCACATATAAGCTATTAATATGGCAGGTGGTGACAGCATTACGCCATCAATATAGTCATAATCACGGCCACTCCGTCACAAGGACACAATTCGGCGAAGCGGAAATCAAAGATCATTCTTTCAATAGGCCCTTTAAAAAGAATTGTGAATTTGTGTTGATACATACATCTGGTTTGAAGTATGTTAATGGTGCATTGTGGCAGCGATGAAATAGGCTGTGTAGGCCCATCTATTTCTAGCCGATTGCATTCCTGTTCAGTTTGCAATCTTCCTGAGCAGGCGTTCCGTTGATCCCACACCACGAATACTTGTCGGGGGGAGGGGGGAGGGGGGAGGGGGGGAGTTTCTCGTCTCGTCTTTTACATGGTTTGCACGCGACTCGGGGACACGGTCCGGTCACGTGGCTCGGTGACGTACGAGCAAACACATGTGACATGAGTCAAATATAGCATACACATGAGCATGTTGTTTAGCTAGGCCTATCAGAGTTAGTACTATCAAGTATTCATGCGAATTTCCAGGATATCAGGAAATCATGTTGGTTTTGTGACTATCAATTATTAAAAAAAAAAAAAAATAAGAAGAAATTGCGATTTCCTATTTAAATCCTCCCCACTTATGATGAATACCAATTGAATTGACCTAGTTTATGGTATTTCGATGTATTGAAAAATATATCAGAGAACTAGTTTCTTGTGGAAGTTTTTCCATATCAGCAGACCGAAGTTAGGCCTACATACCTATTGTTCTGTGTTCATTTGATGGAAAGAGTTATTGCTTTGTATGTCACTGTATTTCTAACAATATGGACAGGTTTGCTGTATTGCTTCCTCGATGCAGTTTCACAGAATTATCACCTGAATGAATGCATTTCTTTGAATGCCAACTGAATCCTTGAATTCTAATAATCATTATATCAATTAAATTTATATCGCACTGATTCTTCACAGATGGAATGAATACCAGCAAGGGGAAGTCAATAGTATATTGGTTATAATTTCCTAAAATATATATTTTAAATTGCTATTTGGAGAAAATAAAGAGATTCTTGTGTGATCAACCATGTCAAAAACCACATGGGGGTTATCAAGGAAACTTGAAGAGCTCACTCGAAATTGGCTCAAGATCCAAATCGGACAAAGATGAGTCATTGGAAATATCTAATTGTACAATTAAATTGATCACAATCAACTGGATACAGATTAATCCAGAAGGCCTAATTCGAAGAGTGGATAATTTTTGTATGTCCGTAGTTATTGTTCTCAATACGATGTTTATACAAGTATCGTTCAAGTCAGTTGGAAGCTGGGAATAATCAGGAAGATGTGAAAAAGTCCTAATGGTTCGGGGACGGAGTTATGGGACAGGCTATGTGGAAGGTCTCTCACTATGATTGAATTGAATATTTGTTTGATGCTACAGTCTTAAAATAACACGATCTCATATTTTCTTATTCGAAAACCAATCCCCAATGGAGAAAAGCTTTTGTCCAACGTCAGCCTCAGAATGTACGGAAAATAGATAGAGACATCAGATGTGCACGAGAGGGAAGTCAAAAGTGGGCAAGCATGCCACCAAGAGACTAGCGAAAGACAGCAGATGTGGACGAGAGGGAGGTCAATAGTGGCCCTCATGTCACCATGAGACTAGAGAGAGACAGCAGGTGTGGTCCAGAGGGAGGTCAATAGTGGCCCTCATGCCACCATAAGACTGGAGAGAGACAGCAGGTGTGGTCCAGAGGGAGGTCAATAGTGGCCCTCATGTCACCATAAGACTAGAGAGAGACAGCAGGTGTGGACGAGAGGGAGGTCAATAGTAGCCCTCATGCCTCCATAAGACTGGAGAGAGACAGCAGGTGTGGTCCAGAGGTAGGTCAATAGTAGCCCTTATGCCACCAAGAGACTAGCGAAAGACAGCAGATGTGGACGAGAGGGAGGTCAATAGTGGCCCTCATGCCACCATAAGACTAGAGAGAGACAGCAGGTGTGGACGAGAGGGAGGTCAATAGTAGCCCTCATGCCTCCATAAGACTAGAGAGAGACAGCAGGTGTGGACGAGAGGGAGGTCAATAGTAGCCCTCATGCCACCATAAGACTGGAGAGAGACAGCAGGTGTGGACGAGAGGGAGGTCAATAGTAGCCCTCATGCCATCATAAGACTAGAGAGAGACAGCAGGTGTGGACGAGAGGGAGGTCAATAGTAACCCTCATGCCATCATAAGACTGGAGAGAGACAGCAGGTGTGGTCTGGAGGGAGGTAGGTCAATAGTAACCCTCATGCCACCATAAGACTGGAGAGACAGCAGGTGTGGACGAGAGGGAGGTCAATAGTAGCCCTCATGCCATCATAAGACTAGAGAGAGACAGCAGGTGTGGACGAGAGGGAGGTCAATAGTAGCCCTCATGCCTCCATAAGACTGGAGAGAGACAGCAGGTGTGGACGAGAAGGAGGTCAATAGTAACCCTCGTGCCATCATAAGACTAGAGAGACACAGCAGGTGTGGTCCAGAGGGAGGTCAATAGTAACCCTCATGCCATCATAAGACTGGAGAGAGACAGCAGGTGTGGACGAGAGGAGGGTCAATAGTAACCCTCATGCCACCATAAGACTGGAGAGAGACAGCAGGTGTGGTCCAGAGGGAGGTCAATAGTAACCCTCATGCCATCATAAGACTGGAGAGAGACAGCAGGTGTGGACGAGAGGAGGGTCAATAGTAACCCTCATGCCACCATAAGACTGGAGAGAGACAGCAGGTGTGGTCCAGAGGGAGGTCAATAGTAGCCCTCATGCCATCATAAGACTGGAGAGAGACAGCAGGTGTGGACGAGAGGGAGGTCAATAGTAGCCCTCATGCCACCATAAGACTGGAGAGAGACAGCAGGTGTGGTCCAGAGGGAGTTCAATAGTAGCCCTCATGCCATCATAAGACTGGAGAGAGACAGCAGATGTGGTCCAGAGGAAGGTCAATAGTAGCCCTCATGCCATCATAAGACTGGAGAGAGACAGCAGGTGTGGACGAGAGGGAGGTCAATAGTAGCCCTCATGCCACCATAAGACTGGAGAGAGACAGCAGGTGTGGTCCAGAGGGAGTTCAATAGTAGCCCTCATGCCATCATAAGACTGGAGAGAGACAGCAGATGTGGACGAGAGGGAGGTCAATAGTAGCCCTCATGTCACCATAAGACTGAAGAGAGACAGCAGGTGTGGACGAGAGGGAGGTCAATAGTAGCCCTCATGCCACCATAAGACTGGAGAGAGACTGCAGGTGTGGACGAGAGGGAGGTCAATAGTAGCCCTCATGCCACCATAAGACTGGAGAGAGACAGCAGATGTGGCGAGAGGAAGGTCAATAGTGGCCCTTATGTCACCATAAGACTGGAGAGAGACAGCAGGTGTGGACGAGAGGGAGGTCAATAGTAGCCCTCATGCCATCATGAGACTGGAGAGAGACAGCAAATGTGGACGAGAGGAAGGTCAATAGTGGCCCTTATGTCACCATAAGACTGGAGAGAGACAGCAGGTGTGGTCCAGAGGGGGTTCAATAGTAGCCCTCATGCCATCATAAGACTGGAGAGAGACAGCAGGTGTGGTCCAGAGGGAGTTCAATAGTAGCCCTCATGCCATCATAAGACTGGAGAGAGACAGCAGATGTGGACGAGAGAAAGGTCAATAGTGGCCCTCATGCCATCATAAGACTGGAGAGAGACAGCAGGTGTGGTCCAGAGGGAGGTCAATAGTAGCCCTCATGCCACCATAAGACTGGAGAGAGACAGCAGGTGTGGTCCAGAGGAAGGTCAATAGTAACCCTCATGCCACCATAAGACTGGAGAGAGACAGCAGGTGTGGTCCAGAGGGAGGTCAATAGTGGCCCTTATGTCACCATAAGACTGGAGAGAGACAGCAGATGTGGACGAGAGGAAGGTCAATAGTGGCCCTTATGTCACCATAAGACTGGGGAGAGACAGCAGGTGTGGTCCAGAGGGAGGTCAATAGTAACCCTCATGCCACCATAAGACTAGAGAGAGACAGCAGATGTGTACGAGAGGGAGGTCAATAGTAACCCTCATGCCACCATAAGACTGGAGAGAGACAGCAGGTGTGGACGAGAGGGAGGTCAATAGTAACCCTCATGCCACCATAAGACTGGAGAGAGACAGCAGGTGTGGTCCAGAGGGAGGTCAATAGTAACCCTCATGCCACCATAAGACTAGAGAGAGACAGCAGATGTGTACGAGAGGGAGGTCAATAGTAACCCTCATGCCACCATAAGACTAGAGAGAGACAGCAGGTGTGGACGAGAGGGAGGTCAATAGTAACCCTCATGCCATCATAAGACTGGAGAGAGACAGCAGATGTGGTCTGGAGGGAGGTAAATAGTAGCCCTCATGCCACCATAAGACTGGAGAGAGACAGCAGGTGTGGACTAGAGGAAGGTCAATAGTAGCCCTTATGCCACCATGAGACTGGAGAGAGACAGCAGGTGTGGACGAGAGGGAGGTCAATAGTAGCCCTTATGCCACCATGAGACTGGAGTGAGACAGCAGGTGTGGACTAGAGGAAGGTCAATAGTAGCCCTCATGCCACCATAAGACTGGAGAGAGACAGCAGGTGTGGACGAGAGGAAGGTCAATACTAGCCCTTATGCCACCCTAATACTGGAGAGAGACAGCAGGTGTGGACGAGATGAAGGTCAATAGTAACCCTCATTCCACTATAAGACTGAAGAGAGACAGCAGGTGTGGACGAGAGGGAGGTCAATAGTAGCCCTCATGCCACCATAAGACTGGAGAGAGACAGCAGGTGTGGACGAGAGGAAGGTCAATAGTAGCCCTCATGTCACTATATCACCATAAGACTGGAGAGAGACAGCAGGTGTGGACGAGAGGAAGGTCAATAGTAGCCCTTATGCCACCGTAAGACTGGAGAGACACAGCAGGTGTGATCCAGAGGTAGGTCAATAGTAGCCCTTATGCCACCATAAGACTGGAAAGAGACAGCAGGTGTGGACGAGAGGTAGGTCAATAGTAACCCTCATGCCACCATAAGACTGGAGAGAGACAGCAGGTGTGGTCCAGAGGGAGTTCAATAGTAGCCCTCATGCCACCATAAGACTGGAGAGAGACACAGCAGGTGTGGTCCAGAGGGAGTTCAATAGTAGCCCTCATGCCACCATAAGACTGGAGAGAGACAGCAGGTGTGGTCCAGAGGGAGTTCAATAGTAGCCCTCATGCCATCATAAGACTGGAGAGAGACAGCAGATGTGGACGAGAGGGAGGTCAATAGTAGCCCTCATGCCACCATAAGACTGGAGAGACAGCAGATGTGGACGAGAGGGAGGTCAATAGTAGCCCTCATGTCACCATAAGACTGGAGAGAGACAGCAGGTGTGGACGAGAGGGAGGTCAATAGTAGCCCTCATGCCACCATAAGACTGGAGAGACAGCAGATGTGGACGAGAGGGAGGTCAATAGTAGCCCTCATGTCACCATAAGACTAGAGAGAGACAGCAGGTGTGGTCCAGAGGGAGGTCAATAGTAGCCCTCATGCCACCATAAGACTGGAGAGAGACAGCAGGTGTGGACGAGAGGGAGTTCAATAGTAACCCTCATGCCACCATAAGACTGGAGAGAGACAGCAGGTGTGGTCGAGAGGGAGGTCAATAGTGGCCCTTATGTCACCATAAGACTGGAGAGACACAGCAGGTGTGGTCGAGAGGGAGGTCAATAGTAGCCCTTATGCCACCATAAGACTGGAGAGAGACAGCAGGTGTGGACGAGAGGGAGTTCAATAGTAACCCTCATGCCACCATAAGACTAGAGAAACACAGCAGGTGTGGTCGAGAGGGAGGTCAATAGTAGCCCTTATGCCAACATAAGATTGGTGAGAGACAGCAGGTGTGGACGAGAGGGAGTTTCATAGTAGACGAGCATGTCATCATTGTCACATTCTTTATTCCAATATGAATTCATCTTCATCATCATAATATGAACTTAATGGCTCCAGCTCTGAAACTATCGGTGATGAATAAATTCATCGCCAATGACATCATTTGTATATATTGCACTTCGCATTGATGGATAGTGATTCATTGACATGATACGATCCACACGCAACTTTTGTTAGCGGTCATCAATAACAAAACGACAAGTCGTGAAAGAGACCCGAGCTGTCAATCATCATTCTATTCACCATCGAATGAGACAAAAAATATTTTCGTAACAATGGAAACTTAATTCATTTACCATGGAGACGACTTTGTGCTGATAGAAACGCTGCTGGTGTTTAGTCGAATAATTCCAGTTTTCCATATGTTTATTCGTTTCATTAGCACAAACCAAGATGCATTGAGGGTTGCGTGGGCTCGCCGTTAGGAGATGGTGACTACACTGATTCGAAAACATGTTCCATCCTCTGAGTCCTTTCCTGAAATAGATTGATCGCTGCCTCCATGCAGTGTTGTTCTGTAAAAACTGCTTATAGGCTAGCAATCTTGATGACTGTTGTTATCAGCTGAGCTGCTGTGATTGAGTAAAGTTAGTTCCTCTCATAACCACTTATCTACGCACTGTCAATCGTCATTTAAACGTGGCTCGTTAATTGGAATATATTCTCAATATGAGAGGGATAGGAAGTGAAGTCACCATTTCCAACCGGCTGTCTAACTCAACCCTCAATGCATTTTGGTTTGGGTGGACACCAAGCTTAGCGTATATCGTGTAACTGTGCACATCTTCCATCTAGTTGAAGGCAGCGACCTGGCTTGATATGTTTCGCTCTATTATTTTCAACTGTAAGTCCGAGTTGAGTTGAGTGGCGATGCTTTTCAACAATTCTATATCTTCAAGAATGATCTCATCCAGACAAGAAAGGTGGTGATGTCGCAATATAAGACTGTCCAATGAGAATAATTGCTCACGTCATGTCTTGAAGATGCCCACTAGTTTTTACTTAGTAATTAGGATTGAAGCTGAACGATCTTAACGTATTAATGGTGTCGGCATAACTGTTTATTTATGGAGCCCGAAATGAATCCACAGTCGAACATTTTGTAACAAAACAAGAGAATTGAATTTCATTCAGGGGTGTGATATATTCAGGCTTGAATGCTGTCAAGTATAGTTCTCGTGGTGCAAATGTGCTAAGCATGTATTAAGATCAACTGTCACTTTGGAAGAAACTTCTGCTCAGCCATAGGTAGGTCTAAGGTTGGGTCCTACTTCATTCCAGATAACCTAATTGAATCAACTTCAAATGTACAAATAGATTTTTCCTCAGAATCTCGAATTTGAATTATCCGTGTAGTTAAAAAATGTAAGAGATGTTTGTACTTACTAATTTTGAGTCGTGATGAGGAGTGTATAAAGTCCACAGTTGTAGCTGATTATTCCCATCAGTGACTCGAATCTGACGACACTCAATTTCAAGCTTTCAACCTACCCAGCACTGAAGTTCCGACACCTGCTGCTGATAGCGTCACGAACTCGACGGTGGAAATGTATACAATGTTCGTCTTTCTTCGCTCTACTTTTAACATCAAACTGTTCGACTGGTCAATATCGGATCTGAGATTTGCATAATAGACCTACCAAACAACTTACAATATTCGAGGACAACATCCGGTGGTTAAATAAAATAAAACTGACAACCGTTCGGCGTCAGACATTGGGTATAATGGCACCTCGAACAGGCTGTATTCTGAGCTCTAATCACGCCCAACAATAAACACCTTTCAGCATTCTATTGACACATTATGTAACGCCGAATTCGTTTTCTTCCATCAATAATAGATGCATAACACATGTAGCAAATAACAAAATCAAAAGTTTTTTATTCATCCGGAAGTCATTATTTCGAAGTGCCAGTGAGGCTCGAAGTGAATTCAATGGGCTGTCACCAAACTTGACAACATGATGCAATGGGCCTATTTGGAAACCAATAAATCTATCCATTCATATTCATTATTGAAATTTCACACGTGCCCCATCTCCAATGTACCAGATTCCGTCAAACTACACATGACTGCATGTAGACTGTGAGTGCGTGCGTGCGTGTGTGCATACGAGAAGGACAGAGAGCGAGACAGTGTGCGTGTGTTTATGTGCGTCAGAGTGAAGGCGTCGCGACGCCGTGGTTGTCTTGAAAACTTTGAACTAGTGTTGAGAGTGTATGATACTATTCTCGGCGTCTTGTCTCCTCCCTCCGTTCCTCTCTCCCACCAATCCTCCGTCCCTCCAACCCTTCCTCCCTCGACCAACGATCACTCCTCGTTACTCTGTTGCTGCCTACCGCAGTTCGTCCCAATAACTTCGATCTACATTCAGAACATTTTCCCCAATTTGGAGAAACTTTCTCAAGGCTGTTCATTCCTATACATATATATATATGTATAAATATATATATATAAATATATATATATATATATATATATATATATATATATATATATATATATATATATATATATATATATATTTATATATATATATATATATATATATATATATATTTATATATATATATATATATATATATATATATATATATATATATATATATATATATATATATATATATATATATACCGCTCGACTATAGATCATCTTGCCTACCTCGAGTTAATCGTCCAAGATGCATACATCTCGAAACAACATCTCTTTGCTGTCTTCTTCGACCTCGACAAGGCATATGAAACTACGTGGAAATATGGGATCATGAGGACTCTCCATGAATAGGGATTCAGAGGCCACCTACCGATATTTATCGAAAACTTCATAAGTAATATGATCTTTCGTGTTCGTCACGGTTTTACATTATCGCCCATTTTCATCCAGGAGAATGGAGTCCCACAGGGATCGGTGCTCAGCTGAACATTCCCAATGAACAATAATCGGTCCCGGGAAGTGAACAATCCACTCCCAAGTTACTGTAGAAACAGGGGCCAGGGATTTAATATTCTGATGTCAACGTACCGGCAGGAATGGATCTGTGCCATCCCAAGTAAGTGATCTGATCCTTCCTTGCCACCTCGCATACTATACCTATCCCAGTTTGTGATGGATCAGTCACCTAACGACAGTGTAACTTACCGTTATCATCCCACTTGGGTTGGAACCGTCACCTCTAGGCAATGTGACGTGCCGTTCTCGTCCCACTCGGGATGGATCCGACACCTTTCGGCAATGTAACTTGCCGTTATCATTCCACTCGTGATGGAACCGTCACCTTTAGGCAATGTAACGCGCCGTTCTCATCCCACTCGTGATGGCTCCGTCACCTTTAGACAGTGTAAGGTGCCGTTCTCATCCCACTCGTGATGGAACCGTCACCTTTAGACAATGTAACACGCCGTTCTCATCCCACTCGTGATGGAACCGTCACCTTTAGACAATGTAACACGCCGTTCTCATCCCACTCGTGATGGAACCGTCACCTTTAGACAGTGTAAGGTGCCGTTCTCATCCCACTCGTGATGGAACCGTCACCTTTAGACAATGTAACACGCCGTTCTCATCCCACTCGTGATGGAACCGTCACCTTTAGACAGTGTAAGGTGCCGTTCTCATCCCACTCGTGATGGAACCGTCACCTTTAGACAGTGTAAGGTGCCGTTCTCATCCCACTCGTGATGGAACCGTCACCTTTAGACAGTGTAAGGTGCCGTTCTCATCCCACTCGTGATGGAACCGTCACCTTTAGACAGTGTAAGGTGCCGTTCTCATATCCCACTCATGATGGAACCGTCACCTTTAGACAATGTAACGTGCCGTTCTCATCCCACTCGTGATGGAACCGTCACCTTCAGGCAATGTAACGTGCCGTTTTTATCCCATTCATGATGGATCTGTCACCTTTAGGCAATGTAACGTGCCGTTTTTATCCCATTCATGATGGATCTGTCACCTAGTGGCAATGTAATCTGCTGTGAGGAGATTACCTCCTATCCATGTAATGGAAGCGACAAAAAAAGGAGATAGAAAGAATGAAAATGAGAAAAGAAAAGGAAGGAAATAAATATCGTATCAAGTTACGTTCATAGAGCCACGGCAACACGAATTTGCCGTGCCGTCAAAATAAATGAGCCATCATAGACTTGCCGGGCTTGTCGTTCACTGTGACCTTGAAAGTTGGTTCAAGTTGAACATTTTGCCGGACGACAGACTTGCCGTGATGACGTAGACGATATCACGTCTACTTTCATACTCAAATTGTTTGTTTTTCTTACGGACTATCGACTGTCAAGCTGAATCACTGTCCACGTTGCCATGGTTATCGCATCGATTCAATGTATAATTGCCCTGAGTTCACGATATAACCGATCGTTTTGTAGAGTAGCAAATCAGCTGAGTAGAGTGGCAAATAAAACTTGACCATTTCTGATTTTTATGAACCATGATAAATCCATATACACTATGTAGGGCCAGGGGTCTATAATACGAAACTATTGTAGAAAAGTTGTGTATTCCAAGTTCTCAGTAGGTATATATTCAAGTTACGGCTTGCTCAAAAAACATATTCAATTTTACCGCAAATTTGGCAGATTTTCAACTTTTGCACCATGCAATGTAAAGGCTGATTTTAGTTTCTTGAATGCAGAGATTTCATCAAGTAGACCTATATGAAATATGTATATGTTGATTATTATTATTATTATTTAACTCTTGCAAATTAGAGTCCATTCCTACAGATAACCATGCAGAAAAGATGGAACAAACCCCTTCCCCCACACCCAACAGGGTATTAAAAAAGAAGAATAAAAAAATGACACACATGTTTTTTCCACATTAAATAAACTTCCATCATGGTATATCATTGGGATCATAAGATGTCACAGCGCAATGCATGGATTGCGCGATATGCCTGATTTTTTACATATTTAAATATTTCTCTCTCAAATATGTAGCATGTTTTAGTGGGCAATGTTGGCATCATCCAGTGTAGTGTTGTGTATCAATTCATGCGCCTGAGAACTGCAAAGAGGCACACTGATAAGATTTCAAATAATAAATGGCAAAAAAAAAGGGAATACGAATTTTCGACTTTGCACACTTATTTTTCAAATTGACCCATTTATTTGATTATCACAACTGAGAAGTATGTTATTGTCTAAATCACTAGGAAAAATTAGAATGTACAAATAGTACAAGGAAATTAAAATAACTCACTACATAACTAAATCACTTGGTTCTCTAGATGTGGTGAAGTGCTAGCAGTGGCAACACTGATTCACAGTAGGCCGTAGGCTTATCTTATCACAGAAGACTACTTGCATTGTCAGCCGGAGAAGCATGCTAATCGCGGTCAATTTATGAACAATATCAACAGGTGAGTTTCTTTACAACACAATATAAATTGACAGGTGTGATGTTCAAACACTACATCGTATATATGCTGCAGATAATTTTCCTGCCATAACAGCCATGCTGATGAAGCCTATGCAGTTTGATGAAACGTTTAGCAACCAACAGACCAACTCTACTATTTGTGTAGGCCTAGGCCTAGGTCTATAGTGTCATTAGTAGTGTTCGTCTGTCTGCACTATCTTGCACGAACTTGCACCAACTTACACCGATCGGTCGGTGGCCGTTCGTCTGACTCGGGGCAGAATAGTGCAGCTTGCACTCGGCTGTTCGTTTGTCGACGCACGGTGAACTGGAGTAAGTTGGTGTAAAAAAGTGTAAGAAAAGTTACCCCTGTACGTATAGGTGGTGTAAAGTAGTGTAGGCAGATTTTACGCGCGCAACATGGATGTATCTGTGGATGCTATTCACGTTTTACGTACGGACTGATGAAAACGGGATATTGTTTAGCTCTAAATGTTAGTTTTATCAGTTCATCAATCATCCATGAGATATTTGTTAATTATTATATCAGTTTAGTTCATTAGTTTTATGAGGATACTTTTATTTAGTTTATTAACAGTGCTCTCAAAACAATATTGTTTGAATATTCCGGGTGTCAAGTAGCTTACTGGCGATTCTCTCGTCTTGCTACTTTTCTATCATCTTTTAAATATTATATAAATGCTTTTGGCCAAGGGTTATTGGTCATGAATATTTTTGTCTCAACCAATATCATTAGTAGTAGTAGTAGTATTAAACTTTATTAGCATGTTGCTATTTACATATTCAATTTCACTTTACATTCAATAAAACACTAAACTTGACATATTTCTAAATTCTAGAAAATCTAGGCCTATGCCTTTATATCTGGAATGTAATATTGTCATTTTTCTCTATACGGAAATTTATCATGAGCGTAGAAATTAATTGAAAGTTGAAACATATTTTGAATTCGCGGCAAGTAGTTTGTGGTACGCGGTGGGTGGTGGCTGTTCGTCTGTAATTGTTAGTTCACGTACACCAAGTTGAACTGAACAACGGCGCATCCTGCACGGAGTTGAACTCAAGTTGCTCCACCCCCTTAAAGTGTACTCTAGTTCTTTTCAGTTCATGACAGACGAACACAACTATTGAGAACACTTCTAACTTCTAAGCTGTGAAACGACACAGGCGTTTGGCAAAATCAATGGTTTGAATGTCTTTGGCTTGTTCATTAAGCTTCGTTTATTGACTCGCGTTGAACGCGTGTTGCTCCCGCACGCATCGTTTACTGACTAGCCCAGTTGCGCCCACTGACTGATTACTGAATTTCAGTTAATGCAAGATGGATGCTATTGATTTGTATAATTACCAAGTGGAGCAATATTATTATATTATATTATATGATTATGAAAATGAAATAAATTGAATTAAATAACGTGTCCTGTCCACCACGACAACAAAATCCAAAGACAATGATGAGGTTAGAATACGTCCAATCTTCACGAAAGTCCCGTGAAATTCGCAGCGCTGATGGTTGAACAGAGTGCATTGTGGGACAGTAATGCGCGCGATCAGACGCGACCGAGCCCAACTTGGGAGCGACACGCGAAGGCCTACGCGCCGTGTTGCCTGTCGCGAGCCACGAGCACTGTGATTGGTGCTGCTCGTCGCGTGTCGCGCCCAACACGAGTCAGTAAACGATACTTTAATTAGAGATCCACATAGACTTACAGAAAATAAAATGGGAATCAGTGTCGGACTGGGTCCAAAAGGCCCCGGCGGCAACGGAATTTAGAAGGGCCTCGTACAGCGAGGGTGAAGCTCGAGCCACAAAGGGACCTTAGGCGTAGTCCCAGCCGCCGGAGGAGTTTTTGGTAATTTTACTGATTATAACGTACCATGGCCATTTTTTGTCCTATGTTTGCGTTTTTTGATAGATCTTGTTCATATCTATGGTGTGTAGTTTGGACATTTTGTATTTTGTTTGTTTTAATATATTTTTTACTCACTTGAAGTTGATGCTTTGTGATCTGACTAAGACGACAAAGGTGGACAGTAGGTTAGGTTGGGGTCAGGTTAGTGTACAAACCTCGCGTATACCGCCGGCAGGCGGAACGGAGCTTATATAATCTAAAAAAAAATTGAAAAAAAAATTGAAAAAGAATGGCGTGGTACGTTAATCAGTGAATTTACCGAGTTTCTTTTTTCATTCAATTCATATTTTAAGCGATGAAATATATTACAACTCATTCTGGGCCTATTACAGTAGAGTATCCACATAATTTACTTAAGACAAATCATCTTTTTCATAGGCTATAACTACGTACTTGTATAAGCATACCATATTTATATCATATGCATATCATATGCATATTTGCAGCCATATGAGAAAGAGTTACAATCAAAGCAATCAGTATGTGATATGCTGCATATTTCTTATTTATTGAAAAAAGTAAGCGCTTTCAAACTATAAATTGGAAAGCGTCGAAATAATCTTGAATATACAATAGACTTTAACATCTAATGTAGTAGCCCCTACCTATGATGTACTGCAACTCTATATTTTATGCAGGGACGTGGTTAGGATTTGTGTATTGGGGGGGCGCACAGATTACATGAATGATATGACCGCCCAGCTGGATAACTGACGCGCGAGAAGGGGTGGTAGTCCCCCAGCAGAGTCCCGCAAAGTAGAAGTATACTTGAGGAGGATGAAATAGGGTTGAAGCTATTCCGTCAGAAGGTTAGGGAGGCGATAGGATAGGATTGATAGGGAACTTGCCACCGCGCATTTATGTGCAACTGCAAGAGTTAATAATAATAATAATAATAAAGAATTTTTTGAAATGGGCCTGTCATTTTTCAAGTGATTTTTGTCATTCACAAGCAGCTTTAATAGCAATTGAAACTATTTTAATGAAAATTTTAATATCCATTTCCAATGGTATTTATCATTATGGACATCTTCGAAGTTATTTTCGCGAGTTCTAGCAAAATTCCCAACAGTGAGTTTTTTGAAATATATACTCAATTTTCAAGGTACTTTTGCTATTCACCAGCAGTTTTAAAATCTTATAATTGAATTATCATCGAGAAGAAAAGAAAGGAAGTGTAAAGTAGAAGAGTGTATCCTACTGGTACAATTCATATCATTATTAAAAAAGGACAGAGGTGAAAACACGAGTTTTTACATAATTTTTTTTTTTCTTTTAGTCTTTTATTTAGTCTTTTATGTCAACTTCCATATAACAATTATCTGAAAGGTATGTGAGTATTGTATCCATATTAAAAATATAATTTAACGGTGGATACAGCACTAAAATCATGGAAAACACTCTTTTTTGCATGAAATTATCTCTGCTACAGTTTTTCCTACACAATTGAGTGTGAGAAACATCTTTTCTCCATAAATATTTGTTGGAATGTGTTGAAATTTTTGGTGAATTTTCCTCAATAGTATTTGGAGGGAAGTGGTTATTAAAAACTTGAACAAGTGAGAAATGATGGTACAGTAAAATAATGATTGTTTGGTAAATTTCCAAAAAAACAAGATAAAATTTGATAAAACTTCAAAAATATCCGACAGCAAAAGTATTGATGTGATGTAGAAACGAATAGGCCTACCCATTATTATGCGTTGGTTCGTTGCGATTAGATTTCACTTTAAATATCGAAATTGTCTGTGTTGGTTAACCAGAAAAGGTGTTTTCCAGTAATGCCAAAATTTATACAAAAAATATACAAAAACCATACCAAAAATACAAAAATTGTATTTCTTATATTTTCCTCAGTTTTTTGTGTCACCTGATTAGTATTGTGTAGTATTTTGAGACTGTTTGATATTATACTTTGGTAGGCCTTGATATGAGATTTTCACCCATGTCCTCCCTTGAGTGATAATATTTCATTGTGTGTTTATCCGTAGGTCCGAATTATATATTTTTGAAGGAGGATAAATCATTGGGGGGCCGCAATGTCAGTTGGTGGGCCTGCGCCCCCCCCCCCCTTGGACCCCCTAATGACAACCCTGATTTTATGACACCACTGTTAAAACTACACACGAGAATCATATCCATTCCCATTGTTTCATTTCGAACATCAGATCAAAAACAAAGCAAGATCACAGAAAATATTTCTTCTTAAGATAATAATAATAATGATTAATTCACAGAGGACACTGCCGGTCTGAACCAATGAGATATAAATAACGACAATTCTCAAGCTGACTCCCCATTGGCTATCAAAATTCTGATCTGTTACTATAACAGAGAATAACTTGAAAATGTAACTAACAAGCAGAACTATCGAAAATGTATATCAGAGAGAAAGCTCACCATTCAAGATGCAATGACGAATTCAATAGGTACCATATTTTTCGGCGATTTCACTTCAAAATATAGTTGTCAAGTATAATTATCATGTAGGCCTAGTGGTGAATAATAGAATATTATTTGGGAAACAAATTCCCTTAATTGGGGAACAATGATTTTGTATCAAGTTTCGATGTTATTAAAAAATATATATATATATATTATGTAGAAGAACAACCAAAAAAGAACAAAAACGCACCCGCACATGTAACTTTGACGATTCAACAAATTACAACGCATTAGAAGTCGAAAGAGCGACTGGCAATGATACAAAATACATTGTACAGCAATTTGATTTACTCGCATGAGGGGGGGCCCCCCTACAATGTTTCTATTCAATTCTGTATTGCAGCAATGTTGGAAATGAGCGCAAAATATCAAAGTTAAAGATATTATATACAGAGCACAATAAAAGTACTGTGGCATTTTGTTTCATTATGACCGCAAAGGTTCGCAGAACATGAATGATTCAGGGGCCTCCGTGTGCCAGCAAGCAACGAATATAGTCAATAAAATAACAGAATTCGCCCCAAACGCCAGTTGCCTATGCCGATTGAAACATGCAAGTACAACATTGAGCATTCATTTCCTAAGAAATATGATCCAAAAACATTTCTTAGTCCAAGCTTACGTATCAGAGATTGAAACAAAACAGGTACACCTCCCACCACATGCCGCTATAGTTACAACAATGTCGTGTACAAGCGGGCCCAGACATGGAAAATCATAACTTCATTAGATTTTGCCATGTATTTTAGGTTTAGTTAAAATATTTTCATAAGTCAACCATTACTGCAAACTTGTATATTTTGGGGGCCTCACTGGGCAGGGGCCCCGGCGGTATTCGCGTAGCCGCCCTGGCCAGTCCCATGACTGATGGAAATGCATGCATTTGCAGTTCATGCACACAAGATGCACTTTTTTATGCCTGATTTTTAATAAATGATACAACTATCTATCAAACTCTTTACTTTACAGCTTGGTTTGCAATGGCAGGAATAAATAACTACCTGGATAGAAAAGTAGTGCTGTGGAGTACGGCTACAATTTGCATATGTACGCTGCTAGCAAAAAGTGTCACATGGTGGATGGAAAATCGTCGTAAGAAACTGAAGGTCGACGTGATACCAACTCAGTGGCGGCCTGCAGGCGAGATTGATTCAGTTGGTTTCTTTTTAATCTATATTATATTTTTGATTCGCATTTGATGGGATTACGAGCCATTATTCTCAATGAAACATGAGTAATAGTTGTATGCAAAGACTTGAATCACAGTAGGCCTACCACAATTGAAAGTAAACCAGGTTGGCTATAGCTTGATTCCTACCCAAAAAATGAAGTTCATGGATTTGATACTAATTGTATCAGTATAAAATGTCCATATTTTAGTAATTACAAATACAAATACAAATACAATGCATCTTGAAAGAGTCTTGCAAAGACTTGTAAAGTTTGGAAAGTCTTTGCGTCTTATAAGAGAGTCAAGTTGGAAATTAAAACATGGTTAATCAATAGAATAATTCATGACTAATTAATGTTATGCTCTCAATCAGGCCTGAAACTGAATTCATCTGTTGTAACTCCTATCTATAAGTTATTTTATCATCTTTGGTCCCCCATTAATCTCAATTCATATTGTTAATTTTGATGTGATGCTTCGTATTTTGGTGTAGTGCTAATTATGACTTTATTCCATGTTTTTTTGCTTTGACATTCATGCTATTGACAATGTTGTTTCTCATTTTATATATTTATGCTTTACTGTGTCATCCTCTGTAGGCCTATTTACATTATTTACCATACTCCATGATGCACCAGCCAAGCCATCTCAAGGTCATTGTAATCTCTCACATTCGCAATACTGAAAGATCACCTATATATTTTTCATTGATATTGTTGTTATTTGTCTCTTTTGTGATATTATATTCAATATCTTGAATCAGTATAATTCCGAGTCTTCATATTGTGAATATAATAGTTCATTGTATAGATCATATTTCTTCTTTGTTTCATCCATATTTAATTGCCACTCAATTCGTCAATTATGTTCATATTTTCTTAATCGCCTTACATGAATCAGTATATAAAATTTACAACTGAATAATATACAGATTGAAATATCCTTTTTTTTCTCCCACAGTCAAAACTCTATTGAAGACTTTGTGGATTTCATTTGACTTTCAGTGTGTTTATTTTGTATGTGAAAAAGTAGTGACAATAAAAAAAAATAGAGATGATATTTGATTGATGCTTGTATCCATGGTGGCATTTCCTGTTAGTTCATATGAGTTGCAGGTGGTTACGTTTTGTTGTTCACGAGATTATTATCAAAATGAAAATATAGTTGTGTTTATAAACCAAATTGAAGTACTTTGATCACCGAGTAAGAATGAAACGTTTTGTTTGATTTTCATTTCAAGATTTTCACGGGTTCGAATGACCATGATATGAATGAATGAGCCTATGAAGATAAAACAATGGGAATGTGTGATAATAACTGGACCTAAGACAGTTGGATTGATTCAACTGATGGAACAAGGAACAGCAATTATTATGAACCTCATCTAACAATCCATACATATAATCTTGATACCTATCATAAAGAGGGATTGAACCCTTTGATATTTTGGAATACATTCAATAGATAATCTGTTAATTGATTGATGAAGTCCATGTCGGGCAGAGATGAGTCTGACGTCACAGCTTTTTGTCCCAGCTACATTTCCCCCAGAGGTCTGAGCCTCGTGGAGGAGATCAATGTTTGGAGTAATGGAGATGTTGTGGTTGATGAATGTGATGATATGGATTTTATGGAACTTCACTGTTTATTTTTTTCAGCTCATATTGTATCCCTTGAAATCAGGGCATGGGAATCAAGTTGACATTGCCGAGTGTACTTCAGCAGGGTTATCAACGATTACAGAGAACAACGTTTTGAAATTACATGACAGGTAATATAAGGATATATAAATATGAACACTCACAGATATATATATATATATATATATATATATATATATATATATATATATATATATATATATATATATATATATATATATATATATATATATATATATATATATATATATATATATATATATATATATATATATATATATATATATATATATATATATGTATATATTTATGTATATATAAATATATATATATATATATATATATATATATATATATATATATATATATATATATATATATATATATATATATATAAAAAAAAATATAAATATAAATATATATATATATATATATATATATATATATATATATATATATATATATATATATATATATATATGTATATATATATATATATATATATATATATATATATATATATATATATATATATATATATATATATATATATATGTATATATATATATAATAGATATATATATATATATATATATATATATATATATATATATATATATATATATATATATATATATATATATTTATATATATATTGTTGCATGTAAGATGGTGATCGAGAAAATTTAAATATTATTTATCAATTATATTCACATTTTTTCAATCGCTTTTTTGCATGAATCAATAGATGAAATTCTGAAATTGAGAATATACAGACTATGATATTCTTCTTTCTCCTACAGTCAAGTCTTCCTTGGGTACTTTGTGGATTTTTTCTACCGTCAAGTGTATTTATTATCTATGTGAAAATTTGATAAGATTGAAAAAACAGTAGTTTGGTCTGACGGGCAGTCGACAAGGACTTGAGGTTCGTTGTCACAGAAATATTCCGCCCTCTGCCAGCAGAAGATGTCAAATTGGTGCCAAATTTGTTTTTCAGAACAACTGGGGTCGGCACAGTTGTTTTAGGTACATTTCCTTCACTGGTCATGATAAGTGGTGAATGAATCAACGAAATGGGAAGAAAAGAAAGAATAGTCCCATCAGCTGTAAAGGCTAGGGTAGTAGAGGTCTCCCACCTGGCCCTTCCAGGTCAGGCAACTGAACAAGAGAAGTCAGGAAAGTGTTGAAAATGATTTTAACCAGTTAATGAAAAGGAACAAAAAACTTTGTCTGGTAGAATAGACAAGGAGGCAAGAAGGAACTTTTCAAAACACCATCCACCAAATAGGTGAGACCCCAAACTTGGAATAAACCGAAGACGTTGAAAATTCGTACGATTTGTGGATGATAAAATTAAATAATAGTAAAAACAAGCACTGAAATAGTATGCCACATACTGTAATCGTATACAAATTGGCTGTATTCCTTACGTTGCTATAGAAACCATGTAAAACCTCGTCTCTCAATAGCATGGTCAGCAGGAGCAACGAGTAAACACGTCTCACTCTGACGAGAGCTAGTGTGTGTGTGTGTGTGTGTGTGGGTGGGTGGGTGGCTGGGTTCACACATAAGCAAATCGAAAAAGTATCTGGTTCTCCATTAGCTCTCTCAATGATTCTCTTTCTATCTGCAATGTGTTATTTGATATGTGGTGAATTTGTTTGTGCAGGGTCTTCATTGCTTATAATGCGGTTAATAACACGTATAAAACTGGTCTCCAGCACTCGAAGATGGTTCTGATCGCTGTCACTGGACTGACCGATAACCAAGTGAGATTCACTGCTCCAGGAATGAACAATGATCTGCAATTCACAGTGCCCGACTCTGACAAGAGCCCCTCCTTTGTATGCAGGTAATAATATCCATTCACTTGATATCAATCCGTCTACTTGAATAAACAGCACAAAATATTATCACATACCTCCGGTGTAGAGAGATGATATGCCCTCGCCACTAGCTCGGTAGAACTGAGACTCGTAGTATTTTACAAATAATATTGAAGATGATGAACGACTTCCTAGTGGAACCTAATTGTTGGACAAGGAAGGTAGGTAGGAAACTAGCTGTTGGGTTATGTGGAATTTAAAGGGCGTGAAAGCACTTGTGGTAACTGCAAGTTAATTTTAAGTCACATTTACTTGAGGCTCGAATAAGAAAAAACAAGTTCACAGTAAAAAAATGCAAAGATTGGAAAAGAATTGAATGGACATTCCAATAATAATGAACTTAATTGTTCGAGTATTTAGCCCGACGGTTGAATAGACAAGCAGTTTAAAAAAATTGAAAAATATAGCAAAATTTTCTCAATTAGCTTTAATTAGAACCCTTTTCGTTTTATAATTAATTTTAACAAGAAAATAGGGCTGTAGAAAATGAACTTGTGT
The DNA here is from genome assembly GCA_964007535.1 of Brachyptera risi. NCBI lineage: Eukaryota > Metazoa > Arthropoda > Insecta > Plecoptera > Taeniopterygidae > Brachyptera > Brachyptera risi. The sequence goes on along the minus strand of OZ023327.1, from coordinate 8,431,943 downwards.
TCCGGTACCGTATACATATGTTTTACTGTTGAGCCGTGACGTCGATGTGAGATCGCCGCTGGGTTCTGCGATTTATGGGCTGGCTGGAGTCGGCGTCGTTACTACATCTCCTTCCTGCGTCGTCGCTAATGCATCTGGATTGTTTGTCTTCTTGGTTATTGCCGTTAATGTGGTGGCATCTTCTATTTTTCTAGCCGTATATTGTTTGTGACCGAATGTATTGTATGATTGTTCACCCTCCGAGAGGACACGTCCGTACTTGACGACCGATCAGCAATTTCTGGTGGCGAGAAACGAGGCTCGGACTATGTATACGTCGATTTTTCTAGAAGTTTCTGCAGTGTTTCAACACATGATGAAATCGAATCTTCGTTGTCATTGCGAGCAGTGAAAGGGTGTATAGTCTGGTCACCTCGTCGAACAACCCCGCACTCTGCTACTTTGTGTGTCCTCTCCGTCCGTAGCCCTGGAGGTATTTGCGATATTGTCCCAACTATACCTCCGCGACTACATGTCTCTTGCTGGCACACTCACGATGCCTCACGTCAACAGAAAATGCGTTGTAGACTGTCTGGCTACTGCCACAAGAGATACGATTTGGGTTCACATGAAAGAATGCGTCGTTGTATAGAATATCACCAGCAAAAAACTAATATATGAAATAGCAATGTCCCTTCTGTATTAATATGACGGAATGTAAAAAGAAATAATCATATAAAACATGAGAACAAAATTGAGAATTTATATGGAATATGTATATTGGTATTTTTTTATGTCATAAATCATAATCATCATCTATAATTTGTATGGAAATATATACTGACATTATTTGATATGTTACAACATCAAATGAAGAATACAGTTGTCATCATAATGAATCATGCATCATATGTTAATACCAAATAATAATGAAATAATTACCAAAATTCTACTATTTTTGAAAAATTAATTGGATATTGATTTTTCATCCTCCACTTGAGTCTGATGTAATAAGTCAATTTTGTCCATTTTAAATTCACTCATTTCCTATTATCATATGTATATATATATGTTTGTTATGAAACACATCCTTGTATCAGGTTCATATGACACTTTCAGCTGATTTGTGTCTCCCCTCAGTTTGGTTGATCACATTGCTCCATGTGATTGTTTCTCAATGGTAACCAAGAGTTCCTCCTGACCTAGTGACAATGCTCATATCACCTTGACCCGAAACAAGCTGATGAGAAGAGAGGGGTGTCCAGCGACCCAAACCACACCCTAAGAGTAACGTTAACATTTCTGATTCTCGTGACAACTTATCCGCTACAATTTGTCTTTGCTCGTCCATCTAAAGTTGCTTGATTGATCAGATGAACACTTGTGTGTTGTGCAGCAATTGGTTGAAGGAGACGGTGTCGACAATTGATTGTGGAGAGGAAGCGGCCACGTGGATCTCGCAGTATCTCCTGGGAAAGCCTTACGGTGTACGTCTGGGATATCATATGGGAGACAAGCCCGAGAAAGATGTCGAAGTTCTTCCTTGGTCAGATTTCAAACAATATTACAGGAATCTTCGGAACGATGATTATGTAAGTGGTTCCTATGTAACATGTTATGTTCGTTATTCATACAGGTGAAAGAAATCAAGTATATTTTAGCCTATGATAGTATATGTATAAACCTATGATATGAACATATGAACATATGATTATGCCATAGGTATAAATGTACTCCTGGATGGTCTCCATCGGACCCTGTGTACGATTTCAGAGAGCAGATTTCCACTCCCTCTTTGGCAAGTCCCCGACAAACTCGTCGAGCTGCACCTTCCTGACATCCCCCCACCTGACCTGCAACACCCTGTGACCTCATTGCATGGGACTCCTCTAATGTGACAAAACACTCAAGAGGTGCCCTTGCAAGATAGCATCCCAAATTGGCCAACCGGTCATCGTCCTCCCACTTATTCACCCTGTAAGTTCGTTCAAATGTCGTCAGCCACTCGTCCACCTTGGGAGGGAGAGATCAACACTTGTGTGTGTGTATAAGAGTGAGGCTTGAGCGATGACTGCCCCTTGATTACCAGGGCTACATAGCTTGGGAGAGAGAGATCAACACTTGTGTGTGTGTGTGTGTATAAGAGTGAGGCTTGAGCGATGACTGCCCCTTGATTAGCAGGGCTACATAGCTTGGGAGGGAGAGATCAACACTTGTGTGTGTGTATAAGAGTGAGGCTTGAGCGATGACTGCCCCTTGATTAGCAGGGCTACATAGCTTGGGAGGGAGAGATCAACACTTGTGTGTGTGTATAAGAGTGAGGCTTGAGCGATGACTGCCCCTTGATTAGCAGGGCTACATAGCTTGGGAGGGAGAGATCAACACTTGTGTGTGTGTATAAGCGTGAGGCTTGAGCGATGACTGCCCCTTGATTACCAGAGCTAACCTTTCATACGGTCTGAATCTGACAACCAAAAGTATCATACGCGTCGTACAAACTTGTGAGTAGAAGATTGTCACACAATACGTCCATTTTATCTCAACATTGCAACTTGATTTCGAATCATTGTTCCGCAATTGAGGCTTTGGATGAGAGGTAGGATCATTTCGCTGGGTAACCACAATAGCGATTCTACCACCCCATTGAAGAATACCTAATATGGGAAGTATAACACCTATCGCGCACTGCAGCTGTCAATATATTGTCATATTGTTTACACATCATGCCGACCCCAACAGGTCCTGCGAGATATAACGAAGACAGTGGAAGTGACCAATCACCCAATTCCAGGCCATAACTCTAGCTTTTCTCTCCTCTTCTCATTTGTGATTCAGATGCATATATCCGGTTTATTTTGTCATTGTTGTATTCATACCTCTGCCAGGAAGATAACACATTGGATCGATTCTAGGGTATCTACTCCGATATGACGAGCTTCATGCTTCTTGGTACAAGTTCGGTGGCTAACTTGAACACACGTCTACCTGATGGTGTGAAACCAGTTTCCGCCGGTCATTTCAGACCGAATATTCTTGTCCGTGGGAGTGTTGCATACGCAGAGGATGGTTGGGATTGGATCAAGATTGGAGACCAAGCCATCTTCAGAGGTGTCAAGCCATGCACAAGGTAAGTACAGATACATGTCCAGAGGTGTCAAACCAGTACGAAGACTTTTGCAAGAGCGCATTTCTTTTATGGCGACGAAAAGTAATTCCAAAAATGAAGTATTTGAAAATTTAAAAAGGCAATGATGATCCCTTTTCATTGTTTGGACCAAAAAAATGTCATTTCAATAATATTCCCTTTCTAACATTGACAGGGAAACAAACAAATGTCAAAAGCACATTTAAAGTTATGCCACACCAGCCAGTCATCTGCACAGCGTCATTTCGTTGCTTAAGCACTTTTGTGAACTGAACTGTCAAGGACACTTGAACACATGGCTGCTGTACTGGTGGATTGATTAGGGGGGTTGGTGAGGGGGGTGGAAAGACGAATGCGCGTGAGTCTAACGCGCTTTTACACACAGACCGAAGCAAAAACATCAGGCACAGGAAAATAAAGATCAGAAGAAAAACATTAACTACCCGCGAGAATTGTTTGAGCCTGGGTCTCACTTGAAATTGGAACCGCCTGGGTACCACGGCACCCGCCGACATTCCTTATTATTACATACAAACTCAATGTTGTTGGTGATAAGATTGTGACAGATTGATGAGTAGTAGCCTAATTGGATGAGCGAAGCGAAGACTCAATTACACTATACCGAAAAAAAGTGCCTGTTTTTTTTTTTTTTTTTTTTTTTTCTTGTTTTTTTGTTCGCGCTCCACAGGTCAGACAAAAATTCAAAATCAGTTGAAACTTGGCACACACATGAACCCCTATCTGACTTGATGCTGTATAGTTTTGAGGCACGATCGGTTGAACAACTTCTGAGAAAACTCATTCCAAAGTTTTCAAAAATCCCATTAGAATAAGCCAGAGGAAAACATTCGTGAAAAATATTTCATCTGAGAGGATTCAAATTTTCAGAGAACTTCAATCTGATAATGATACACATTATTCCGAACTTTTACTCAAATCGGATCAGCCGTTTCAATGTAAAAAAATATATAATGTTATTTGTGTCAATTATTCAAAGCTATTAAGATACCTATTAAATCAAAGCAACAAGTGTCACCACTTGACTGTAAACGATTAAAACAAAGCCTTCTTTATTATCATATAAATTATTAATGGAAAATAAGATGGCAGTGATGTAATGGTTTGGATCTCAAGGTGTATATATATATATATATATATATATATATATATATATATATATATATATATATATATAATAACCAATCCAAAGATAAGTTGATATGTTCCAGCTCATCCATCAACGCGGAAACACATAACGCGTTTGACTAGTAAATAATCTATAAATGATCACATGTCAATGTGGAGTGGAATTTAAAATGTGTATAGCCTAATGAAATTCATTTGTCAAGAGGTAGAATGAATGAATTTTTTTTTTTTTCAGAACTTGAACCTCGCGATTTTCTCTCAAATTCGAACTAAAATTCTCAAACTCGCACACCCCTATTTTTCTGTCATATATTTTTGTATTTTTCACACCATTTCAGATGTACATTCACAACAATTGATCCGGAAACTGGCATCAAAGATATGGAGCACAAAGAACCGTTGAAAACGCTGAAAAAGTGAGTATGAAACAGTGAAGATGACAACCCATCAAAGATTCATCAAAATATTGCAGATAAGCTTTTGGCTCAGTTTACAGAGTCCAGTGGTCTTGCCAGTGTACCTATTTTATTACAGTTTGAACTGTTTCGACAGTAATTATCTGCAAACGTTGAGCTATTAATAGTAGTAGTAGTAGTAGTAGAAGTGTTTATTCCTTTAACCCTCTTTCGAGGAAATCGGTACACAATTTACATATTTTACAATATAACTTATTAATTAGCATAACATTTGAGTATGGCAGTAAGCCATCATTTTTAATTATCAACGAATTAGTAATTCTAGTAGCCTATATCACACAAATGTTACAACAAATAATGATACATTACAGGATTTCATATTGATCGTTACGGAATTAGATAAATCACTAGATCTTGTATATGTAGACACTCTGATACATAGATATAGATAGCTGGATAATATGGATAGTCAGTTGAATTATATATTAAAAAAAAATATATTAGAATTATTAGGCCTATTTATCAAACAGAATCGTATATAATATTTTAGTTTGATATTTTGGTTCGTATTAGGGGTGTCGACGGGAACCCGGCTACCTTGGACGGGTATGGGTAGACCACTACCTGACTCCTATATTCCTTACTCGGGTACCCGCCACTTTTCCGCAGCAATCATCAAGAAATTACACAAAAGTGTGATATTGCATGCAAATCCTTGAGCTAGTCATTATATGGTGGGCCCATTGTTGTAGTAAATAGCTATGATGGTGTAGTAATTCACATTTCACTTTTTTCTAGTTAATAATAATATATAGATTGTTTATTATTATCATCATTCATTTACATAAAACATAAGGTTCACTTGTCCACAGAGCCTAGCACAAAGCTTATCTGTGGATTATACAGAGAATAATAAAACGAAGAAAGAAAACACTACATTTGTATATGAAAAATAACATTGCGCTTAATTAAATAAGAAAGATAGAATAATGGGAAAAAAATAGGATAATGGTGGATACGAATAATACACATTAAGTGACAAAAAAATCAATTTGCAAATAATTACAGAGTACCACTCAAGGAGTCTAAAATAAAAGCCAGTACTTAATTTCTTTTTTGACAGAACATAAGTTTTGAAGTTTCAATAGATGTTGAGGAACGGAATTAAAAATTAAAAAGTCAACTTTATTTACATAGTTATAATATCAGCATTCAATTGAACAATAATCTATAACGTTTGAATTTTCTGTGCTGTAACATTTTACGGTAATACATCATCTACGTTGAATAATGAATATTATGTATCATTATTATTATTGTACAAACAACTCCCGTTCATTTGAAAAAGCATTATCCCAGCGCGCGTGTAACCATGCCACGGCTGGGATCCAATCAGCGTGGAGAGTTCACAGTGAATGGGCGGTCCGTACTGCAGTTAGGATACCGCGGTATCATATTTTCACTTGCACATTATTCCATAAAACCATTTTTTCTCATGAAACCCATTGTTGAATAGATACAGTCGAAACGTCTGCGTCTTTGTAACACATGGCCGCTGTTTCCTGGAATATGACAAGTTTCTTACTCACTTGGTTATGGAGTTATGGCAATTATAAATCATACACAATTATATTATCGTGTATGCGTTCGACCCCCTTTTTTGACATATTTTGAGCCCATTTCGAAAAAAAAATGAACATGTGGATCTACAGCAGTGTTTCTCAACTTTTGGCTCGCTGGTTTGTGGAGATCAATATGGTGGTCCACGCATTCATCACATTTCAGTCAACTAATGCCATTTTCTATCCTTTACTATTCAATTTATATTTATATTTTCTCGTAATTTCATCCATTATCTCTTGTTAATTATTTCACACCTACTGATCAACTTTGATACAAACTTCCAGCTGACACATATCTCAGTAGCAGATACAGGAGGGGGGGACGGGGGGGGGGGGGGGGGCTCGATCATCCCCTCCAAGAATCGGAAGCAACGAAAAAAATGGAGAGATAGAAAGAAGATAGGCCCCAGGAAAAGAGAAGGAAGGCAATAAATATCGTATAAGGCTATATGTAAGCCACAATTTCATATCTTACCTCATAGCATTAAAAATAAATTCAACGTGCTGTTTCAAAATGTCAAATCTAGTAGGCCTGCGTAGATGAGTCAGTAAGAATTAACCAACAATACTATACAGTGCTTTTACTACGATTTGTGTAAATGATGATGATGATAACTACAAGGGTTGTTTCTAGGGGTGGGCAAAGAAGGCGGCTACCCGGTGGCCGAACGTAAGCAGTGCTATCGGCGCCCATTTGTAACTTCCTATCAGTAATTGCATTCTATTAAAAACGTAGTTTAATAATTTACATCATTGGATGGAGTAAATATTCTGATATTCGAATGTCACTGTTATTGTGTGATAGATTAATCCAGCATTGTATTCACTTTGTACAGCCATTTGGCAAAATTAGACCTGTTGAGATACATGTATTCCAGGAATTTTGTGTAGTTCCTGAAACCCGTGGAATCAGACTAAAAAAGAGTGAATTTTCAAAAATTTACCTGCGGGGCATGGCTTCCTTCTTGCATTTAACTTTGATATGAACACTTAGTTCTCAGGGCGCACAATTGAGTGCTTGCCTGGGGCGCTAAAATGACATGGAACGAACGTACAGCTACTGGAACCTGCAGCTATTGGTTTGGGCGTCATTTATTATTTCATAAGTGGGATGATTTTGGCATCTGAATCTCATCTGCAACAAACTGAACCGTATTAAAATTGGTGTTATCTGGAAAAATTACCTGCTGGGTCAGAAGGGGGCCTTTCCCCCTTGCCCCCTGCAGGTCGCCGACTTCGCGATGACAGGCCGTTGCACACAACTGTTATGTGGCATTTTCTTTCCCGAACTGAAATCACCCCGCATGATTATGACCTGGATCCGCCCCTGACATATCCTAGAATGTGCTACTCACAGCTCACCATTAAATGTAACGATTCTCTTTTTCCAGATATCGTCAACTGAAATCCCCCCCCCCCCCCTCATGAATATGACCTGGTGTTGCCCCTGACGTATCCTAGAATATGTTACTCACAGCTCACCATTAAATGTAACGATTCACTTTGTCCAGATATCGTCAACTGGAATCGCCCCCCCCCCCCCCCCTCATGAATATGACCTGGATCCGACCCTGACGTATCCTAGAATATGTTCCTTACAGCTTACCATTAAATGTAACAATTCACTTTGTCCAGATATTCTGAACTGGAATCGCCCCCCTTCCCCCCCTCCCCCTCATGAATATGACCTGGGTCCGCCCCTGACATATCCTAGAATATGTTACTCACAGCTCACCATCGAATGTAACGATTCACTTTGTCCAGATATCGTCAGGTTGAATCGCCCCCCCCCCCCCCCCCCCTCATGAATATGACCTGGATCCGCCCCTGACATATCCTAGAATATGTTACTCACAGCTTACCATCAAATGTAACGATTCACTTTGTCCAGATATCGTCAGGTGGAATCGCCCCCCCCCCCCCTTCATGAATATGACCTGGATCCGCCCCTGACATATCCTAGAATATGTTACTCACAGCTTACCATCAAATGTAACGATTCACTTTGTCCAGATATCGTCAGGTGGAATCGCCCCCCCCCCCCCCTCATGAATATGACCTGGATCCGCCCCTGACGTATCCTAGAATATGTTCCTTACAGCTTACCATTAAATGTAACAATTCACTTTGTCCAGATATTGTCAACTGGAATCGCCCCCCTTCCCCCCCTCCCCCTCATGAATGTGACCTGGATCCGCCCCTGACATATCCTAGAATATGTTACTCACAGCTCACCATCAAATGTAACGATTCACTTTGTCCAGATATCGTCAACTGAAGGAACCCGGAGCAGTCAAGCTGGATGGAACTTCTCCAGTCATGGGATTGTACATGGGACTTCATACTCCGGGTCAAGTGAAAAAGGGAGATATTGTCTACATTGGTGTACCCTAGTTGTGCAGTCATTCATTTTACTACATCTTTTCTCTTTTCGAGACCTAACTTCATCTCAAGTAACGGATATTGATAATTATGTGTCACAACTTATGTCTTATAGCATTTTGAAGTATGTACAGAGTGTAATAAATATATATATATATATATATATATATATATATATATATATGTATATATATATATATATGTATATATATATATATATATATATATATATATATATATATATATATATATATATATATATATATATATATATATATATATATATATATATATATATATATATATATATATATATATATATATATCATAATGGGGCCTACTCTCATTTGTATCAATTCTGTCAAATGTATTAATAGTATTCTTCCTATAGTTGAGTATCACTGCAATTCAAATATTATACCAGAACTTGTTACTTCTTATATTTATCAAAGTAAAAATGAAGTTTCAATAAAAGACCAACAGAAAAGTCATCATTTGTACGTATGCTGTGTTCAACTTGCTGTTAATGGGAGTGTTGTTACCACCCTGATACCGTATTATTCCAGATCGTGTTTTTACCTGCTGTTAACATACCCAGTGGCGTAAGTAACCAGTGGCGGCCCGACAATGCAAATGCGGGTCCATGGCCTCGCACCCAAAAGGGGTGGGTGGGTGTCTGGTCAAGTAGGTCCCAGAGGAACCTACCTGACCAGACATCATTCAATGAGTTTTAACGTAGATCGCCATACTGAATTAAAATATGTGCTACCATTATGCCCATGTATGTCGTTTGTCTACATATATTAGATGAAAACGAATGCGAATGTTTGCGGTAATATAGACGTTTACTTCGAAAGATACATGCAATATGTAGGAAATTGATTTCATCCACTCATAATTATGATTTTGAACGATACCATTGAACGTTCACTCCTCTTGTTGAGGTGGAAGTCCAGTTCTTCAGTTCCTCCACATCTTGTGAGTGTTGTTAAGGGTGAGGGAAGAGTTACAAAGGAAAGAAGGAACTAAAAGTGGCGAAAAATATAGTTTTTGGTTTCTGAGTTTTTCGATAATTTCTCGTGAGTATGCTTATGCTGAAACACATGGCCATTTGTTAGGGTTACATGAGAAGTGGAATTTCATAATCATTTCTTTTTTTCATTATATTGGGTTTTATACCTTATATAATAAGGTTTGTGCCCGAGCATTGAATAATTTGCAGACATCTTGCATATAATTTCTAGTGCTAGATGTTCCTTATCCAAACTCTTAAGACTGGATAGTTTTTGATTCTGGTGAAATTTGCTGGAAAATATGGGAACTTGAGAACATTAATACTTCTCACTCATTGCTGTTTGATCTTTCAGCTTAGGTTTTGACATGAATAATTCTCATCCTCAACATTCTTGGATTGAGATTAGGAACACATTTCGGACACAATGCAAAACGATTCATTTCTTGTAATAATGTACCTGCTACTCTGAATTCCAGCACATGTATCGATCATAAGAAAAGATTGTGACACATGACCTTGTGTCTTAGCAGGGGCGCCGACTCCGTGGGTGCTCAGGGTCCAAAGCACTGCACCCCTCGGAAATTTGCCTTACTCACTATATATAATTTCGATTTCATTTGTTTAAATATATATGTAAATATATGTAAATAACCCTTATAAATAAGCCCTTATATGTAAATAATAAATAATTATTCATCATTTAAATATGGAGTACAAAATGTTGTTCAATCCTAATATCAGTTTCAAGTTAATAAAGTGATCTCCACATTAAAAAGAATGTAGTTGGCAGGTGTCCGAAGTGAAATACAAATTCAGAGGAGACGAAGTCGGGGTTCATAAGCTACCGAGGCAGCTGTCTTAAAGGCTCAAAGCAAGACAAAGAGGCATATTTTAGGCATGCCTGGGAGGCATGTTACAAGCATGTCTGACCGTGAGAAAGACAAGATTGCTGTTTGTTTACTGCGGGTATGCCCTGGGCATGTTCTAGGCAGGCACGATCACATAGCACGTCAGTGAAGCATGCCTGGGGCTTGCTTCAAACTTGCCTAGTGGGCACGCCTAATCCTTGCCTCAATGGCAAGTTTTATGCATATGCCTCAGGCATGCCAGTGCTTGTAGGGTAGTTGCTCGTCCAGATGCTGAGTTTGTGCGTCCAATTCCGCTTGTATACGTCTGTGACGATCCAGTTGTCAAGCTATCATTAAATCTCTCTCGAACGTCTCCCACACCGCAAATCCCCCAAGTGAAACCCACCAGCGATACGCGTCGTCAACAAGGGCTACGTGCAACACATTCATTAGCAACCATTAATGAGACTTCTGCATAGCTCTTGCATTAGGTAACAGAAGAGAGATGAATATTTCCGGAGTCTTTGTGACGTTTGTGTCACCCACACCCGAAAATGTTGGTAATTTGACATTCAATGCCATTGCTATAATATCTGTGGATGTTGAGTCAATCGGTGTTGAAACTGATGTTGAATAATTCGTGGCCATACCTGTTTACTGAGGTGTCTGTGAAATGGGCCCAGGCCTACTAGTCGAAGGTCGAGAGAATAAAGTTGCGACTCCCGTCAGCCTCCATGAAATATCCTCCTATGCTAGTGTTAAATGATCTGGCAAATTATCCAGCACTGACCTCAAGTTTGACTCGTTTTAGAATGTCAATATAGTTTCATCAAGTAGTAAAATAGTTTTACAGGTTTTGTTGAATTCTAGGTTTGAAAACTGATGTTAAAGAAAGACTTGGAAGAAATTTAAAGAGCAAAAATATATCATGTCTTTATTCGACAGACAAAAACTATATAAGAAATCATCCATATTTTTACAACAATACAAGAACAAATGTTCAAGGCCTTCTCAACTCTTCACTGCAAGAGGATTTCAGAAGCTCTTGTATTGAGAAGGCCGTGATTCATGATAATTATTATATTATTTGCTGACAATAAATTACCATAGCTTCAACTCGAACTCGATTGAATTTATACCTAAATGTGATCGACTATAATGGCGATTCACTCAGCTGGTTGTTATATGTAGTCAAATTCTGTTATAAATTGACATATCGATTAGGCTATTCGATGATTTGATCATGAATTAAGCCTAATATATAATGGAAAAAAAAAAGTTGAGCTAACTAATTGTTCATTTGCGTATTTATTTCATTCCATTTGTATCTCAAAACTCCAATTGCATGTCAGGAAGTTTCGGTTCCAATCAATCACCTAGTATTATACTGAATTATTTCGTAGTTATAAGTATCAATCGTATGTCTAATAAGTCCCATATTTTTCCCAACAAGAAATTTTGCTATTGTTTCATAATAAAATCATCATATATATATATATATATATATATATATATATATATATATATATATATATATATATATATATTCTCTCAATTTTTTATGTTGAATGGAAATTTATATATTTCAAAATTATAATAATGAGGAGAATGGAAAAAAAACTCATATATGTATTGTTATATTGGCACATTATACTATCATTGGAACTCGTATAATTCACAAAACTGAATACGCCATCACTATACCTGTAATTATTTTGTATCAGTTATGTTTTTCATGTGTTATAATTATAATGCAAACCACAGATAAGCCTGTTTACAGGCATTGTGGTATATTGTGAACTTTTCTGTTTAATCTTGAATTGACAAATAAATAAAAAAATCTCTAAATTATAATTATCATTATTATTATTATTATTTTATTATTATCACCAAAACCTCGAACGCAAAAAAATTGGATTACTGATAATAAAAGAAAAGCATTGAAAGAGAGGGATCAATTGTTTAGAAAATGGAAAGACTGTACCAATGAATGCAAATTAACACTGAGAAATGATTATGAAAAATTTCGAAATAAAATCAATGAATTAATAGTGGGTGCTAAGGCAAAGTATTACAAAGATTTGTTCAATAAATCGAAAGGTAATATTAAACAAACATGGCAAAATAATAATTACGTTTTAGGTAGAAAGAAAAAAGATTCCGTCGATGACGTTATATCTAAATACATTGGAAAAACAGTTCCAAATGGACTCACCATATTTCTTCCTCGGGACCATCCGACGAACTCTTATTTTTAGTGAGTTCAGATACCAGTATAATGCACAGTTGATCAAGTTTTCCACTTCCCCCCTTTTTTTTTTAAATACAATGTATTATTATATAAGGTATTAATATAAGGTAATTAATATAAGAATATTTTGACACAGCAAAAAATTTTCAGTACGATATCACTTTTTCACCGTCAGCATCATTACTGTTCACACCTAAAACTTCTCAACATGAATTAAATTACACTCCACACTCGACTTTCAACTGAGCCAAACTGAGGTCTGAATTTCAAATTTTAAAGAGTTGATTCAGTGGAAATGCCATAACTCTGTATCTATTCATTATATACTGGAATGTATTTGCTCTTCTTCATCAACTATGAATGAGAAGAGAGGGTATTCCAAGTTTATTATTTCTAGTACCATATATAATTTGTTTTCTCTCATAAAATCAAGACCGTCGATATTACAATGCACAATTCAATGTATTGTACAGTCACAACTCTGAAGTATCCATCCTGAAGATACATACGACATTGTTGATAATGACAGGCACTAAATGACCTCGCTGTCGATGCGCCTTGAAACCCCGATATGCATTCATTCTGTTGATAATGGTTCGACTTTCAAGTACAAACTCCGCCTCTATGGCGCCTCAACTAAATCATATAATGATAGCTAGTTGGCTCGTAGATTGACAAAATATTGTCCATTGTCTCAGTTTTGAAGGATTCTTCACACTTGAGTGTTTGATAAATTGACTATCGATATGATACGTAAGCTCGTAATCCTAAACGTATGATCAAGAGCCCCAAGAAGAGTGTCTACTGACCCCATCGACCTGCAACTTTGTAGAATAGTTTGTTATAATGTGTGAAAGTGCCGCCCTTGCCGCTTGAGATAGGCTACAGATGCCGCTAAAAACCCGCATTTCTTAAAGAAATAAGCGCCTTCCACCCTCCAGACTGACCGTTTTCATCAAGTTTGACCATTTTGACTGGGCTGCGCTCCAGAACAACCCAAATAGTTCTACAAATGAACCGTTTTCGTTCGAAAAGTATCTTCCATTAGTAACTAATTAGTTCATTTTGGTAGTAGGCCTACAAGATCATTTTCATTTTATATCATCACACAAATTATTTGAATCATCATTTATTGTCTTCTAAATATGTTAAAATGTAAAGAAAATTCAGAGAATTAAAGGGCGCCGCCACCACCTTCCGAAGGCAGCTACGCCGCCTTTGGAATTGGAGCTGATACAACCTTCGATGGGTCAGAACAGTTTGAAAAGTGAACAAGTCAAACCCCTCACTTTCACTTCTGTACAGTTGGCTCAAGAAATATCAGTTTGGGTCAGTTGGTTTTTATTACAGTTGATCGTGTTTTGAATTCAGTTGAATGTTCATACGGTTAGCCAATTCCCATATTATACACCCATCTGCCGTCTTTTCCTTGGACGTTCAACTTTTCTCTTCATTCTCATTGGTATTAGCTGTATTCTTGTTATTTGTCCCCTCCCCTTCCCTCCCCGTCATAACAGCCAGTTACACGTTTTCTACTCCGACATCTTTCTCTCGATATATCAGCAATTTATATCTTGCCCGTTCTGTAGCTCCCATCATCCACAACAATAACCCCTATCACTATTGATGAAAGAAAGTAGAAACATTTTATAAATGAATTTGCAGTTTGATTTTCGCTTTTTGTAAACTCCTCATTTCAAATTAGTTTCTTAGCTTTGTGGAAGAGTAAGTCAGTCTCCTCACCTTGCATATTTCATATTTTCGATTTATAATGGTTCTTAACGGCCCCACCAATTGCTGGGTTATTTGGGAGTACGAATGAGTGGTTGATAACGAAATTGATAAGATTGATGAAAAGTGAAACGTCTTTGACAAAAAGCCTTACCTTAGGCGTGGCTCGAACCCGCGCTCAACAGTGCAGGCATCAGTTTCCAGAGAGGTGCCTATAGGTGACTCCTGATCTATTCCAGCCTGCCCAGTCTCCTCAATAACCACACTCTCAATAACCAACTTCTATTCTTCATCATTTCACATTTTTCTATCTTATTGCTCACCACTTTTGTTTTTCCTTGATCACTAAACATCTATTTCTGATTCTTGTTAGATGAGCGTGAGCGAAGATTCCATTTCACTCTTATAGGGCTAATTTTTTGTCTTCATGTTTTTTTTTTTTCTGTTTGTTTGTGGGCACTGCACAGGTCGCAGGGTTTGACTAATCAACATGAAACTTTTTTTGTACGGGCCAACTTTTACAACTTAGAACTGTATAGTTTTTGGAATGAATCGGACTATTAGATTTTGAGAAAAATCATGTCAAAGTTTTTAAAAACCCCCATAAGATTAGGCTGGGTGAGAAAATTTGAAAAAATGAAACCTCTCCGAAAAAAATAAAATTTTCTCCGAGTGTTCAAACATAAGTGATACACATAACCACCATTTTGTAAGTAATTCGAACGAGCCGTTTCGAAGAAAAAAATTCAAATAACCGTTTTTATACATCAAATACGAGGGGTGAACAACTAATATTTTTTTGTACACTTGATTCATGATTTTTTTTATTCTCGTGATTTTTTTTATTCGTGTGATTTTTTTGATTCGCGTGATTCTTGCTTGATTCGGGTGATTCTCTTCGATTCGCGTGATTTTTTTTTATTCGAGTGATTTTTTTTTATTCGCGTGTTTTTTTTTCTGATTCGGGTGATTTTTTTGGATTCTCGTGATTTTTTTTGATTCGCGTGATTTTTTCGATTCGCGTGATTCTTGCTTGATTCTGGTGATTCTTTTTGATTCGGGTGATTTTTTTTTATTCGCGTGATTTTTTTGATTCGCGTGATTCTTGCTTGATTCTGGTGATTCTTTTTGATCCGGGTGATTTTTTTTGATTCGCGTGATTTTTTTTATTCGCGTGATTCTTGTTTGATTCGGGTGATTCTCTTTGATTCGCGTGATTTTTTTTTTATTCGCGTGATTTTTTTGATTCGCGTGATTCTTGCTTGATTCTGGTGATTCTTTTTGATTCGGGTGATTTTTTTTTGATTCGTGTGATTTTTTTGATTCGCGTGATTCTTGCTTGATTCTGGTGATTTTTTTTTATTCGCGTGATTTTTTTTATTCGCGTGATTTTTTCGATTCGCGTGATTCTTGCTTGATTCTGGTGATTCTTTTTGATCCGGGTGATTTTTTTTGATTCGCGTGATTTTTTTGATTCGCGTGATTCTTGTTTGATTCGGGTGATTCTCTTTGATTCGCGTGATTTTTTTTTTATTCGCGTGATTTTTTTGATTCGCGTGATTCTTGCTTGATTCTGGTGATTCTCTTTGATTCGCGTGATTTTTTTTATTCGCGTGATTTTTTCGATTCGCGTGATTCTTGCTTGATTCTGGTGATTTTTTTTTATTCGCGTGATTTTTTTTTATTCGCGTGATTTTTTCGATTCGCGTGATTCTTGCTTGATTCGGGTGATTTTTTTTTATTCGCGTGATTTTTTTTGATTCGCGTGATTTTTTCGATTCGCGTGATTTTTTTTCGATTCGCGTGATTCTTGCTTGATTCTGGTGATTCTTGCTTGATTCTGGTGATTCTTTTTGATTCGGGTGATTTTTTTTGATTCGCGTGATTTTGTTTTGATTCGGGTTGATTTTTTTTATTCGCGTGATTTTTTCTGATTCGCTTGATTTTTTTTATTCGTGTGATTTTTTTTGATTCGTGTGATTTTTTTTTTGATTCACGTGTTTCTTCATGATTCGCATGATTCTTGCTTGATTTGAGTGATTTTTTTGCTATTCACGTGATTTTTTTTTATTCGCTTGATTTTTTTTTATTCGGCTGATTTTTTTTTATTCTCGTGATTTTTTTTTCATTTTTTTGGTAATGTACACCTGATTTTTTTAGTTGTTCACCCCTCGATCAAATATATGGAAATGAGCCAAGATTCACTGCTTCCTAGATTCGATATTTGCCCAAGCATTATATATTCTTCATATTCGTCAAGGTGTGTAGAATACCAGAGAAGATAAAGTAGCAATTAAATGAAGGACAAAGTTTGTAGAATACCAGAGTCGATAAAGTAGCAAATGTAGGACTGTTATCATACCTTATTCAGATATCTCGCTCATCTTACAACGCATATTTCGCGTTTGCCTAGTGTTATTGAATTGCTTTGGTTCACCTTTTCTTGTGCTTTTACATGAGAACCAGTCTCTTGGACTAACCATTGAGTCCTTACTCATGTCTATTATCAATTCATAGCAACAGCAAGAACAATTTAGAAAGCCATAGTGCGTCAAAGGTTGTAAACGACGTATTCTGTTGTTGGCAACACAACAGCTGGACTACAATGGACTAAAAGAACATAAAAAAGATAATATAACATTCAATTACTCCTTTTAGCTGGAAAATGGCTTCTTTTTAATTTGTGATTAGTCGAGGTGAGCTATCTAGACCGCACGAGTCGCCACACCCTGTGATCAATCTGAAAGTCCCAACTCCAGCAGCGACTCGTGAGCAGCCGGGGGGGGGGGGGGGGGGGGAGGGGGGATGACCTATAAGCCTACACAGCAACAGGCGAGAGGGTGGCAATAACGTTGTCTGGCAATACGCATTGCTATAGCACATTGAAGGGAACCCATACACAGACATAAATATAATTGATCAATTTTTTGGGTCATTTATTGATGTATCAATGTTCGAATAGTATATTGAAAATGGAAACAAAAATTGAAAATTCCGAGAATGTCTTGGAAAAAGTGGTTGTAAAATACGTTGAACCGTCACATCCAACAAACCAGCATGAAGATGTTAATCGATAGGCCTACATAGGTGGAATGAATCGTCCTCCGACATTTCATCAGCATATACCTAAAACCGTTCTGAAACAAATAAATAGTCTCTGTTACCTTGATTCACAACAACAGAATAATGCCGATTGCCGTGATTATCCCTGGTCTTGTATGTCAAGCGCATACCGTTCGACTGTTATTTTTAGTTTAGCCCAAAGACAGTTGACCATACACGATACAAAATCTCAAGAAGTAATCAAATTATGAATGTAACGCGAGATGCATGTCTTGTGACCATTTCCAGTGTCAACTGAAGCATAAACAATCGTAGTGACTTTCTAGCTGAACGTATTGTTGTGAAACTGCTTCACACCGTGCAGAGAAGTACCTCTGAAATATTGTCAATCCGTATTAAACATTCACAACATGTTCACTAATAATACCCCTGGTGGAAACTACTTGCCCTATGGAAACTGGGGACGTCTTAATTGGATGAGCGAAGCGAAGACTCAATTTCATCATACTCGAAAAAGTACGTTTTTTTGTAGTTGTTGTTCGCGCTCCACAGGTCAAACGGCAATGAAAATTCAGTAGAAAGTTGGCAAACACAAGTGCCATCATCTAATTTGATACTGTGTAGTTTTGAGGCGCAATCGGTTGAACCACTTCTGAGAAAAATCATTTCAAAGTTTTCAAAAATCCCATAGGAATAACCCAGAGGAAAAAATCGTGAAAAATATTCACTTCGATAAAATTTAAAATTCAAAGGGAATTTCAATACAATAATGATACACATCACCCCGAACTTTCAGTCAAATCGGAACAGCCGTTTTGAATGATAAAATATTAATTCTAATCTTCACAAATCACTCAGAGCTATAAGTCAAAGCTGAAGAGCAAATACTGGAATAGCGATGCTATGCTACGAGTAAAGGAGGGCTTGGCGTGTAGGTATAGACAAACTATACTGTCTCGGGGAATTGGTTAGAGCACAAAGGAGCTGTGTAGGGGTTTTGGGGTTAGGTTATGATCGTTTTCTCGAATGATCTCTTTCTAAGTAAACACGTCAAGCCACGTTCACTCTTGGTAGTATCTTTATTCCAGTATTCGCTCTTCAGGCACCCCATTGTTTGGATAACCGATCCAAAGATATATGTTGATATGTTCTAGCTCATTCATCAACGCGGCAACACATAACGCGTTTCCCTGATTCACTGACACTTGGGCGAGATAAACTTCAGATTTCAAAACGGGTGAACACTTGGGTGACAAAAAATGTTTAATTTATAAATTATGTAGCTTTGGGGCGATTGCGAAAATGAAGAATGAATTCAAAAATATAATTCACATACTAAAAATATAAATCAGCTATTTTAAAGCATTTTTTGAGACTTTACAAATTTTTCAATCGATTTCGCCAAAGTGTCCGGTTTCGAAGTATGCTGAAAGCATATACTAATGCAATGAGGACGTCATGAGGACGTCGTTAAAATAATACATATTTATGATATCCAATTTAATATGATTGTAAGCAATTTAATTGCATGTTTTTTTTAATTTTGCAGGAATGAAATGCTCAAAGAATAAATTGTTGGAAACAGTGTTCTTGCGTTAAGTTTTGAAGTTTATACCATGAAATTTGCAAGAATCAGAATCAATTGAATTAAAATATTCATCAATTTGGCGGATTACTTTTCTTTAACACAGAAAAAGTGCATCTCTTAAGATAATCAATCTGTGTGACCAAACATCTCTGCACGTGCACTTGGGTCGTGCAGGTGTTATTCTTCCGTCCGAGTTTACGTCATTCTGGTTACGGGTTATTTGAAATAACAATATTTGAGTGCGGGTGATGCAGGCGGTCTTTGGTCTAGTTTTTGAAAATTCAAATTAAATAATTAATGTTAACAAAATGGCAAGAGCAGAAATGTTACAAAACTTGAAATTGAAATTGAAAGATTGAAAAATGATGGAGAAATGAAAAATAGAAAATAATAATCTGATGGTTTCAATACAGAACATTTTCCCAACATGACCCGTAATTTAATTTAAATCTGTAGATTTTTTCAATAATTGTCACTTTTCATTTTTTTCCTTCGAAATGGCAGACCTGGAGAAAAAAAAATTCCCAAATGATAGACAATTGCGTATCACATATCCAGTCCTTTTTTTTTAATAAGCCTTTGATCATGTGAAATTGGCCGTCGCCTGTGTCCGTCGCCCAAGTGTCCAAGAATGAAGTGGATTGAAGTAGATCGCCCAAGTGTCCGTCACCTATGTGTCCGTCGTCTAAGTGTCCGTCACCTGTGTCCGTCGTCCAAGTGTCCGTCGTCCAAGTGTCCGTCGTCTAAGTGTCCGTCGCCTAAACGTCTGTATACCGTTTTCCTAGTATCCGAGAATACTGATGCTGATATCATTATACAATATTATTCAAATTGTGAGGATACAAAAATGTGGCTAATTTATTCTATTTGATCATTCATCAGTTTAATATTTTTTGACAATGATCGACGATTTGTATCATGTCAATTGCCAAATGACAAGTGGTTGGCCTTTCACAGCTCCATTGATGGACAAGTCGACGTGCCTGTATGGCATTGGTTCACCCGTCTCACTATAGAGCGACACATGGATCTACAATTCAAATATCCTCAAATATTTGTATATATATATATATATATATATATATATATATATATATATATATATATATATATATATATATATATATATATATATATATAGATATATATATATATATATATATATATATATATATATGTATATATTCACATATATATATATATATATATATATATATATATATATATATATATATATATATATATGTATATATATATATATATATATATATGTATATATTCACATATATATATATATATATATATATATATATATATATATATATATATATATATATATATATATATATATATATATATATATATGTATATATTCACATATACATATATATATATATATATTTATATATACATATATATATTCAGATATATATATATATATATATATATATATATATATATATATATATATATATATATATAAATATATATATATATACATATGTGTATATATATATATATATATATATATATATATATATATATATATATATATATATATATATATATATATATATATATATATATTCATATTAATATATATATATATATATATTTATATATATATATAAATTCAATTGAATGAATTTCCGGTATATCAAGTGAAGTTCGCATCTATTTGAATAATAAATAAAACCCAACGTTTTGGTGTGGTTACACACACCCTGATCACAGGCACTACACAGTGAACTTGTCTATTCAAAAGACTCAATGATAATGCCAGAACAATTATTTACGGCGAAAAAAAATGAAAATAAAATAATAACAATACAAATCTTGATCCATTGATTGTGAAGACAAACAAGTGCCTTCTCCCCACTTTCAATAATCGTTTTCTCTTCAGAATACGAGCAGAGGACGATGCAGACTCATCAATTGCTATATCACAAGCATTATTGCAGATAAAGATTCCGTTGTAGTAGTAATCAGTAATGATACAAGCCTGCATGTTTTAGTCTGTTCTCATTATGATAGAAGGAAACCCCATAATAACATTTACTTTACATCAGAACCCAAAACATCCACAAAAAGATCAACAAGGTTGGGATTTGGAGAAAACAGTTCGAGTTCTTGGTGAAACGTTGTGTGAACGGTTGCTATTAATTCATGCCATTTCAGGATGCAACACTACATCAAGACTATATGGGATAAAAGGCAATGCTGCTGCATTTGTGATATTCAGGTCGATGTACAGATTTTTTCAGACGTATTTAATGATTCATTTTCTGAAAAGATAACGATTATTGAATGTGGGGAGAGGGCTTCACAAGTTCGTCTTCACAATGGCAAAGCTGAGAGTACTCTGAACGAACTTCGATTCATAAAGTTCGGAGAGAAGGTATCTGTCGCCAATAAAGCAATACAACCTGAGGCTTTACCATCAACTTTGTCCGCTGGTCAATTCCACAGTCTGAGTGTGTATATATATATATATATATATATATATATATATATATATATATATATATATATATATATATATATATATATATAAGTGCTTTATTTCCCATTGTTTTCATAACACAACACAATCAAACAAGAAGTTCATGTACAGCGTTGAAAATAATACCTATAGAGATAAAACCCTTTCTTCAAGGTTTGGGGAAAAAGTTGTACATTCTATGCTAAACGTCAACGAAATTGTCAATTAGAACATTAAAAATAGGAAAAATGAATACTTGAAGTATGTAAGTGATATAAAATTAACTGCATATGCGACGATATTACAGAAAAAAATGAGTTACATAGCAGTACAAAAAGAAAATACAGTGAGATCAAAAACAATGTGAATCAGTGAGTCCAAGATAAAACGTGATAATATTGCAAAACAAATTTGTGTCATGTAAATTAATACTAAATTTATTGTAAAAATAAAATTATTCACAAAATATCATTCATGAAATCATGTATTGAAAAATACGCTTTTTTGGTTAGTAACTTTTTTAGTTGTAACTTGGAATCAGATAGTTTAGTTATTTTTTCAATATGTTCCGGAAGCATAAAACATTACGTTATGGTAGGTAGAGTTTTTCTGTATAAAGTATGTTTTTTGTGTATCAATGTGAAGTTGATTTTTTTGTCGTGTGTTATGAGAATGTAACGAAGAGTTTGCGATATGACTATTTAAATTCCTTTTTATTACCATTGTCGCCTCTAGAATGTATAAGCAGGGTTGTGCTTGACGAAAATGGGATTTACAACAATGTTCAACTAATCCTTGTTTTTGCCTTAAACCAAATATGGCACGTATTGCCTTTTTTTTGCAATATAAACATTTTGTATGCATTTGTGGATAAGCCCCAGAACTCTATTCCATATCGTAAAATACCCATACCACCAAATACAGGTGTGGATTGGGGCACGTGACTATCAGCCAACTGACTTCGGTTGGAAATTGAAGAATGGATCATTATTTGTTGTCTACCGACACACAACAAGCACCCGATCATCTGCTCAATGTGATCAGGTGTAACTGCACTATACAATTGTGCCGGTCTGCGATGCACTTGCAGAAACCATGGGATGGATTGTGCAAGTGCATGTGGGCAATGCGAAGAACTTAATTGCAGCAATTCTCCATCACCAGAATTAGTTTGGATACCAATGACGAAGCGACGTGAATAAATCATGATGAGCTTGAGATTTGATAATAACGTTATCAAGTTTAATAGTGATTTACATCAATGAATTTGAACATATTAAAATGTGTGTTCACAGATGATGAAGATGGAAGCGACATGAAGAATGATAATCTATCATGATAATGGTAACTATTTAAAGCCTATAACAAGTAGAGCCTACAAGTTCTTCTATGGAATCATACTTTATAATTTATAATTAACGTGTTTCCATGAAAACTAGTGATTTCTGGTATATTATATGGGCTAAAACTATGATACGCATCTATAGACCGACACTGTCATGAATATTTTAACAAGTTATATTTGGAGGAAAATGATGGTTCAAGTGATTACACTGGATTACTCGCATCGTTAGCTTCAAATCGATACCCATGTTGATATAGTTATAAGCAACTTTGAAAAATGTGTATTCCAAATAATTACTATAATTAGGCATACTGATTACAAATAGTATTATTTTTCGATTCTATTGAGATAGTGCAAACATCAAGTAGTACCACTACTATAAATGATTTATATTCTCTACTTACATGACTGATTGAGGAAAACACGTGATTTTATGAGAAAATGCAAAAATTTCATGTGAAAATCAATTCAAAAAACAATTACTCACAGTAAAAAACGAGTGTCTTCGGTAAACTCCCAACACCTCATGGAGTGGAATTATTTGGTGATATTAACATAAGATTCATCACTTTGCGTACATTAAGTTGGCCGTAATTAATTATTCAATTTTATTGCCAATTACTTTGATTTAATCAGTAATTAATATCTAAATATCATTCAATTGATCCAATTTTTTCATAATGTCGTGAAACACATTGGCAAATATATTTTGTTCGAAACATTTTTCGAGATTTCCCTCATATTGGCAATTCAAAAATAATTTCAGAATTAATCAAAACATGAATAAAAAAAAAATGGTCGCCAAGAAATTGGTGAACTGTTCTGAAAAAACATAGTTCACAATGCTCGACAAAATGAGAAGAACACATTTTCTGTAACAATTAGTTTGAGGATATATCGTAAAGTGATTCCATTATTGGTGAAGAAAACAAGGAGTGAACATGAATCTAGTCAAGGTAAAGACTGGAAAGCGAATAATCTAAAATCTGATAGTGTAAAACAAAAGAATCTCTTCGATCGTATAAAATTTGACAACACTGTCCTGATTTAAAACATCATTACGATAGTTTTAGAAAACAGCATGAAAAGAATATAGTAGAAGCTAAGCAACGACAACGGTGTCATACTAACTCTGTTAATAAAGCCGCTGACAAACCATAGGTGCCATGGAGCATTGTCAAAAAGGAAACTGGTGAATCAAAATAGACTTCAAACGACAACATAAGTTGTTGATCCAGTAGATATTGTCAATGCTCTAAATGAGTTCTATGAGTTTAATGTACGAAAGGAAATAACTAAACATCTATGTGTTACGAAAGAACAAGAAATTAATCTTGTTGGTAAAATAAAATATAGTGGTAGTTCAATTTTCCTCAAACCAACTAATTATGCTGAGTTAATTAATATTGCGAGTGGACTCAAAAGAAGTAACTTCACTGGTATTGATGGGGTAAAGGTAGAGGTAATAAAGCAATGCATATCATCATTTGTATACATGTATTGCAACAATTATTACATCTTATAACATTCTCTTCATTCCTTCAGTTTGGATTGTACAATTTTCCTTTGGCAACTGACAGGCCCTGTTCAAAAGTCTTGCAAACGTTTTCAATGACCTAGACGAGGCGAAAACAATTTTCCCTCGATGTATGCCAAGATCAGATCCAACTGCTCGCGGGGCGCTGAACACCGTATATCGGAATAAAGTCAACTCGGTGGTGTCGAAGCCCATGTCGACGTAATACTGTGACGGCGTGAGCCTGCATTGTTATCCGATTGATCCTACAGCCAAATAATGTGTCAATCAAATCAATGTAATATTAATAGAATAATTCTGACAGCGATCCTATTACAGGCCTAATAACGGCAAATCAACTCGATCGAACCAACATTTAACTGTTGATGCACTTATTTATCAATGAATTAGTTCATTTATTGATTCATGTTGTGTTTGACTACGTCGTACTGTAATGATTACCTAGATCTATTGGCGTCGGTGAATGATGAATGAGTAAATGGGGCGATGAGATGAGATGAAAGGTTATTTTATGATATGTTTTTAGATAAAGTGAGGGGTCGGTCGTGGCCTGTGATTGAGGAACCATCCCGGTATGAGCCTGAGCGACTGAGGAAAACCACGATACAACACTTTCTGGAGGTTTCTGTCCATGCCATGAATCAAACCCCGTCCCCCTGAATGACAGTTCAGCCACCAACCCACTCGTCTCACTGTCCTATAGTATACTCATCCCGCACCCACCGTTATGGTATTTTCCTTCGAGTAGTCAAGTTATCGCCAGCTGTAATCATTCGTCAAATTCTTTGTAGTTATTATAATATCGGTATACTTCTGAATACTATTAGCAATTGTATTGAACCAATAATAATGATAATAATTATAATAATAATGATTTTTTATTAGTATTATTGATAATCAGAAACAGTTTACAAATTCTGTATAAAACCCCGCTAAGCTGCTTTCGCAACTTGACAGCAGGGATTATGCTGAACAATATGATAAACATTGAACTTTATTATTACTCAGCGTCTTGTTTTAGAGCTGCTTCCTCTGAATGGCAATATATGAGACAATAAAAACAACATATACAAACAACAAACAACAAAATCCTATTGAAGTATCCGAGAATAATAATAATAATATATATATTTTTTTTATTGAACAAAAGAACATAGAACATGCATATACGAATAAAATTGAACTCTCTTCTACAAAGCCTGGGAATGCTTAATTTTTTTCATTTTTTTCCATTTTCATCTAACAAATTTACATTATTACAAGACATTTTTCACTCTTTAGTGTCCACAAAACTCACTGAGGGTTTAACTGTGGAATAAACTAATAACAATCTCTAGGATATGATAAAATAAAAATGAATACATATAAACACAGTACAATACAAATACAGCTCAAGAGAACACGCTACAATAGAAATAAATATAAATTTAACAACAATGAATACACTAATACCTAAACAAAATACACGCAAGGTTTACCTATAGCTTCTACATAATAATTTTATTCATTGATTGATTGATTTTAATAATAATAACACCACTATACACACAAAATCACATACACTCACACCACTTTTGAAGCTGTTTGAATAACATCACTTCAGTTTGTACGACGCTTGCACCCACTGAGTACTTGCACCCCCACAATTGTGTAGGCAAGATTATACACTTGAAACTAGCCCAGCTTCACCATCTCACAGATAGCACTGGTGCGTATTATCACTATACTCCTGAGAACGTCCTTGAGAGTGCAGACTACCGGTGGTACTGGGATAGAACGGCTCTTACCGATAGAACAATACCATCGAATAGGCCGGATATGGTCTTGGTCGGGTCAATAAAGCACAGAAGAGAACGTTTCTAATTGACATTGCTGTTCCCATCTCCAACAACCTTTATGAGACAGTCCATAGAAAACTAGCCAAGTATGCTGACTTGGCCCATGAGGATAAACATCAATGGAGGCAAGATAGTGTTGTCATTCTACCAATAATAATTTCCACTACTGGTATTGTACCCTGCTCTCTTGCCAAGAACTTTACCATCGGAATCTCTCCTCTTTTAGTTTGACATGCAGAAGTCAGCTATTCTCAACACTAAGGGTGGATTGCAAAGACGAAGTTTAAACCCCGGCCCCCCTTAGTCGCCGTTTAAGTAAGAAATTGCATTGTGGCTGCAATGCAATTTCTTACTTAGACGGCGTCTAAGGTAGGCCGGGATTTAAACTCCGTCTTTGCAACCCACCTGTCATATTGTACGGACATTTTTAAACCTTTAATAACCAATAGTTTGCTTTCATCTTGCTTTTGGTCGAATACCGCATTAAGCTAGAATTAACCACCCCATATAATAATAATATTTTTATTTTTTTCATCCAATAAATGTACATTATTACAACTTACAAGCCATGTTTCACTCTCAAGTGTCCACAAAACCCATTGAGGGTTTGACTGTGGAATAAACTAATAATACTCTCTATAGGATATGCTACAATAATAATAATAATAATTTATTGGTCATTAGATTGATCATAGACCTGATATTTGACAGGTCATACATAGATATAGTGGACTATCAGATATTGGGTAGAATATGTTACATTCCTAGTAGACGTCGATGTTGGTTACATGTATATAATTACCAGTTATAATCACAAAACTCTTTTAGAGAAAAAAATCTATTCGTCAGTAAAAATTCTTTGAGTTTAGGTTTTAAAAACATTTGGTTCGGTTATAATATGATTATCATATTCAATCAATTATCATATCAATAATATGATTATTGATGCAATAAAATGTTGTACGAGTCATCTTTTGGATAATATTATTTTGATTGTTTCGACGGAATGATGACATCGTTATGGAAACATAGGCATTCAGGCTGATATGGATAAATGAGACACTTGACACCATGAATACCGCGTCCAGATACCACCTGAAACAAGCTGCTCAGACGGCTTTCATGGAGCCGAGTCAGCCGACCACCCCCGCGAGAGAAAGAGAGAGAGAGAGAGAGAGAGAGAGAGAGAGAGAGAGAGAGAGAGGGAGAGAGAGAGAGAGAGTGGGAGAGAGAGAGGGAGAGAGAGAGAGAGAGAGAGAGAGAGAGAGCGAGAGAGAGAGAGAGAGCGAGAGAGGGGGAGAGAGAAAGAGAGAGGGAGGGAGAGAGAGAGAGAGAGAGAGAGAGAGAGAGAGAGAGGAGAGAGAGAGGGAGAGAGAGCGAGAGAGATAGATAGAGGAAGAAGGACATAGAGGGGGAAAGAGATAGATAGGGGGAGGAAGAGAGAGAGAGAGAGAGAGAGAGAGAGAGAGGGGAAGGAAGGGAGAGAGAGATTGAGAAAGAGAGAGAGAGAGAAAGAGAGAGAGGGAGGTAGGGAGAGAGAGGGAGGAAGAGAGAGGGAGAGAGAGAGAGAGAGAGAGAGGGGAAGGAAGGGAGAGAGAGATTGAGAAAGAGAGAGAGAGAGAGAAAGAGAGAGAGGGAGGTCGGGAGAGAGAGGGAGGAAGAGAGGGAGGAAGAGAGAGAGAGAGAGAGAGAAAGAGGTAGAGAGAGAGAGAGAGGAAGATATAGCTGTTTACTACCGCGTTCCAAAAGCGCAAACCAAACTTTTGAGTTGCGCATTTCGAAGTGAAATATTGTCAGCTATGCTGGCTCTTTCTAAACTAAGTGATGAAAACTATGTGTGATTGTGTGACAACTGAATGTCAGCCTTCCTTCCTTCTGGCTCAGCAGTCCAAGTCTTGTTTCGTCAGGCTGGTACTTTCCTCCTTTCTCACTTCTAGTTAGGCCTATGATACTCGAAGATTGCAACTTGTTATTACCAAGAATCAAGTTGGCCCGTTTTGAATACCGTGGGCCCCACATACTTTGGAACATTATTTATCTAGCATTACTATTCGATAACAAAATGATGGAAAAATAATCAGGGTTATTTTATTTGTTCGTACATATATCTTGGACAGCTGTTCATGGAAATGTGAATGTGATAACACGGGAAATTGCATTTTTAATGGTGTATACCTCATTGTCGTGGGAGTGGTAAGGTTCACTTGATCTAACCACCACAATGTCCAAACATGCAGCTACTAGAAAAGCTTCGCATTTAGGCTATTAAAGAGACAAAAGTGCGGCTTGTATATCGCTTACTGTAACCCTACGAATACGCAGAATTATCATTTCTGGGATGAAAAAACTAACTCTTCCGAATCAATTTTTTCTCTCGCTGGGTTATTTGTATATGTATTTTGAAATACTGTATCAGATTAGTATCAAAAGTGATCAAAACGAGTCAATTATAAATTTAACAACATACAAATGATGAGACCTTTTCGGTCACCTCGTTTATCCAAAAACATATGTGCACTGCACTGTCAAATTTGGCGATCTACCTTACGCGCCGCCAAACAAGCGTAGTACGCGTGCGTAGACGAACATGCGTGAGGCTCGTTGGAAGGGGGAACCGACAACAAAGGCGAATAACAACGAAAAAGCGATCGCTCCATTCGCTCGCTCGGCTCAGCCGCTAGCCCCAAGCCCGCTGCTCTTACTTCTTACCTGCCAGTAGCGTCCGCTCGTAGTTAGCCGTTGCTTCAGTCAACTAGATCAGAGAATACCGGTACAAATATTATAACATTTCGGAACTAGAAAGTGCTGTAAACAAACCAAAATAACATTCCGAAGAGTGCCTACAAGTTTTACAGTGATTTGAAATAGTGACTTGTCAAATGTGAACCAAAAAAATAATGTTGTACAGTTACACAATTTTTGAGTGAATTTTGTTGTGTTTGGCTTGCGTGTGCACTTTGTTTACATCGTATTCGTCTCATTATTGTGACAGATAAACGACGTCTTTCAAAACGTAGCACATCAGAACGGTAAATAATTCATTTGAGTCAATATGCTTCAGTACTAACCACGACTTATTCTGCTCGATATTGTATAATGTGTGTCATTAGATTTGAATGGTTGTGTTTCGGCGGGCTTTGGCAACGAGTCAATCGTCAAACTGCAATTTTAAAAACTTGTTACTTTTTGCCATGAACGAAATAACTGAAAGTAGTGTCCGGGACAGGCCCTAGTTGTTCTAAACGCATGATGTATATAGAGACTGTCTGTTATGATGGCCTATTGGGGATAACTCTTATATACATGAGCTTTCCGACAACCATACACTGTTACAAACATACAATAATATTGGTCCTATATTGTAACCATAGCTGTATATTCTGTTCGCTCGTCTATTTTAGACCCTTGTGACTACGAGAGTATGTATATTAAATATGTGGAACATTAAATGATCCGGAACCAATAGTTTATTCGCCTTCAACTTTTTTAATCAATATATTTTAATTCCAAATTGGGTATACTGGTATCTCGGAGCAAGCGTGTGGGATGTGAATTCATATAACGTGAAAGTCCAATAGGAATTTCAAAAATCGATCCCGTCTACCCTAGTAGTGGTTGACTGTACTGCCGGCAGCAGGGTTGGGTTTAACCAATGCGTCGTTGTCGTTGTGCAAGAGCGTCGGCGGCGTCAATCGTTTCCATTGCCGCGCCCTCCATCACTTAGCTATATCTTCCTTAGCCACCCTCCGTAGCTCAGTCAACTAAGTCACCGCTTTAGACACTGATGTGACGTTGGGCGTGGATTTGAGTCCTGCATAAAGCATTTTTTTTTTTGTGAACGTCCTGTCACTTTTCATCATTTTATAGTTTCATTTTCACCTGCCTTTCGTATCCCCATATCACATAGTTGTTAGTGGAGTCGTTAAGAGCCCAATATCGATATCGATTGAGAGGAATATCAGTCTTTTGGTGATAACTTTTGAACGGTATGAGATATCGGAATTCTAACACGCGAGAAACACAGATTAATATAATGGCTTCAACATGATATAAGTTATAACTATTCAAGTCATGTCACATAACTGTCAACAGCTGTAAACAGCTACATATACACATACAGCACATATATATATACACACATATATATATATATATATATATATATATATATATATATATATATATATATATATATATATGTATATATATATATATATATATATATATATATATATATATATATATATATATATATATATATATATATAGCAGTTTACAGCTTAATTTTTTTTTTCAGCTGTATACGCTTGACAGTTATGCGACATGACTTGAATAGTTATCATGTTGAAGCTATTTTAATGATCTGTGTTTATCGCGTAGGTATTCGAATTTCGATATCTCATACCGTTCGAAAGTCATCACCAAAAATCTGATATTTCGCTAAATCGACTCCCATGGACTCTTTGAGCTCAATTGAGAAAAAATCTTCCTCAGCTGCTATACTATCTATTGATTGCTTGTCTTCAATCCCATTTGAGTTTCTAGTGTTATAAACTCAATGTGAGTATGGGTCCACATGGTGAGTTCATTCATCTGATATCTGTAGGCCTAATGTAGCCTAATCCATACTGCCATCATTCTGTTGAACGATTTAATCTATTATTACTTGAATCGTGAATAATTTGAACGCCGAAATGCAACTAACGGCAGGCCCACATTCGTCGATTTACGTACCACGCCATTTTTTCTTTTGTCGTAGGGGTAAGTTGGTGTTTTCGTGGGTTGGTGATGTTTTGTTTTGGTGTTATGGAGAGATGACAGCATTCAAACCATAATTTTCCACCTCCAATTGAAGTTAGAACATCAACCCTGACTACTAACCCCAATCCCAAAAAAAATTTCTACACAAATAATGAAAATGGTACGTTATTCAGCATAATTACCCAACACATTTTATAACAATAATAGGGGCTACTCGTCGAACTTGGGCCTACTCGTCTTCGAGTGATTCCGGTTTGTAGGCCTACAATTTTGAAAATGAAACTGTTGAAATTCTGAGATAAAGATTGGACAATATTGTCGTGGCTTATTTCTGAGTTCCACTTTGAAAACTCTTTGAGAATTGGATCTGATTTGTAGGGCCTCCATTGAAGCAGCGTATACAGGCATGAGTCATGGGTCGTGTTACCGGTATGAACCATATGATCAATCATGCAGAGAGAACTAGGGTACGAGCCCGGGTGCAAAATTACCTGGTCTCCCTTGGATTAATTAAATTGACTAAATATCTATCTCTTGAATTAGACTAGCCTAATCGTAGCATGCCTTCCATGTTGTTACGGAATGAACGAGAGAGAATGTCGAGACGAAAATGAACCAGTTTTTTTTTCATCTAAGATCCTTCTATTATTTGAACCTGAGCTGGGGTATGGGTATGTTGAGAACAAACACACATCTTCCTATGCTCTTGAATGCCCCCTTTACCCTCTTCTGTCATTTCTTTTCATGCCCGTAAGCCGTGTTCGGATCACACCATGGTCTGCTGAGTCAGGGGCTTCCAACCTATAGACTTCGAGGCGGACGTGTTTCACTTGTTTGGTTCACTCGGGCGGGTTACAATTAACACGTTTTTCTTAGATTTATGGTGAAGCAAATAAATGTTGAACATCTTTGTTTGTGACGTCTCATAATTTGCCTTCTTTCTAGAATTATGACTGGACTCGAGAGTAGTACGGTATTCATGAAATGAAATTTGAATAGCATTAAAATGCTATTCATTTTTTTTATATATTGGGTTTAACGATGCACTGTAATGATAACTGAGATCTATTGGCGTCGGATGAATGATTAATGAGATGATGGGATGATGAGATGAAGGTTTTTATGGGTAATGGGAAGGATAGTGGGAAGGAAGCGGTCGTGGCCTATATCGTGGGAACCATCCCTGCATTAGCCTAGACTACAGAGGGAAACCACGAAAAACCCCTGTAAAGATGGACGGTAGCGGGGATCGAACCGGGTTCGATATGTCCCTTCACCTCCCGGATCACACGAAGCAAGTGCACTAACCACTCAGCTACTGTGCCGGTCATGAAATGAATAGTTTTATAATTCAATATTTAGTGTATAGACACATGTTGTATTTGAAGTAGGCCTGACCCTTGATTTATAAGACAGTGAAAAAAAGTAAACACTTAGTGAACTTGTTTCATTGTTTCATGATATAAACCCGATTTTTGTCCAAGCTATTATTTTCATTTCTCATCCCACAGATAAGCCTTTTTGGCTTTGTGGAAGAGCGTATTGATTAATCTTGTATGTATGTTTTATTCAAATCTAATAGAAAAAAAAAATGAAAAAAAAAATTATTATTATATTCATTTATTTCATTCTCATTAGACAAGTATATGGAAACATTTATCACACTACGGGTAAATAAATTACATACGTAGCATTCATAATTAATCATTGTGATACTCTTAACACTTTCCGAACTATTCTAGATGTCTCTGATAAAACTGAACGTTGAATTTTGTGGATTGTACTAAAAGGTATGTTCATTTTCTTCATGCATTCCGCCTGTTCCTTATGTACCAGCCCATTGACCGTCACCACGACGGGGAAGATGAGGACTTGCTTTAATTTCCACATTGTTGCGATTTCAGTGGCCAGTTCCTGATACTTGGTTTTCTTGGTTACAAAAGCTTGATTGATGTTATGATCGTTTGGGTGTGTCATATCTATGAGATGAGCAATTCTAGTGTCTTTGTAAACAATTATTATATCAGGACGGTCATGAGGAATGATTAAATCAGTTATGACAGAAATATCGTATAAAAGTTTAATTCGTTCGTTCTCAAGAACAGGCTCTTGTTGATAGTCATAATACCTAGACTGAGATGTAAGAAGATCGTGAGCTTGGGCAAGATGCTGATGTAAAATCTTACAAGATAGATTGTGTCTGTGAAGATATTCAGTATTGACAATACTCGAACAGCCCGAAGTAATATGTTGAATAGTCTATGGCTTCGTTTGACATAATCTGCATGAGTCATTATCAATGGTCAATTTCTGAATGTATTTTTGATGATTTTTGGTTGATATAACTTCGTCTTGTATAGCAATAATGAAACCTTCAGTTTCACTATACAAGCTTCCTTCTTGCAGCCACTTCATTGAAGATAACTTATCAGCCATATCTAAATTTTTCGTAAATCTTCCATGTAGCGATTTCGCCCTCCATGTTGAAATAAAATCTTTCTCCTCTATTTGCTTAGTTACACATTCGGTGTTATACAAATCTAGAGGCGAAAGATTCAGGTCTAGCTTGACGATGGCATCATGAAGTGGGGATTCTTGTTGTTTCTTATAGAAATAATTTCTTAATGACAAAATCTGTTTTCCATGTAACTGCTGAAGATTTATCAACCCTCTTCCGCCTTCTACTCTTGGAAGGTACAGCCTTTCCATTTATTCGATTTATTCGATTTATTATCATTATTATTATTATTATTATTATTATTATTGTTATTATTATTATTATGACATACGACAGCAAACAGTCGTATCAATAAACCTGCTATTCAATCTATGTTCATTCCGCCTCTTAGCTCAAGTTTTGTTGAAAATTTAATAGATTCGATGGACGTGAATAAACAGCCGGGAACTGACGGAATACGCATTAAAGACTTGAAATTAATTTCGACGGCTATAAGTCCTCTAATATCAAAGCTTCTAAATCTATCAATAAAAGAGGGAATTGTACCTGATAAATTGAAAGTTTCTATAATTAGACCTATTTATAAAAAAAGGTGATCATCTCTTATTATCCAACTATAGACCAATTGCGTTATTGCCTACTATTGGGGAGATAATGGAACGGTGGATTGCTCTTAATCTAACTAAATATCTAAAAGACTTCAATATTATTAATCCATTACAATTTGGTTTTCAGAAAGGGAGGAGTAGGCCTACGGTTGATTCACTTTCATTATTCTCTGATTATGTTGATTCTGGGCTTAATTTCAGTCTTCATGTGATAGCACTTTTTATCGATTTTTCCAAAGCTATATCGACACTCTGAATCACACAAAATTAGCTTCAACTTTGGAACACGTAGGGGTAAAAGGATATTTGCTTTCTTGGTTCAAAAATTATTTAGAAAATCGTCAAATGGTAGTTAAAGTAGGAAACATTGTCAGTTTCTATAAAAACATTGTTACTGGGGTCCCCCAAGGTTCTATTCTGGGACCTATATTGTACTTGTTATACACTAATGTTTTATCCGATCATGTTATAAATAACCAAATCTATTTATATGCAGATGATCTACCCTTATAATCAGTGCCCATAGAGACCTAACTACAGCTGCTCATAATTCACGAACCAATTCCACAAATATTCTCAAAGTTACTCATGATTTAGATTTGGTGATAAATTCAAGTAAAACTAAAATAATACATTTCTGCACTTCATTGAACAAACAGAGAAATACCTTTTTTGAAATCATATTTCATGACTATGATTGCCTCCACAGTATGAGTAGAGGAGATGTATGCTTAGGCTGTCAAACAAAACTTGATGTAGTAAATGAACACGTCTATCTTGAACTTACAATTGATAGTTCCTTTCCTTGGAGATCTCATATCGATATTATTCGTGATAAATTAAGATTTTGTGCTCATAATATATATATAAATATATATATATATATATATATATATATATATATATATATATATATACATATATGAATTTATATATATAGGCCTATATATATATATATATATATATATATATATATATATATATATATATATATATATATATATATATATAAATATATATATATATATATATATATATATATATATATATATTTATATTTATATATATATATATATATATATATATATATATATATATATATATATATATATATATATATATATATATATATATATATATATATATATATATGAGAATAATAAATATTTCAGGGTGAAACCGTATATATTTCAAATGAATTTATTTATTTAAGGAAACCTGACGTTTCAACCGGATTGCACCAGTCTTTATCAAAGGACAGACACAGTCACAACTTTTGAAAGGATTGACAAGCTCTCAAAAAACAACGCAAACAATTAAAACAAATACATAATAGATACAAAAATAAGAACAAGGTCTAATGAAGACAATTAAAAACTATAAAATATCAGAGTACATATAGAAACCGTGGATCAATGCAATTGGACTTGATTGAAGGGAGTTTTTTTTTTAAATTATCGGGAATCAAAATTACATTAAGAATATAAAAACGTGAAAATTAAAAATGAATTATCGTGAATAAAAACAAGGAAGAAGAAAATCAAGATCTGAACTATATAAAAATGTTTGAATTGTATGAAGTTTTCTGAGAAGTAAAAAGGTACAAGATGATAGTCATTCAATCTTCTCGACTGGCTACGTGTCATCGGTCTTGTTTGTTCGTGCACTGTTGATGTTGTTTGTGAAGATGTTCTTGATGTTGGTGGAACTTGAAATGGGGCTAACGCTGGCTTCCATGCGTTGGGCAAACGTTGGATATCGTCTCTTTCATTGATGGTATGCGGCCGTTTCTCTATCTCAATAGCCTCTCGAATGATGCGTGGATAGAGTCGCATCTCAGAGGCTATTGCTTTTGTATTGGCGAAATCTATAGAGTGGCCTGATGATTTGTAGTGTTGGGCCAAAGTGGAGTCTGCGTGACCCCATTTAACTGCAGACATATGTTCTTGCTTTCGGACGGAAAACTTTCTGCCCGTTTGCCCAATGTATGTCTGATTACATTCAGCACAGGGTATCTCATATACACCCTTTCCATCCAGTGGAACGAAGTCCTTCGGGCTTTTCAATAATTGGCCAATTTTTCGGTGGGTCGTGAAAATTGGCCTGATATTTTCTCCTCGAAGAATCTTAGCTATTCTGTCTGTGGTTCCACGTACATAGGGAAGGAAAGCTACCGAACGAGACTCTTTTATGCTGTTTTTGAAATCATCTTTTTCTACTTCAGTATTGGGCATTCGAGAGAAAGCCTTGTCGATAACGTCCGATGGGAAACAGTTCCTTGTCAGAGCATCACGAAGAGTTTAAAGTTCCGCATGAAGATGATCTTTATCACTTATACATTTAGAGCGAGCTACCAGCGTGTTAGCTAGGCAATTTGAGAAGGATAGTGATGTGATTTGGCGTTTAAACGCCAAGATCGGTACTTAAATCAGTATAAAGCAGCAAAAATGACTGATATCCCACCAAAAACCCGGACGGGTAAAAACTTGAGCTAAGTCCTGAAATATTGTAGCAACTACAAAAACTTCCTTACATAAATGGTGTGAAATCAAAACTGTATGCCAAGTGCAACTTATTATTCATCAATACGGCCTAGAAAATAACAGGAACCACTTGGCTCACTGTCCTCCACGTCCCCTTATATAACACCCCCCCCCCCGAATTGAAGTGAAGTGCATGATGCTAAGAAATAGGTAACTTCACGTTCCTGACACAGGGAAACGTAAAATATGAATCAAGAAACTTGCCCTCCCTTGGTTCATTTTCTATTCTAAAATGTAGTTTCCCATCAACTTGATGACATTAAGTGGGTAGTGAGTGATTGGGAGAACTTGAATTGAGAGCCTACATTTGATTGGGGAGCACACTATTTCGAAAAATTCTCACGTTATAAGTTCATACAACCTAACTTGAAAATATTTTGCTACATTTCGTGATGTAGGTTTTATGAATGAAATGAAAATACTCAATTTACTTCCAAATTCGAAGTATAGGCCTAATTTCAAATTATTTTTCATATTGTATTTCAATTCTCATTTTGAGTTATAATTTATTATACTCCAATGAGGAAATGTATGTCCGGGTCAAAGTCAGTCTTTGCCTCCTTCTGAGCCACAAATGCAACATTTAATAAGAAAGGTGGATATTTTGATAATTTAACTGGGTAAACGCGTCATGTGTTTCCGCGTTGATGGATGATCTGGAACAATATATCAACATATCTTTGGATTGGTTATATATATATATATATATATATATATATATATATATATATATATATATATATATATATATATATATATATATATATATATATATATATATATATATATATATATATCCACCTTGAGATCCAAACAATAATGTCAATGCCCTCCTATTTCCTAATTGATTTCTATGATGATAAATAAGGCTCTGTTTTAAACGTTACTTGGATTCATTTGGTATCTTGATAGCTTTGAGTGATTCACAAAAATTACGTTATATATTCTTCACTTTAAAATGGCCGATCCGATTCGGATGAAAATTCGGAATAATGTGTATTATTATATTGAAATTCCCTGAGAATTTGAATTCTCTTGAAGAAAATATTTTTCACGGATTTTTTCATCCAGGTTATTCTTACGGGATTTTTGAAAACTTTGAAATGAGTTTTCTCAGAAGTTGTTCAGTCGATTGCGCCCCAAAACCATGCAGAATCGGATTTGATGAGGGAACCTCTATATGCCAAGTTTCAACTGATTTTTAATTTTCGTTTGACCTGTGGAGCGCGAAAAAAAACCTTTTTTTCTGGTAGGGTGAAATTGAGTCTCCGCTTTGCTCATCCAAAACCAATAACGCGACAGAGTCTCCATGAGACCATGCGTGAATTAAAAATTGTCTTGACTCATATTACGTTTCCCTGTGTCAGGAACGTGAAGTTACCCATTTCTCAGCATCATGCACTCCACTCCAATTCGGGGTGGTGTAACATGAGGGGACGTGAGGGGCAATGAGCCAAGTGCTTCCTGTTATTTTCAGGCCGTATCGATGAATAATAAGTTGCACTTGGCATACAGTTTTGATTCCACACTTTGTATATCAGGAAGTTTTTGTAGTTGCTGAATTATTGCAGGGAATTGGCTTCAAGTTTTCACCCGTCAGGGTTTTTTGTGAGATAGATTTGACTCCAATGTGAATCATTTAGATTGAATCAAATCAATAAATGGATCGATTTGATCAATAACTGAATCTCAGCCTGGAGTCATAACAATAAGACTTCTGTTGTCCAATTAGTGAGCGTATAACGTGTTTCGGGTCGGTATATGCGGCTCATCAACAGATCTTTACCAAACTAGTTATGTGCTCAATTTAATTTTGATTCCGTTTATGTTAGCTAGTAACAGGCACATGTTGAAACAGAGAATGAATCGTGAATTTAATATTTCGTTCCGTCCATAGCATGACTGTATAATATATCTGTATCGAGATGACTGAACGATGACGAAAGTAGACACACACAGCGTATATATGTGTATCGAGTCTACTTCCCAGATTGACTCGAGTGTGTTTTCGCTTCCCTCATTCAATTGGCGCGATAAACGATTTATAAATGAGATTTTACAAAAACTTTCCTCTTCAATCATCTTATAATGCGACACTTTGAGAAATTCCTTCAACGTATGATAGATTCAGCCCACTTCCGTTGAACATGCGGGTTCTTTGTATCTTTGTATCTTTGTACATCCTTAAGTATGAGTCATGTGGCTTTTAATAGGGCATATCACTCGATGTATTCTCTTACTGCCTATTCGCTTTATGCCTAATACCTTTTCATACTTCTACTGCCTAGGATCTGGCTCGTACTGCCTAAAATGGGTAAACTGACCCAAGTGTTCGCCTACTGCCTAAGAACTGGATCGTACTGCCTAATTATATATTCTTTGCTTTTAAAACGGTGTTTTTATTATTGACACCCTGTATCGCAGTCAGACGCGTGGTTTAAAATACATCAGAGAAGACTTTGTGCTTCTCCCCCACACCCTAACTCATAAAATATGGGCCATATATAATTTTTGCTATGTCTATGTTATAGGCCTACAATAATTAAAAAACATTATAAATAAATTAAATTGAAGCAATTTAAAATGAATTCAATTTAAATTTGAATGAATTTGAATGAATTGAAGCAAGACTCACACAAGCTGAAGCCAGTATGTGGGGAAGTAGGAAAATACATTGTGGCTAATATAAAGTATCCAAGAGGGTGTATGGGTAAACAGTGAATGATAGCAATACAGATAACAATCCGCAAACAACAACAGTGAAAAATATGTGACTATTCAAGCAATATATTCGCATGTCCTGATGGAAAATGAATGACAATGATTAAGTTGTAATTCATTTCATTTCTTATCAAAAATCAAGAATGCAAATAATTCACCGCTCAAGCACACCTACCAAATCGGAACGGCTTGCGGAGGTTCTCTAGTTTCGGAATTGCGAAACAACGATAAGAGATAAACGCAAGCAGTTTTCTGTATATCATCAATAAAAGATGGTTATATGATATTGGTTTAATAATTATGAAAATATTCACACCCAAAATCGTGGAAATGCGTGTGAACTTCACACAACTTTGAGCCTTGTATACTCAAAATAGAAATGAAAATCGGTAGTTGGTATGAAATCATTGGCAAAGTTTGAACCTTTATCCACAACTTTGTCGCTTACTGTTGTATATTATCTCCAATGGTTTAGTCGGTACGCGAACAATACGGAGATGTGTTTCGCACTATCTTTTTCGGATTTTGTCTACGCCTAGACGGCCCTCCAAGGCAGCCCGCAATACTCCAACCATGCCGTGCCGTGTTGGGTTGAAAGATGCGCGTACCGCGTACAGTAAAGGGGGTGAGAGTGCGCTTGTTACGGACGCACGTGAGACAAGAATTAGGCTGGGCACACAATAAGTCACATTTCGTTTCCATCATGAAGAGTAGAAAGAGAAACCGCCTCAAGAAAGATGTGGACGTGGTATAAACAAAAGCTATGATAATACTACTTATTCATATTTGATGATAATATTGATAGTGATAGAAGAGTGATGAATGCATTGTTATGATATAAATATCCACTTCATTCTGAATTCACTACCGATGGAGATGAGGATTTTTGCTCATTTGTGTAGAAGAACAGTATTTATGCCTCTTCTGTTGTGTACACTGGATACCCATTTCAATTCATTTCAAATTTGAATAGGCCTACCGGTATTCAATTCCATTTGTCTTTATTCTTCCTTCATTTTGTGTTTATTGAGGTCATTTGTGTGAAAACAACAACACACAAGACAAACTGAATAACACAGTGCAATCAATATAACATAGATGATTTCATTCTTACTCACAAATATAATGAAAATTAATGAAAGGATGAAGTAATAACTCCCAATTTTTTGAAAGATATGGAAAATAATAATAATGAAAAAAAAGATATTGATAACATGATTAGGGTGGAAATCCATCCCATCAATATCACTCTTCTCTATTAAATTGCTCATTTCTTAAAACAGAAACAATTATCAAAACAAGTAGAATTATATGAATCTAAGCTGAACACATCCAAGATGGATAATGTTTAAAACGAAAAAAATTATGGTCATCAATTTAGGAATCTGTAGGTTTTCCTAAACTACACAGATCGAACTTAGATGATGCGTGTTATTGGAATAAAGTTTCTGGTTTCATGATCGTCACTTCAATTCATATACTTATATAGTTATATAGTTCATAACTATAGTTCTATATAGTTCATGAGTATAACGAAGAAGTTCTTGACGCTATACTTGGATACGTTGATGTTTACAACTGACCTTATGCTTACTGGCAAGTTGCTGTCCCGTGGGTTCATTTTTCAAATCATTCACCGTCATGCTTTATAAGGCACGATGTAATTAAATGTGGACAGGTATATTCTGAGTATTGATGTATTTTGGCACTCGGCAGTATCGTTCCCGCTTTTCGAATGTTGTCACTCCCATTGGATGTGGTACTTTTGTGTCATATTCCGGCACGGACGAGCGCTCGATGTCTCGACAAGAACACGGCCCATGAAACACGTTTTGAAGCAAAATCATTTATCTATACAAAAAATATATACATTTGGATATGTGTTCATATATATATGTATATATATATATATATATATATATATATATATATATATATATATATATATACATATATATATATATATATATATATATATATATATATATACATATATACATATATACATATATATATATATATATATATATATATATATATATATATATATATATATATATATATATACATATATATATATATATATATATATATATATATATATATATATGTATATATATCTATATATATATATATATATATATATATATATATATATATATATATATATATATGTGTATGTATATATATCTATATATATATATATATATATATATATATATATATATATATATATATATTTATTCATATATATATATTCATATATATATATATATATATATATATATATATATATTATATATATATATATATTATATATATATATATATATATATATATATATATATATATATATATATATATATATATATATATATATATATATATATATATATATATATATATATATAATATATATATATATATATATATATATATATATATATATATATATATATATATATATATATATATATATATATATATATATATATATATATATTATATATATATATATATATATATATATATATATATATATATATAATAT
>OZ023327.1:8321411-8389713 GCA_964007535.1 Brachyptera risi | reverse complement strand
TGACAGATCCATTATGAATGGGATGAGAACAGCACGTAACATTGCCCAGAGTTGACGGGTCAATCACAAGTGGGATGAGAACGTCACGTTACATTGCCTATAGGTGACGGGTCCATCACAAGTGGGTTGAGATCGGCACGTTACATTGCCTATAGGTGACAGGTCAATCACAAGTGGGTTGAGAACTGCACGTTACATTGCCTATAGGTGACAGGTCAATCACAAGTGGGATGAGAACTGCACGTTACATTGCCTATAGGTGACAGGTCAATCACAAGTGGGATGAGAACGGTACGTAACATTGTCGTTAGGTGACGGATCCAATACAAACTGGGATAGGTATAGTATGCGAGGTGGCAAAAAAAGGATCAGATCAGTTACTTGGGATGGCACAAATCCATTCCAGCCGGGACAATCACATCAAGATATTAACTTCCTGGCACGTGTTTGTACAGTGACTTGGGAGAGGATGGTTCACTGCCTCAAACTTATTGATGTTTATTGGGTTGGGTTCTCATACCTGGAGTTGGTGATTCCCATGTGGCTGGTGATCATATATTCCAGGTCATGGTACCACAGGACCAGCATCAGGTTGTAAGCATGCGAGAACACGAACAGCGACACAATCACCGTCATAAACATGGTCA
Organism: Brachyptera risi; assembly: GCA_964007535.1. Taxonomy (NCBI): domain Eukaryota; kingdom Metazoa; phylum Arthropoda; class Insecta; order Plecoptera; family Taeniopterygidae; genus Brachyptera; species Brachyptera risi. The sequence goes on along the minus strand of OZ023327.1, from coordinate 8,389,066 downwards.
TCCACGAACCCTGCACACAATCACAACACTATTGATTCATATTCCATGAGATTATCTCAGTTTCTAAAATTCACACTCCATGTAATGGAAGCGAACAATTGGAAGTATGAAACCAAGATGCAACGACAAACGGACACGCAGCTTGGTTGTGTTGATTAACATGGATGTGATTTGCATCACAAAAACAAGTTTGGCTCGCAAATCTTCGTGATGTCATCGAGGTCAACACACCTGACCATCCCTACAACAATGACTGCATGAAACCACAGTCGTGCTGTTGGCTCGCTACACTCCGTGACGGCATTGGGGGTATCACACCTGACCATCCCTACAACAATAGCTGCTAGCTGCATGAAGCTATACAGTCATGCTGTTGGCTCACTATCCTCCGTGACGGCATTGGGGGTATCACACCTGACCATCTCTTCAACAACAGCTGCTAACTGCATGTAGCTACAGTCGTGCTGTTGGCTCGCTATTCTCCGTGACGGCATTGGGGTTATCAGTCCCAACCATCCCTACAACAATAGCTGCATGAAACTACAGTCGTGCTGTTGGCTCGCTACCCTCCTTGACGGCATTGGGGGTATCACACCCAATTATATATTCCAGAAGGTTATGCCCACGCCATCACATCTACAGACATATCAAGACCAACCATTTCTCATATCTCTCTTAAAAATGATGATCATATATCCTGAGATTTGAAAAAAAAATTTTTGAAATTGTGTGTTCAACTCTTTGTTTCATTCTTCTCACTCACTCCTGAAATAGTTTCAAATTTATTATTACAGATGGATAAGTAAAATATACACTTCTGGTTATAAGTAGTGGGATGAAGCGAATTGATTTTATTAGATGCAGTGAAGCAATGCATTGTTAATAGATTGAGAGTCAAAGTTCAAAATAATGAGAATTTGAAGAAATCTAGTTCTTGAAAAAATATTAATCACGTGAAAGTTTGGAAAAATCTATTTCAATGGGTCAGGAATTTATTTTTCATCGATGATAATCAATCGAAATCAAAATATTGGATTGGTGAAATTATTCATTGGAAAATTAAATAAAATTCGATCAGTGAAATTCAATCGAATATCAACATATTGATCAGGTAAAAGTTTGGAAAAATCAATTTCAGGAAATTATTTTTCACCGGTAATAATCAATCGAATATCAAAATATTGAATTGACAAAATTATTTATCCGAGAATTGAATTAAATTTTGATCAGTAAAATTCAATCGAACATCCCAATATTGAATTGGTGAAATTATTCACGCATTTAAATCAATGAACAATTTGAAACGATGGCAAGATAAGCAGTCATCTTATGAGGCGGTCATTTACAGCTGTCCGAACTGTCTGATGACAAGTATAGACTTGTTTTACATACGTCATAGGCCTATACTTCAGCCTATATCGAATAATAACACACGCAATTCTTACTGTTCCATTGGTCTAGACTCTGGTGGGTGATATGGCGCGCTCATAATGCGAAATTCTCGCGTTCGAATCGTACCAGTAGGCTATTCAGTATTGGAATGATTAATTATCAATTCGAATTCGAGAATTTGCTAGTAGAGCGCGCCAACATCTAGTTCAAGAATTGATCACTAGAGAGCGCGCCCAAGTCAATTAAAATAGCGCGTGAAAAAAAAGCGGGAACTTTGAAATAAAAAATGGCCGTCATCTTGGACATAGCCGCCATCTTGGATGATGTCTGCCATATTGGATGACGTCATGGGGTTAATGACCTTGGTCGCCATCTTGGATGACTTCAGAGGTCATTGACCGGGTGAGGTTAGTGCCTATTAGCATAGGTTAGAGTGTGACGTCACAGCCGCCATCTTGCACCAGGAAAAAGTGGCCCAAAACACTCATTTTCACACTACTCAGCACTAACGAATGGTGAAATGATATTTCCATATTCTGACATGTGAGGGGCCAACTTCACGGACGTTTTATTCAACTTGATTTCATTCTTTCCACTGATATTCCAAATATACAATCAACATGCGAGTAACAATGAGTCTACTTCACATCTCACACCCATGAGAGAAACCTGCAGGAAACGAACAAAACAGGACAAAAAGCGTCAATACAGGCCTTTAGCTCCCAACACATGGTGGGAAAACGGTAGGAACAATCAGTCTTCCTGCAATAGAGCAACAATAAGTATATCTGTGTCTACGTTCACTAAAAATAATCATTCTCCATCAAATTACTCTGAAAAAATCGTAGAAACAATGAGTATCAGATAGAAGCTTGTTGATTTTTGACAATTATTTTGAAAGGATTGAAATCATACCACGAACTGAAGCTTTTCGTACGAGCACGTATTGAATACTAGTGATCATTTAACCAAAAACTGGAGGTTATTACGATGGTTTGTTTTTTCCGTTGCTAACTTGGGCCCCGAACGTCTGCAATCAAGCCGGTTTAGGCAAGATGTAAAGAGGCCTCTTAAACTTGAAGCCGGAAGCTTGTATTTGACATATGTATAGGCCTATCTACTCTTGATATGGAATGGAAAGTTTCCTTCTCTGAGTTGTTGATTCATGAACCACTGACCTGATCATCTCTGAACATCTTGAGTCGCAGTAATCTGCCACATAAATAACCATGGATGAGCAGTTTTCCGGCGATCATACCACAGAGCATGGCTAGTAGCCACATGAGCACCTTGATCACCGTCCAGCGCCATTCGGGGGGATACTTGGTACCCACAAAACTGAACACGTTACCCAGCATCGGAATATCAGATTCTGGAAGCACACATCATGATAACTAACTGCTCTAGTAAAACGTAGCCCAATTGTGAATATAATCGCATTGTTTCAACTCGGTTTCTTTCAATATCCAAATATATCAATATTTTTCCTATTATCAATTGTTGGTTATCATCATATAATCACATAGTTTACTTTTGTGTAATCCTTTTTCGCTGATATGTTTATTTTTAGTTTTCAATCAATATTGTGTATTGTGAACGGGTCAAGTGGAAAGCGGTCAGTAGGCCTACTGTACGACGCAACTTTGCCCATGTGAATAAGACATAATAATAATACAGATAATAATAATGCATCAATAATAATAATGACGAAGATAATAGTAGACCTAATGGACCTACATGATATGAGGCACGTCAGAGATATTGAACTGTCGATAATAATTGTACAAGCGTGAGCGAAGACTTTCATACGGTCCAAGCTGGATCTCTGTTGTTGTTTGTATACGCTCCATAGGTCGAACGGTTTGTTTGATCAATAAAATTCAGACTCATCCAACTTGGAACTGTATAGTTTTGGGGAGTTGTCGGTTTGACCAGTTTTGGAATTTTTTTTTCTTAATTTTGTGTGAAGAAATTGTCGGCACAATGAAGCACAGCAATGTGAACCCTCATGATAATTATTATTCCAATCCGGGGATGACTTATCACTCAGTTTATTCTTATTTCAGCAATTCACAACCCTTCCAATTGCTATCGATCATTGTTTGTGGAGTGATTGATAAAATGGAATGAACCATCTGTGTGAATTAAATCTTAATATACCACTATGGTGATTATTATTTCCAAGTAGTAGCTTTAGCCTCTGAAACCGTGTCAATTCAGAATGTTAGGTTCATGACATATGAACACACATTACATTATTAATGAAGTAGCTTTGGATTGATTTACTGATAATTGCTCCTATTAAACATAGTCTTTCAGATCTGTCTGAGAGTGTGATGAGAGTGGAAGAGGGGGGGGGGTAACCGTGTAGATTGAAACTACGTGTTTGTTGTTTTTCTCTGTTATTTACATTACCGACCGAGAGTAGCCACCAGCAGTATCACAGTTAACAACTTGGTTATTTGTTGGAGTGATAGTACGTCATTGCGTTAACACGGCAGACTGGCGACGTGTAGAAATGATCACAGGGCAGTGGTGAATCGACGTGTTCATGTTTTAAACATGAGGAGTCCGGCTAGTTTGTGTAATATTCAGATACGAATCTATACTGAACTTCATGATATTACTTTGATAAACCATACCTCGAATACACGCATGAGCTGTAACGATCATCAATTCCCGCCCAATCTGAGCTTCCGTAATCATATGTTCATGTTTTGTGAACCTTCATGACTGCTTGTTGATGAGAAAGAAATAGACAGCTTGAAGTTGACCTGAATGAAATTTAATGCATTCACAAGTAATTCCACTTTTTTTTTGTGAGCAAAAGACATAATACTGCTACTACAAATAACTTCAGAAAGTGGATCGATCTTATGTGTCAGTAATATCACGCTCGCGGTCTCACTAACCTCCAGCTGAGATTAGCTATTACCAGTTCCGACAAGAATGTTGAAAGCCTTGTTTGATTGGCTAGAGGCTACTGTCATGCAACGAACTAGGAACAAACATCCAAACATTCTCAATTGTTGAAGGTAGAAAACATGAATCTTTGAAACGACAAAGGTCGTTAATATATATGTTGAATAATAGTGGGCCGAGCACAGTACCCTGAGGAACACCACAATTTATTGTTCTGGATTCACTGAATAAAGAGTCAATTTTTACAGCTTGTTTGCGGTTATTCAGGTAGCTTATAAATAAGTCCCAAGAAACACATCTGACTCCAATTATTTCTAATTTATAGTTATTGATTTAGTATGGTCAACAGTGTCGAAAGCTTTCGCCAGATCCAAAAAGACAGCAATTACTCGATCACATTTATCTGATCCCTCGTTTATTGAGCGCGTTATTCTAAAGATTGCATCACAAGTGCCAAGTTTTGTACGGAATCCAAACTGATTGGGAGAAATGATTTTAAAAGTATCTAAAAAAAGATTTTGTTCAAATTTAGTATATCTGTAGTGATCTTATTTCCAGCCTGCAGTGATTGTCCAAGTGCAATAGCATGTGTTTATGGTTGCAGGAGGCCGCAGTCATGGAGCCTGGAGAAAACACGCCAGCGGCCGGGGAAGTGGAGGCGGAGAACGAGGCCGTCAAGGAGAAAGAGAATAAAGGTTCCGGTGGTAAGCGGCTACTGGATGCCATCCGACTGCCTCTGGTATCCGTATTCCCTCGCAAACTCAAATCCAAGGTAAAAATACTCGAAAGGCCTAGTATCTAGAACTTTTTGGCCATTTACTTTCTATATTTTACTAGACTCAATCTCATAAAAAGTTCAAATTGGCTATCGCCACTACCCACTACCCACGACCGGGTAGTGGAAATAGCAGTACCTGCGCGGAGCGGCTATTACCACTACCCGGTAGTGGGTAGTGGCACGACCGGGTTGTGGGAATAGCAGCATCCTAAAAAGTTTCTGATGTTCTTCATCAGATAATAGTGGGAAAACCACGTGAAAATACACCTTGACGCGTTCCGCGACTGCCACTTAAGCCTATAGGCCCGCCCATCTAAAATGCCCGGCGGCGGGGGCTCAAGTGGCAGTCGCGGTAAGCGCAGTAGGAATTATGGAAAAAAACTTCTCTGGGTTCTTTATAGTACAGTAGTATGTCATTTTGGTTGAAATTCAAACTGCGATGCATAATTTTGAAATGCGACGTAATCAAAGCTTGATTTTCAAATCTGCACCTCAAAAACTTCTGTATTTTTTGCCCCTGTTCATACCAGCTTGCCACTGTGCTATACAGCCAGACTTGTATTCAGGCCATAGGTTGTAACAACCATGTGATCTCTATATTCTCTGACTGTGAAGACAGAGAAGTAAACGATAGCACCACAGCATTGAATAAACCTCAGCCATCCCCATGCTCTGTCAGCTATCGCACTTTGTTACGAGCCAAAGTCAGGTCGCGCGTGGGTTCCAGTTCTGCATAAGGCATGGGTTTCTGTAAACGTTCTTTCACCTATCATCACTCCATCATTCCATTATCACCCGCCCATTCGTAGCTCTGCATAACCCAGTTGTTGGTGTGATTGTTAAGTTGCATTGAAATGAAATATTCATACTTACATTGTACGCTTCTTGTTCAAATATTTTATTGGGGTCTAGTATGAAAATATTGAAGAGGAAATATGTGTATTTATTTTGTTCATCATTCAGGTCAGAGCTCAATCAACCTCTTCAACATAATCAAGAGTCTCCTCACTTCAGAAATTTTGTGTAGCTTTCAAAATGCCTAAAATAACAATTAAAAACACGAAAGTTGAACAATTTGCCTTTCCTCTTCCCTCCTTCGAACCGATTTTCATTCAGTATTTGGAGCGTGAGATTCAGTCCTTGCATGGGATGTTGAATGAACAAGAAGTGCCCATCAAGATGAGGGTTAATTATTGGGAATTAATGTCTAGGTAGGGGAGAGGGGGGACCACCTGCCAAGGAATGGCTGCATGGCTACATGAACTCGCTGCCCTGCATTCAGCCCATAGTTTTACGAAGAGCAACCAAGTTGTGAATGCTAGTAATTGAAACATTTTCTTTTTTTACGAATAACTCAACACAGTGAGACAATTGCTATTTTTGAGTATATTTTTGAATTATTGTAATCGCTTTTAATTTTGCATTTCCAGACTGATTTGGAAACGTATGGAGCAATATGAATATGGGCATTGAGTTTATAACACTATAAACTCAATGATATGGGTGTGTGAAACTTGAATTTGATGAGTAGAGGGGGGGGGGAGACGGGGAAAAGGGGGAGAGTCCCACTTGTATGCATGCGGCTGTACATACTAGACTGTTGTGTCAACGTATTCTTCACAATTATTATAAGAAGTACGGGATTCACAAGACTCGGTTATAATTCCCTTCATTGGTTGTTTTTAGTTAGTTGAGGGTTTTGATGTTGAGTATAGTTCTTACAACTAAATCCCTTCTCTGCATAGGTCCTACTCAAAGTCTCAAATGAGAGAACCTTGATACTAGAACATTAGTGTCCTTGATTGAACTACATAATTACTAGTATTAAATAATAGGCTGAAGGGCTATCATTGTACCCCACTATCTCTATCCTACATGTTCTATACCAGTTAATATTATAATTGATGTTCAATTTGTTTTTTCTATCAATCTATTTTTATGTCAACATTGACCTCAGGACTAAGCGTCCTCAAAAGGGAACGCTTGGTCACACTCATGCTTTTTTTCTAAATATGTCATATATAATGTCATAACTGTACACATATTTGCTAAATTTGATATTTGAATATCCTTCAATCATTCTAGTAGTAAAATCCAAATGTAATATGTAGTGAAGTTTATATGATAGAGCGACTGATGTGAACTAGAAGTTGCTTATTGCCTCTTGTGTCTCCTTGTTTTGTCCAAGGACATCTCATCTCTGAAACAGGACTTATATTCATTCTCCTCATTCCAGAGAAACTAGGAATCATCATCTCAATTTCAGAAATTATAAAAATGGTCATTTATCTGTTCTTCCGGACCCGGCTATTTTTCCGAGTTGTGACGTAGACTACTCGATTTTGTTCATGTTCCAATGCCTACGTCATGACTCATGGTCTCTGGAGGACGAACAAATGAACATTCAATTCCTGTCATTGAGTTGATGATTCCTAGTTTTGTATAAAATGTTGGAAATACATATCTTGTGATGATTGATTGAGAGATGGTGACTGTATTGTCTTGGTTGGCAGGAGCCGGGTGCGGCCGGACTCGCCTCCATAGAGACCCTGGATGACAGCGGGGGCGGTAACGAGAAGGCCAGCAACGGAGACGGCATGGAGAGTGTCAAACTGTACCCGGTCGACCTGTTTGTGGCCGTAAGTTAGGCGTCCAGCCAACCCCAGTAGGCCTAACCACTGTCAATAGGGCAGAAAGGCACATGTTTCCAACATTGGACATACATTCACCTTCCACTATCAAATTACATCCACCAATGACATACCGGTATCTAACAATCATCCATAAACTAATCTCCCAGATTATTATTCTTGTTATCTGTGAGTTAGCTCGAGCTCCTCTGTGAATCCTACCGTTATGTATTGCTTCCATACACAATGTCACTCTGATTGTTGTGGCAGTAAGCAATATTTGAAAAATGCACTTCTGGCGATTGAATCATCAGGCCTTGCCTTACTGAAATCACACGGACGAAACAGGGACGAAGCACGGCCGATTCACGGACGTACTTAGAAAGGCAAATAGACTGCAGAAAGGTGCGGTTGCATAGCGTCCAAACGGGGCCAAAAGACGGCCGCAAACTGGATTGAGATTGAACTTGAGGACTTTTCACAGACAATATAGCGACCACATTTCTGTCTCTCCAAGGGACAAAACACGGGACAATTCACCGACTTTTTACGGACTTTTCAGGGCCGAAACGCGGCCGATCCAAGGACTTTTTACAGACTTTGCTGTCTGTGTCTTGGAATTGATTGGAATGTCGCCCGTTATTGTGCTAGAAGTACATATCGCCTCGGGCACAAAGAATGTAGCCTACCAATTCAATTCGTTGATAATTATAAATGATGGCTTACTGCCATACTCAAATGTAATGCTAATTATTAAGTTATATTGTAAAATATGTAAATTGTGTACCGATTTCCTCGAAAGAGGGTTAAAGGAATAAACACTTCTACTACTACTACTACTACCATGTAACAAGAAGAAAGGGGTTGAATTGGGGTGAATGGGCCTAGTCAGTTTTTACCTGTCACACCACATCCCATTGCTGCATTCTGTGTTCAGTCTATCACTTGTACTCGTTGAGTTAATATCGATATGAGGAGTGCTGGCAATGAAGACTCCACAACGAATTTGCGAAAACTGTTCGACAATTTATTAGGGGGGTGGATTAAGTGATTCTACAATCGAATGGCATAGTCCTCACTGTCGTAAGACTCAAGAGAATTCTTTGCTAATTGCTGACAAAAAGACGAGCTATGGCATATAATAGATACGGGTTTAGAAAACTACTTTGCCGTGTATAAAAGTATCTTGTTTCGAACGTTATTTGTCCCTACTTGGGCTGTGTATTGCCCCTACTCTACGGGTTGATTGACCATTCATAACTCTGATTATATGTAGCCCAATTCGTCATTGAATTAACTGTTGAATTACGCCACGTTCATGAGACGTATGCGGAAAGAGAATGTTGTTTCGAGGTTCAGATGAGAGGCTAGATTTTTTTTTCATGCGTCTCATGAACACGGCGTGATTTAAAGGTTGATTAAATGATGAATTGGGCTACATATAATAAGAGTTATGAAAGGTCAATCAACTCGTCGAGTAGGGGCAATACACGGCCCAAGTAGGGACAAATAACGGCCGAAACAGAGACTTTTTACGGCCTCTGAATGCTGATAACAGTGTGTCAAACTGACAAGCCTCTGAATGCTGATAACAGTGATATCGGCAAATTGATTGTTTCACATATCAATTACATACAACAATATATCAATCCAATGAAATGCTATGAACATTATATTGGTGATCTGATTCTAGAGTGACGTGTTGCAGGAGAAAGCAGATCTGGAGAAGGGCACTGCCAGCGAAGATGAGGGCAAACAGTCATTGGTGGAACGACTCGTTCAACTCTCCAAATGGAAGCTAATCATCGGTAAGGATTCAACCAGCAAATGTCCTGACTCGTTTTACCCAACCCTGTTTGCTATCACTCATTACTGCCACAATATCTCACACCAAACATAAATTATCGTCCCTAAACTAAGTAAGTAAGTAAGTAAGTAAGTAAGTAAGTGTTTATTGTTCTTTACATTTATAAGTACAGTATAAAGGTTGCAGTGTAAATTCCCCAATAAGGCAAGCTTGTGCTGGGAAATTCTAAGTAAACAACTAGAGATGATATAATATATGGAATACAGATTACAAAATAGCATTTTAAAAATAAAACATAAGTTCTAGGTATCTATAGTACGTAACAAAATTAATTAATTTGAATGAAAAGTTGAATAATGCTTAGGTAAAGGTAAGTGGATGCGACAATATCTCTAGATATTTTAAACAAGTATGGTAGAATATTTTTCAGTTCAATGGTTTCAATAAAATAATATCTTACTATGATAACAACGATATTGCAGTCAAGCCCTTACATACAAACATTACAGTTGTATTATTAAGATTAGCATCAAATCGAGTATTATAGCAGGAACTAGCACTGCATCGGGATTACATCAAGTAGAGGTAGACTCAACGAGAAACCATAACTAAATAAGACTATAAAGTAAAAATATTGTGAACATACAAATGTGAAAGAAAGAAAAGGGAAAGTAGGTGGCTTTGGCTGTAGACATCTTAAACATTTTTGGGAAATATAATAACATTTGATGTAAAAATATGAGGTAATATTAAATGTGTAAGAGTAAAGTGATGTAATATTAACAATACATAGCATGTTCCCTGCATACAGATTTGTTGTGCAGATGGAATTCAGTCAAAAATTGCACAACAATAACCTCTCGCTACATCAAATTCGACAGAACGTACATTTGAAGTGGAGCCAATTTAAAGATTCAAACTAAAACTAAAACAAGGACTAAAACTAGGACTAAAACTAGGACTAGGAGGAGAATCAAATACAAGTATTATTACTCAAGACTTACCGCATAGAAACGTTGAAAATCATGTGTTAATGATTGCATTAAGTTCCTGTATGGGAAATGTTGCGAACCATTTTTTAGCTTTGAAGTTAAAACTGTGACGTGATTTAGTGGAGCGAATATTCATTGGAAGAGCGTTATAAAGTTTACTACCAAGGAAGTTTAAGTTTCTCTGTGAGATGCCCTTGCTGACTCTGTATTGGAAAAGTTTGCCAGACGATTTATAACGGGTAGTGATATTGGAATGAGTTAAAGGTTGTGGAGGTAATGGTAAGTTAGTTTTGTTCGAGTGAATAAGTCTACAGACGGCGAGAGCGTAAATTTTTCTGATTTGGAGAAGTTTAGTAGATTCGTAAATTTGTGCAGTGGGGTATCTTAAATGTTTTTTCATAATAACTTTGATAACTGCATTCTGAAAGGTGATTAGCGGTTGTAGGTGTACATCATAAGCGCCACCCCAGCCGGCGATGCCGTATTGAAGGACGGACTGCACAAGTGCAAAGTATACCATTTTCATGGAATGAGGCGAGAGAATGTTACGCAGATTGAAAAGATTGGCCATGGTGAACCTCAATTTTTTGATAGTCGATTGGACGTGATTAGTCCATTTAAGGTGTTGATCAATGACTATACCAAGATAAGTTGCAAATGTGGATTTGGAAAGAATGTTACAGGTGCAGGGCAGGTTAAGTGAAGTACAAGAGTTAGTATGAAGTGTTAATGAATGAGAAGTAGGTTGAGAATTATTCCGAGGTGAGAAGGTGATGTACGTTGTTTTTAGAATATTCAGAGAGAGCAAGTTATTATTTAGCCAATTTTGGACTTTTTGAAGACCAAGTGAAGCTAACTCATATGTGTCTTTCCAGTTTTTTGATGAAAATAACAAGACCGTGTCATCTGCAAAAGTTATTATTTGACAATTGGCATTCAGCGAACAAAGATCGTTTATGTAGATTAGAAATAGTATAGGGCCAAGGACCGTTCCCTGTGGAACACCACATTTAATCATTCGAGGCTTGCTTGTGACTTCATTTATTGAGACCTTTTGCTCACGATTTGCAAGATAGTCCATAAATAGATCTAAGGGGGTGCCTCTGATACCTAATTTATGAAGTTTTAGAAATAGGATTTTGTGGTCGACGGAGTCGAAAGCCTTTGCAAGGTCTAGAAATATTGCTAGAGGTTTTTCGTTCTTGTCTATATGAGAGTGGATTAATGAAATCAGCTTGATTATTGCTTCCTCAGTGCTTGTGTTGGTACGGAAACCAAATTGGTTTTTAGATAACAGTGAATTTTGCTCTAGGAAATTGTACAAACGTTTTTTGATAGATTTTTCGTGAATTTTTGAGAGGTTAGAGAGGATAGAAATAGGTCTGTAGTTGCTAGTTAATGTTTTATTCCCTTTCTTAAAAATAGGTTTGATAAGCGCTTGTTTGAAAGGTTCGGGATAAATCCCGGTTAGGAAACTTTGGTTTATGATATGTGCAAGTGGTATGACTAGAGTGGATTTTAAAATTTTGATAGTTTGAGTATCAATGTGGTCGGGACCAGAGGCAGTATTCAGTTTCATTTCGTCTATGTATCCTAATATTTCAGAGGGGGTGACCGGTACCATGAAGATTGATGTTGGATGTAAGGGTAATGAGGGATAATTGGTTGCTTGTGAGATATCTTTATTGTTAAGTATTTGTACCGCTATTTTCTCACCTATATCGCTGAAGTAGTCCACGAAGGTGTCTGCCACTAGTAATGGATTCTTAGTAACGGTAGTTAGACCTTCGTTCGTTGTGATTTTTGTAATATCGATTTTTTTAGAGTTACGGTTTGTGAGTTCGTTGATAACTTTCCATACTTTCTTAGGATTGCCATCAGCCTCATCAATTTTTTGTTTGTAGTAGTTAGTCTTTGTGATTTTAATTAAATTAGTCAGGAAATTTCTGTATGACTTGTAGTAGAGGTGTAGAGGTTTATTGGCTGAATTACGTAGTACTTGACTGTGAAGTCTGTCACGGGTTCTAATTGATTTGATGATCCCAAGCGTGATCCATGGCTTTAGTTTGTGCTGTAGTCGATGCCTTATTCTTATGGTCTTAGTCGCTTTATTAACATGGTGGTGGATAATGTCAATTAGGGTTGATGCTGCCAGACTAGGGTTTTCTTCGTTAAATATTATGTCCCAGTTTTGGTAATTGAATGCGAGTGTTAATAAGTCATAGTCAATGCGGTCGAACTCATTAATAGTGGTAGTTGGATTGTTGTTTCTATTATTGTTATTGAGGAATCCTATGCAAGTTGCATGGTGATCGGTTATAGATGTCTGTAAGACAGTACTTATAGAGGAGTTGTTCGAGTTTATAAAGATATGATCAATGCAAGTTTTGGATGATTTTGTAATTCTAGTCGGTACATTGATGCATTGCGTGAAACCGTGGGCAGAGAGTGAGTTTAGGTAGTCCTCTGCATTACGTGAGAGTTCCAGGGTGTTAATATTGATGTCGCCCAAAATTATCTTATTTCCGTTTTTCATGTGGTTCATTTCGTGGTCTAATTCATTTATGAAGGTCAAGACATTACTCGACGGAGAACGGTATATTGCCCAGACAGAAAAGGGATCATTGGCTTTAGTAAGTTCAATGTTAATTACGTTAGCTTGAGACAATGCTTGAACTTGATTGATAGAAATTATTTCCAGTGAAGAGTCTCTAATTAACAATGTTATCCCATCATGGGATGTTATTTTGGTGGTAAAGTTGTAGGTTGTGTAGTTTTTCAGAGTAAGTAGGTTTGTGTCCAATTTTAATTGAGTTTCAGTTAATACAATAAGATCGAAGTCAATATTAATGTCTTCCATAAGGGCGGCTAATTCATCAAAATGTCGAATTATGCCACGGATATTCATATGGAAGATCTTTAAACCGTTGCATGCTACATATGTAGAGTGCAGTTCTTTGGTTGTAGCAATATTCGTAGTCCTAGTATTTAATTCTCCTCGAATGGCGTTTTGAGATCGGTCATGATGGATCATGAATATTCGATAGCACAAATCCAAGAAATCAAACAGTGTACAAGAGCTAATTATTAATTATAATATAAGTAAGCTAATATCTAACCTAGTATATAACCTGAGTTAACAGTCAGCTGAAATAGGATAGGCCTATTCCGGGTGCAACTAATGACTTTGGGTTTATGCTATAAATGACTAAACATTGTACCAAGGGTAGAAGCAGTAGTGAGACATTAGTTAGCTAATTGTGACAGATCAGTTTGAGAGGTGATACGATACCGTTTGTCGTCTTTTATGGCAATAATAGTGCCATCCTGTGACTAGCATTTTCTGGGGCCTACAATCTTTTGGGTGGCGATTAGCAGTTCGTGTCTTGTCCGAGTGAGCGACTCCGTGATCAACAAACCAGAGTCTTTCAGAGCTTTCTTTCTCTTCCATGCCACTTCACGAGTCTGGTATGCAAGGAATTTGATGATAATGGGTCGTTTGTTGTTATTTCCACCGTGAGGCGCTCCTAGTCGATGGCAGCGGTCAATGTCGTCTCTTGAGATTTTCATGTCCAGCTTGGCGAGAAAGATATCAGTTACTACGGCATATGTGTCCTCGCTGGTAGTCTCGGTTGCACCGTGCACAAGTAAACAATTTCGCCTACTATATTGTTCCAGAGAATCAAGTTTAGTGTCAAGTCCCTCCAGTTTGACAGTAACAGACTGCAATTCCAATTTCATCTGTAGCATGTTGTTGGAAACGAGTGATTCTAGTTGGGTAAACTTCTCAAAGAGGTCACTGTGTTGGTTTGGTTGAAGTTGGTTTTGTTGATGTTGGTTTGTTGGGGGATCACTTATCAATTTCCTGAATTCATTCATCGCCTGGGTGATGTTGGTTTCAAAGTTTGTTACTCGATCTTGAAGCATTGAAAGATCATCCTTTGTCACTGTAGGTTTGCCTGCCTTTGTCATGTTGATCGCGAATGGTCGGGTCTGGGAGCGGTGTTGTATGTTCTAGGCGCGGCCACCAGTTAGTTTTAAAATTGTTGGGTTGGTACAGTAGTAGAGGTGCAAGCTAGATGGGTAGTGATGGATGCTAACTTCACTATGATGCTTTAGATGAAGTTTTAGTGATTCGCTTTGGAGACGTATACTTGACCGTAAAGTTATAGTTATTAGGTCACTGAATCTCAGACTGTTACTGGATCTCCAAACCTACTATTAACAATTGCGATTAATATCTTGATTTAATTAACAACTCGTAAGTATTACCTCAGTGATCTTTTATTGATTCCCTCGAAACTACAAAACAAATAACGAGGTGAGGACCTATCTTATCACCACACGACTTCTCACGAAGAAGTTGTATGATCGACAGGGGTCGAGCGTAATAGCGCTCTATCAGGGGTGAATATTTCAGGAACAATTTAGAAGGCACTGACTTGACGGGAAAACAAGGTGGCACCTGGGATACAAACATATGGTTGCTGACAATATAGTGGAACTTCTTCAGTACGTTATTCAGGAGGCCGGACTGAAAAAACTCGACTCACTGGAGAATCTATCCAACATAAGGGAGCTTATGGTTGGGTTAAGAGAACGACAGTGAATACACTGAAGACAAATTCACCATGGAGGTTCTGCTGCACTACAGAATAGCTATTTCCATTCATTATTTTGTTATTATTGAATGCTTTGCATAGTTTACCCTTGGAACATATTTATTCATGGCAAAATCGATAATTTTATCGGTTGGAATTTTTCAATTGAGATAACATCTTGTTTTTGTGTACTTGTATTATTCATCTCTCAGTCATGAGTGACCATTTTGATGTAACTGGTATTTGAAATCTATTCCATGACAGTTTCTCCTTGAATAGATTCTGATGTCTGATAGTCCGACTTGAGACGTGAAACGTGCTATGTGAAGTGCCTTGCGCTGTACAGTGATCACATTAACTGTGTCGGGGATCATCACTTCATGTTTTGTGTTCAAATCTTCAAACAGAATAAAAAATAACCATAGCTGGAGACATGTAAATATAGCTTCCATTTTTTTCTTTTCACAGCATGTAGGATTTGAAAAGTTACACTTTCGTGCATCTTTTATTTTGAAACATTGTGTTTGGTGGTGCAACAACATTTCGTAGGGTAACAAAACTACATTACCAGTAAAATCATTATATACCATACAAGAGAAAGTCAACACCTCAATTGTTATTTTCAGAAAAATGTGGCAAAGAACACTGGGCTAAGCGTATGCCTCATCTGCCACTTGCCACCTGCAATTGCACCCGCACGTTGTTCTGAAAATTCCCTAACTGACCACCTAATTACCTCCCCCCCCCTCCCTCAAAACAATTAGAATAGAATAGAATAGAATAGAAAGTATTTATTTTTCATGTACATAACAATTCCGTCATAACAATCGAAAAGGGCGAGGTTCGATCACATGATCGTTCTTCCACCTAACCTTTACATATAATAAGAGAGAAATAAAATGAAATAGCACTATCATTTAGTTGGATATAATGTAAAGTAGATAATATTATTACGATTAAGATATATTCTACATGCTAAGATGAGAATATCTTGATAGAGATCAAGATGAAACAATTAACTTATTAGTAGTAAGAATGGAGTATGTACAGTACATAAATCATACTGATGAATACTGATAATATACAATGTATTTTCTCTCTACAAAGACACAATGAGTATGGCATGATATTAGCTGAATAATCAGATTTGGATTCAGCTACTCAATGATTTGGGACTTACATATTCAGTCTTTTGATAATAACTACTATAATCATCACACCAATCAACAGATTGAAAATAGTGCATATGTGAGGTGTAGTTATTTTAGTGGACGATTGGGACTTTATTATTGTGTCTTCCTTCTGCTGTACAAACAAACAATTCTTATACTCTTTTTTGAAAGAAGACTCACCTTTGATGATTTTGAGCTCATCAGGTTAACTGTTCCATGTCTGAGGGCCAAGGATTGAGAATGACGAGGAATTATTTGAGTAATGATGTTTGTACATCATATTGTTTCTTCGTCTAGTATTGTGAGAATGTAGATCTTTAGTCAATGCTTATTTATTATATAAGTAGAGGGGGGTCTTCGAATTTAATAATTTATGAATGAATGTTGCCATGTGCAATTTCCATCTGTTGGCCATATTGGGCCAATTTAATTGGATGAGCGAAGCGAAGACTCAATTTCACCATACCCAAAAAAGTACCCTTTTTTTTTTCGCGCTCCACAGATCAGACGGAAATTCAAAATTAGTTGAAACTTGGCACACGCAAGTATTCTTATCTAATTCGATACTGTATAGTTTTGAGACACGATCGGTTGAACCACTTCTGAGAAAACTAATTTCAAAGTTTTCAAAAATCTCATAAGATATTTGAATATTGATTCAAATATTATTATCATTATCATTTTAAATATTACTATCATTATCATTATTGTTAATTATCAATGGATTTACTTAATATCATGTAATGTTATAAGCCACATTTATGAGTTAGTAAGCTGATAATTGTAAACTGCTAACCATTCCGATTTCCTCCGAAGAGGGTTGAAGGAATTATTGAATAAATAAATAACCCAGAGAAAAAATTCAGGAAAGATATTTCATCCAAGAAAATTCAAATTCTCAAGGCATTTTAATCTGATAATGATACACATTATTCCGAACTTCCACTCAAATCGGATCAGCCGTTTTGATGTAAAAAAATATATAATGTAATTTTTATAAATCATTCAAAGCTATTAAGATACCAATTAAATCCAAGCTACAGGTGGCACCACGTAATTGTGAACAATTAAAACAAAGCCTTCTTCATTATCATAGAAATTAATAATGGAAAATAAGATGGCAGTGATGTAATGGTTTGGATCTCAAGATGTATATATATAATATTAATAACCAATCCAAATATAAGTTGATATGTTCCAGCTCATCCATCAACGCGGCAACACATAATGCGTTTGCCTAGTTTAATGAGTATAGGGTAAATTTGTGCCCGATATTTAGTATTGCAAACATATCTCACACAACTATTTTGGATCTTCTGGATTTTGTATTCAGTGTCCTTATTCATTCCTGTATATGCGCAATCACAGTAGTCGAATAATGAAAGAATTAAGGTTTCACACAATATAATCTTAATTTCTTTACGTAGAAATCTTTTGAAGTTATATAGATATTTGAGTGAGCCATAGGCTTTGGCACTTTGTTTGTTCATGTGGGTACTCCAATGTAGGTTAGACTGAAACCAGAGACCCAAATTCTTAACAGTTGATACCTCTTCTATATGTGTGTTTATAATTTCAATTTTACATGGTGATCCGTGGAACAAAGAAATTTGATCTATTCTGACTGAGGGTAAAAATACAGATTCTTGGGGGTTCAGTTCAAGACCATGACTAGATGAGTAATTCACAATAGCATTTAGGTCGTTATTGACTCCTATTATTATTGTCTCTAAGCCTTCTAGTTTTGGGCAGTGCACTTCCAATTGAATGCCATCTGCATACTGCCTGATTTTGCAATTTCTCACTACTTTAGGAATATCGTACATATAAATATTAAATAATAGTGGACCAAGTATTGAACCCTGTAGTACTCCATTCTTAACAATGAGCAGACTGAAAATGGAGACATGATTGTTATTTTTCAATTGGACATATTGTGTCCTCTTGTCAGGTAGCTATGGAAATATTTTATGGCTAAATTAGAGAACCCCAATGCTCTTGATTTGGCAAGTAGTAATTCATGGTTAACACTATCAAAAGCTTTTGAATAATCTAACAGGATGATAAATGATAGATCTTTATTAGACGTGGCATTTTTTAACGTATCTGTCATGTCTATAAGTGAGGTCGTAGTGCTATAGCCTTTCCTAAAACCCGTTTGTTCTTTAGGTATTATGGAGTATTGGTTTGTGAAAGATACAATTTGCCTATATATTAGTTTTTCCATGACTTTAGATAAAGTAGAGAGAATATATATTGGTCTTAAATCGTTTAAACTGGTTGGATTATTCATTTTAGGTAAGAGGATTATTAGTGCTGCTTTTCATATATCGGGGAATTTTGAAGAAGTTATTGAAAAGTTCATTTTATCTGGAATAGAACTAATACAAAATGGTACAATTAATTTGATTATGACTAGATTAATTTTATCTAGTCTGGTAGCATGACTTTTGTTGTGTCGATGATTCCTTTAATACTATTATTATCAACCGTCTCGAGGTTGAACAGATCAACAGGCTGTGTGTTATTTACTGCCTCAATTTCTTTGAGTATGTCCATTTTTAATTCAGGGCTGTCACCAGTTGAGTTGAAATATGCATTTATCACGTCTGGGTCATTATGTTGGGCAGGGAGTGTTGTTGGCCTATTCGATGAGATAACACTACTCTTTTTTAGGTGTCTCCATATGTCTGAACTGTGCAGGCCATTTAGTTGACTGAAATAACCAAGTTTTGCTTTGTATATTGATTGGCGTAGTTCTTTCTTCAAGATTTCAAAGTGTGATATGTACACATCTAACTGTGAACGTTTGGCTGTTTTCCAGGCTTTATTTTTTGACTTGATTTTCTCCGCTATAGGCCTATCAGGTGTTAGCCATGGCGATGGTGGCTTTGAGAGACGTTTGATTATGATAGGGCGTGTCTGTCCATTAAAGCTAGAATCATTGTATTGAGAATCTCTATTTTGCTATTTATACAAATTTGACTCTCAATGTTGGCTCTCCATGTCAAATTTTCTGCGTCTACGGCAAATTTTTTATAATTGAGATTTTGCCAAAAATAACATCTCTAACACTTGTATTCTGAACATAGTGCTTGCTTGTATTGCTGATACATTGAAACGCGGAGTAATCAGATGTTTGAAGTTCCTTGTTGCCTTTTCAGAAACATCATCGAACAACATCAAATGTTATCTTCAATATCATTTTCTGGTCTCTTATCCATGATTCACCGCCGCCAATAGATGTTGGTCACATGGTGAGCTGTGAATGTGCTCTTATTCCAGGTGGCGTAGTGCTGTTTCTGCTGCTGCTGCTGGCGATTGTGCTCCTGGCAGTGTTTGGGCCACGCAGAGCTCTCCAGTCAGCCCCTCTCGTTGACGGGCGATACGTCAACGCAGTCACCTCGTGTGGCCTCGTCCAAGGGTGAGCACACACATCAGATGACTTTTCTACTTGGTCCCAACCGTTCTCCATGAGACTACATACAATGTTGTACAATCTATTCTGTAATGCAATTAATTTATTTACAAATTTTTGTATATGCCTCAAAATCCCTTCATTTTCAATAACATCATGAAGTCGTGAAAACCCAAGCTTGGGTACAACCCAAATCCTTAAACATCAGGTGTGTAAGCCCACCGGTTTCCTCTTGGTAAATTGTAATCAAATGCACGAAGCCACAGAACAATGAGTGTCTATATTCTCGCAGGTAGTCCTGAAGAGCGAAATATTTCACTCCCATAAAATAGAGGCAATCCCACATTCAGATCTCACCATTAATTTTCTTCATAACTCAACTGGAATCTGTTGACCTTGTCTGCATTGATTTATTGGAAAAATACAACTGTAATCGAATGCAACCATAACACAAATATCTCAATGTATTCATTGAGAAAGTATAATTTAAACAATGAGTTTTTACAAAATTGAAAGTTATTCAATCGAATTGACTCAGATTATTAAGAGTCCATGGGAGTCGATTCAGTGAAATATCAGTTTTTTGGTGATAACTTTTGAACGGTGTGAGATATCAAAATTCTAATACGCGATGAACACAAATTATCATAATGGCTTTAGGAATACCGGTATATAAGTTATAACTATTCAAGTCATGTCGCATAACTGTCCAGAGTTGACAGCTAAAAATTGTGTTTTTTCAGCTGTTGACTCTTGACAATTATGCGACATGACTTGAATAGTTATAACTTATATCACCTTGAAACTGTCATAACTATCTGTGTTTCTCGCGTATTAGAATTTTGATATCTCATACCTTTCAAAAGTTATCACCAATAAACTGATATTTTATATACATATATACATGGATAATAAACAAAATAACAAAAAACACAATATATCTGGAAGTGTATTATCGAGTGTATTTTATCACCAGCCGTGGCGGTGATACATTAGGGTGAGCACATGCCTACCCTGCCCCCCCTCCCCTTCCCTTGTGCGCACGCTTATGGGTACAGCAACCACAGAATATAGATTAATTATTTCACTTTTTCATGATGCTTATCAAGCCTCAGGCATTCAACAATTGATAATTACCTTATCTTTGTGGTTGTTTAGTTTCTGTGAATACTTTTTCCTAAAGCTGTATTTTTGTCAGCAATAATTGCTAGAAAAAAATGATCCATTCATGATAAATTGATTGAAAAATAGCATGAATAGAAAAAATGTCAGAGAATGCTATGATTCTGGAGTACTCACACACGAGCTGCCACTGACACATGCACACGTACACACGTACACAAGTATGAAACTCATGATTGTTGACTTGTTCCAGTGTCCTGGAGGATGGAGCGTTTGCATTCCGTGGCGTGCCGTATGCCCGAGCTCCAGAGGGGGACCGTCGTTGGCTGCCGGCAGAACCTCTGGATAAGCTAGAGAGCTGCTGGAACGGAACTCTGTATGCACACAACGCCACGGCAACCTGCTGGCAGCTGTTCCAGAAAGGCACCGTTGACGGAGCAGAGGATTGTCTCACTCTGGAGATCTTCACGCCACATGTCCGCTATGACAATCCTCTGCCAGTGGTCGTTCTCATCGGCGCAGAATCATTCAATGGCGATTCTCCAGGAGTCCTGAGAGCTTCGCCCAAACTGTCTCGTGCCAAAGACGTGATATTCGTGCGCCCCAACTTTCGCCTTGGCATTGCTGGTTTCCTGGTCGCCAAATCTCTGACGGAGGCCACTCACCCCCCGACATCAGGCAACTATGCTCTCCACGATATTATCGCCGCTCTCAATTGGATCCAATTGAACATCGATCACTTTGGTGGGAATCCCAACTCCGTGACGCTCTTGGGCCATCGCGCTGGAGCCACACTGGTAACCGTGTTGACCTCATCGAAAGCAGCCACTAAGCTGTTTGCCAAGGCTTGGGTATCCAGTGGCTCTGCCATATTCCCCGGCAAAGAGCTGCCAGACTCTGAGGCTGCAAACAGTGAGTACCTGAATTCCTTGTCGTGCAGCAAATCAGAGAACGAGGCAGAGTGTCTCCGAGAAATGGACATCGAGGAGTTGCTGGATGCTGTGCCAAACTCTTGGCGTAGACACGATCAGGATCTCCCCAGAGACGAGGAGAAGCCCCAAGAACGCCACGAGTGGCTGGTGAAGGACGGAAACATCCTACGTGATCACCTTGTCGGTGTTTGGAGCACTGATGGGATCCCCGTCAAGCTGGTGATTGGCACGACCGCGCACGCAGATGCTTCCCAGGAGCTACGCAATCAGTATCCAGACGAGGACACTATTGCCAAACATGTCCGTTCGGGTCAACTCAACAGTTCGGGTCTGGCAGAAGAAGCATTGCGTAGATATGGTTCCACCTGGGCCGGTCTGGTCAGGATGATATCCGACATACGCACAGTATGCCCGCTACTTGCCATAGCCACGGCACAGTCGTCGGTGCCTTTCTACGTGGTCAACCAGACCAGGGACATTGGCATGGGGAACTTGGCGGATGTGGGGGCAGATGTGGCGGCCATCTTGGGCCGATACGAACCAAAGACGTCGGAGCAGAGGAGGTATGTCGCTGCAATGCAGCAGTTGTTCTACCAATTTGTTTGGCACGGAGAGTTGAAGAAAGAAGAAGCAGACAAGAAGAATAACTATAATCGAGTGTTGATTATAGGTCAAGATACCATTCCAAACGACAGTTATGCCAACTGTGATTTCTGGATCCAGAAAGACATTGTGCCACGATATGGAAGGATTGATTAAGCAACCGTTGAAGAAGACTGTTTTTTCCAATGATTAATACAGCATTCACAGGTATTTGGGAAGTATACAACAAGCTTTCGTAAACCATTTTATAAGAAAAGAAGGTAGAAGTAAAACATAGTTTTGTCGATAAGATCTCATACTAAGGAAGTGTAAAGAGGAAGAGTCTGAAATCCCAGCTTGCTCACTATTGTTCTCAGCTTGGAAACATTTTTTTTTTTTAACTGCTTTCAGAAACATAATTATTTTAATGTGGTCTGACTGGTTCTGTACTGACCATACTTACGTAATCGTACTTACGATTTAACACTTCGTGACCAAAGTTTATGCTATGAAAACCATGTTCATTAGTGGGTTGTATACTGTCCCGAGGATTCAAATACCTTTTGGGGCCATTTCTGGAACATTCAAATCCATTCAATGAAAATGATAAACTCTTGACTTTGGCAATTACAATTCACTTAAGTAAATTTATCAAGTATGTATTGTAATGACATTATCATGATGGAACTCTTGCTTTCGTGTGATGTATCAAGAAAATGCTTGTGTAGCCCACCTACTACAATATGTTTTCACATGTTTCATTTATTGTACTGGATAAAAGTGTTGTGATTGATTTGATGTATAGAACCAGAACCATGGTGATTCGAACCAGGACTGTGAGATTAAAGTAATTGTTTGGTGTGATTGTTGACTGAATCAGTCGTTAAAGTTGTAATGCTACGTAACGTTCCAACCCTGGGGTTGTTCCGTAGCTAACGATGATAATTACATCTATACTCTCATTGATGTACAGTTCCCTTCAAAAGTACCTCTCGCCCTTCAGTTCAATCTCTGACATACAACATCATTGTTCATGTAACTCATACAAACAATTTGTATTTATTAAATGTTGGCATTCAAATGTGAATAGCTCAAATTTTGGTGAGTGGAAAAAAGTTGATTAAACAGTATCAATGTCATTCATAATAGCTGACCATTGAATCTAACATTAGTAACTCATGAATGATGCTGTAACATGTTACAGTGTTCAAATCTGCTTTCTTTGCAGTTGCCTTTTTCAATCCACCTCAAATATCTGAGTAATTAATTGCCCTCAAGTGTGTGTACGAGAGAGAACTGAAGTGTGAGAAGGAATTATGTCCATTGAAAGAGTTGTCCGAGTTTGTTGATGCCTCACTCTATTTGATGGGTGCATTCAATTAGTAGTACGTAATAAAATGCCGCGTCAATCGGACACACAACTTGGCTGTGGGGATTTTTCTGGATGTGGTCTGCACCACGGAAACCTCTGTGACGTCATTGGGGGCTACAGGCGTGCTGTCAGTAGGAAATAGTCATATTCAGAGAGATAAAGGTACAAATGTATGGATTTCACGTTATAGTTTGTAGTCCTAGGAAATCCAGATTCAATGTTGAGGATGGTACCACAGAAGAAATGCATATGATTTGAACAATGTTTGTTTTTTCTATCTCACTTACCGCCCAATGGTAGGTTGGTGTGCCTGGCTTGTTCGTGCAATCGACAGTTCTTGCCGTAGACATCACTCACAAATACAACCATACTGAAGATCACGTTGATGAGTACATAAACATTTCTCTTGACAAAATAAGAAATACTTGTTTCAAAGTCGGACAATGACTTCAATGGCATGTTGAACCTTCCCTTGGTATTTTATGTATAGCATTCAATTTGCAATCATATTCCACTATTATAATAAGTACAATATCAAAACAACAATGTAATCGTGTTTTGATCTATGGTAGTAATTGTAATTTATAAATATTCAATACTTTTGTATGTTGATATCGGTGTACCTTGACTATAAGCTTTTTGAACTACAATTTGACTGATTTTATGTTCTCTCGAAGAGGCAGATAGGTTCTACACATCAATTAAGATAGAGAAACGGGATGAAACCGTTACCGTAGCATATTTTAGTTTTTTATACCCAATTGAACCAATTTTGAAATAGAAATACCAGAAGATGTTTTACAGTGGATCATGGAAAGTATTATTTTTAGTACATTCATCATTTTCATCTCACAAACATCAATGTTTCAATTATTTCCAAGTCAATTTGTACAAATGCTGTGTTGTCTGTGTCTATTAATGTCACCTCTTGGGAGTAGACCCGTGGTGTATTGTAATCTCGATGCTACGTCATTAGGCTTACAGTGACTACTTTTATTGACTACAACAATTAATATTATGTATCATCAATTAATTTGATCTCATTAAACATGACATCTACGATGAATGTTCTTGTACCTTTCTCGCATACATTTCCTGAAGGTCACATCAGGTCTAGCGAGTGTTTTAGTTCCAGTGTGCGTGGAATCATTTTAGTCAACAATTGGTTCCCCACTTCTCAACACTTCCAACGTTCGGAGTGCTCATCTTGCTGTCTTCCCAACCATCCTCCCGGAACTATTGAGAACTAGTTTGACGCATCCAATCAGTTTGTCTTGCCTAACAAAATGGAATTTTTTTCAATTGTAGAACCTAGGATGAGCCCGAGACCAAAACTGAAATCATAGCATTTGTGAGTTGCGTACGTTGCATCTACGTATTGACTGTATTCAAAGACTGATAGGAACCGAAACGGAAAGTCATGAAAACACTGTCGTGAATCAAATCATCGGTGTCACAATTTCAGAACCTTATGGCAATTGCTGACTAGCTTCTTGGATCATTTGAACTTGCATAGTTATTGGCATGGCTACTATCTCTATTTATGGTGTATGCCTTATTCAAATTTTCAATAATCAGTTTTATCATGAGACTTAAGCAAGCAGCTTTTTTGCATGAGTCTTGCCCCATTATCAAGCAGATTTTTTCAAAACTGGTTCTGCTGTTAGGAAATGAAGATGAGGAATAATTTGCCCTGGGATGTGTCTGTCAGCCAGAGAATACTTGTGAGAGCTTGCTCTCTTCTCAATATTCTACTCGGTTCGTCCAACGAGAACATTGGCAACGTTGCGGCAAGATACTCCACAGTGGAGTTATTATAACCAAATACATATTCATAAACTTCTTCAGGAAGACATAAATGTGTTCGTGGAAAAGGAATACGTTCAACTCTGCCATTCTTGTCGATCATTACAACGGAAAAACAAAGAAGTATTGAATCGTATTAAGATGATGCCCTCTGTTTCTAAATGCTAGAACCGAAGCAGACCGATTCGTATTCCTAATTTTGATACTCAATTTGTTGTGAGGAAGCAGTAATCTATAAGCGTAACTAGCTTCTAGAACCCAGTCACTGGAATGATGACATTTCTACATATTATTCATCATTATTATTAAGCAAAGTGAGTTGAGCAGTCTAAAGAGAGTTGAATCTCTAAATATTCACCACAATTTGCATTATTTACTAGTATTTCTCAATAGTGTAGATCAGGTAATTTTCATCCATATATTTTTTCCATAACCAACAAATCATTCAATGTCAAAAAGGACATCAATAATGCAATGTTCTATGATGGCACCCAATCAATTATTTGACTACCGGTACTTAACAATAATGGACTATTCAGCTAATCATTTTTTTTTTTTTTTTTAACATCGAAACTTGATACAGAAACAATGTTCCCCAATTGGGGCTATGTATGAGAGGTGGGATCGTTTGGACGGGGCACCACAAGAGCGATCTCACCAAACCATTTCAATTATTTAGAACCAATTAGCTTCAACACCAGAACTACACTATCAGTGACCCAAGATGCATAGAGGATTTGTTTGCGGCCGGGAGACTCAAACGGGCAAACAAATCCTCTATGCATCTTGCTGTGACCATAATTTTATGCCGCAGAAAAGTCTTTCAGTTTCCGAAAGTCCAAAACACATTATAAGTGAGAACCGTTTCTGTGATATATCCGGAAATTAGTATTAAGAGTGAACAAAACGCGAATGTTGATATCTTCCTCTTTGAACTGAGTCTCTTGGTCAATGATCACTTCTGTCAATCAACAGAAGATGTGAACTTCATCAATCATCATGATACAAAATGGGAAAAAAATGAGTGAAAGGCCTGAACAATTTTAATTGGGCCCATCACTCGTCTACTAATTGAAGGTCGTGGCCATTTAGTGCTACATTTAAGCATTTACCTTGAAGACTGTGGGAAAACCAAGGAAGACGAAATCAGGATGGATGAAAGAAGATGTTTGGTGGTCTTCTTTTTCTTGCAACTTTTTCTTTTCTTCTCTCCTTATGATGTTTGATTCTCTTGATATTATTATTGGTCTTGAATTATACAAGTTCACGATTCAAAAATTATTCCCTTCTCTTCTTGAAACCTTGATAGTTGTTATGACATGCATGCAAGAGTAAGCAATGGCAGTGAAATGTTCTGTTCCTCCACAAAATATGTATAGGCCTATATATACACATATAAAATGAAAATGAAAATGATATTAAAAAAAAAATTGCATCATATATATATATATATATATATATTTATATATTTATATATATATATATATATATATATATATATATATATATATTCATATATGTTTTGTTGAAAGCTTTCACGACTCATTATGTAATTAATAATCAAATCTTTATGGATAATTAAAAGTCGCGTTGACGAATAAATATTTATTTAATTGCCCGACGTTTCGACTACAATATAGTGGTCATTTTCGAGGGCTAAAAATGAAAATAATTATATAAATGATAAATAATAGGAACCAAAAAACAGATTCTTATGCAGAAAAACACATCTTCAATGAATGTCTTGAAAGGTGTAATAAAAATAACAATAAAAATAAGAATAAAGATAAAAATAAGCTTGATGCACATCTATGAATCTATATGACTATATATATATTCATATATATATGAAAAAAAATATATATATTGTTATGAATCACGGCCTTCTCACTACAAGACTGCTGAAATCCTCTTGCAGTGAAGAGTAGAGAAGGCCGCGGACATTTGTTCTTGTATTGTTGTTGAAATGAAAATTACTCTTTTAGTTTTGTCATTCAAATGAAGACATATTATATTTGTGCTCTCCACATTTTTCATAAGTCTTTTTCGAACATTGGCTTTTAACCCTAGAATTTGACAGATGGGGGCTCAACCAAACCTTTAATACTATTTCACTACTTGATGAAACTATATTGACCTTCTAAAATGAGTCAAACTTGAGGTCAGTGCTGGATAATTTGCCACATCATTTAACACCAGCATAGAAGGATATTTCATGGAGGCTGACGGGAGTCGCAACTTTATTCTCTCTAACTTCGACTAGTAGGCCTATTTTACAGACGCCTCAGCAATCAGGTATGTCAACAAATAATTCAAAACCAATTTCAACAGCGGTTGATTCGACATCCACAGATATTATAGCAAAGGCATTGAATATCGAATTACCAACATTTTCGGGTGTAGGGGACACAAAGACATCGGAAATATTCATCTCTCTTTGGTTACGTTATGCAAGAGCTATGCAGAAGTCCCATGAATGGTTGCTCATGAATGTGTTGCATGTAGCCCTTGTTGACGACGCGTATCGCTGGTGGGTTTCACGTGGAGGATATGCGGTGTGGGAGACTTTCGAGCGTGATTTCATGATAGCTTATGGACAACCAGACCGTCACAGACGTCTACAAGCAGAATTGGATGCACGAACTCAGCATCCGGACGAGCAGCTAGGAGCTTATGTTTGAGTGATTGCCGAATATCATAATCGTCTGAACAGCACAGCGTCAATGGAGGAGAAAGTTCAACAAGTATTGCGACAAGTCATACACAAGTCAAGTACTTATTACAAGGTAAGAGATTCATTAATCTTCAAGAGATAGAAGATGAGAGTGCAGAAATTGCCAAGTTTCTGTATCAGAATGGCGTTTATAATCTACCACCTTCAGTGGAAAACTCTCTTGAAAAAGACCTTGCTTTCCGTCCACGGAACGTACCCAACAACGATTTTTTAATAAATGAGGTACATAATAAGGTCGATACTAGCGAAGAAACTTGCAATTGGTGTTCGGGCCGTGATCACTGGGCTAGACAGTGCCCATTGGCACCTACTGTGGAGCATCGAAAAGTAGAAAAACATAGTCAAGGAAAAAGTACGCAACCGGGTAACGAACGCCAGTGATGGATGGGCTTGCAGCTGCTATCCATCACAAAGACGTCATCATGCAAGTAGAGAGTGGTGTTGATAGTGAACCACTGATGGAAGGTGCAAATTGAGAAAAATGTGTTATGACTAATAGATAGTGGTTCCAACATAAGTTTGATCAATTATAACGCAATCGAAGCAGCAGAAGAGACAGGTCAAATCAGGTCAAGGTCAAGGTCAGTTGAATAAGCAAGCATTACTATTCGCCCAGGGTCAAGATAAGTCTATGCATTCAACGGTAGTAAAAATAACATGGTTGAAAGGGGAGTCCGATCACTGTTTTGTTTACCTGCCAAATTTGAATAGCGATATCATTTTGGGAAGAGATTTTCTCCGAACTACAGGAATCGTTCGTATTAGATATACCCCGTGAGGGATGGATGCGCTCAACAGAACATGATACATATTTCCCGTTCGATCACAAGGACGGTAATAGATTACCGTACACTCATATTCAAGCTGGTACGCCCAAAGTGATAGTTCAGTCGGGTTCCGTGAATTCAGGCGAGGGGGACAATAATACAATCGAAATGGAAGTTATTCAAGAAAGATCAGTGAAAGACCATGAGAAAATATATCGCAAACAAGGCAGCAGCAGGAAGAAGAAACAATCATCAACTGTATTGCAAGTAGATGCAGACATTGTCCCAGATATTTATTCCATACTTCAAGAAACGGTGTGTTTGCAAGGAGTAGAAGTGGATCTTAGGAGACTTTTGATAGAATTTGAAGACATATTCACCATGCTTCCTGGTGAAACTACTTA
Organism: Brachyptera risi; assembly: GCA_964007535.1. Classification (NCBI taxonomy): domain Eukaryota; kingdom Metazoa; phylum Arthropoda; class Insecta; order Plecoptera; family Taeniopterygidae; genus Brachyptera; species Brachyptera risi. Next base: position 8,359,635 of record OZ023327.1, on the reverse strand, counting down.
TGCAGTACATCATATTAACACTGGAATTATTGAACCCATTAAATGCCGTCTGAGACCGGTTAATGCTAAAAAACGAGAACTCATGGATCAGTTAATTGACAAACTTTCAAACGAGGGCATACTCGAAAGAAGTGAGAGTAGTTGGACTTCAGCTCCGGTGTTGGTAGCCAAGAAGAGCGGTGGATACAGACTTGAAGTGGATTACCGGCAATTGAACAAAATTACGGATGTGCCCAGCGAGGGGTGAACAACTAAAAAAATCAGGTGTACATTAGCAAAAAAATCAAAAAAAAAATCATGAGAATGAAAAAAAATCAGCCGAATCAAAAAAAATCAAGCGAATCAAAAAAATCACGTGAATAAAAAAAAATGACTCAAATCAAGCAAGAATCATGCGAATAAAAAAGAATCACGTGAATGAAAAAAAAATCACACGAATCAAAAAAAATCACACGAATCAAAAAAATCAAGCGAATCAGAAAAAATCACGCGAATCAAAAAAAATCAACCCGAATCAAAAAAAAATCACGCGAATCAAAGAGAATCACCCAAATCAAGCAAGAATCACGCGAATCAAAAAAATCACGCGAATGAAAAAAAACACGAGAATAAAAAAAATCAAGAGAATAAAAAAAAATCATGTGAATGAAAAAAAAAACACTTAAATCAAGTAAGAATCATGCGAATCAAAAAGAATCGCGTGAATGAAAAAAAAATCACACAAATCCCAAAAAATCACACGAATAAAAAAAATCAAGCGAATCAGAAAAAATCACGCGAATAAAAAAAAATCAACCCGAATCAAAAAAAATCACGCGAATCAAAAAGAATCACCCGAATCAAGCAAGAATCACGCGAATCGAAAAAATCACGCGAATCAAAAAAAATCACGAGAATAAAAAAAGTCACCCGAATCGAAAAAAAATCACGCGAATCAAAAAAAATCACTCAAATAAAAAAAAATGATGCAAATCAAAGAGAATCACCCGAATCAAGCAAGAATCACGCGAATCAAAAAAATCACGCGAATAAAAAAAAATCACCCGAATAAAAAAAAATCAAGAGAATAAAAAAAAATCATGTGAATAAAAAAAAAATCACTCAAATTAAGCAAGAATCATGCGAATCAAAAAGAATCACGTGAATCAAGAAAAAATCACACGAATCAAAAAAAATCACACGAATCAAAAAAATCAAGCGAATCAGAAAAAATCACGCCAATAAAAAAAAATCAACCCAAATCAAAAAAAATCACGCGAATCAAAAAGGATCACCCGAATAAAAAAAAATCACCCGAATCGAAAAAAAATCACGCGAATAAAAAAAAATCACCCGAATCAAAAAAAAAATCACGCGAAGCAAAGAGAATCACCCGCATCAAGCAAGAATCATGCGAATCAAAAAAATCACGCGAATAAAAAAAAATCATTAATCAAGTGTACAAAAAAATATTAGTTGTTCACCCCTCGGTGCCCAGATACCCTATGCCATCTACAGATTGGGTTCTCGCGCAATTGGGTAAGGCAAAATGATTCTCATCAATAGATCACTCTCAAGGCTTTTATCGGATTCCAATGGCAGAAGAGGATGTTAACAAAACAGCATTTGTGAGCCATCGTGGAACATTTGCGAATACCCGTATGCCTTTTGGCTTGGCCAGGGCACCAGCCAGGTTCGCTGAGTTAATGAATCGTGTTCTTAAAGATTTGAAATATGAATGTGCAATGCCATTCTTAGATGACGTTTGTGAAGTTTTTGTGAGTTTAATGTGGAAAGGGGTTCTGCATGAAGCGGAAGAACATTGTAGAACGTCACACAGTTCCATAACGGCCTGATGAACAACAAGTTAAGAGACACAATGCCACGGTCAAGCAATTATTATTATTATTATTATTTAACTCTTGCAAATGCACATAAATGCGCGGTGGCAAGTTCCCTAAGTACCCCTATCCCACCATCTCCTTAACCCTCTGACGGAATAACTTTAACCTGATTTCATCCCCTTCAATGTTGATTGTTGACAATGTTTGATGTTATACTGCCAATCACCCTAGACCCATGAAAGCACGTTATCAACCAGCTCAGTGTTATTGTAGTATTTGTACAATATGTGAGTGATATTCAGCTGATGACATGCTTGTTGAGCACCACATGCCTAGACTCATGACCGCAGCGTGCGCACGTTGTCAAGCTAACCCAGTGATATTGTAGTATTTGTACAATATGTGAGTGATATTCAGCTGATGACGTGCTTGTTGAGCACCACATGCCCAGACTCATGACCGCAGCGTGCGCACGTTGTCAAGCTAACCCAGTGTTATTGTAGTATTTGTACAATATGTGAGTGATATTCAGCTGATGACGTGCTTGTTGAGCACCACATGCCCAGACTCATGACCGCAGCGTGCGCACGTTGTCAAGCTAACCCAGTGTTATTGTAGTATTTGTACAATATGTGAGTGATATTCAGCTGATGACGTGCTTGTTGAGCACCACATGCCCAGACTCATGACCGCAGCGTGCGCACGTTGTCAAGCTAACCCAGTGTTATTGTAGTATTTGTACAATATGTGAGTGATATTCAGCTGTTGACGTGCTTGTTGAGCACCACATGCCTAGACTCATGACCGCAGCGTGCGCACGTTGTCAAGCTAACCCAGTGTTATTGTAGTATTTGTACAATATGTGAGTGATATTCAGCTGATGACATGCTTGTTGAGCACCACATGCCTAGACTCATGACCGCAGCGTGCGCACGTTGTCAAGCTAACCCAGTGTTATTGTAGTATTTGTACAATATGTGAGTGATATTCAGCTGTTGACATGCTTGTTGAGCACCACATGCCCAGACTCATGACCGCAGCGTGCGCACGTTGTCAAGCTAACCCAGTGTTATTGTAGTATTTGTACAATATGTGAGTGATATTCAGCTGTTGACATGCTTGTTGAGCACCACATGCCCAGACTCATGACCGCAGCGTGCGCACGTTGTCAAGCTAACCCAGTGTTATTGTAGTATTTGATCGATTGGTACGGTAATAGGTCACGGGCTAGACGTGTAGGGGTAGCCACTTTGGCTCAGGTCGCTTCACACGAATCAGTACAGTGCTGGAGCTTGCCGGCGCTCGACAAAATCATTTTTACCGATAGCCGATACACAGGTGAGCAATTAGTCAACTCATTGCATTTCACACACCCTTGCTTGGTTGGACACGATTCACATCACTGCTATATTCTCTAGCTGCTTTGAAAATGCATGTGTTCATAATAATAAATGTGACAGACCATTCGAGCGATAATTACCTATCTACACATCATTTTATTCTCATGTTTCATTTTGCGATTCAGAGGAATGGATTGCATTAAATACCGATTCACTTCAGAGAAAAGTGACATCGACATGTTCTCAATGTCGGCAACAATTGATTGGCCGTGGCAATATTGTTTATCAATAATTACTAGTAGGCATACAATAAAATGGTATTTCACATTTTCATATATCAGGCTATTATGATTGGTATGCATACGTATTGTGTTGACATTATTCTGCTCAGAACTCGCATAAGTCATTCATTTATTATAGGGAAACAAACATTGGTTCAAGTTTGATGATTCATTAAAATAACGAATAATGTTGTCATATAATTTGGTATATTTTTAAGTAAAGTTACTTAGCATATAGTCCACAGTGGTCACTGTTACAATCAACAGTGGAGTGCGGTCCGAGTAGTCCGAGTGGCCGACCTGGACATGCAGTGGCGTCACAGGAAACATTCTCATAAGGGGTTTCGGTCGAAAATGCGGTGCTATTCACACACAAAATAATATATTTCTTAATAACATCGGAACTTGATACAAAACTATAGTATTGCCGTATTCAGGCTGAGGATCCACCATCCTATATACCACTTCACATAATCAGCACATTTCCTTGTTGTATACTCCTGAAATGCGTCACTCATTTGTCAAGGTGAATAATGAATGCTAAGAGTATGACTGAACGGGGAATATATAGCAACAGAGCTTTTGTTTTCGTGGCACGTAGGCCTAGTCCTATTAGCACTGGTAGTGGTCGAGTGTTTAGCACTGTTGTGTACGGTATCAGATGTTGGAGCGTCGAGTCAATCGGGTAGCCGACAAGTGAATCAGTGATTACCACAATAAGAGATCAAGCTGATGCCATTTTTTACTTTTGAATTAATATAATGAAACCCGAATAGATGGCAAAAAAAATGTACAGATATCAGTGTATTATTTATTATAAACCCGAATGAATTTTCCCTGATATTTTTATTTTTATTCCACCAACTAACACTACACAAAATTATAGTGTTGAATAGCAGTTGTTCGATCACTTTCAAAGTCTAGAGAAAACAATATGAACGATAATTTCATTTTATTAGTATATACTTATTATCATTTCCTATATTGGGTTGTACGACGCACTGTTCTGATGACTGAGATCGAGATCTATTGGCGTCGATGATTGATATATGAGGTGGTAGAATGATGAGATGAGAGGTTATTTCATTAGGTGTTTTTGATTTGTGGGATAGAGCCGGTCGTGACCTGTTGTTAATATTAAGGAACCATCCCAGTAGTGACCTGAACGACGAAAGGAAACCAAGAAAATCCCCCGTCGGGATGGTCGATCATGGCGGGAATCGCTCCCCCTCGGAGGATACGTGGCGTGGGGGCTGTGTGATCTCCATGGCTGTCGTCGGGAGCAATCTACTTGCTCCAAGCAGGGTCACCCATGACGATAAGGTCTAGAGTGAGGGTCCAGACCAACAAGACCAGGTTCGAACCGTCTCGGTCGGGTGGAAGCCTTCTAATAGCCGCAATGTATGGAGGGAGTACTGAGTGCTGCGTTTTCATTTCTTGTCACTTCCTCTTCTCTCATCTTGTCTTACTTTTCTCTCTCTCTTGTCTGCTCCCTCCATGATACTTGAAACATCCACAAACTTTGACAGCCGAACAGAGGCGCAAAATGACATCGCTGTCGCCGCGCCGTTAAACCCTAACAATCAATCAATCGAACCCCAGTCTCCTGAATGACGGTTCAGTGTGCTAGCCACTCGATCACTTGTTTCGTCCTGTTCGTCATTATATCTCGTCAACTCGTCCTGTTCCATCAGTAGGCCCTCTTGTTTTTTCAGAATTTTAGTCCAATATTTTCGAAATGAGTCTATAGTTTGTAACAAATATTCCATTAACTTATGATCACACAAAAAAGTGTTCTTTGCTTATATATTCAAGTGATGAAATATATAGACAAATTCATAACATATAATCCATCCTTATCCATACATATTGGTCACGGGGGGCAAGCACGCATATACGTGATTCAGCGCACTGCTACTATTTACCACTAATTGTCATCAACATCAATTCTCTTTTATGACATTTGTACTCCATATTCGCTCACATCACTTCATATGTACATAGGCCTATTATCATGATCAACTTGAATAAGGAATGGGAATGAAAAAAAGTTGAATACCTACGAGTATTTTCCTAGCTTTCGATGTGAACAATTCTGGTGCTTCTGGCGGCCGTATAAAAATGACTATTCGGAGCAAAAGGCATATCGACAGAACCTATTGGATGGGCATCCCTAATAAATTAGAATCCTGTTTCCGAACCTGTCTCGATGAGCCGAGATGATGAGGCAGAAGAGGCAGGATTGCTATGGTCTCATTTCCTGGTACAATCCCTGAACACTCATCCCCTCCTCTCTTGTATTCCCAATCTCACTCACGGGGGTTTTGCTCAGAAGTGAGAGTGGAACTTTGGGCGTTGATAACGCAATCTTTTCAGAGTAACAATTTCATTGATAAAAGAACCCTCCATTCGAGCTCATATTCAATTCAATTCAAAAATCATTTCATTCCATTCATAAAACATAAGGAATTACAGTTTTAAGGAATGTGCAGTTTTCATTTTTCACATTTAACATTATTACACACACCTTTGGTATAGATAGGCCTAGATTAAACCCTGTAAAAGAGAAATTATAAATGAAGTGAATCAAGATATTGTGTTCCTTGAATTATGGTAGGATCCCTTCAATTAATGAATAATGTATTCAATTCCAGTCAATAATTGTCATATAATCCAGTCATATAATAATTGATGCGACACACTAAGACATGTACTGCATTCTCACAGTAAGCCTATCTCTGCCAAGCACGTGGTCTGTATATATAGCAAACAAGAGAATAACCGTGGGCCTATCAGATGATATGACGGAACATGAAACGCATTCTCTAATCGACTGAAAGAGAACAAACACATAGGCCTACATGATCATATTTCCAATCCCCCTCACTCCCGTGCATATAGTAATATTTGCAACACTGTCAAGGCAAGGCGATCAATCTACCCGATGTGCTTTTTTTGTGATGATTGAGTGATGAATACGTGATACGTCCGATATCGTGCTTCATGCTATCAGGCGTGTATCGATTTCCAGTCCTGGTTCTGACTTCTGTTCATTTATCGTACATATACTTACGTCCCACCACCCCAGACAACCTAGAGCTTGGTTAGAGCTTGGTCTAATTGTTAACTGGAATTGGAAAATAATTTCCCCCATCACGGACTGTGTACCACCTTTTGTTTCGGTTTTCACTTTTTCATCATCAATGATTCGTACTTCTGTCAGCCCAAAACATTCAAACTTGCATTTTATATATATATTTATTTATGTATATATATATATATACATATATATATATATATATATATATATATATATATATATATATATATATATATTTAATTATAAGTTATCTCGCATACTTGAACGACTCACAATGTAGGTTGAGTGCGGGCGCCATCAGCTGCTGGTTCGCCGTGCAATAAAGCGTCCACGTTCCACGCGTCACGTAGGGGATCTGACAGCTCACAGTGTAGAAACAGGCTAGCCGGGCATTGGAGGCTGGTTTCCTGTATAGCTGAATTGAACGCGTACACTTGATACGGAGTCGGAAGATATAAATCCCATTCCGTATGATCCTTTTCTACGTACATCGAGAGAGCATATTTGAGGTTTCGATTCAAACGCTCGACCGCGTTGGCTTGGGGGTGGTACGCCGTCGTTTCTACGTGGTTCACGCCCCAGGAGAAACACATTCACTCGAACTTTTTTGATCGGAATGAAGATGCTTATCCGACACCAATGGTTTTGGAGAACCGTATCTCAGAAATATTTTGGACGCGAGAACGTCGTTAGTTTTGGCGGCTGAAAGTCTCTTGACCGGAAACATTTCGACCCATTTAGAGAATGCGTCTACGGTGACCAAAATGTGCTCGCTTCCACCTGATGAAGTCGGGAGAGGACCAAAATGGTCGACAAATTATTTCTCGTGGCTCTCCGCAGCGGAGTTGGACGACATGAATCCCACGGGGCCGGTGGTTTTAGGTTTCGCACTGTGACACGTCTGACAGGTTTTTACGTATTGGTAGATGTCGCGCCACATATTATTCCAGTAATAATCGCGTCTCACTTCAGAATGAGTTTTTAATTGACCCCAGTGACCCCCAAGAAGAGAATCGTGGGAAAAAATCATGACAACTGCTCTCAAATTGGTGGGGATAATTACTCTACGTTTCTCACTGTGACTTGACTTGAACATCAACGTGTTACCTGAGAGGGAATAACCCTCATGGGGCTGGTTGTTCCTAATATCGCTGATAATGACGCAAGATGGGGGTCCGATGATTGTTCGTCGACTAAAACGTTAAGTGGTGTAGAGAATTGAAACAGGGCATTTGACTCAATGCAACTTTTCTCGCAATAGACCATTTCCGAAATGAATGAGCCATCTAGCGGCGATTGTTGAACTAGAAGGGGATCATGTTACCTGAGTTCGAAAGTCCCATGCTGCCAATGCTATTTAGCACCTTTGATTCATATTATTGTGCGTTACAGTGAACGTATTACAGTATCAAGTTATTATTATTAAGTATTATTATTATTATTATATGATAGTAGTTTTATCATCATTCATATGTTTAATATATACTGAGAGATTCACCCACTGTCAGAGTGAGTTAGATGGGAGATAATGCAAGTTATATATCTCAATGTTTTGCCTTCAACTCTGTGTATAATAGGGCCGACTTTTTGAACAGTACTAAAACTCGGAGAATGCAATACCAGTGATCTCGGCTGCTAGGAGGCGGGACGCGCCTGCGCATTGGATAATGAAAATGGTCCATTGAATAAACGGCTTAGACAATTGGCCATACGTTATTGTTCTCGCCGGGAACATGCTTGAGCGGGAAATTATACCGTGACAGCCACAATATCCATCTCGCTAGTTTGTCGAGACGTCGAGGGTAATTATTGAGCCTGACCAGGTACGCGTTGTCGGTTTCCAGAATGAAAGGCCCGGATTCTAGATAGGCGTGAAACTTTTCCACCGCGACCACGGCTGCTAGGCATTCAAGTTCGTAGATGCTATAACGTCCTTCGGCTTCGTTTAGGGAGCGACTGGCATAGGCTATGGGTACGAGGTTCCCATTAACCGTCTGTTAAAGGACGGCAACGATGCCAGATTCACTTGTATCCACCGCGAGTGTGAATGGCTCGTCAAAGTTAGGGAAATGCAGCATGGGGGGCGAGAAAGGGCGATTTTCAACTGATCAAAAGCTCGTTGTTAAGTCTCTTGCCACACGTATGGCGTATTCTCTCTTCTAAGACGGTTAATAATGTGAATAAGAGTCGAGTGTTGTGGTATGAACCGGGAGTAAAGTCTCCCCATGCCTAGAAAACGGCTGAGGGCGGCAATATTTTTCGGGAGCGGTAATCTAGTTATCGATGAAACCTTTCCGGGTTCGGTCATCAGGCTCTTCTAGGAGCTGATGAAACCCAAGAAATTAACGCTTTCCTGAGCGATCGAAATTTCGTCCGGAATAATAGTGAGTCCCGCTTTACGTAGTCTAGTGAGGACTTCTCTCACGTGAACCAAGTGTAGTTCGAGGCTTTTGGAGTGAACATAAATATCGTCCACGTATGGGTATACAAAATCTTACTTGATGTCGCCACCCGATAAACACTAATCGGATCGGCACACTTGCTTCGTGTGATCCAGGAGGTGAAGGGACACATCGGACCCGGTTCGATCCCAACCACCGTCCATCTTTACTGGGGTTTTTCGTGGTTTCCCTCTGTGGTCTGAGCTGATGCCAGGATGGTTCTCACAATATAGGCCACGACCGCTACCTTCCCACTATCCCTCCCATTACTCATAAAAAATTTCATCTCATCATCCCATCATCTCATTAATCATTCATCCGACGCCAATAGATCTCAGTCATCATTACAGTGCGTCGTTAAAACCCAATATAAACACTAATCGGTCCCAGGGAGTACACGATCCACTTCCAAGTTACTGTACAAACAGGTGCCAGGGATTTGATATTTTGATGCTAACGTCCCGGCAGAAATGGATCTGTCTCATCTCACCTAACTGATCCGATCCTTCCTTGTCACCTCACATACTATACCTATCCCAGTTTGTGATGGATCCGTCACCCACAGGCAATGTGACATGCCGTTTTCATCCCACTTGTGATGAACCCGTCACCTTTAGGCAATGTAACGTGCCGTTCTCATCCCACTCATGATGGATCCGTCACCTACAGGCAATGTAACGTGCCGTTCTCATCCCACTTGTGATGGATCTGTCACCTACAGGCAATGTAACGTGCCGTTATCATCCCACTTTTGATGGATCCGTCACCTACAGGCAATGTAACGTGCCGTTCTCATCCCACTCATGATGGACCCAGGCACTGTAACGTGCCGTTCTCATCCCACTCATGATGGACCCGTCACCTACAGGCAATATAACGTGCCGTTCTCATCCCACTTGTGATGGACCCGTCACCTACAGGCAATGTTATGTGCCATTCTTATCCCATTTGTGATGGACCCGTCACCTATAGGCTATGTAACTTGTCATTCCTCATCCCGAATGTGATGGATCTGTCACCTTCTAGCGAAGTAACATGCTACTATGTCCCATTCATGGCACTGGCGGGTCCTGGGTGGAGGGGTAGATGCGATCGTTTCCCCGCATGAAGTAGTAGCGACAAAGAAAGGAGAAAGAATAAAAATAGGAAAAGAGAAGGAAGAAAATAAATGTTGTATAAGGCTATGTAATGCCACGATTCCATATTTTACATAATTCAATTGAAAATGAACTCTATGTACTGTTTCGAAATGTCAGATCTACTAGGCCTAGATATAGTAGCAAGAACTCCCGACTTCCGTAATAACCAAGAGCATGATGTAGAATGAATTGATTTAATTGTATTCATCAAGTTCATCTTTGAATCGCAAGCTAAATCCAGGAATATTTTGAAAGAAGGATCCAAATTGAATTTGTATTAATATAGGTACATTTAGGTGCCTACACAAATGTATAATAGACCATAATTAAAACACACTTCCAGTTGATCTCATATGCCTGTGATAAAGTCGATAAAAGAGTACCGTATTTATAATACTCACGTGCAAACATAGATCATGCTGCGTACGCGTTCACCAAATGCTATATTTTGTTCACGAGTTGATCGTTGGCTGTTCCCAAACATATTGCAACGTAGAAAGTCTTCATATTCACTCATCTGAGTGACATGATGGTTCCGTATCTGAGACGACAAATGTGTTATCATGAATTGATATCACACATGTGATTCCTAATGTGTACATTAGGTCGACTTCTTCACCCACTGATCACTCATGCTCATAACTAAGAAATATCTTCTTCACGTCAAATATTTGAGAGAACATGACGATGTCTTCATCTCTTCATCCAAGCCCAATGCATCATCCATGTTATTCAAACCAATTGACAAATAAAGTGTTATCTTTTCATCTGTTCCAGACTGTCGTCGGATGAGGCTTCCAGAAACACGCCCAATACAGTTATGTTCGACCCGAGAAACGACCAAATGATTATAATGACTTTTGTTCAAGATTATTGGCCACTAATTATGGAAAGAAGATGTTCGAAAAGAATCAGAATGAAAGAAAATAATAGACTGACCAGTGTATAACCATGAAACGGCACATATTTTCGTAAAGCGATGCCTTTTTTTGCAGCTGGCATAGGCTAAAATATTTGAACGAGAAATATTTTATAAAAAGACTGTTCTCAATTCAATCCACAATACCATCCAGTAGACATTTTCTTACAATTTAGCGTAACTGTAGCAAGTTAACAGTAAATATCATAAACATATCGTAACAGATCCAATGTGTGTTGTGAGTGTGTGTGCTCTTCAGTCACGTTAGAAATCACATTCAAATCACTAGCAATCTTGAAAATATCAATTATTGTTCAGGAATTGATCAAACAAGCATTAGTTCCATCAGCAATTCACCGCGTGGTACAGCCTGGTATTGTGACGTTGTAATCTGAAGTGCCTTCAGGATTATTTTTAGACGAGGCTGTATTTATTCTCTCTGTTTGTGTTCCGATATTGATAGTGTCGTATATTTGTGTGTAACAGAACTCTGTGGAATAGCCACAATATTCTAATAACAAGACTGAAAGTCTTTACTCGTTTCCAAAAATGTCTTCGTCGGTAAAAAAATCCGCTCTATCCTTGAATACCGGCAATGATTTGAAAAAGAAACGTAGTAACAGCAATGCGAGTGACAAAACCAGTACCACTGTCGCCAGTGTGACTGCAAATACCATCGACTTCTGGAACCGACTATCGCAGCAAATGTCGTACATCGACGGCAGCACACGGAGTTCATCAGTGGGCAGACGCCGGTCGTCAATGAACGAGGGTCAACGGAGATCTCAGAGGTCCGTTGCGGAGGGGAATCATAGATCAGCTTCAGACCGGCCTGAGCAGGAAGTGTCGGGCAATAACACGAGCATTGACAGTTGTTTTTCCGTTGGAAAATTGCCGAGAACACATTATAATTCTGTCAATGATGACCCTGAATTATCAAGTGGAAAAGAGGAGCAGATAGAAAAGAGCTCGCCATCCTCGTGGTCATATTGTGCCTGCTCGTTCAGTTCTGTTGTCACACAGTCCTTGGAAGGTTCGCCTTCTATCGTCCGAGGCAGAAGCGTCTCCTGTAACCAGAACCAGACAACTCACAGATACTTCATTCACAATGACGATCTGAGCAGATCGTCTTTACCAGAAGATACTTATCACCAATGTGCCAAGGCATCACGGGAACATGACTCCCATATGCCGATATGGGAACCAACAATGAAGAATGGTTGCATAAATAATGATAATGAAAGTCAAGAAAAGGGTAGAATATATGATAATTTACTGAATGATCAGGATTCCGAAGAGAATGGAGAAGAAGAGAATGAAGATTTTGAGATGGAGCTGCTTCAACCGTTGACAGGAGTGCCTGGTAGAGTGGGACAGATAGTGGGGATTCGAAGTGTCCAGGAAGGTCTCCAGAAGAAGAGGGCAGGAACAACAGTGACGGAAATGTCGCCGATGGGAGGCGGAAGAAGGAAGCTGACGAGGATAAGTGTCAATCGCACCAATTATTATCGACATCCACGTTATGCTCCCAAATCAAGGAATGCTGCATTCTTAACCAATGATCCGGTACGTAATATGCTCTATATATTTCATATTTTAGCTCGTTGATTCATGTTCAATTTTAATATAAATTTTTTATTCTCAAAATAGAAGTATTAATTTAAATTTGTTTATCAAAACGATGATGAACTGTTGATGTTGGCGAAGAGCAATGCCTTATGTAGGATTCGAACTCACGCCCGACCTGACTTTTGCATACTCTGGAGCACTGCACATGAGGCTAACGGCTCGCATGCTGACAAGAAATAGTAATCATCTCAGAGTTTGCTATAGATTGTTTGATCTTATTATTGAATTAATATAATTTGCCAAGCTGCCAGACTGATATGTTCGGCAATGAGGAGCGGCTGGTCCATTTGGGCACTAGGGATCGAACTCCACCAGTGCTCCAGAAAAGGCAGTAATGAATTGAATTTCGATTGATAGAAATAATATTAATTCAATACAAACATTTTAATGTTCAAATATGATGTAAAAATACCCCTATAGTATTCATATTGGATACAAAAGTGAAAAAATCGTTCAGTATTCGACAGGCAAGTTTCTACTGTATGATGTAGATCTCGTGGGGCTCGGATGTGAGTGAGCCCAACCACACGTCACTGTAAGCACCTGACGCATGCGCAAAGCGTGAAATGCAGTGTATATTGTGGCAGCAAAACAAGTGTCGATGGGCTCTATTCGTTTGAGCCCCAACTCCGCTCATCGCACTGACTGTATATCGGAAACGTTCGTTCACCGATGATGCACGAATCACCAATGTCTCACTAGACACATTGTTCCCCTCCCCACCCACCCGGCCACACTTCAATGTTGAAGCACCAAATTAATGGAATTTATTTGTTAAGCCAATCTATCAATTTGAATTCCATTATTATTGTATTCATTGATAACATATTATGATAATTTCCTCTGTAGTATATATACCCTATATTTGATCAAATTCTCATTGAAATCTACATCGAGAACTGAAATAATGAAATAATAATCTCCACTTTTCTTCAAAATTATCAATATCTGCACTTTTTACGGAAATGGCAGTATACCTATAAGAATATGTTTATTCAGTACGACTATGATTCAACATCAATCCACATCAATACTGTTAATTATACCATTTCTGAGAGGTTATATGGAGTAATGCAGACTAATATGTCTTGCCATCAATATATTCCCATCACCCGCTATTACTCGTTTATTCGTGTTGATTTGTACTATTATTATTCTATTATTCGGATGTTTGGGTAGAAGACCATTCTCATAGATGAACCCAGACTATTGTGAACAATGTTTCTATATGTATTATCACATCTTCTAGCTTCATCTTCATAGATCTATTTGATCGAATACTCAAGCGCATACGTCGAATAATGATACCACTGACCATCCGCGATTCAAAATAGATTCAACATACTCCATACAATGCCTGTTAATTCATACAATAGTTCATTTCAAAACGTATGAAACTGGGCTCACAGACTCCTTCTCTTAGTGTTATCTCTTCGATTGCGCCCCACCTAATTCGAAGCACACCAGCCGCTACTGGTGGCAATTACTTCATCGTACATCAAAACGAAACTATGATAAGTGATGGGCCAACATTCCATAGTTTGATGGTTGATTCTTTTCAGTAAGTTATATTACGAGCTCATTTGAATGAAATATATGATTCATTTCTCATTTATGGAATTAACATGCTGAAATGTTTGCTGTTTATTCAATCGAATTAAATCGAATTCTCTCGATTGTGTATAAATGAAACGTGAATGGCAACGAAGTGGTCGGGCTGTTGGGGAGATGGAATAGCAGCAAATGGAATGACGGCAAACGAATCGTGTAACTTGGTCTTTTCAAAAGTGAACGAGAAAGTATATTTTCTGTTATTCCAGCAAGGAATAACAGCAAATGATTTTTTGCCATCATTCCAGTGGAATAACCGCAAATAAGAGTGTTTGCTGTTGTTCCAGTCAGATGTTCCGCACATAAATCCATTTGCCGTTATTCCATGGAATAACAGCAGATAGAATTTTCCTAAATATTTCATATTTTTCTTTTACTGTTATGAATAGTACAAGAAAAGTAGCTCACCTAATTTCTACTTTTGATTTTCGGAAGTACGTCAAATAGGTATTTGCTATAATTCCAATCGAAATAACAGCAAGATAAGTTTGTCATTTTTCTAGTGAAACAACAGCAAATGAACTCTTGGCGCTATTCCAGTTTCTCTGATTGACAATTTTTATTAAGACCCGAAATTGTATTTGCTGTTATTCCAATTGGAATAACAGCAAAAGAAGCTTTGACGTCATTCCAGTGGAACAACAGCAAACCAACTTTTGCCATCATTCCAGTTTTGAAGAAGTTGATATTTGCATTTGCTGTCATTCCAATTGGAATGAGGCAGTTTCGTCACCTCATGAGTCACGCTCGGACTCTCAGGTTATCTCTTTAGCCCGACTGCCTTGTGCAAATACCGGCAGTTTCATCACCCCCCCCCCCCCCCCCTCATGAGCCACGCTCGGACTCTGGCCCTGGCCCGCCAGCTCGGGATTCAGGCCAAGTCCTAGATGATGGTGGCCGGCTATCCTATCCTTCAACATGTAACCCAAACCCAAGAACTTGGGCTTAGGGTTACCTCAACTCGATTTATATGTTTCTGAAAATCTAATTCAAAGCCTATGAGTTGACTTCATACCCTACCCCAACCAGACAGACAAGTTGAAAAAAAAATATATCACAATGTTATCATGTAACCCAAACCTAAGAACTTGGGTTTAGGTTTAGACCACCGACTTGATAAAACAAGTTCGACACACGTCGACTCAGGTTTGAGTTACGCAGAGATCGAGTCGGGCTGCCTTATGCTATCACCGGCCGTTTCATCACATCATGAGCCACGCTCGGACTCTCAGGCCATCTCCTCTAGCCCGACTGCCTCATGCAAACACCGGCAGTTTTGCTCTTATATTGAAACTGGAATAATGGCAAACGTTTATCTGCTAATATTCCACTGAAAGAACGGCAAATCGTTGTTTGCTGTTATTCCGATTGGAATTACAGCAAATACAATTTTGGGTCTCAATACAAATTGTCAATCGAAGAAACTGGAATAACGTCAAAAGTTCAATTTGCTGTTGTTCCACTATGAATAATGGCAAACTTATTTTGCTGATATTCCGATTGGAATAATAGCAAATACCTTTTTGACATTCTTCCGAAAATTGAAAGTAGAAAATAAGTAAGCTAATTTCCTTCTACTTTTTATAACGGTTAAAGAAAAATGTGAAATATTCTAGAAAATTCTATTATTCCATGGAATAACGGCAAATGGATTCATATGTGAAACATCTGATCGGAACATCAGCAAACACTCTTATTTGCTGTTATACCACCTAACGGCAAAATAATCATTTGCTGTTATTCCTTGGAATAACAGCAAATATACTTTTTCGTTCACTTTTGAAAAGACCAAGTTACACGTTTCATTTGCCGTTATTCCATTTGCTGCTATTTCTCACCATCGGGCTGTCTGTGTTTTTTTTTCCACACTCTCCCGCCAAAATAAACTGAACAATTAAATACAGCTTTCGATATTACATTATCTGCTTCAATTACATTCACATGTAATTACTGTAATTCATTAATTATGTTAGATCACTCTTCATGTACTCCTGAAATAGAACGTTACTGGAGATATTCACCCATTTATCTTTCTCGAACCAATCATTTTCATCTATTGTCTTCTCTTCCACAACAGTTCAGATTCGCTTCCCATGGTTCCCGAGGGTTATCAAGTAAAAGGGCTAGCAGCTGGGAAGAGAGTGAAACGTTACAACGGCGTCGTAGTCTCATGCTGGCAGCTACCCTGGAACAATGTCCTGTTGGAAGCACAGGACTACCTCCTGGACTACTGCTAATGCCCTCTCCCTCTCAACTGGATCTTCTAGACAAGCGAGATGTTAGATACTATTTCCAACATCCCTATCCACGACTGTTCGTCACTTACTTTGTGATATTTTGCAACTTTCTGTTGTTTGCGGAGGATCCCATTTCTCACAGTCACACTGGTAAGGCATGTTTCCAAACTCAATCTTCGCAAAATTTGAGAAATTTAAATTTGAGAATTTTACTGTCCCTCAGTAACAAGAAAAAATTCTGTCGTGACTAGCTGTGTGCTGCCTATAATTATTCGAACTTGATTCTAATGTAATCACAAAAGCTGGATACAAATTTTTCTCTCCTAATTGCAGATTGACAATAAAAATTCATGAAAAATCACGTATTTCCGAAAATTCTGATTATGTTACCCTCCACTATTATTTCCCTAGAAAGTAATAGTTGTGGTAGTAGTGGTAGTGGTAGTGGTGGTATTTTTTCTTTCAAGGTTTTTTTATCATCAAAAATACATATATTAGAATACTATAGACCCGCAAAGTAGAAACTTTCAACTTGTCAGCGGGCATTTTAAGTAGTAAATTTTTTAGTAGAATAAGTAGTAGTAGTGGTAGTAGTTTTTTTTCGAAGTTCTTCATTCATTTAATGTACATGACGTCGTTACTCCTAGACCCACTAAGCCACTAATGTGGTTTGTCTGTAGGTCTATTTCTATAAATAATTTCCTTTTTTATATATCTGGATCACGTACATGAACTAATTATGATATGTTAAATAGGCTACATGAGGCTTACATTCTGCATGAACTAATCACAATATAGACATAAAGTTTACATTTTGCATTTATACATTTATACATTTTGCATTTTGCAACTTATAGTAACCTCTTTTTTAACTAAACATTATGTTTATAATTTTCACGAAACATCTTTATAGCAAAGAATAAGTACCAAGAACACAATGACAAAAACATAGGAGATAATATTTGGAATATAAATACAAAGATGAAGAAAAAACAACATCTCATACAAGTTGCTCTGATAATAATTGATTTTTCAACACATTTTTAATTTCCGATAGTAGTAGTGATAGTGGTAGTATAGTGGTATTTTTTTCTGCAAGGTTTTTATCATCAAATAAATACATATATTGAAATACTGTGGACCCGCAAAGTCAAAAATGTTAACTTGTCTGCGGGTTTATTAACACTAATCAGACGAGCTTTAGCGAGGATTCAATTCGACACACTGTGAAAAATTGGCGTTCGTTTTTTTTTATTATATTTTTTGTCGGTTCTCCACAGGTCAAACGGCTACAGCTATCAACTACCAACTTTTTTCGCCATGATTTCTCATCAAACTCAGAACTGTATAGTTTTGTGGTATTATCGGGTGATAACTTTTATTTTTATGAATTTTAGAAATTTCAAAAATACCCATTAGAATAACACAGCGGAAAAAATTATTTTCACAAAGAATTAAATTCCGGGTGAAGTTGAATTACATTATGATACACATTTCTGAGAACTTGCAGCTTGATCGGGTCCACCATTCTGAAAAAAAAAACATAAAATGTGCTGAATTGGTACCACTCGATGCAGTTTTTACTCATTTAAAACTTAAATGTCACCCAATTGGCAAATGTATGCGAACGTTTGGCATATACGTCGACATGCCATTACTATCCGCTCGTCTAACAACGCATATATGGCGTTTTCCCAGTAATACAACAAAAATACACATAAATTCAGTTGTCTGGATGGTATATAAATACAGACATGGATATAACACACATACATGTATATGATCAGAAAATTGAATGGTGGTAGTATTTTTTTTCTTTAGCAAGGTTTTTTTATTATCAAAAATACATATATTAAAATACTATAGACCCGCAAAGTCAAAAATTTCAACTTGTCTGCGGGTCTATCAACATATTTGGTACAACCAAATAAATACACTTAATTCAGTTGTCTGAATGATATATAAATACATAAACATAGATATAACACACATACATACACATAATCAAAAATTGAATCAAATTCAACTCAATAATAAATTCCTTTATGAATTGAACAAAACCGAGGAATTTTATCCACTAAATAGCAAAAAAATGATGTTAAACTTCCTCAAAAATTATGTTACATGATATATACTTCTTTGGTTTGGTTTTTACCTGAAACATTTTTTGGAAACTCAAAAATTCAGAAGGGATTTTATTAAATAAATGAGGGATTAAAAATATTGTTTCCTGTTTGCCATACGAATTAGTGGTTAGTGGCTCTATCAATCTGTCTTTATTACTTGTTTGATGTGAATGCATGAATGAATTCTTGTGCTGCTGCGAAAAATAATTTGATGTGATAAAGAGAAGTAGATGCAATTGACGAATTGTAAAGAAATTCAAATTTGAACTTTGACTGTGATGTTTCGACGAGATTAAATTAAAAATTCTTTTTTGAATTCTTTCAATTTTGTCCAAGTAGTTATCAGTTGTACATCCCCAAGATAAAATACCATACCTAAGCACAGACTCAATAAGCGCATGATATACTATTTTCAGAGTTTTACTATTTACAAATGGCTGGATATAACATATACTATACATTCCAGAACGTAGCTTATTACACAGCAGATCTACATGTTTATCCCACTTGAATGCATTGTCTATTAATAATACCAAATACGTATGCTGATTGGTATTTGCTATTTTAACAAAACAATTACAATTTCCTGAAAAATGAGTACAACCTTTTCTAAAATTTTTGTGCAAACAAGCGTCATCATGATAAATCAAATTGATATTTTCTAAAAGTATGGAAGGAGAATGAATATGCATAACTTTGTTTTTTTCGTAATTAATTGTTAATCCATTGTCATGCGACCAACATAGGATGTTATTGGAGTCAAATTGGATTAACTCACTTGCTAACGAATAATGTTTATGAGTAGTAACTACTGCCATATCGTCCGCATACAAGAATACAGACCATTTTTTCACTACATTCAGCATGTCGTTAACTTATATTAAATAGAGAAGAGGTCCTAGAATTGAGCCCTGGGGTACACCCGATGTGACTGGAACAAATTTTCCGAAAGAATTTCCTAATTGAACTGACATTGATCTATTAGCCAAATAGTCTTTGAACCATTCAAGCATTGGTCCACTTATTCCAATTTCATGTAATGCAAGTATGAATTAATGTATCGAAGGCTTTAGAAAAGTCTATAAATAAAACTGTAGCAAAAAGGTTTTTTATTTAATGCGCTGTATACTAAGTCAGATAAATCATACAAGAGTAGAGATGTACTTTCATTTTTTTGAAAACCATATTGGTTACTATTGATAATTCTGAATTTGTTCAAGCAATTTATCAACTGATCGGCCATGAATCTTTCCATCATTTTATCTATTGCAGACAATAGCGCTATTGGTCTGTAATTCTCGAAACACTTATGGTCACCACCTTTGAAAACAGGTTTTATTAAAGATTTTTCAATTTCAGAAGGAATTTGATGATATTTAACATTAAGATTGATAAAATTGGCAATTATTGAACTAATTTTTTCGGATATGAAGTATAAATCCTCCAATCTTATATTGTCGATTCCAGGACCTTTTCGTTAGTTTTAATCCATAATAATCTTCTTAATTGCATCTAAAGTGGCTCTTACATAATGCATAGATTGAAGTGCCGAAGTGTTGGTTTCCAATGATGTTATTATTCTACAATCGTGGCGTATAGATGCTACGCCACTGGAAAAAGTGTCGACGAAACCATCAACAATCTCCGTCACGCTAGAAATACTTCCCATTTATTTGGTTATAACTTCATCCACCGAGTTTTTCGCTTTCTTGCCCAAGATGTAATTAATTTCCTGCCAAGTTTCTCGAATATTGCCTTTACAATCATCAAAACTTTTTTGTAATAATTTTGTTTGTTCTTTATAAGTTGTTTGGTGATAATGTTTCTCAGACCCTTGTACATATTCCTATATATCAAATTGGTTTCAGAATTCTTTCATTTCCTAAAATAATTGTCTCTATCTTTCATCATAATTTTAATTCCAGGAGTTACCCATGGTTTCGAATTTCATTGAGAATAAG
This sequence comes from Brachyptera risi, assembly GCA_964007535.1. Classification (NCBI taxonomy): domain Eukaryota; kingdom Metazoa; phylum Arthropoda; class Insecta; order Plecoptera; family Taeniopterygidae; genus Brachyptera; species Brachyptera risi. The sequence continues at coordinate 8,339,028 of OZ023327.1, read as the reverse complement.
ACATGGGCTTCTTATTTTTGTTTCTTTTGCATTCTCATAAACGTTATTGAATATAACATTTATTTCACCATAGATTTTGCTGGGATGGTCAAATTCATTTTCTGATAGAGAGATCCAATTTATACTTTTCAGTCCTTTTTTGACTACATTTTCATTTGATATTGTTGTCAAGTTAGATTTATCATGTCCATTGTCGTGATCAATAGTCACACCATTATTAAGAATTCCCAATAAAATGATGAAGTGAGATATTTTAGTTTCTATAATTGCCGAGTAGAGGTCAGGAACTTTGTTATTCATCCTTGCGAAATACTGATCAATGCAGGATTTTGAAAAAAAACACCCAATCGTTCATCAACCCGAGTATTGCCGTAAATACAACGACACATTCCATGGCCAAACATGATGTTATTGTAACGTTGAATGTTTATATTTTCGTTGCAATTAAGATCTAGATTGACATCTCCAACAAATATTACCCGTTCTCCACGGGCTACATTAGTTAATAGTAAACCAATTTTCTCAAGAAAATTGATAATCAAACCATTTTCTGGCGGTCTGTATATTGCGAACAAATGAGTTTTGAAACCATTTAACAGCATACAACCTTTAATACCTTCACCTAGTAGTACTAGTAGTAGTAGTAGTAGTGGTAGTAGAAGTTTTTTTTTTTAATGAACATTATAGAACAAGTTACAAGTTGTGCGTAAACCCACAAAGTCAAACAAAAACAAAAATGACTTGTCTGTGGGTTTACATATGAATTACAATACTTAGAAATTAATATATGGAAAATAATACATCGTCTAGATACTGAATATAATTATTATAAAAAATAAGAAGTTTGCAAATTGTAAAATAAGAAAATTGAGACATGTTTTAGAATCGCATTATCTAAGTACAATCGAGTTGGTAAATTTCAATCTATCTTCAAACACGATTTCTGACAAATCCATTTTTAAATTTCAGTCTTGACTTTGGTAGTAGTAGTAGTAGTAGTAGTAGTAGTAGTAGTAGTGGTAGTAGTAGTTTTTTTTTTTCTAAAGTTCTTTATTTATTCAATGTACATGACGTATCCATTTTTAGACCCACTAAGCCACTAATGTGGTTTGTCTGTACGTCTATTTTCATAAATAAATTCCTTCTTATATTTCTGGATCACGTACATAAACTAATTATAATATATGTAATGTAGGCTACATGAAGTTTACATTTTCATAAACTAATTATAATATAAACATAAAATGTACGTTTTGCATTCAACTTATAGTAACCTTTTTTTTAACTGAACATTAGGTTTTTAATTTTTACGAAGCATCTTTATAGCAAAACATAAGTACCGAGAACACAATAACAAGAACATAGAAGATAGTATTTAGAATATAAAAAAGATGAAGAAAAAAACCAACATTTCATACAAGTTGCTCTAATAATAATTGATTTTTTAATAAATTTTCAATTACTGATATTTTCTGCGAGGAACTTACTTCCGTTGACAAAATATTAAACATTTTTGGAATTGAAAATCTTTTGGTTTGAGTACCGTAGTTATTATAAATATCCCGAGGGAGAACAAATCTGTTCATATTTCTAGTTCGATAATGATGCTGGAGATTAATTTTAAATTCTGTTGAAAAGTAATTTGTTGTTATTAATATGAATTTATGTAGTTGTTTGACATTTAAAAACAGCTTTGAACGGATGTATTTGCATCAACTGGTATCATAATTTTGAAAATTTGTTTTTGAATATTATGTATTTGATTAATGTAGATGTCAGTGGTGCCTCCACATGCTAGAATTCCATACCTTAAAATAGATTCGACTAAAGAAAAATAAACCACTCTTCTACACCAAAATTAACATAAGGCTTTAGTATTCGAATACTATACAATGCTGATCTTAATTTTTCACATAAACTATCTATATATTTGTCCCATTTGAAATGATGATCAATTAGCATGCCCAGAGATGTGTGTTGGAATACATTATCTATAAGGGTGGTACAACTGCATCTGACACACAGTGAATTGATATTTTTTTGAAAGTTGCGATGTAAGCATGAATGACCATGGTAAAACAAATGAATTTTTTCGTGATTTTTAAAAGGAGAATGAATATGCATGCCTTCTGTTTTTTTTATAGTTTATCGGTAATCCATTATCATGTGACCATCTTAGAATATTAGTGAAGTCTGATTGAAGGTTATTATTAGCTTGTTCAAAATTTTGATGTATTGAAACTAAAGCTGTATCATCAGCATATAAAAATATATTGGAATTTTCTACTTGTTGCAGCATATCGTTTACATACGGCAGGTATAATAAAGGCCCTAATCGCGATCCCTGGGGTACCTCTGATGATATTTTTTCCAATTTACTAGAAGTGTCTCCAAATTTCACAGTGATGAATCGATCGGACAAATAATTTTTAAACCAAGAAAGTAGAGGCCCTATTATTCCTGCCCTATCTAAACAATATATTAATCTACTATGTAATAAGATATCAAATGCTTTTGAAAAATCTATAGAAACAACATCAACATGAAGACCTTTGTTCAAGGAATTGTAAATTAAATCAGAAAAATCATTCAATAATAGGCCAGTACTTTTATTTTTATTTTTGTTTTTTGAAAGCCTTCCATCTAAAATATTATAAGCATTGATATAAGTGATGAGTTCTTGCGCTATATATCTTTCCATAATTTTCTCTTTTTCTGGTAAAATTGAAATGGGCCTATAATTATTATGAATTTTATGATCACCGTTTTTAAAAATTGGTCTTACTATATATTGCTTGAGTGAAGTGGGTATATCGTTCCTGTTTTAACACACAGATTAATTAACCTAGCTATTACTGGACTGATTTGAGTAGTTATTAATTTCAAGTCCTTGCTTCTGAATTTGTCTATACCAGGACTTTTATCAACACTTGAGTCAGATATTATCAGATCAACTTGTTTCATTGTCGCCTTCTTTAAAAACATCGATTGCAAAGACATAGACTGGTTTCTATTGATTGTTACCATATTACAATCGTGTTTAATTATTTCTATCTCATTGATAAATGTTTCAACAAAAGCATTGACTACAATACAAGGCTCTAGTAGTAGTAGTACTGGTAGTAGTAGAAGCGTCCATAGTTGTATAGTAGTAGCTAGTTGGGATCTAACAGGAAAGAAGGCTATACAAATACCCAACATAATTAAATTATTCAATTTCTCTATAATTATTACGTTCCATTCATGTTTCATTTGAGAGAAGAGTTGACTCATAAATGAGACCGGGAAGTGACTGTAGACTGGACATTTTGGGTTGAGAAAGTACTTCACTATTGTTAGTAGTTATGGAAACTGGAAACTATAGAACAATCTACCGCTTAGTTGATATTCTTCATATTTCTTCTTCAATTTATTGAATATTCGTGAAAGTACAACTAGAGTTGTGAGTAACTGGAGACCAAGGTGCTCCAGACGCTCAGATCTGTTAGCTCGTGAGGGACGGACTGAGTGAGTGACTCGAGACTAAGGTGCTCCAGACGCTCAGATCTGTCACCTCGTGAGGGACGGACTGAGTGAGTGACTGGAGACCAAGGTGCTCCAGATGCTCAGGTCTCACACCTCGTGAGGGACGGGCTGAGTGAGTGACTGGAGACCAAGGTGTTCCAGACGCTCAGATCTGTTACCTCGTGAGGGACGGACTAAGTGAGTGACTCGAGACCAAGGTGCTCCAGACGCTCAGATCTGTCACCTCGTGAGGGACGGACTGAGTGAGTGACTGGAGACCAAGGTGCTCCAGACGCTCAGATCTCATACCTCGTGAGGGACGGGCTCAGTGAGTGACTGGAGACCAGTTTCAATTAACCCTTCAAGGACAACACAACCCTAAAACAAGATTTCAACGACTAATTACGATTGTATCTCTCTGATATAAAAGAGAACTAGAAATCTTGATGTTAGAATGTATTTATTGATTGTCCAGGACCCAGCCTCTTGACGTAGAAATGACTTGATTCTGTTCATGTCATGCGGATGCCGATGGCTCATGGTCTCTGGAAGGCCAAACAGACGATGACTCCCAGTACTGAAATGAGTTAAATTAATACAGTCACCATTCATTCAAATCTAGTTCCATGGATTCATGTTTTCTACCTTCAACAATTGAGAATGTTTGGATGTTTGTTCCTAGTTCGTTGCATGACAGTAGCCTCTAGCCAATCAAACAAGGCTTTCAACATTCTTGTCGGAACTGGTAATAGCTAATCTCAGCTGGAGGTTAGTGAGACCGCGAGCGTGATATTACTGACACATAAGATCGATCCACTTTCTGAAGTTATTTGTAGTAGCAGTATTATGTCTTTTGCTCACAAAAAAAAAGTGGAATTACTTGTGAATGCATTAAATTTCATTCAGGTCAACTTCAAGCTGTCTATTTCTTTCTCATCAACAAGCAGTCATGAAGGTTCACAAAACATGAACATATGATTACGGAAGCTCAGATTGGGCGGGAATTGATGATCGTTACAGCTCATGCGTGTATTCGAGGTATGGTTTATCAAAGTAATATCATGAAGTTCAGTATAGATTCGTATCTGAATATTACACAAACTAGCCGGACTCCTCATGTTTAAAACATGAACACGTCGATTCACCACTGCCCTGTGATCATTTCTACACGTCGCCAGTCTGCCGTGTTAACGCAATGACGTACTATCACTCCAACAAATAACCAAGTTGTTAACTGTGATACTGCTGGTGGCTACTCTCGGTCGGTAATGTAAATAACAGAGAAAAACAACAAACACGTAGTTTCAATCTACACGGTTACCCCCCCCCCTCTTCCACTCTCATCACACTCTCAGACAGATCTGAAAGACTATGTTTAATAGGAGCAATTATCAGTAAATCAATCCAAAGCTACTTCATTAATAATGTAATGTGTGTTCATATGTCATGAACCTAACATTCTGAATTGACACGGTTTCAGAGGCTAAAGCTACTACTTGGAAATAATAATCACCATAGTGGTATATTAAGATTTAATTCACACAGATGGTTCATTCCATTTTATCAATCACTCCACAAACAATGATCGATAGCAATTGGAAGGGTTGTGAATTGCTGAAATAAGAATAAACTGAGTGATAAGTCATCCCCGGATTGGAATAATAATTATCATGAGGGTTCACATTGCTGTGCTTCATTGTGCCGACAATTTCTTCACACAAAATTAAGAAAAAAAAATTCCAAAACTGGTCAAACCGACAACTCCCCAAAACTATACAGTTCCAAGTTGGATGAGTCTGAATTTTATTGATCAAACAAACCGTTCGACCTATGGAGCGTATACAAACAACAACAGAGATCCAGCTTGGACCGTATGAAAGTCTTCGCTCACGCTTGTACAATTATTATCGACAGTTCAATATCTCTGACGTGCCTCATATCATGTAGGTCCATTAGGTCTACTATTATCTTCGTCATTATTATTATTGATGCATTATTATTATCTGTATTATTATTATGTCTTATTCACATGGGCAAAGTTGCGTCGTACAGTAGGCCTACTGACCGCTTTCCACTTGACCCGTTCACAATACACAATATTGATTGAAAACTAAAAATAAACATATCAGCGAAAAAGGATTACACAAAAGTAAACTATGTGATTATATGATGATAACCAACAATTGATAATAGGAAAAATATTGATATATTTGGATATTGAAAGAAACCGAGTTGAAACAATGCGATTATATTCACAATTGGGCTACGTTTTACTAGAGCAGTTAGTTATCATGATGTGTGCTTCCAGAATCTGATATTCCGATGCTGGGTAACGTGTTCAGTTTTGTGGGTACCAAGTATCCCCCCGAATGGCGCTGGACGGTGATCAAGGTGCTCATGTGGCTACTAGCCATGCTCTGTGGTATGATCGCCGGAAAACTGCTCATCCATGGTTATTTATGTGGCAGATTACTGCGACTCAAGATGTTCAGAGATGATCAGGTCAGTGGTTCATGAATCAACAACTCAGAGAAGGAAACTTTCCATTCCATATCAAGAGTAGATAGGCCTATACATATGTCAAATACAAGCTTCCGGCTTCAAGTTTAAGAGGCCTCTTTACATCTTGCCTAAACCGGCTTGATTGCAGACGTTCGGGGCCCAAGTTAGCAACGGAAAAAACAAACCATCGTAATAACCTCCAGTTTTTGGTTAAATGATCACTAGTATTCAATACGTGCTCGTACGAAAAGCTTCAGTTCGTGGTATGATTTCAATCCTTTCAAAATAATTGTCAAAAATCAACAAGCTTCTATCTGATACTCATTGTTTCTACGATTTTTTCAGAGTAATTTGATGGAGAATGATTATTTTTAGTGAACGTAGACACAGATATACTTATTGTTGCTCTATTGCAGGAAGACTGATTGTTCCTACCGTTTTCCCACCATGTGTTGGGAGCTAAAGGCCTGTATTGACGCTTTTTGTCCTGTTTTGTTCGTTTCCTGCAGGTTTCTCTCATGGGTGTGAGATGTGAAGTAGACTCATTGTTACTCGCATGTTGATTGTATATTTGGAATATCAGTGGAAAGAATGAAATCAAGTTGAATAAAACGTCCGTGAAGTTGGCCCCTCACATGTCAGAATATGGAAATATCATTTCACCATTCGTTAGTGCTGAGTAGTGTGAAAATGAGTGTTTTGGGCCACTTTTTCCTGGTGCAAGATGGCGGCTGTGACGTCACACTCTAACCTATGCTAATAGGCACTAACCTCACCCGGTCAATGACCTCTGAAGTCATCCAAGATGGCGACCAAGGTCATTAACCCCATGACGTCATCCAATATGGCAGACATCATCCAAGATGGCGGCTATGTCCAAGATGACGGCCATTTTTTATTTCAAAGTTCCCGCTTTTTTTTCACGCGCTATTTTAATTGACTTGGGCGCGCTCTCTAGTGATCAATTCTTGAACTAGATGTTGGCGCGCTCTACTAGCAAATTCTCGAATTCGAATTGATAATTAATCATTCCAATACTGAATAGCCTACTGGTACGATTCGAACGCGAGAATTTCGCATTATGAGCGCGCCATATCACCCACCAGAGTCTAGACCAATGGAACAGTAAGAATTGCGTGTGTTATTATTCGATATAGGCTGAAGTATAGGCCTATGACGTATGTAAAACAAGTCTATACTTGTCATCAGACAGTTCGGACAGCTGTAAATGACCGCCTCATAAGATGACTGCTTATCTTGCCATCGTTTCAAATTGTTCATTGATTTAAATGCGTGAATAATTTCACCAATTCAATATTGGGATGTTCGATTGAATTTTACTGATCAAAATTTAATTCAATTCTCGGATAAATAATTTTGTCAATTCAATATTTTGATATTCGATTGATTATTACCGGTGAAAAATAATTTCCTGAAATTGATTTTTCCAAACTTTTACCTGATCAATATGTTGATATTCGATTGAATTTCACTGATCGAATTTTATTTAATTTTCCAATGAATAATTTCACCAATCCAATATTTTGATTTCGATTGATTATCATCGATGAAAAATAAATTCCTGACCCATTGAAATAGATTTTTCCAAACTTTCACGTGATTAATATTTTTTCAAGAACTAGATTTCTTCAAATTCTCATTATTTTGAACTTTGACTCTCAATCTATTAACAATGCATTGCTTCACTGCATCTAATAAAATCAATTCGCTTCATCCCACTACTTATAACCAGAAGTGTATATTTTACTTATCCATCTGTAATAATAAATTTGAAACTATTTCAGGAGTGAGTGAGAAGAATGAAACAAAGAGTTGAACACACAATTTCAAAAATTTTTTTTTCAAATCTCAGGATATATGATCATCATTTTTAAGAGAGATATGAGAAATGGTTGGTCTTGATATGTCTGTAGATGTGATGGCGTGGGCATAACCTTCTGGAATATATAATTGGGTGTGATACCCCCAATGCCGTCAAGGAGGGTAGCGAGCCAACAGCACGACTGTAGTTTCATGCAGCTATTGTTGTAGGGATGGTTGGGACTGATAACCCCAATGCCGTCACGGAGAATAGCGAGCCAACAGCACGACTGTAGCTACATGCAGTTAGCAGCTGTTGTTGAAGAGATGGTCAGGTGTGATACCCCCAATGCCGTCACGGAGGATAGTGAGCCAACAGCATGACTGTATAGCTTCATGCAGCTAGCAGCTATTGTTGTAGGGATGGTCAGGTGTGATACCCCCAATGCCGTCACGGAGTGTAGCGAGCCAACAGCACGACTGTGGTTTCATGCAGTCATTGTTGTAGGGATGGTCAGGTGTGTTGACCTCGATGACATCACGAAGATTTGCGAGCCAAACTTGTTTTTGTGATGCAAATCACATCCATGTTAATCAACACAACCAAGCTGCGTGTCCGTTTGTCGTTGCATCTTGGTTTCATACTTCCAATTGTTCGCTTCCATTACATGGAGTGTGAATTTTAGAAACTGAGATAATCTCATGGAATATGAATCAATAGTGTTGTGATTGTGTGCAGGGTTCGTGGATGACCATGTTTATGACGGTGATTGTGTCGCTGTTCGTGTTCTCGCATGCTTACAACCTGATGCTGGTCCTGTGGTACCATGACCTGGAATATATGATCACCAGCCACATGGGAATCACCAACTCCAGGTATGAGAACCCAACCCAATAAACATCAATAAGTTTGAGGCAGTGAACCATCCTCTCCCAAGTCACTGTACAAACACGTGCCAGGAAGTTAATATCTTGATGTGATTGTCCCGGCTGGAATGGATTTGTGCCATCCCAAGTAACTGATCTGATCCTTTTTTTGCCACCTCGCATACTATACCTATCCCAGTTTGTATTGGATCCGTCACCTAACGACAATGTTACGTACCGTTCTCATCCCACTTGTGATTGACCTGTCACCTATAGGCAATGTAACGTGCAGTTCTCATCCCACTTGTGATTGACCTGTCACCTATAGGCAATGTAACGTGCAGTTCTCAACCCACTTGTGATTGACCTGTCACCTATAGGCAATGTAACGTGCCGATCTCAACCCACTTGTGATGGACCCGTCACCTATAGGCAATGTAACGTGACGTTCTCATCCCACTTGTGATTGACCCGTCAACTCTGGGCAATGTTACGTGCTGTTCTCATCCCATTCATAATGGATCTGTCACAAAACGGCAATGCAATGTGCCATTTTCATCCCATTCATGTTGCATATGTCACCTAGCGGCAATGTAATGCGCAATAAGGGGTCAGCCCCCCTCTAAGCATTTGTAGCGACAAGAAGAGGAGTTAGAAAGAAAGAAAATGGAAAAAGAGTAGAATGGGAATAAATATCGTATATGGCAATCTAATGCCAATATTTTATGTTTTACATAATTGCATTAAAAATGAACTCTACATTACATACTGTTTCGAAATGACAGATGTAGAAGGCCTATGAGGTTTAGATGGCAAGAATCAACAAACAACACTACCGTGTCTTTTGAAGTTGTGACTTATATATTACGATTTTTCAAAATAACGATGATGATACCAGCAAAAGAGTGTCATTTTTTAGGGGTGGGCGAAGACCGTGTTTGCCCGGTGGCCAAATTTGATGGGAGCCATCAGAGAAATATGTGAATTTCCATCAGTAATCGTACCGGCATTCTTCAAGTTAAATTCCATTCACCACACTGGATAGGATGAATGTTCTTATTCAAATATTCTTGTTATTGAAAGATGGATTAAGGGAGGAGGCCAGTGAAAATCCCAACTTCTTAAATATACCAACAAAGTGGATGAAAATTCAGTGGATTATCATTTGATGGGCAACAAAAAATAAAAAAAATAATTCAAAATTATTTATCCAAAATTTGCCTTGGAATTAAATTTTTTATGAATTTTCACGAATAGTGATGAAGAAAGCCCTCATTCGAGTAATTATTTTTTTACATTTTTTTTTTTCATTTTAAAATGGAGATAAATGATACAGTAATGAACAACAGTTATCATCCTCTTATATGTGACATACTATCAGTATATTTCAAGATTGTATTCCTCAGCAAATTTTTTGAAACAATACATTTCAAAGGTATTCAAGTTATACAATTATTTGCAATAGTTCCATCAGACATAACTGACAAAGATAACTGTCAATGATTGAGCATGTATTCAAAAATATTCACAAAAAAAATGGATATGTTTCATAAAATATTATAGAAGTTGCATCATTCTCCATATTGTATATTGTCGAAAAAATATATCCCAGAAAATACATTTGCAGATTTGAGTTGAGATTTAGTAAGTCAGTTCCTCATAACTCCTTGCCTGGCATACTAGAAGGCACCAGCCCCATACGTGAGACCCTCATTTTTCTTCAGTTTTTCTTCAGCTCTCAGCATAGCCAGCTTCTTTATATGTCGCATCTTCTCGAAGGCCAATGCTGCACGAACTTGGCTCTTTCCCACCCGTCGTTTGTCTCGTCTCTTCGTCAAGGATGCTGTGGAATGGCCTGGAGAAAGTTTTGCATTTGCCATATTTTCTTTCACTGATGCACTACATCCGTTGTTGAAAACAGAGATGGCTTCCACAACAGCCATGTCGATACGCATTTTAGAGACAAATGTATCTTTCGGACATCTGCGCCAGATGGTACTATGCAAACTTTCGTTTGCGTTCGAAGTCCGTCCGAGTAAGCACCGTTCAAGTAGGGAATCTGACGCAAGGCGCTGATAGACGGGCAGGATCTTGGTCACAACTTTATTTGATAATGGAGTCCCAATGTAATCTTTATGGTTTCCAGGTTTAGAATTATTAGCCAATGCTTTGTTGAAGAAACACCACGTATTCTCGCCTGTTGGACACTTATGGTGCCGCGGATTCAAATCAGTGGACGAACAGTGGTAGAGTGTTGCAAATATTGCGGTCTTCATCTCATTGGTGCTGTGCATATTATTGACAATAGCATTACGATAATACCTAGTCAGAGATTTGATGACGTCAGGTTTCAGGCTTCCATAAGAGCGACCTCCGAGAGTAACTCCTTGACCTTTTTCGTGAGCAATCACATTACGAAGACCAGTGCCAAGTCTCTTCGCAACGTGGTTCAAGCATTCTTCTTTTTCGAAACTAACATCTGGGCCATAAATCTGTTCCTTCACAAGATGGTTGAATGTCTTGGCATCACCGTCAGACAGTAAAGTGGTGTACCGCATTCCGAAGGATTCGGACCTTCGCCACAGCCTATCGGCTGCAGTGACCTCCATCGCAGGAGATGAACCTTCGTAATTTTGTTGACAAGATGACTTGTGGCCGTTGTACCAGACTTGATATTCTGGAGAATCTTCACCCAGTTCCGACTTCCCGATTTCACAGGACTGGCAATACTTCGATAGCACTTCAAAATCTACGACAAATCCTGTAAGTAAATCGATTACCGCAGCGAAACCATACTTGGACGTGAAACCCCTTTTGTGCCAACTACCATCAAAACTCACAGCAATTTCTATCATAGCATCCAGTAGCAACGATGGGTTCAGATTAGCGTACGCTTCTCTCACTGCTCGACGCGCTTCATCCAAAAATGATGTTTGACTAGTGACATCATTGCTATAACTTTTCAAATGGCTCGCGTAGGAGGTTTTGCTCATCGGATTCAATCCCATGATGGTGGAAAATTGTTCAAACCCAGAGTAGCCTTTTCCCATGTGTGTCATAGCTGCTGCGGCTCGCCGATTCACATCGAACCCAGGACGCGATGAACCGGTCGACATACGGGCTGACGTATACACTGATCTATTGATATCTCCACATAGTTCACAGTGAAGTGACAATTTGTGAGCTAATCCAGCTGAGTGCGTCTTAGTAACAGTTAAACTGTGCACTTTACAGATGGAACAAACGCAGTGACTCAATAATTCAGAATATGTATCAATATTTGCTATAATATACTCTACAGTGTTATCAGATGGCATGGTAACAGGATCATCCGCAGTAGCGTACACTGCCTGTATACGCTCACTCTTCTTATTCGGGCCAGTGACAACGGGCGTGGGCTCACGTTCAGAAATATTGTCTGACACTCCAGTACCGATACTTGTTGAAGGCTGACACTCCTCAACAGTCGAGTTTTCTAGTTCTTCCACACCTGACATGTATTCTGTGTCTGAAGAACTCTCGGAAGCTGCACCTGGGCTTATCGGTATTTCTGCCAGCCCGGGAATAGGCCTAGGCCTACGTTTGCTGTTACTGGGTACAGTTAGCGTACCGGTACATATGCCTACATCTATTTGTCCAGCTATAAGTCAAACAAGCAGTCATAGTTACATAACAATCATATGCCCAACAGATGAGTATTATGAATGAGTATTGTTGTTGTAATTTTAGGCTTACCTGTTTCATTCAAAACATCATCCACTGGCCTAGGGCTGAAAATAGCTCTCTTTTCAGAATTGACCCTAGCAGCATTGGATATTTCTTTCTTTGTTTTCTTTATATACAATTTCTTGTTTTTACCCATTTCATAAATGACTCAAACCAACAGAAATGACAAAAGACTGTAAAACGTGTGAAGTGAAACGCAAGGGAAAAAGTAAAATCTGGAGTTTCGTTCTAGATGGTTCTAGTCTGACAGTTTGAATTTGTGAACCAAAGCTTCTTGGATACTAAAAAGTAAAAACAGTGAAATGATTGCTCAAGCAAGTGGTGATACCTATCAGCAAATACACTAACCTTGGCAACATAAATTGTGGGTGATTCAAAAGTCTGTAATCAACTGAAAATATAGCTACAAAATGGCTTCAAAACAGCGAATTTTGGGCCATGAAACTATACATACAGGGACTATAAATCGAAAATTGATTAGTTGTGGTAGTATTATCAGTAATATGGAGTAAAAAAAGAATTATAAATACATAACAAATTAAATATATGAAAAAAAAAAAAAGTTAAAAAAGTGAAAATTTCACTGGCCTCCTCCCTTAATTCATTGCTATTTGCTTGGAAAAATCATTTGGCAGAATCAGTCTGTTATCACAGTGAAGAATCCATGTAAGTCCATTCTAGAAAGGTTCCTGAAACCCATAGAATAATATTGAAAAAAGGAAAATTTCAAAAATGTCCCTGCGGGGCATGACTCCCCCCTCTTTGCATGCACCTTCAATATACACGCCAAGTTTTGGTTGCGCAAAATTGAGTGCTTCTCCATGGGCGCTGTAATAGCACGAAACGACCCTGCAGCTACAAATATTGGTTCAGGCACCATTATTTATTTTCGAAGTGAAATGATTTCGGCATCTGAACCTCATCTGAAAAATGCTGAACCGTATCAAAAATAAGAGTAATTTGAAAAAATTAACTACTGGACAAGAAGGGGGTCTTTTTCCCTGCGGGTCGCCGGCTCTGCGATAACAGGCCGATGCAGAACTGTTCTTTTATACGGTATTTTCTTTTTCAAATGGAAATCGCCCCCTCCCCTGTCCCTCCCCTGAATATGACCTGGATCCACTCCTTGATTCGTGATGGATCTGTCAAGTTTCAGTAATGAGTAGGCCTAGTAGGCCTATGAACTGAATTGTCCTAAAGAAAACTGTTACATTATATTGATTACAAGGTGATGATATGAAAAAATAATTATTGATCTGGAAATGCTCTACTCTTCATATGATGAAAGTAATTTGAAAAATAGTTGGCCTACATATTTGGTTTCTATCATTATTTATCTATTTCACACTCACAAATGTCACTGAGGGTGACATTGAATTCAATGGTAAAACTGTGTGGCCTGTGCAGTGGGTAGGCCTACAAAGAAACGAACCAAAACCACACGGACAAAACCCCATTAGTATGGGATGGAAGTCTTTGCTAACACTCATTCAATTACAGTTAATTTCTAACAAACATTTATCACAATACAATAATACGTTCCAGTAATAATCAGAAACCAGAATGTGCTACGTAGGCCTGCCTGTGTGGTGTTTGTAGTCTTTATTGTAGTGTTTATTGATAAACAGTCAAATTGATAATCATGGTTGATTAATTAATAACGTTTCATTGATTCACTGGTTGATGAATATAAATTACCGAGTGATCCAATTTCCAATATTCAATAATTGTCATTAATTGGAAATATATTCATCTGTGAGGTTGATATTGAATTAGGCCTATACTATCCTAATAAGTTATTCAGTGGACACAATAGTAAGTTCAGTCTTTTTATTGTTTTCTTCTTTTAAATCAATGTGAAATTATATACGTAATGCATCCTTAATGAATGGCTACTGTCAGGATAATAACAGTCCTTGCGACTAAATGCGTCGGTTCAAAATAGTTGCAATTTTTTAATTTTTTCAATGCGTGACATGATGACTCCGTATCTGGGACTTCAAGTTTGTTATGATGCATTTTGAGACTGAGGATGCATTCCAGAGAAGGTTCTGTTGAAGATCAGGTATTCAAGGAACAATTTGGGATTTCGTGAGGAAAATGACACGTTCCTGAGACATTCAGTGTTCACTGGAAAGTTATTCGGCATTTTTTCATTCGTCTCTTACAGAAATATATTATATCTTTCTTTCTTAAACCAACTATTTTCCGTGGTTTTTCATAAAACTCGAAGCGAATGCAACTCCCATTTTGTATTCTGATAAACTTCACATCCGCCGTTGATGGAAAGAAGTGCATTGTGAATAGTCTTAGTTCAATGTGGAAGATATCAACATTTGTAGGTATGTTGAATTCACTCCAATTCCAAATATACCAATGCTGGTAATGTCCGTATATTTATCACAGGATCGATTTTAACTTTTAATGTTTTCCGGACTCTCGGAAACTGGAAGACTTTCATCTGCGGCGGAAAATAGTTGTCACAGTCAGAACAATTCTGGTGTTGAAGCAATAGTTTTTTTTCTCAATAATCTGAATGAAGTGTTATGATCGCCCTTGTGGTGCCCCGTCCGAACGATCCTATTTTCCATCCATAGCCTCAATTGGGGAAAAATGATTGTGTATTGAGATTAGAAAATTTCGATGTTATTTTGAAGAAAAAAAACTCCACCAAGTTGTTAGAAATTGTCGCTGACTATGGCGGAAATGGTCGGCCTGACTTTCCCGTTGCTTGGTCCAGCGTGATGAAGGCGGCAGCTTGTGGCACGTGGCTAGGCGATCTAATCACTGCCCTGATGGTGACCGACATGATGCTGCAAGACAATCTGTACCCCGCGTGGGCCACGTGGTTCCGGCGTGTCTGGCGCCGGTCCAACGTACCTCGCATCCTCGTCTTCTGGGTCGGCTCAGTGCTGGCCACAGCCGTCGTCGTCACACTCATCGTCAGCGACTGGCTATCATGGGACAAACTCAATCAAGACTTCATATCGACAAATGGTGAGGATAACTGCTATGTTATTGACAGGACTGTAATTAGGCCTTGGCAACGGGTGCCATTTCGCCTGAGGGTGTGTTCTCTCTCTATTTTGCAGATACCGGTACATTTGAATGGAGGTGATGAAAATGGAATGATGGCATGAATATATTATGAGAATATCAATAAAAGAGTATTAATGTTAACTATATTCCATCGAATATGAACATCGAGGAGAATAACTTATCGGTGTATATGGATAAGCCTAGCCACTTTGAAATCTTCATTTCACAAATTTGATCTGAATGAGGAGAAAATCGAGATTCTGGAACAGGATTACATGATGGCGGCCAAGACGTCATGACGTAACCTAACCACATTTACCCAATTTCGGGTATCCCAATTCAAGTGACACTAATATTTGGGTGGTTTGTTGTCTGTAGGGGGAAAGGAGGGGGGGGGGGAGGCAGGTAATAATTTGTCAACTGTCACTCTCTCCGTTAATGACTGTTTAAGACGTAATTATTTTGAATATCAAATTCCCCGCACTTTTTAATTGATCAATCCGTGCTATAGAATGAAGCGTCAAGCGTCAAGCGTCTATAAAGAGATGGATCCCCTGCTTTGGTCAACTAGGCTCGTGCCAAATCATGTGTCCCCTTCCAAATAATGGCCAATGTGTGTATGAAATTAACAAATTCATCACTCAGAAATCGTTTGTGTTTTAGTTCATCCAAATATCATAAACAGAGATCTTCTTATTCGTATGTTGGTAGAAAATCCACTTCATATCGCCCTTGTGGTGCCCTGTCCAAACGATCCTATCTTTCATCCATAGCCTTAATTGGGGAACAATGATTTTGTATCAAGTTTCGATGTTATTAAAAAAAAAAAAAAAAACTTCATGTTTTTATACAAGTTTTCGTGGTTTGAATTGTGTTCCTCTGAGTTGTCATGACTGTTACCGAGTTGAAAATCGTTGAATCTGAGAGCAAGGAGGCAGTGTATATGTCCAGGAGCTTCACTTTGCCTGCAAGAATCACTTGTATTGGAGTCAAATATCTGGTTTCGAGATTAGCGACAAGAAATCCACAAAGAAGCTTAAAAAAGGCGCGTATTTTGAAGCAATGTCATGAATATTATCTGGTAAATTTTTGAAAATATTATTCTGATCTAGATTCAGTCTGCAGTTTTATCTTGAACCATGAAGTAGCTTTCATCTCACATGACATCAAAAAAATCCCTGGCCACATGGCTTGCCTGGAATCTGGCAAAGTTATACTGGTGTGAGTGTTACTTGTCATGACTGTTGCTTCATTATGTAGCAGTCATGCCTTAGAAGTAACATTCACAAACCAATGTGATAAGTGGTAACTAGTGATGTGATATTTTCAGATTCAGAAAATTGTTTGTGCTACTCATTGAGCACCATAACGATAGAAATATTCTCACAATCGTCGAGGACGACATCTTTATCGTCGATCAAGTGCTGGCCAAATTACCCAACCCATCATTGAGCAACCTCAGCGCGCGAGATTAACGATATAAATTTCCTTCAGTTATTGACATTTTTTGAAGAGGATGAGTTTGTTTCATGATGAGATTTGAGTAAACACTATCGTGGTTGAGAATTTTTTCTTCTCTTTCCAGTCATGATTCTTACTTTTGTCATGAATGTTACTTTGATCATTTTGCATAACTTTTGGTGAATGTACATCCAAATTGGGTTAAATAATGGCTGAACTGATCATAATAAGCAATTTTCTGTATGCCTCAAGGTTAAGTATCGATTTCCAGTTACACATTTTTGTCTATTCAGTTTATAAGACATTTTATTTCAATAAAGTAACATTGATGACAAACAAACTACTATTTGGATAATACAATTTTAGGAGAATTCAAGGTGTATTTTCCCGTGTTACTTCAACACCTTGAACGAAGTGATGAAGGGATTACTATTCAATGGAAGAAGATTATTCATATATCAATCAATTCTTGAGTATTGGTAACAATCATGACATTTTTCTACGCATTATTGTCAGAATCAGCTCATAAAACGAGAAATAATGATGTTCCAGCTCAACGCTTTCGGGGATTGAAAGTTCAATTATTGTTCTTGGTGAATCTATTACGAAGATGGAACATTTGAACAATTGTGTTTTCAAAATTTGTTTTCTCCGAATAAGCACTTTTTTGATAACGACACATGTATGTATATGTGAA
>OZ023327.1:8317737-8321211 GCA_964007535.1 Brachyptera risi | reverse complement strand
TATATATATATATATATATATATATATGTATATTCATGAATATATCATTGTTCTTTTATTCGTTCAATCAATAATTATGTAACTTATATCCCTTGATTGAGCTCATGCAATTTGCCACTCCGTTGATTCACCCACTCCAGTCACGTGGTATGAGCCTGATGAACAATTCCATCGCCTCACTCTGGAGTCTGAACATTGAACTGTGATTGACTCTCCACAGAATTATCTCGTGCATTCCTCGCTTCTTCCATCCTTGTTATGGATCTGCTGATCGTGATGCAGGACTGGGACTTTCCCAACTTCACCACAACGCTTCACGTTCAATCTGCCCGGCAATGAACGTAGCAACTCTCCAGTGGAAATACGCGGAGGTCGACATCACTGGTACAACATTCAACTCTCATAGCTCCATATAGAATATCAATCAAGATGCGATGAGGGTTGCGTTTGTTTGCGGCCGGGAGATGGTGCCTTCACTCAGCTTGAAAACACGTACCATACCGTGAGGACTTTTCTGTGTAATATGGATCGCTGCTCTATCTGGTGTGTTTCTGTAGAAACAGCTGATGGGCTGGCAAACTTGATGACAGCGAGCCGGGCCTTGAATATAGTGTTAGTTCCCTCCAACACCACTTATCTACGCACGGGTCAATTGGACTTTAAACGTGGACCGTGAATTGGAGCGTATTTTAACATGAAAGGGATGGGAAAGTGAAGACACCATCTCCAACGGGCAATCCAACGCAACCCACAATACATTTTGATATCAATCATTGCACAACTTTCACAGCTCCATATACTGTATGAGCGATAATATTGATTTATGTACAATGAATGCACAATTGATTCTATCGAATGTCAAATCAGCAGTTTTCATTTAAATTATACTGTTAACGCCGACTCTCTTTTGAGACCAGCCAACTCGTTTTCTCTAGCTGGTTGTCGGACTATGGAGTCATGTTCGATTGCGTCATGGAATGTTACGTTTCTGCTGCAAGCACTTGTTGACCCCACATTACTGGTACCCGCCCCTATGACGTTTTGATCCGCATTCCACTTTATTGTTAGCTAGCCGGCCTGCCTCATTCACCCTCTTGCCAATGAGGTGTATCAAACCCCATCTCGCCAGTCTCGCGTATACGTGGATTGCAGTCAGGCTTTGCTCGTCAGTTGGTCTCTCTCCTTGCTCGAGTTCAGACGTGCTTGACGTCGCTCGCTCAAGTGGGTTGATTCGGTCAGTTTGCTTTCAGCTCTCGTTGTGTGAGCATCTCCAGTTTGGATTCTCTCCTTGGTCGAGACAATACGTGCTGTGTCGTCTCTCGTATGTACGCAGTTGTTGTATCTCTTTGCTGCGTTCAGCTCTGGTCATTATAGGACCTACCTCTCCGGCCTTTCTCCCTTCTAGCTCTTTACACTTGTTGTGTTCGTAAGCATCTACGACGTTGGGTGTTTTGTTTTCTGTCAAGCTTTTGTTTCTTGTTTATTCATTCGTATGATGTGTGGGGACATCACCCCAGGTCAAAATATTCCATTTCTGTTTGTTAGGCTTATGGTTATGAGAAGTTAACGCAGGTCGTTGAAGTTACCCTTGGTTGCCTTGGTTCTGAAACAAGGCACGATCAAGTCAGACGTTGCACTTGTATTGCTTGGCTACGTCAAATTCGACGTTATTAGTCACGTATCGTTTGAGGCGGAGAGAAACAACCTACCTCCAGTTTATGTTCGCCTGATAGTCAATGCCGAGTCGACATTGATTACTACGTATCATTTGCCTCACCGTAGCTCAATATACAGTCCACTGCTTTACCATTCGCGCGGCCTACCATTGGTCGCAACATATACTAATCACTTGGTTTGAGCTGTCTCTGTGACGTAGTCAACTTCCGCAAATAGCGGGTAGAAACTGAAGTCCATATAGGCGTGGGTTCGAGCCCGCATAGGTGGAGACATGTAAGCATGACTTTCCATCTTTTCATGTCATGTTTTCAGAATTTGTGAAATAGCCCCTTTGGTGCATCTATTATTTCGTAGCATCGTGTTTTGTAACGCAACAACATTCTGTAGCGTGACAACAGTACGGCATCGCTAAAACCACTAGATAACGTACAACAGGCATTCAAGAAAAACATCCCAATTGATATTTTCAGAGAAATTGTTTCCACAAGCGGATCAAACCCACTCCTCATCTGCCGCCTGGATTTGCAACCGCTATTTCTCCCCGAATTTTCCAATTAACTTCATCCGTTTTACACCCTACATTTTTTGGATAAATAGCATCTATGAATCTTCCATTCTCGATATAAAATCTATATCGCCAATACATTGAAACGCAGTGGATCAAAACTTTTGTAGCGCTTTGTCGCCCTTTCAAAAACATGATACAAGTGTTAATGATATCAACCGTATTGAAACATGACGCAATATCAGAATAACATGTGAAAGAAGCACTTTTAGCCTCCATTGACTTCTTAGAAATTGCTATTTTTACGTCTCTACGCATGGCTTCTTGTGGACGTCCTTTCACCCATCGTTTCATAATCGCCCACTCATTCGTACCTCCGTATAACCAGGCTGTTGGTGAGGTCGGAGAACAGCAGTAAAATAGCCCGGGTCGTTGAGGGAGAACGAATCAATTGGGCATATAATCACTGAAATTCAGATAATGTGTCCTAGCTTTCTCCAAAATGAGGAGAGTGGATATCGTCATGCTCATTAGGACCTTAATTTCAGGGTTGTGATGTTTATTTTGCATTATTCAACTCTTGCAATTGCACACGCATACGCGGGTGACAAGTTCCCCAACTATCCCTATCCCATCACCTACCTAATCTACTGACGGATTAACTTTAACCTCTATTTCAACCCCCTCAAATACACCTTTACTGAGCCCTGTTCCAGTCCCCTACCTGTCCCTATTTCAGGTAGAAAATTTGCCCACATGTAATCTAGCACTCATTATAACCACCGCTCCATCATCACTACGCCTACCCCCATTCCCTGACTCCATCAGTCCGCTCCATCAGTCCGCTCCATCAGCCCACTTCATCAGCCCGCTCCATCAGCCCACTCCCATCAGCGGACTTCATCAGTCCCGCTCCATCATTCCGCTTCATCGCTCCATCAGTCCGATCCATCAGTCCGCTCCATCAGTCCGCTTCATCGCTCCATCAGTCCGATCCATCAGTCCGATCCATCAGTCAGCTCCATCAGTCCGCTCCATCAGTCCGCTCCATCAGTCCGCTCCATCAGTCCGCTCCATCAGTCCGCTCTATCAGTCCGATCCATCAGTCCGATCCATCAGTCCGCTTCATCGCTCCATCAGTCCGATCCATCAGTCCGATCCATCAGTCAGCTCCATCAGTCCGCTCCATCAGTCCGCTCCATCAGTCCGCTCCATCAGTCCGCTTCATCGCTCCATCAGTCCGATCCATCAGTCCGATCCATCAGTCAGCTCCATCAGTCCGCTCTATCAGT
>OZ023327.1:8295237-8312737 GCA_964007535.1 Brachyptera risi | reverse complement strand
CAGGCCAAGTTGTCCAACTGACGAATACGAGAATATTATTTCATGCCGATACATCATGCATGCAGGCCTGGAATTAAAAATCCATCCCCCCCTTCCCCTTTCCCGCCGGGATTCAGCACCCCTGAACGAAAATAATAATCAATATCAATTTTCAAAATGTGTGTTGGACTTCTGTCACGAAGTAGAACATCTTCCGAGCAATGCCACAGAGCTTTGAAGTTCGGCTACTCGAGACAAGGTTCGTGGCCTAGACACGTGACCTCGACCCTTTTCCACCTTGTTACTGGACTAATGCAATAGTGACGCGACAGAGTACGACTCACACCCGGGGTGTGGTCCCGTACAAAATATGAGAGCACTCAATATTTCGGTTGATCCAATATAGGGAAGGATACGCAGCCACGCAGGTATTTTTTAAAAATGGGATCTTGCCAGTTGTAGGTATTCAAAATACTATTTTGTCAATTGTAGTTATTGACTTATACAGTTGTAGTGATGTTACTTTGTTGATGGATAACCAACTATTGGCTGACCAGTTAGTTCTGATTCAGGAATACGTTCTTGTCTCGTTTGGTTGTATTTTTACCCATGATGTAGCATCCCCACTCATTTTTTTCCGAAGAAACTTTATGTATTCAAACAAAAAATGGTAAGACCTGAGTCGCAGAAGCACCCCGGGGTTTCTTCAGCTCCTGGGCTTCAGCCTTGCCAGCTGGTGCCTAGATCCGGGCCTGTACAATGAGAGATGAAACCAAATTTCAATGGATTTGATTCTGTGGAATAATTTTTCCATATCTCAATGTGTGAATAGCATGATGTCATATTTGACTGATAAATAGGTGGCTGGCTTACATGAATCCTAGAATATTGACATCATATGTGCACAGGCCCTGACGATAAGGTTCGCACGGTCAATGAGGAGGAGGTCGTGCGAAACAGGAACACCAGCTTCTGGAGCTGGGAGTTCAGATCCTCACATCGTAATACAACTACTGGGAGATTCGACTTTGAGGGTAAGAGTGAAAAGCATTGTTCACGGAGACTATACACAAGAGTGCACTTTTGTGATGGAAAAGATGACCGGTTTCATATAAATATATATATATATATATATATATATATATATATATATATATATATATATATATATATATATATATATATATATATATATATATATATATATATATATATACATATATATATATATATATATATATATATATATATATATATATATATATATATATATATATATATATATATATATATATATATATATATATATATATATATATATATATATATATATATATATATATAATAGATATATATATAGATATATATATATAGATATATATATATAGATATATATATATAGATATATATATATAGATATATATATATAGATATATATATATAGATATATATATATATAGATATATATATATATATAGATATATATATATATATATATATATAGATATATAGATATATAGATATATATATATAGATATATAGATATATATAGATATAGATATAGATATAGATATAGATATAGATATAGATATAGATATAGATATAGATATAGATATAGATATAGATATAGATATAGATATAGATATATATAGATATATAGATATAGATATAGATATAGATATAGATATAGATATAGATATAGATATAGATATAGATATAGATATAGATATAGATATACATATACATATACATATTATGTACATATACATATATATATATATATATGTACATATATTCAAATTTATATCTTTATATTCCCATCATATGTATTTTGAGAATATGTGCCCTGGGACACTTTGAATGTCATGATTGAGCAGTGCAAATGTACATGTGGTCACCCCAACCACTTCATGTTGGCTCATCAATGTCACTTTTGAACGGTTTCCATTACAGACGACATGCAGATGAACTCACGCTTCATGGGCTACCCTCTCTCCTATAAATGGACCGCTTTCATTCCATCCATCGTCGGCCTGGTGATGCTCATCACCCTCGTCACCTTGTACGGTCGTTTCCCATCGAACCAGTCGCATCCCCGAGACCGGCCCGTCGACCAGTGCCGGGACAAGGGGGGCAAACAGCAAGACCTCTTGTACTGTGAACAATCCATTGAGCCAGTCCCATCCCCGAGACCGGCCCGTCGACCAGTGCCGGGACAAGGGGGGCAAACAGCAAGACCTCTTGTACTGTGAACAATCCATTGAGCCAGTCCCATCCCCGAGACCGGCCCGTCTACCATTGCTGGGACAAGGGGGGCAAACAGCAAGACCTCTCGTACTGTGACCAATCAATTGAGCCAGTCTCATTTCCGAGACCGGCCAGTCAACCAGTGCTGGGACAAGGGTGGCAAACAGCAAGACCTCTTGTACTGTGAACAGCCCATTGAGCCAGTTCCATCCCCGAGACCGGCCCGTCTACCATTGCTGGGACAAGGGGGGCAAACAGCAAGACCTCTTGTACTGTGAACAATCCATTGAGCCAGTCCCATCCCCGAGACCGGCCCGTCTACCATTGCTGGGACAAGGGGGGCAAACAGCAAGACCTCTCGTACTGTGACCAATCAATTGAGCCAGTCTCATTTCCGAGACCGGCCAGTCAACCAGTGCTGGGACAAGGGGGGCAAACAGCAAGACCTCTTGTACTGTGAACAGCTCATCGAGCATGTCCCATTTTCGAGACCCATCCATCGACCAGTGCCGCGATAAGGGGGGCAAACAGCAAGACCCCTCGATTGTGAACAGCCCATCCAACGTGTCACTCGATGGATGGTCGATCATTCTGAAAGAGACACTCTTCTCTGTTATGTTGTCCTTTGCAAGGTTCATTGTCATTAAACCATTTGAACCAATTACTCTCTTTGTACATGTTTCGTTCTTGTACACTGAGGTTCTTGCAATATTTGGTTAGCGTGATGCAGAGGCTGGTAAATGTGATGACTGGAATTGAGATTGCATATAATTCATTCGACTGCTGGGACCTCTGATCAATAATATGTTGGAGCTTCTCATCACAATCGTGGAAATGAACTGGTGAATCGTGTTATTTGCTTGACATCATGCATGGATACAGCTATACCCTCGCTACATACGTACTACATCTTTGACAATTAAAATCTTCTTATAGAAATTGAAACTCAAAAAAAGTGATATAAGAATCAAATTCTGATTATTTGTGGTATTTGTACTTCTTTGCTCAAACTTTTGCCTGTATTTGTACTAAGTTATCTTAAAATGATGATATGACGATATATAAAAAAAAACGAGATTCCCAAACATCCTATCAATTACGTCACAAACGACCATGCACATAATCGAATATCTCTTGTTCCCTAAGCTTCCTATCTATCTAGAAGTGGAGCTCAGTTCGAACTGCCTCGTGTGCAAACACTATGTTTCCAGCATTCCGGTCAAATATCCTTCTTCACTGCAATGCTGATTTTTTCCTCTCTAAAACAAAAGTGCTCTTTGAAAAACCAAATCCTCGGATAACTCCTGCAACAACAGCTAATCATCAAACTTTGACGACTTCATTCCCGCTGCAAACTTCTTTCATCCGACAGAAACGTCAAAACCCACGAGTCATTATCCACAAAGCCCCATGTCCAACCCGTTTGTGACTCGACACGATCTTCCAGGGACCACTTAATATCCACATCTTCCAACAAATACAAGGTAGTATGGTGAATCATTGAATCCCACATCACCTCTCCCCAACCCCTGCTCATCAAAAGTATCACCAAGATGATCCATCAGCCCTTCTGAAACACCTGAACGCCTGTTTCATCGAGTTCTGTATGTCCTCTCTCCCCAGTACCCCCAGTATCACCCAAACGCTCGTCTACTCGTAACCACATCACCTCGACCATATTCCTGTCTCACACTACTCCCGGTCCCCTCTGAAATCATCCACTTCACTCAACAACTCACTTCCAAACACTTCAGTTGTGTAGACACTAGACAGTGTTCTAGAGTCATTCATTACTGAATGCATCAATCACCCAGCCCATTTATCATCCTGCATCATCCATCTTTCTTTCTCCAGACAAATCTTTCCCATTTTCCTGAAACAGTTCATAATCATCGCCATTCACCAAAAAGGTGGCAAAGCAGACTCCGTGAACTACAGACCCATATATCCAGTCTCATATTACTCCAAAATATTCTGACACCTCTTCACTGAGCGTCGCCTCTTTCCTGAGCAAGCACAGCATGGGACCGTGCGGACCGATCCATACTCTCCTTCTTCCCTGACCTCTACTCTGGCCTCTGCCCGTGATCGACGTGGCAATGTTATTCAGGTCTTCGACGATTTCAGTGAAGCGTTCGACACGGTTGAACATCATACCCTCCTCTCCAAACTCAAACTCCTTGCATCAATGGTATAGCACAATACTGGATAAATATTATTCAGGCAGGTCGACATTTGCAGATTACATTACAATGAATCAATTCATTTTCAGGTGACTTCAAAAATGGAGCGTCAGTGACAGTTTTAGTACCACTGTGCGTGACACTCGGTGTGCCGTGAACGCCGTTGAAATGGAATAGGGTAACATCTACGTCACGAATCAGAAAAAGAGGAGTCTCCTACGTGATAATTTGACGGACAAATGAATTAATTTGAATTCCTGAGATTGAGATGATGATTTCTAGTTTTCTCTAAAATTAAGGGAAAAAATAGCGTCGTCATTCATCTAAATCTATTCCCAGGGTTGTTATGTCCTTTAAGTAGCCTATGGAATATGTTAGTATGGAAATCATTCAGAAAATGAATGTAGCTGACAATGAATTAATATTTGTTATAAATGAAAAAAATACTTGTGCAATAAAATGTGATGACATAGAAATGAGAATCGGTATAATCACACAGCATACCACTGAGAGATCACAACAATGCTCAAAACTGACCTCAATAAAAATCATTATCCAAGGATACATATATATATGATCCAATTCAGCTCAGTTACAGCCCAGCATCTATTTCGATATTATCATTGAGTACGTCGAAACGAATTGACAGAAACAGATCCGTAATTTTGCTGTTACAATGAAGTTACGATGGATAGACTTCAATACCTTCCAAGCTGCATATTTATTCACATGGGTTAGCTCACAAATTTGACGAGATACATATCAAACTACGCTGATAGTTCAGGTCATTTCAATTAATTTCGTATTGAATATATTAATCTTATGTTGTATAACAAAGCAGTCACACTCTGGCTCACAGTTTACGCATTGAGAGCGAATATCTTGATCATCATACAGCTACGACTCAAACGAGTCGATCAAGGTTTCAATCCACCTCTTCATCCAAAAAAGTGAGACCAGTGTGGAACATGTGGGAAAAAATGTAGAAACACGTAAGATATTCTAAAAAGTTCTCAAAGCTGACAATATAGAGGGCGATGATAAAAATAATAAAATGACAACAATATTATTCTGTCAAGGGTTGTAGCCAGTGACTCACCAATACAGTGACGGAATATTATTTGAGAATGAAAAATTAACAGTAACACTCGTCTTTCATTTATCGAGGTACACAAAACACAACGTTGCTATAGTCCCAGCATGTGCTCCCAGTCAACGACATAAAGATTCGTAATTCATATATTTTAATCAAATAGCCGGATTATCACAAGACATATCCATGATGTTCGGTTCTTTTGATCCACTGTATACAATGTTATGAAAATAAGCAGCAATTGTCTTTCGAAACAATTTGCCTCACAATGACGCATTTTACAAATGAGTAATGATTGCTATAACTCCGTATTCACTCGATCTCTGTCTTTGTCATTCATTGAAACTTCACGACTACTCGATAAGAGAATTGTTCGCCAACTACCAAAGAATTAAAAAACAGAAAGGAATATATTCAGATGTCTCTTACTAGTTTACAGTTGGAATCCAATAGCCCCGAGATGTCATGAATGAAATCTCACATGCTACCATACTGGAATTCACTTGAAATGATATTTTATAGAATGCATTGTGTTCAAAGCTCTGAGTTGGAAGAGATACGTGTGACATACGGTATAGTTGAACAAATAGTCAGCTAGAAGGTTTTATCATATCCTCAAAGTGGCCATAAAATACACCAGCAATTAGAATAGTCAACACACATTCCCAAAATTATTTGAGATTCACAGACAAAGGAATGATTTAGGACCCTCTCCCCCTCCCGACCAAGCAAAGTACAATCTGAAATGGCTAGAATTTCATGTAGCCAAACACTTCTCCAAAACATCAACACTGATATTCTCAGTATTTCGAATGTATAACTTGAAATTTAACCCGATATCTGGGAAAACATAAAATTGGAATTATGCGTAGTGATGAGTCAAATTTTAGAGCCCTGGAAAAGATCCGACGGGTGTTTTGAAGCCTGAGCACCCATGGAGTCGGCATCCCTGGTTACCAACATAGTTTATACAAAGGTGAGTTCATGGAGATTCTTAGGAAAATGTTATTTGGGAAGAAAGAAGGAGAGCGGAAGAATGGGATGTGGCAGAAAACCAATAATTGAAGCATTTGTGAACATGTACATGATTCATGACGTGTGCTATGAATGAAAATGCTATTTATTTCAATCAACAGTTGTGTAAACTTATGCATTTCTCAAGGGTGAATTTCAAAATGTCTAGATAAATATTTGAGATCGTATAAATAATTTTATGGTCGTACTTTGCTGATTTGAAGTACAAGTTTCGTGTTTTCTACATAGCTTGAAGAAGCCCTCTTATTTTCACATTGTAAAATATTCACCATATTGCATATTATCTTCACCACACATCCTGATGTCTAGAGCTACACTACTTGGTACAATTCATAAATAATAACACGTTCCTTGGAGGCATTTTATCAAAGGCTGTTTGCATTTCAAAACAATCAATACTTTTATGTGTTATGCAATGCATAATTATTCTACTCAACATTGGGCTAGACCAAATTTTATTTATGTATAAATATAGATATATGTCTTTGTGAACAATATTTATGCTGGGGCATGTTCACAGGTGTATAGGCTTACAGCTGAGCAAGATATCTCTAGCTGTTCACGTGTAAAAATCTTGCAATATAAGTGGAACAGTTTTATGCATATTGTTCCAAGGATATTTGAAATATCTGTGTTTCTGTCGGTTCAGAATGTCGATATCTCGAACTTTTCATAAGTTCTCGTAAAAACACAGATATCTTACTAAATCGATGAGCATGCGTTTGTAAGATCCGGTTCAACTGAGACAGTGGACTTATTATCCATCATAAGAAAATGGCCTCAGAAGCATGAACGACCAAGCTCGTGTTTGTATGCAGTGACATTTTGGCACAAACATTAGTGCAGTAGAGAGAGACGAGTATTGCGTTTTGTACATAAATTAATATATTGCCATATTAACTACAGATTACAGGGGAAAGTATGTTCCCCCAAAGGTCAGATTTGCCTCTCGTTGGCACAAAATGACACGATCACTTTCGAGAAATATCAACTGCATCTCAATAAGATGACACTAATTGTTGTTCACACTGATATTAGTGCCATTTGGTGGCAAATACAACCGCAGATCACTTCCTATCATCACAAATCTACTTGATATTAACACTGCCAAGTTTAATGAGTCCGAAGAAGCTCTTGGCGGGTTCGAAGAGGGAGTATCTGAGACCTCCGATGTCGCTGAGCGAGAGGCGGTCATTTTCTGTCAGGAAGAGTGCTGCTGCCGTAAAACACGTGTTGGACTTCTTGACTCGGTCGCGGCCCATTGAGTGAGTCATCGTGGTGCATTGCAGCATGGGGTCTTCATTTACGTACACGCGGTACCCATTGATGTCATGCTCGTCCAGGTAGTGGATCTGAGGGAATACAACACCAAACTAGGCTCAATTACCTGCTCACATTTCATTACATGCCACATTGCAAATGAAAATCTCACCACCCATTTGATGGATGAAATGAGGGTAGCGGTAAGGGGTCCACACTCGTCCCACACAGGGTCACAGCAGGGGCGTTTATTCCATGGAAACAAAGGAAGCAATGCTCCCTTGCATTTTTGCTTGCTGTGAAATGAATGTTTTAAATACCCACTCTGAATTTTTATCAAGAGAAAATGAGAGATTGATGAAGTGATGACTCACATCAGATTCAATTTTTCCCACTAAGCAAGTTATGTCCTCTCTGAAGCTACGGACTTGATGTTATGCATGCACAGCTATCTAGATGCGAATTCCATGTCATCATGTCGCAGCGATGACGAGAGAGAGAGAGAGAGAGAGAGAGAGAGAGCAGTGTGCCGAACGCCCTCTAAAGTCCTTGTCAGGGAGAGTTGAGGCTGACGTCAGAGCTATTTGCCCCTCATCGTTACCACCACTACCACTCCGTTGGGGTGAGAGGATCGAAGCTCTCGACGGGACCGTGGTAGAAAGGATCTATTACCTGCGCCGGAAGGAACAATAGAAATTGAATAACCATTATGGAAAGCAATTAGAATCGTTGACGGAGAATTAAGATTGTTATATACTAAATATATGCATTGGAAATGAAAATAGTATAAGCAATTAACTTTTTCATTTGGAAAACTTCACTCATATGCGGCCGAGATACGTCGATATGTTTGTGGGAGTAATTTTCATTTCTCTGGTCACTCTCCCAAACATATCGACGTATCTCGGCCGTATAGGCATATGAGTGAATTTTTAAAATACAAAAGTTGATTGCTTATATTTTCATTTCCCATGCATATCTTCGGTATATAACAATCTTAATTCTCCGTCAACGATTCTAATTTCTTTCCATAATGGTCATTCAATTTCTATTGTTCCTTCCGGCGCAGGTAATAGACCCTTTCGGCCACGGTCCCGTCAAGAGCTTTGATCCTCTCACCCCAACAGAGTGGTAGAGGTGGTAACGTTGAGGGGAAAATAGCTCTGACGTCAGCCTCAACTCTCCCTGACAAGGACTTTAGACACTCTGTAAGATACGCATCGATCCCGATGTTACCCATAAAGAGGCCTCTCGTCACTGAGTCTATTCATCAACAGCTAGGTTATACGGGGGTACGAATGCGGTTATGCGGGACTCGAACCCACACAAACGTGGCTCTTGTTCCTCAGGGAGAGCCTTAATTGACTGAGCTGCAGAGGTCGGCTTTGTAACTTTCACTGAGCATTTCAAAAAGAAAGAGAAAGAAGAAGTAGAAGTGAGACTTGGAGTTGGCAGAATTCACGTTTCAAGACATCTACCCTGGATAGTTTTATTATAATGATTTTCAGGCGATTGTACTGTACCTGTGCATAGACTAGATAGAGGCCAGTGTCCTTGATGGTAACCGCCCCCGCTTCGTATCTGAAGTGCCGGTCCATGCCCAGCTGCTGGACCCACTTGCTCGGGGACCAGTCCGTGAACACTCCGTCGGGATGTCTCAGGCGGCCATTGCCTGTCGAAACCATAATCATTCACTCATTGCTTCAGATCATCACATAATGATCTTTGATTCCCAAAACTATTGAAATTGGATGCAAAATCACTGTTGCCCAATCAAGGTTGTACGAATGGAAGATGGGATTGTTTGGACGGGGCACCACAAGGGCGATCTTAACACCCCAAAGAATAATTGAAAATACGATGACTCATTTAACGAACGACAAATTTCAATGTAATGATTTCAGGGTTAGAATACAATTCAGAAATTCACAGTGGGGAGAAAAAATCTTCAATCTGCTTGA
The DNA here is from genome assembly GCA_964007535.1 of Brachyptera risi. Lineage (NCBI taxonomy): Eukaryota > Metazoa > Arthropoda > Insecta > Plecoptera > Taeniopterygidae > Brachyptera > Brachyptera risi. The sequence continues at coordinate 8,302,979 of OZ023327.1, read as the reverse complement.
TATTAATGATCAATTATTTTATTGACGATGGTGATAATAATGATGATTGATACTAATGTGAACACTTGCAGTCACATGAAATTGTTTTTTCCAGAAATGAAATTTCAATTCACAATGAAATCTACGCACATTCAACAGCTCATTTTTCCAAAGACTTTGCATGGAGCATACTGGTCCTGGTAACACGTCATACTGGCAATCTGGAGATCCGGGTTCATCTCCTGAGGAAGGGCGCTATTGTTGAAGACTCAAGTCATTACACGAATTGAAGTGCTCCAAATAAATCATAGATTCATCCAATATCAGAATATCAATCGTTGGAGTCTCAAAAACACTATATTTACATATTTGGATGCAGTTTTCCTGCCTCCCCCCCCCCCTGAGAGTGAGGCGCCTGAAGAGCATATACCGGAATAAAGTCAACTGGGTGATATGACATGGGCCAAACCTTACCCGAACCCCTGACTATTTTTACAACCATCCGTTGGAAAGTACCCCCAAGCTCATATCACACAACCGAGTATACTCTATTCTGGTTTACGCTGTTCAGCACCCACGTGACTGTACCGTCGTAGTGCTCGTGAGCCTGCGTGTAGTGCGTCGTGTCCCCGTTGAAGTGCGCTGCGGGAAGAAGTCGATGCCTGGCACTGGCAGCCGGCCGCTCTTCCACTCCCTCCACCGAGGACCTCGGGCCTGGCCTCTGCTTGCGGCGCCGCCGTCCTCCCCCCAGCTCAACCGACCTAACGGTGGACTCGGGCACGGCGCGTTGCTCCTGGGACAAGACCATTCATCAGCTCCCACTCCACTTGCACTCATGACTCTGATCTATTGGCGCCGCCGTCCTCCCCCTAGCTCAACCGACCTAACGGTGGACTCGAGCACGGCGCGTTGCTCCTGGGACAAGACCATTCATCAGCTGCCACTCCAAATTATGGAATTAACGATAGCACTGAAACTGATGCAGCTCCGGAACAAGTACCAAAGGTTGCCTCCCGCTCGCTTGTAGGCGCTCAGTGGCGTGTAGATATTATGATGCATTTGAAGCCGCGGGCGTTCAACAATGAATAATTACGTTAATTTTGTTAATACTTTCCCATGAAGCTGTATTTTTCCCAACAATAATTGCTGGAAAAAAACATTACACGACATGGAAAAACATTATTCATTCAAAGATAAATTTATTTGACAAATAACATGAATTGGGAAAATCGTAGAGAGTGCTGCCCTTCTGCAGTACTTACATATGAGCCGTCACTGCCCACCATGTTATCATCTTTCAAGCTATCGACCTTGTGCGTATTATTATAGCCGTGCTATTATTGTTCGAATTGTATCATCAATCGGTTGGATACGATCGACTTAATTGATACCTCAATATGTTTGTATTGATCCAATTATGTTTTCAGTGGAGTAAAACACATTGACGAATATACTTTCCGAGTTGAATGTCCTTTGATATTGTACACATGTGGGCAAATGAAGAATGAAACTAAATGGCTGCCAGGAAAACATTCATCTGTTCTGAAAATGATTAATTGTGGCTGATGAGGTAAGTGGAGATATCAGTTGGAGGATGTATCTTGAATTCTGGAGGGCTGAACAGCCAATACTGGATTAGAGATATTAGCAAGAGTGGGTGGGCTTGGCGTGTGATAATGCCATAGGAGTTACGACCTCGGGGAATTGGTCAGAGCACACAGGAGCTATGTTTTGGGTTGTTTGTTTTGGGGTTGGTTACAGGTTATGATCTTTTCCTCGAAAGAGGATACATCCTCTTCTCAAGTAAACACGCTGAGCTTTGGTTCTATACCTGATACACTCTGAACAATATCTCTCCTCCGGGTGTGCTGGTTGTGCGGTCACGCAGCTGCTGTGCGGGCTGCGTCTGCCCCGTGACGCGCCGCGACGGGTCCTTGTCGGTGTTCATGACGCGTGACGGGCGCGAGATGAGACCAGACGAGGCCCCGCCCTCAAGCGTGACGGCTGGCGTCACTGCATGGGCCTGGTTGTACTTCTTGCGATGCTGTTTGGAAGGCCTGACAGTACTCACCCTAGATGGAACGGAAACAGATTTGAGTGGTTAACTTCGAATCGGAATTAGGTTTCAGATTGATATCAGATTGGATTGAATTAGTTCAGGATTTCCGTTTAGTTAGGTTGATTTGGATATGTCAGGTTCATCCAATTAGTTAGATTGAGAATGTCTAGGGTTAGTTCATTCAGCGTGCAACAACAACAGCAACAACGTCCCCATGTGGAGACGTAGACAGGTGGTCATGTATGAAGGCTTCCCAAGTATAGAGAGTCAGGGATGTAGCTGAATCCATTCACACAAAACTGTAACTGATAAAAGTCACTTGAAAATGTATGAGTCAATCGTGATTGTCCCCTGGTTGACAGCAACCATCAGGAGCAGGTCAAGGGGGTGCGTGCACGGTGCTCAAACAAATAGAAACATTCATATCCACTACTTTTGCTCTGTTCACGAACCACCGTAACCAGTGTCATTGAATGAAACAGTTTATTGACTCCAAGATAATTTTATGCTTTCGATTGATGACATTATATTTTTGTGAATACGATCAGTTTCCAGATATTAGGTTAATGTTGAGCAAAAATGTGATGACATTCATTGACGTATTATGTTGAACCTGATTGTATTCACAAAAATAGAACGTTATATTGATCGAAAGCATAAAATTGTCTTGAAATGAATTTATGTATTCTCATTCAATGGCACTGGTTTGTGAACAAAAAAATAGTGGAGAATTTCTTTATTTTTTTGAGCACTGTGCACGCACCCCCTTAATAACTTGTGCTGTAACGTAGGACCGTTTCCAGGGCGCTCTCCGCTTCATGCTTTCTCCTCTGATATTCTAGATGACTATCGTAGATATATATGTTGTTTGTATCATCAATGTTCCCGGACTGAGTGGATACTCTCACTCAAATGCTGATTGTTACGGAATGATAGATAATTGATTTTCTTCAATACATTTTGTGCTTGAAATGAAATTATCGATTCAATATTTTTGATTTCTGATTCGCTTGAAACAGCTATTTAGCCTGATCAAAGCCTACTCACCACATTGAACAAACTAAATTCCAGAAATATTGAGTATTAGTTCTCAAAAAGCATAGTCGTATTAAAAATGTGAATTTTCCAAACTTGTCCTGCAGGCATGGTTGGTCACTCACTGACCTGTTTGGTGTGTGCTCGGACGTGGACCGCAAGACCGAGGCGTCGTGACCTCCAGCGACCAGCGACTCGTACAGCCGCAAACCCTCGGTCCTATTGGCCGGGCCCCCGTAGCTGCCCGCGATCACCGGCACAGCCACGTTCCTCTTCCTCCTGGCGGGGTCCGTGTTGTAGTGCCTGGCGTGGTGGTCTCCGCTAGCGCTGCTGTCGTCCTCCTCCTCCCCCTCGTCCCCCTCCTCGCCCTCCTCGTAATCCTGCATCACACACAACACGGGTCACTCAGCTCAGTCATGTTCTCGGACAGACTGATCGCTGCTCCACCTGGTGAGCCATCTGGTACTACGCGTCCTACAGGCTGACATTCCAGGCGGCTGATGCCACAGCTGAGCAGACATGGACGTGATTATGTTGGTTCCTTGTTTCACCACCAAACATCCAACAACCCACCCAACATCCCATGTCGCATTTCCCAGTATAGATTGTTCCAGTATAATATGTTATCCCCACCAAATACTTGTGGAATCAGGGATCCAAGTTCTTGCTATTCAAACACTCTGGCATATAAAAGTGGTGATATGAGAAGTTTTTGCCACGTAAGCTCTTCAAGGGAAGGAAAATGCATAGGTCCATATATGTGGATAGATAGTGAGCATAGAATGCAAACATTCGGTAATCATAATTGGGCTTGATAGCTTTTGACATGACTCAATGAAATGTGTATGACAATTTCATTAGACCATGTGGAAAGCTATCAAGCCAAGCTATAATTACCCAACATTTGAATTATATGCCCAACATCTATCCACACATATGTATTTTTTTCTCTTGAAGAGTTAACTTGGTCAAAACTTTTCATATCACCACTTTTATATGCCATACAAGGCATTTGAATGATAATAATAATAATAATAGCAGTTTATTGTCTTCATTAAGATCACATATACATGATATACGACGACAGTCAGTAATATAATACGATACACACAAACAATATGTAACAAGTATAGGCTAACATATACAAACTTTCAGATCATAAGAGGAATAACTTAATCCATGTTATTCAGGAATTCTGTAACGGACTACAAACATTTTTTCACAAAGTACTGTTTCAAATGTGTCTTGAAATCTTTCTGACCTTTCAAAAGTTTGATACAATTCGGAAGGTTATTGAACAATTTAACCCCAGCCGATATCGGGCTGGTCTTCTGAGTAGTGTTCAGTGCTCTCAAATTCCTATTTGTTCTCGTGCCGTGCACATGAACAGCATTGCCTTCCATTGATAAATGTTTGTTCTCAATAACAAATAAAATGATGTTGTACATATATAAGCATGGTAGAGTCATTATTTTAAAATAAGTTAATGAATAGTGGTCTACATGAGTCTTTGAAATATACTCCTGGTGTGGTAGGATCATGGTTAGCATTAGTAAGATGTCGAACTGCTTTTTTTTGTAGAAAAAATAATTTTCGAGAGTGAGGTGACTGGCCCCATAAAACTATACCATAATTTAATTTGGATTCAATATAAGCGAAATGAATTAGTTTAGCCACATTAACATTGCAGGTTTGCATTATACGTCTGATCAAAAAACATCCTGAGGCCACGGAACTACATGTCTTATTAATATGAATATTCCATCTCAATCCATTATCATTGTATATTCCCAAAAACTTAGTATGGTTCATAACTTCAATGCTTTTGCCATTCAGATAATGTAGAGGACTTATTGTTTCCTCAGTTGCATTTACTATATTCTCATGTAATTGCATCAGTACTGTCTTTTTTGTGTTAGGACATAATTCATTTTCAATACTCCATTTTTCCATTTGACTAATAGCATAGTTACACTCGTCAAATATACTACCAACATTCTTGTAAATGAAGTGTGTAGTGTCATCCGCATACGTGGTCAGCGATCCACTACTCACATTAGTGGGCATATCATTCACGAATATCATATATAATAGAGGAGCAATTGTTGACCCCTGAGGTACACCCACATTGATGGTTACTTCATCTGAGTACGTGTCAACGTTGTCATTCATTAGCTTCACCACTTGATTTCTATCCAATAAGAAGGATCTAAAACAATGTTTGGAAAAAGTTTCAAGTTGATTGCTTTTTTTCCTGACCTGTATGCCACATACAAAACTACAAAGTGAAAAGGAAGATAAAAACGAAACCCAATGTTTTTCGGTATTTGGAATGAAAATCTTCGATACGCTCATCTGAATCTAATCAATAACTCATTGACTTGTCAAATATCGAGTCTAGTTCACTGTATTCTCTCTAGGGCTTGGGCTCGACCTACAGATAAGCCTGTATAGGCTAAGGCTTTGTGGACTCTTCTGAACGTCTTCATGGAATAATATTGGGAAACAATCTCCAGGTTCAGTAAGCTGTGAATCTCGAAAGCATGGTTCTGCTCAGGTATTTGCTTATGTTATCATTTCTATCCATGTGATGATGAAAAAAACCTTCATCAAATCATTTTCCTTAAAACAGCTGATCCAATTTGAATTGAAATATATTATTGTGACTATCTATCATGACTTCGCATTCAATGAAAATTCGAATCATTTCGGGAAATATCATTTTCAAAATTTTCACGCCTGGCTTGATCTCAAGTTTTTTTCTAACTTTCTTGATGTTTTTCTTTGAAATTGGTTCTACCGATTTGCCATTTGACCCCCAAACCAGTTCCAAGTTGGTTAACACTGAGTGTCCAAGAGAGGTTCCATGTTTATCAGTCAGATTTCAAGTTCTTTGCTTCTTGCCTCTTTGTATACCGGGGTATATCTTATTCCGTGCAAATAGTGCAATGCGTCCAAACAGAACAAAACAAGCCATGGGCAGACATTAGCTCCATGAGAGTGGGATGGAAGGCATCGCCATCGCACTCCCAATTAAACCTTGCCAAATATCCTCTAGGTATATCCCTAATTTTGATTTTAGATCATTTAACCATGACTGCAACTCAATTCTGCCAATGATCAGATGTACGTCCCTTCCTTGTTCTACTCCCATCAGCAAGGTCCGTACCCTTAGCACCCCCTTTTGGAAATCTCAAACATTTGAAAACGCCAATCGTTTGTGCTACGTTTGTGCTGGTTTGTGCAGTTGAAATTTTCGTTTGTGCTGCCCTCTTTCTACCCCGGATTCGCATTTCAAAAAAGAGGTGGCTAAGGGTACACTAGCACCCCCTTTTGAAAAAATTGAATATTTGACCAAGCCAATCGTTGGTGCCACGTTTGTGCCGCATTTCAAAAAAGGGGTGGCTAAGGGTACACCAGCCCCCGCTTCACAGAAATGAAGATTTGACCACGCCAATCGTTTGTGCTACGTTTGTGCCGGTTTTTGCCGTTGAAATTTCCGTTTTTCAAAAAAGGGGTGACTAAGGGTACACTAACACCCCTTTTCAAAATCTCAAACTTCTGGAAAGGCCAATCGTTTGTTCTACGTTTGTGCTGGTTTGTGCCGTTGGAATTTTCGTTTGTGCTGCCCTCCTCCTGCCCCGGATTCGCATTTCACGAAAGGGGTGGCTAAGGGTACACCAGCCCCGCTTCATAAAATTGAAGATTTGACTACGTCAATCGTTTGTGCTACGTTCGTGCCGGTTTGTGCCGTTGAAATTCTAGCTTGTGCCATGCACCCTCCTTCTACCCCGAAATCGCATTTCGAGAATGCGATTTTGAAATGCGATTTCAGGGCAGAAGAAGGGCGGCACAAACGAAAATTTACGCACAAACGTAGCACAAATGATTGGCGTGGTCCATTCTCTGATTTTGTGGAGCGGGAGCTGGTGTACCCTAAGCCACCCCTTTTTTGAAATGCGAATCCGGGGCAGAAAGAGGGCAGCACAAACGAAAATTTCAACGGCACAAATCAGCACATACGTAGCACAAACGATTGGCGTTTTAAGAAGTTTGTGATTTTCAAAAGGAAGGGGGTGCTAAGGGTACGGACCTCCATCAGCATGCTTGCAATACGCGCGCTTGCAATAGCGCAGTTGACCTTGACACAGGCTTAGTTTGACGGATTGACTGAAAGTGAGAGCTAGCCATTGACCTCTGACCAAGGATGAAGAGCACGTTTTCGATTCCTCACACCTACACAGATGTAGGTCAATCAGATCTGCTATTCGGAGACCTTACCTAACACGGCTCTGTTGTCGGTTACGGTATACCTCAAACGTAGGTCACCTCCGTGGAAGACAGTCAAGGTGAGCGATAACGAACTATTCCATCCCACTGGCATGGAGCTTCTGTTTGTTTGTAAGCACTGCACAGGTCGCACGATTCAACTGATCGACATCAGACTTTCAAGCCGTGAAAACTATTGACAACACATACATAATATATATATATATAAATATATATATTTATATATATATATATATATATATATATATATATATATATATATATATATATATATATATATATATATATATATATATATATATATATATATATATATATATATATATATATATATATATATATATATATATATATATATATATATATATATATATATATA
>OZ023327.1:8131537-8295037 GCA_964007535.1 Brachyptera risi | reverse complement strand
AAAAATGCTTTCCACAGTGGATGTTCGACAAAAGACAGTGGTGCCCCGCTAAGGTATATTGCTCTTGCTAACATCTGAATTGCTGTTGCCTGCAATTACAAAGTGAATTTAAGTAACATTTTCTGCCATAGATGGTAGGCCTACATATTAATATAAACTATATAGGCCTAGGCCAACTAGTAGACACGAGTGTAAGCGTGAGTCGAGATAATGAATAGGCTCAATTTGGGCAACAAATATCTTACCGTTTCGTTTGGATCCATACAATCAAGGAATGTACGGAGTGACGACGTTGCACCTGACCGAGATGGTGTTTTCCACAGTGGAATTGTTCTACCAAAAGACACAGATTGAAGGTCTTGTGGTTCATCTAGGTCTGGAGTAGTAACTGCTAATCTACCTTCACACGCTTGACGCAATGGAAACACTATACAAGAGATTTGGCCTAGCCCTGCAGCTTGGCTTGTACTTTTTCCAGAAACTAATCTCTGTACTTCAAGTGGGCACTTGGTGCACTTCTGGATATGCTTGGTCATTTTAGTAGCATTTTTCACTTTGTACAACTTTTTGCAATACTTGCATCGTTTCCCAGCAGGTCCACTTTTGAAATATGACCAAATATTAACTTTCACTCGACCTATCTTTGAATAAACTCAACTCACTATTCAGTCACAGTCACATAACATAACCTTAAAAAGTAACAGCCCTCTATGTTTAGCTCTTCTTCTACCTACAGTTTCTATTGTGGCCTTGACTTATTACTATTTCCATATGACCAGTGTATATATCAGCAGTATGCTTCTTCAAGATGGCTGTGAAAACTGGTAGTAACTTTAAATGTGTAATTAAATAGATTCCCAGTTTTGGGGAATCTATAGGCAGCGTGGGAATATTCCCACGATGGGAAACATTCCCAGGAAAATATTTCCAGGCTCACATCACTAGTCATGTGTTGTAAATATGGTGAGACCATAACAATTTACCATGCCGTTACATGGGCCTTCTATGACAAGTACATTCATCCGGAAAATCACAGCGATCGTTTATATGTTCCATTGACAGTGAAAGTGTGACGCTGTGGGTGGGCACTGACATGACCCGATCAATGCTAGCCGCCACTGTACTCAGCTGTTATTATTTACAGTGGTGTCCGTCAGAGCACGCGACCCCACGCAAGAAGGAGCTTACGATCGACCGTCCCCCCTATCCCACAGCACCAGCGAACAGGTGGTTCGAGCCTTTAACTCATTTTCTAGCGCTTTGATTCGTTATCAAAACAAGAAACACTGGAGACAGCCATCAAGCGCAGATATACCCCTCTCTCTCTCTCTCTCTCTCTCTCTCTCTCTCTCTCTCTCTCTCTGACTATTGACATCAGATTAATGCTTTGGTATACCTGCTGGTAGGTCTATTTTCAACAACCTACACAGCTACACTTAATCCGCGACATTAGAAGATACGCAAATGAGAATAATATCCCACTTGCCATCGTCTCAATTGACCAAAAAGCAGCCTTTGACCAAGTTAACCATAAATACTTGTTCCATATTTAAAAAGTTTTTGGATTTGGTGACGATTTCTGTGATTATATTGAAACAATGTACACAGGAGCAAAATGGCACATGAAACTAGGACCCACTCTTCTACCACCAATCTCATTTTGCAGAGGAATTAGGCAAGGTGGTCCCTTATCTGGTCCTCTTTTTGCCTCTCAATTGACCAATGTAGATGGGCGTGACTTATACGAAGCAGGGGAAATTGTACATATACCTTGATTGGTTATTTCCCTATTTTCCCCTGCTTCACCGTCCACTTGATTGGTTTTTATATTTTGTGACATCACGAGGGCGGACGATCTACATCGGTCAATTGAGCCCTTTCTCAGACTTAGACAATGTCCCCCCACGCTCTACTTATACCAGGAACAACCGAGATGAAAGTAAGTGTTACTGCATAATTATGCCGATGATGTTAATTTTTGTATTACTAAAGATCATGGTTTTCCTGTACTTTGCACAACCTTCTTGTAATATAGTTCACAATCAGAAGCTACCCTGAACTATCAAAAAAAACTGGTTATTTGTTGGCTCGTGGCGTGAGAGATGTGATCATCCACTCAATTTCAACTGGTCAAATCATACGTCAAATGATGGCAGCAAATACCTAGGACTTTTTCTTGGTGATAACATAAAATGGGAAGAAAAAAACTGAGACAGTCTACAAGCCACTGCTAAAAAACAACTAAACAATTAGTCAATACAGTATACAACAAAGTCACGTGTTACAGAGGAAGACGAATTGTAACAAATCAACTAATCGGATCAAGATTTATTCATATTTTTATGATCTTGGACCCAAGCAAAGATTTCGAGCAAAAACTATCGAAAATGATTGTGTCTTACATATGGAACGGGGGAACGGTCACCATTGGCTACCCGAACTACATCTACAGTCCAATAGAACAAGGTGGACCATAGGGGTTAATCAGCTATCTAGCCGAGTCATGACTTTTCGAATCAGATTCATATACATCACTGAAGGAGCATCACTGAAGAAGCATCACTGAGAAAAATTCATCGTACCACTTCCAGTTATTTAATTTCCAACAATACGAATATGATGATAAAAGTCATCAAAATGTTGATAATATTTTTCAATAGGAACCACAGATAGGCCTGATCTGTGTTGGAACTCAGAAATGATAAGCTTCCAAACCTACAACTTTTTTTTATAAAAGTGCAATAGTATCATGGAAAGCCTTGAAATTGACATACAATATCAATCCTCAAATCAATAATGAAGCTTTATACAAATAGTGTTTACAAAACGTCAGTGAAGTTGGCGCCTTACATTGCAGAATATGGAAATATTATTTCAGTATTCGTTAGTGCTACGTTAGTGGCCGTTAGTGCCGTGAAAATTTTCGTTAGTGCCGCCTTAGTTTCGTCGTTATAACGCGTTGTCCATGTGAGGGGCCAACTTCACGCCAGCCCCTCACATATCTCCGATCTTGAAAATTTAAAAATCACATTTCAATGGCCCCTCACATTGACAACGCGTCGTAGTGGTGAAACCGAAGCGGTACTAATGATTTTTTTACGGCACTGACGGGCACTAACGTAGCACTAACGTATACCGTTGGAATTTTCAAGATCGGAGATATGTGAGGGGCTGGTTCTGAAAATTGAATTCGCCATGACGGCGAAACTAAAGCGGCACTAACGAATTTTTTTACGGCACTAACGGGCACTAGCGTAGCACTAACAAATGCCGTTGAAATTTTCAAGATCGGAGATATGTGAGGGGCTGGCGTGAAGTTGGCCCCTCACATGGACAACGCGTTATAACGGCGAAACCAAAGCGGCACTAACAAAAAATTTTACGGCAATAACGGGCACTAACGAATGCTAAAACAACATTCCCATATTCTGACATGTGGGGGGCCAACTTCACGGACGTGTTCACGAACGAATTTATCTTAAAAACCGGAAATAACGGGTAAGAGCGTATTTTCTGAAAAAAAAACGTCAATTAGGTGGTACTACTGTACAGCAACATCCAATAGATGGCACAGACAGTGACATATCGTGGAAACTACTTCATAACCGCGGGGTAAAACCCATTCATTTAATTAAACAAGTGTAAATACAGAAGTGAACCAGAATGCCCTTGGTGCAGTGAGATGGGCAACCTAATACACATGTTTTTTGAATGCCATTCAGTGTAATCTACATGGATTCTAGTATCAAGACAATGATTGGGTCTACTTTTAGGAAATCATGTTGTATGGCTGAAAGATTGATACTAGGATTTAATACTACCAGGAAAACGCCATATATGCGTTGTTAGACGAGCGGATAGTAATAGTATATCGACTTTTTTGCCAAACTTTTGCCTACATTCGCCAATTGGGTGACATTCAAGTTAGAAATGGGTAAAAACTGCTTTGAGTGATACCAATTGAGCACATTTTATGGTTTTCCCTCGAAATGGCTAACCCGATCAAGCTGAAAGTTCTCAGAAATGTGTATCATAATGTAACTCAACTTCACGCAAAATTTCATTTTTTTTTTAAATACAAATATTTTCCGATTTTTTTAGGACGTGTTATTCTAATGAGTATTTTTGAAATTTCTAAAATTCATAAAAAAAAGTTATCATACGAATATGCCACAAAACTATAAAGATCTAATTTAGATGAGGAGCCATAACAAAAAAAAGTTTGAAGTTGATAGCTGTAGCCGTTTGACCTGTGGAGAACCGACGAAAAAACAAAAAAAAAAAAAACCAACACCAATTTTTTCAGTATGTTTAATTGAATCCTCGCTAAAGCTCGTCTAACAAACAGAATTTCAGAGAAATTGTCAAATTACTTGATGATAATATCAAAAAGTACTATTCACAGAACTTATTTCGAAAGTATCCGTACAAATAATGAACTACCAGATTATAGAAAGATATTTATAGCAAGAATTAATTACAGATTGCAACTAGAATATTATAAAAGCAAGAATCAGAACAACGTCAACCAATTTGAAAAGTTTTGGCTACATAGGAATGCACTTGGTCAAATAGATGATAACCTGTTGAATTTTGCTGGAAAATGTTTAAAATGTAAATTATCAAACACAGCTGGAAAAAGAGGAAAAGGAAGAAAATATGAATATTCACACAAAAGCAGTTGAAAGAAAAACACAAAGAGATCTAGTTTCGTTTTTGAAAAAGATTCAATGCTCATTCATTTATTTGAACTGAAATGATGAGAAATGTAAAATGATTCATCCTTATGGAATATGAAATGTGAGAACTATTTATTTTATTGAATAAGAAAATTGTATTGTTATACCTCATTGATCGAATAAACAACTCAACAACTCAACAACTCTCTCTCTCTCTCTCTCTCTCTCTCTCTCTCTCTCTCTCCCCCTCTCTCTCTCTCTCTCTCTCTCTCTCTCTCTCTCTCTCTCTCTCTCTCTCTCTCTCTCTCTCTCTCTCTCTCTCTCTCTCTCTTCTCTCTCTCTCTCTCTCTCTCTCTCTCTCTCTATGTACAGTGGCTCGCTATTCAGCTGTTGACGCCACGTCGTGGGAACAAGCAGCTGAACAATTCAATCTCTAAGGTTATATTTTTTAAGTCCATCTTTCTGCAATTATATTGTTCTGGTCATGATGCTAATTGCAATCACCGCCACAATTTCCTGTCTGTCATCCGGCTATTTCTCCTCTTCCAGTGTTGACTGGCATAAACCAGTTGTGAGCGCGCTCCCGCGGCTATCGGCCTACACTTCTCACTGACCGCCTACGAGATGGATCCGATGGATCGGTACACCAGGATGGACCGCAAAGAACAAACAAACACAGAGAGAGAGAGAGAGAGAGAGAGGAGCGAGTAGAAGTGTATGTAGCCGCGGGTGTGTACCGGTATATTGAGTCCGCCTTGCTCGAGCAGACAGCATTGTTCATCACATCGCACCTACTGTCATTGATCATCTACTGTCATTGATCATCTACTCTCATTGATCATCTACTGTCATTGATCATCTACTGTCATTGATCATCTACTCTCATTGATCATCTACTGTCAGTGCCAAGGCATCACCAGGCCACCGCAATGCCTTCGAAAGATCACTGAGATCTTCGTATGAAATACTCTCGGAAGCTACACACCCAGTGGTGTATTCGGGGGGTTGCCGAGGCGGCGCCGTGGTACTTTAATTTTGGGGCAGGGTGCGCCCTGGTGCCTTTTCTTTTGAATTTATATTTGAAGCTAACTTGAACCAGCTCACTTGTAAACGCACATTGTTAAATATGATGCATCTTGATAGATGGAATCTGCCAATTTTTATTTGCAACGTCAGACTTTATAATAATGACAGAATCTTGTTATGTAGTGTGGTCAGTTTGTAACATTTTTTGTAGTAACTTATAGAAAGGAATGTATTTACTGGGATTTAGCGCAATGAACCTAATAGTAACCGATTTTCCTACGAAACTCATTGTTAAGAATATGGCCTCGCTTTTGTGTATCGAACTAAATGGACCACCTGTAGTCACGTTTGATCCTACACCTTATGTAAAGACTTGGCTCCTTAGTCATCGATCAGCTGGCGACGCACAATCGCAACATGTAGGCCATGATGTACCCACGGAGGATCAAGCTGCGAGAGATCCTCTGAGGCGATTATTTTAGATGCAAAGGTAAACCACATCATTTGTATTTTATATTTGAATAAGAATCTCCTAAAACTGACATTGAGGCATGTTACGGCTCACAAGTCATCCCCCCCCCCCTCCCTCACCGAAGAGTTGGGTTGAATAGTTTTTATTCAGTTATCACCGGCTTGGTATTTTACCGGTATATACCGGCTTTTTATTTTTACGAATGCACCACTGTACGTACACACCGTGGTTTTTGGCGAAAGGGCTGTAAGAGTTTGGGTGTTTGAGAAGCCTGATGAGGCGAGAGAAGAGCTCAACGCCATCCAACTGTCAGTCATCTCTGTCATTGTGAACAAAATCGCAAAATCATTATTTTGTCTAGCTAAAGTGCTTTCCACTGTTCTGGCCATGCTATTCTTATGGGTATTCTGCAAATGTCAATGATTCGACTTGTTCAGACCTCCTCGAGACTAGACCGAGTACCGACTGTTCCGGACATTTCATGTGAACCGGATTATACAAGGAAACAAACAAAGACCCAGGAAATCAAGTAGATACGTGGACTGTAATTCATCTCTCTCTTGCAAGCTGAGGCTAAATGCACGATCCAAAAGGTTACTATTGATGTAAAATATCCTCATAATAACGATTAACGTGTATCGTATTTTGTACGATTTCCGTGGATCACAGAAATAAGTTTTGTCAAAATGAACGATAGCTTGAACGATGTACCAATAATTGTATCTTTTGTTTCCAGAAATTGAATCAAATTCCGAACTTTTTATTTTGATTGCAATACATTACCATAGTGATATATTAATGTATACCTACATTCTTGTGCTTGTATCGCTACTTTTTATTATTGCTCACTGACTCGTTGAACAACATGTATCAATTGTCAATATTGAATAGATACATTTATTATATTTGACTGGAAAGATTGTGCTTAGACTTGTCCATTGACCACTCGTATTTGTTACGAGGCTCACACAAATCGTATTGTCTAGCTGGTTGAGCCTAGTGCCTACTGCCTACCTGGTCCGTGAAGTGCTTGAGATCACTGAGAAGTTCCTCCTCCAGCAGCCGGTGTCTGAGCTGATCGACGTCCCTCCTGAGGGCGTCCATTTCAGCCCTGAGCCCCGCCGCCTGTCCGGCGCGGTGGACCTCCGCCCCCAGCAGCGCCAGTCCCACGGCCGCCGCGACGCCCAGCAGCAGCGCCAGCCCCAGGCCGCGGCCCCGGCGCCCGGCCCCGGCCCCGGCCCCGGCCCCCCTCTCGAGCCCTGACTCGCGGCCCTTGCCAGACAACAGCATCTCGTCAGCAGGCTCCATTCTTCCGCTCGCTCACACTTCTCACAACAACAACAAAAGTCTATTGGGCCACTTGAACAGATATCGGAGTGTGTGGTTATTGGACTTGCGTGTCCACGTTCCTAGGAAGGTGGTAAGAGGCCGACTGACAGCTCTTGCACACGGCCGGGGTATTATTAGTGAGCATCTGGCCGTGCCAGCGGCTGTTGCAAGGTCGCACGCTGCGAGCGCTGCCTTCGACACTACGGCCAGTTCAATCGCGGTTTTCCTCAGTCTCTTCAAACTACCCCCGCCTTTCTACTCCAGCCAATCTGACACAAACAGGGGCGTAGCCTCAAACAAATGGTAACAATTTCTTTTTCGTGCATATCGATTGCGTTGATATTATCAACTGAATTGAAAAAAATATTGTTCGAATCGGGGCCGCCGTTATGTTTTTAATTGTTTTTTTATGAATGACCAATTCAATTTTTATTGGGCAATGTTGATGGTTTCCAATGCCACAACTCATTTGGAAATCATTAAAGAAATATTTTACGCAACAGCAACATAACAAGAGTCGATCCAATGAAAATTGCTGTGGATTGGTAATTAAATTTAACATGGTTCGAAATTTGATCAATTCATTCCAGTGAGTAAAGTTTGTAAGATATAAATTCAGATTCGATGAGAATCGCAGTCTATAATTATATGTGATGAATAACTACGCATCAAGTTTCCTCGAATTGATGCCGTCATTTTGTATATAGGCCTATCCATATATAAATAGGTCTAGGCCTATATGTATCCTACTTGGAATCAGAGAATTATAACCAAGTTATTACAACTCAATTCTTTATCCTCTCATTCAAATGTCAGAATATTATAATTCAACTATGAGAATGGCATAATAAAAAGACGTATTTGGTGAATGGTGTGTGTCGTGTTGGGTGAGGGGTGAGGCCAAGCAGAATGTGAGCGAGGCCGGCCGTACTGCGACACTGCTGGGACACCCAGGCGCCTAGCTTGGTTATCGTCATCTGTCGTCACTCCGATTTGATCACTTTGCTGCACAAATACTAGATGTAAATAGAACAATTGATCGAATGGTAAGACAATATTCTCCAATCTTGTCGTCTCACTATGACCATAAAGTGGGCCCAGACACCAGACACAGCGGGAACTTTCTGCGGTACCGGCATTACAAATTATCATCAGTGTTTGTCTTTCATTTTATTGCGAAGCACACATACATTTGAATGATTCCTAATTTAAATTTTAAAGTGTATGAAAAGTCAATCGATGATCTGAATACA
The DNA here is from genome assembly GCA_964007535.1 of Brachyptera risi. Taxonomy (NCBI): domain Eukaryota; kingdom Metazoa; phylum Arthropoda; class Insecta; order Plecoptera; family Taeniopterygidae; genus Brachyptera; species Brachyptera risi. Next base: position 8,286,278 of record OZ023327.1, on the reverse strand, counting down.
ATCACAAGGCTCAACACAATGACACATCATCCAAATTCACACGGACAATCAATCATACTGATGGATTGTATACTTTCATTTTCACATAGTCAGTTGAAAATAGGTCTAAAAGATGGCATCAAGACATATATGCACAGTTATAGTGATGTAATATGAACCTAGAGATTTGAGTCGGTTAGAATCATGTCTTGTACAGATAGATTTGATACAAAACTCCAAATATAACATTCATTGATGACTTGTCATAGAGGCTTATATGGTCACAAGGTGAGGTGTTTCAAAACGAGGGAATAGCAGAGCATGCATGCAATCGTAGTGGCTTGCCATTTGAATGTATTGTAGAGTGGGATTGCTAATAGAGTGCTGTCAATATAGACATTCACAATATATGGCATGCACAAGAATCAAGAAGAATGGACCCAGTGCCGGACTGGCTCTCACAGCCGGCCCGGGCAAAAATACTGAAAAGCGACCCACGGAGAGAGAGAGAGAGGGGGGGGGGGGGGTCGTAAATAATGTTTTTGTGATTGAGGTGTATATTTGCACTTTCGGTTTCAAGCGATCTTAGCTCAAGATTGGTATAAGCTCATAATTTTGTTTTTGTCAGTAGTTTTTCAAATATAGTGGTGTTGTATATAGGCCAAGTGCAATGGATGATGTAGAAATACCAGTATTTTAATTTATACATTGGAAAAATACAAACTTCAAATTGGCATCCATTTAATATTATATCCATATTAAGATTTATCATTACCAAATGACCGACTATTGGGATTTGGGCACGAAGAAAATTGGTGTACTCCTTGGTGAATTCACTGTAATTTTCACAATTGATAGTCAATACACAAATAGTCGAGAATATAGTATGAAAAAATCGTTGATAGTAGAATTTATTGTCGATTAGTGTTGTCAGGGGTCCAAAATAATTTTCATTGAATATTACTCGGTTAAATATAGGAGAATACTGAGGGCAATACGGTACCGACGCCATTTCTTCCATATTTGACCCATAGTGATCGAATCTTCTCTTGTAGATTAGATGTTCTGTTTGGATGTCAGTAATGGCCTAATCGCAGCCAACCCATACTGTGAATGAACTTTCATTCAGGTGAATTATTATATTCGTTTCTTAAATGAAATGGGACCCTATCAATCAATATCATAGACATTTTCTTCTGCCGTCACTTGCTTCTAGTCTGCCTTTTATTTATTTATTTTCCTAAAGAAAAGTAATCGACACCTTATAGCTATAATGTCTCGTGTCCCACACAGGGTCAATCACAGGCTCATATTCTTTGGTAAGACAGAATTGTTGCAATCTAACTGGCATGCGGGTTCGGCCCCGCAGGGAATTTTTTGAAAATTCGTGATTTTTGTGTGTATATTTTGATATTTTTAGTAGAAGTCCAACACTTATGATTATTGTTGTTATTGCAGTTAGTTCTGAATAGGCTTAAAATTTGAAATTGGAACCATTTTCTGTAAGTTTCATTCTAACCACAAGCTAATCACAATTGAAAGAATATATTTCGCGATTGCATCAAACAACAAAATCACATAAATCTCAATTTCGATCGGGTGAGAATCACAAAATATTTTTGTATCTCAATTTTTTTTTCACCGGTAGCTAATTTATCGAGGTTATATCTATATCAACTATTAAATAGATTTCGATAATATTTGTAATTACAAGAATATCATTCTATTCTAAGAAAACGAATTATATTCAAAATACTCGACTATGGTCAGTATTCAATCACTCAAGCTATTATCATTGAGGTAAATATTAAACCTTGGATGAAAGTGAAACATCGAAGTGAAACAACTGTATAAACGCATAAAAAGATATTCGCGGGTGACCGCGGCCCATTTTGATATCGATTTCAACAGCGGCCCACCGGGCATTGCCCGATTACCCGGTGGCCCAGTCCGGCACTGAATGGACCGAAGTGGTTAGCACGCTGAACCATTATTCAGAAGACCGGAAGTCGACTACTCACATGGTCGACCATCGAGTGGGAGATGTTTCGAGATTTCTCTGAGTCGTTCAGGTGGATATTTATTTATTTATTTATTTATTCAATAATTCCTCTAACCCTCTTCCGAGGAGATCGGAATGGTTAGCAGTTTACAATTATCAGCTTACAATAATAATTATCAGCTTGCTAACTTATAAATGTGGCTTATAACATTATATAATATCAAGTAAATCAATACTGATAATGATAGTAATATTCAAAATAATCCTAATAGATGAAAATAGGTTCTATGATTTTGAACTCCAAATTTCAGGTGATATCAGCTTTCAATAGCTGATGTTTGTTCAATTGTGAAGATCAATCTGGAAATACGTTTCATTGGAAAATAAGTACTGCTTGGGACTATCAGAAATTCTGATTTTTTCAATCAATTTCAATTCTTAAGATGATTACAGTTCTGCAATAATTCTAGTTCTAACTATTTCTAATTTCAAGTTATTTTGAATATTGATTCAAATTTTTAAAATTAAGCCAGTAGATCCTCTACGGAGTAGAAAGTGATCTTCAAAGATGCATTTTAATAGTTGATTTGAATTTTTTGAAAGGCATTTCTTTGACGATTGTTGGTAATTTATCGAACAATTTTGATCCACAATGATGCAAGCCTCTCTGGTGAATAGTTTGATAGTGCTTGTCCAGTTTAATAAGATTCTTGTGTCGAGTATCGTGACTGTGTTCAGTGATAATGGGATAGTCCTTCATGGTGGATCACGGTCGTCTCCTTCCCATCATTCCACAGACTGAGAACTGTCGACTATCCAACATAGCACAGGGATGACGGGGAGTAGACAGGAAGGTGGGACAATAACGTGTTGCAAGAGGAGCACATGGATACTCTATATGCATAAATCTCTTGAGGATACAAGTTTCACACGAGAGATGAAGGCTTGAAACACCCGTGCCCTAGTGGTGTGGGATAGGGGAGACGGTCGCTTGGACCTTCATCTCTTGAGGATACAAGTTACACACGAGAGATGAAGGCTCGGAACACCCGTGTGCTAGTGGTGCGGGATAGGGGGGACGGTCACTCGGACCTTCATCTCTTGAGGATACTAGTTACACACGAGAGATGAAGACTTGGAACACCCGTGTGCTAGTGGTGTTGGATAGGAGAGACGGTCACTCGGACCTTCATCTCTTGAGGATACTAGTTACACACGAGAGATGAAGGCTTGACACACCCGTGTGCTAGTGGTGTGGGATAGGGGAGACGGTCACTCGGACCTTCATCTCTTGAGGATACAAGTTACACACGAGAGATGAAGGCTTGAAACACCCGTGTGCTAGTGGTGTTGGATAGGGGAGACGGTCACTCGGACCTACATCTCTTGAGGATACAAGTTACACACGAGAGATGAAGGCTTGAAACACCCGTGTGCTAGTGGTGTTGGATAGGGGAGACGGTCACTCGGACCTTCATCTCTTGAGGATACAAGTTACACACGAGAGATGAATGCTTGATACACCCGTGTGCTAGTGGTGTGGGATAGGGGAGACGGTCACTCGGACCTTCATCTCTTGAGGATACAAGTCACATTTCTTTGTTGATCAGGCTGAATACCAAAAATGGAAAGATAAACGCGCCTGATGATCAAATATTGACTTTTTCGATGCCTTCCATTCGATTGGTTGGTTTTGTTTCCCTCCAGCTTCCTCCGAACAATTGTTGGTGGAAGGAATCAATCGCATTCAGCTACCTACCTACAAGATTGTTTCAATTCTATTCCAGCTGGGGCAGCTCGAATGCCGCGCAGTGGAGCAGTGGTGATCGGCTCGTAGCTGTGATGGCGGATCGACACCACCGATCATAGGGCTCCTTGATAGGGGGAGTGGTAAGTCGGTTCCGTCGACTTTACCGATGCCATCATATGTTCATCCTGTATCCATATTGCTTCCAACAGCACACTGTACTAGCTGTTGGCTACGATCCATTGGCGTCTGTGAACGATGAATGAGATGATGAGATGATGAGATGATGAGATGATGAAATGATGAGATGATGAGATGGAAGATTTTTTCATCAGGTGTTTCTTGGATAGTGGGAAGGAGTCGGTTGTGGCGTTATGTTGAGGAACAATCCCAGTATCAACTTGAAAAACAAAAAAAAAATTACAAAGAACGTAAATGTCACAGGATGGTCAACGATGGCGGTAAACGAATCCTGGTATTTTGAACGATGGTTCAGTGGTCTAGTCACTCGACCACTTGTCCCAGTGGCTTTAAATCGTTCAATGCTTCGAGGGGGATCACTGAGAGAGTTTCCACAGTGAAACTACCGTTGAACGCCCTTCGTTCAACTCCTTGCTGGGCCCTATGCTGAACCCTGTGCCACACCCCGGGCTGGAACCAATGCTGAACCCTGTGCCACACCTCGTGCTAGACCCTGTGCTACACCTCGTGCTGGACCCTGTGCTACACCCCGTGCTAGACTCTGTGCTACACCTCGTGCTGGACCCTGTGCTACACCTCGTGCTAGACCCTGTGCTACACCCCGTGCTAGACCCCATGCTAAACCATGTACTGGACCCCATGCTGAACCCTGTGCCACACCCCAGGCTATACCCCATGCTGAACCATGTGCTGGACCCCATGCTGAACCCTATGCCACACCCCGGGCTGGACCTCATGCTAAACCATGTGCTACACCTCAAGCTGGACCCTGTGCTGGACCCCATGCTGAACCCTGTGCTACACCTCAAGCTGGACCCTGTGCTGTACCCTGTGCTGGACCCTGTGCTGGACCCTGCGCTGGACCTCATGCTAGACTCTGTGCTGGACCCCATGCTAAACCATGTGCTGGACCCTGTGCTACACCTCAAGCTGGACCCTGTGCTGGACCCCGTGCTGGACCCTGTGCTGGACCCTGTGCTGGACCCTGTCCTGGACCCTGTGCTGGACCCTGTGCTACACCTCAAGCTGGACCCTGTGCTGGACCCCATGCTGGACCCTGTGCTGGACCCCATGCTGGACCCTGTGCTGGACCCTGTGTTGGACCCTGTGCTGGACCCTGTGCTGGACCCTGTGCTGGACCCTGTGCTACACCTCAAGCTGGACCCTGTGCTGGACCCCATGCTGGACCCTGTGCTGGACCCTGTGCTGGACCCTGTGCTGGACCCTGTGCTGGACCCTGTGCTGGACCCTGTGCTGGACCCTGTGCTACACCTCAAGCTGGACCCTGTGCTGGACCCTGTGCTGGACCCTGTGCTACACCTCAAGCTGGACCCTGTGCTGGACCCTGTGCTGGACCCTGTGCTACACCTCAAGCTGGACCCTGTGCTGGACCCTGTGCTGGACCCTGTGCTACACCTCAAGCTGGACCCTGTGCTGGACCCTGTGCTGGACCCTGTGCTGGACCCTGTGCTACACCTCAAGCTGGACACTGTGCTGGACCCCATGCTGGACCCTGTGCTGGACCCTGTGCTGGACCCTGTGCTGGACCCTGTGCTGGACCCTGTGCTGGACCCTGTGCTGGACCCTGTGCTGGACCCTGTGCTACACCTCAAGCTGGACCCTGTGCTGGACCCCATGCTGGACCCTGTGCTGGACCCTGTGTTGGACCCTGTGCTGGACCCCATGCTGGACCCTGTGCTGGACCCTGTGTTGGACCCTGTGCTGGACCCCATGCTGGACCCTGTGCTGGACCCTGTGCTACACCTCAAGCTGGACCCTGTGCTGGACCCCATGCTGGACCCTGTGCTGGACCCCATGCTGGACCCTGTGCTGGACCCTGTGTTGGACCCTGTGCTGGACCCTGTGCTGGACCCTGTGCTGGACCCTGTGCTGGACCCCGTGCTGGACCCTGTGCTGGACCCTGTGCTGGACCCTGTGCTGGACCTCGTGCTGGACCATGTGCTGGACCCCGTGCTGGACCCCATGCTGGACCCTGTGCTGGACCCCATGCTGGACCCTGTGCTGGACCCCGTGCTGGACCCCGTGCTGGACCCTGTGCTGGACCCTGTGCTGGACCCCATGCTGAACCCTGTGCTGGACCCCGTGCTGGACCCTGTGCTGGACCCTGTGCTGGACCCTGTGCTGGACCCTGTGCTGGACCCTGTGCTGGACCCTGTGCTGGACCCCATGCTGGACCCTGTGCTGGACCATGTGCTGGACCCCGTGCTGGACCCCGTGCTGGACCCCATGCTGGACCCCGTGCTGGACCCCATGCTGGACCCTGTGCTGGACCCCGTGCTGGACCCCATGCTGGACCCTGTGCTGGACCCCGTGCTGGACTCCGTACTAGACCCTGTGCTGGACCCCGTGCTGGACTCCGTACTAGACCCTGTGCTGGACCCCGTGCTGGACCCTGTGCTGGACCCCGTTCTGGACCCTGTGCTGGACCCCATGCTGGACCCTGTGCTGGACCCCGTGCTGGACCCCATGCTGGACCCTGTGCTGGACCCTGTGCTGGACCCCATGCTAAACCATGTGCTGGACCCTGTGCTGGACCCTGTGCTGGACCCCATGCTGGACCCCATGCTGGACCCTGTGCTGGACCCCGTGCTGGACCCCGTGCTGGACCCTGTACTGGACCCTGTGCTGGACCCCATGCTGGACCCCATGCTGGACCCTGTGCTGGACCCTGTCCTGGACCCCGTGCTGGACCCTGTACTGGACCCTGTACTGGACCTTGTGCTGGACCCCGTGCCGGACCCTGTGCTGGACCCTGTGCTGGACCCTGTGCTGGACCCTGTGCTGGACCGTGTGCTTGACCCCATGCTGGACCCTGTGCTGGACCCTGTTCTGGACCGTGTGCTGGACCCCATGCTGGACCCCATGCTGGACCCTGTGCTGGACCCTGTTCTGGACCGTGTGCTGGACCCCATGCTGGACCCCATGCTGGACCCTGTGCTGGACTCTGTGCTGGACCCTGTGCTGGACCCTGTGCTGGACCCCATGCTGGACCCTGTGCTGGACCCCATGCTGGACCCTGTGCTGGACCCTGTGCTGGACCCTGTGCTGGACCCCATGCTGGACCCTGTGCTGGACCCTGTGCTGGACCCTGTGCTGGACCCCATGCTGGACCCTGTGCTGGACCCCATGCTGGACCCTGTGCTGGACCCTGTGCTGGACCCTGTGCTGGACCCCATGCTGGACCCCATGCTGGACCCTGTGCTGGACCCCGTGCTGGACCCCGTGCTGGACCCCGTGCTGGACCCTGTACTGGACCTTGTGCTGGACCCCATGCTGGACCCCATGCTGGACCCTGTGCTGGACCCTGTGTTGGACCCTGTGCTGGACCCTGTGCTGGACCCTGTGTTGGACCCTGTGCTGGACCCTGTGCTGGACCCCATGCTGGACCCTGTGCTGGACCGTGTGCTTGACCCCATGCTGGACCCTGTGCTGGACCCCGTGCTGGACCCTGTACTGGACCTTGTGCTGGACCCCATGCTGGACCCCATGCTGGACCGTGTGCTGGACCCTGTGCTGGACCCTGTGCTGGACCCTGTGCTGGACCCTGTGCTGGACCCTGTGCTGGACCCCGTGCTGGACTCCGTACTAGACCCTGTGCTGGACCCCGTGCTGGACCCTGTGCTGGACCCTGTGCTGGACCCTGTGCTGGACCCTGTGCTGGACCCTGTGCTGGACCCCGTGCTGGACTCCGTACTAGACCCTGTGCTGGACCCCGTGCTGGACTCCGTACTAGACCCTGTGTTGGACCCTGTGTTGGACCCTGTGCTGGACCCTGTGCTGGACCCCATGCTGGACCCTGTGCTAGACCCCGTGCTGGACCCTGTGCTGGACCCCGTGCTGGACTCCGTACTAGACCCTGTGCTGGACCCCGTGCTGGACTCCGTACTAGACCCGTACACATCAACTGCGAACCACAATTCGCGTTGCTCTGAAATCACTCAAGATACAAAGTTTCAAACTGAGACGAGTGGTCGGGTGGTTAGCACACAGAACCATCATTCAGGAGACCGGGGTTCGATTTCCGTCATGGTCGATCATCCTGACAGGGTGCACCGTGGTCTTCCTCTATCATTTAGGTCAATACTGGGATGGTTCCTCAACAACAGGCTACGACCGTCTCCTTCTTATTATCCAAAATAAACACCCTATTAAATAACCTGCTATTCAATCATCTCATCATTTCATCTCTTTCACCGACGCGAATAGATCTTAGTCACCAGGGCCAAGATTCACAAAGAATTTCATCGCTTGGTCTCTTCATTTTCCAACTTGAAATTTTTTTAGGAGTTATCACCCGACTTGGTTATAACTTGAATCCATGAAAATGTTGAAGCAAATGTTTCAAGAATAGTTGGTGGTAAAGTTATCACCAGTCCCGACTGGTTCAGATGGATATACAACACTCACCTCGCAACTGAGTCACTCAATTTTCATCAGCACATATATTTAGAGGGTTAAAATTAAAAATAAGGAGAGATTGGAAGTAGGGACACGATCCTTTTTCCGATTTTCATATTTAATATTCAATCCTAACCTCACATTTGTGAATTTTGACTGACAGCTGACAGTATTGACGGTAAGCCAGTAAACGAAATGCAAAGCCTTCTTGATGAATGATTTTCAACCTCAAAGAGATTGGACAGTAAGAAAAATCGAGCGTGAAAATATGAAACATTCGATTAATTCTTTCTGATTTCAAACGTCATCTAGCTGTAGGAAACAAGTAATTGGTGTTTATTTCGCGTTATTACGAACTAATTGATATCCCACTCTTTGCATCCATTGGTTGACAGTCGAAGACAATGATGTCACACGGCAACGGCACGGACAGTTGGGGCCAAAGATAACACCATGGTAAAATATTCTTGAAATTCTTTCTGACTGGGGAAAGATAACACGTGTTATCTCTGTTTCAACTTGGAACGGGTTTAGTGCTGAAATGCCTGGGCCCAGTGATATAACAAACGAAAACGAAGTTGTAATTGTAATCCCACTGCAGGTAATAGGCTTATTGGTGTGTGATCGTATCTTGTAAGTCGGTTGGTAGGTCACAGTGGCGGCTGGCGCCTGGGTCCGGCCGCGTGGCGCCACCAGTGGCCTCTCTCTCGGCCGATTGAGCACACCGATAAGCGAGCGACCCTAACCTTAGACACGAGGAACCTTTCTGTCGGTGGCCGGCCATCTGTTCATCAGGTCTGCCCAGCACGATCTACTAGGCCTACAACTTATCTGTTTTTACCAAATCATATCTTTGATAAAGTTCTAGTATTTATCTTTGCTTTCTGGAAAACTGACACAATATACGAGGTGTTATATTTCCGTAAGAATCACCATTACGGAGAATTGGTTTGGGCACATGGAAGCTATAGGGTTAGGGTTAGTTGGGCTAGGTCCAAGTCTTATTAAATATTTTCTACGTGTATTCTGCCAAGGTTCACATCTGCATCTTCTTCAAAGAGAAAGTCCTACTCAAAGCGAATGTAGCTCTTGTTTGGGGAACTAGACGGGAATGTGGAGTCGACGAACAGTGAGAGAAGTGGCCTGAGGGATGAACTGGCATTTCAAAGATCAATGTGACTAACGACAGGGGATCAGTCGCTGAACCACCTGGGTTCGATCCCCCTCACTCGGACTGCCGTGGTCGGTCACGTGATATCAGGGCACGACCGCCTCCTTCCCGTCATACCAGCAGACAGCACTGTGACACCAGGAGAGAAGAAGCCAGCGTTTGTTCTACCAACATATTGGAGAAATCTTGATTCGAATTGATGATAATATCATGTGTACGTTCTTTGATTATCGTGTTTTGAACCCTGCCATACACTTGATGCAACCTGCCATACACTTGATACAGCCCGCCATACACTTGATGCAGCCCGCCATACACTTGATACAACCCGCCATACACTTGATGCAGTCCGCCATACACTTGATGCAACCTGCCATACACTTGGTGCAACCTACCATACACTTGATGCAACCTACCATACACTTGATGCAGCCCGTCATACACTTGATGCAACTTGTCATACACTTGATGCAACCTGCCATACACTTGATACAACCCGCTATACACTTGATGCAACCTGTCATAGACTTGATTCAACCTGCCATACACTTGATACAACCTGCCATACACTTTATGCAACCCGCTATACACTTGATGCAACCCTTCATAACCTTGATGCAACCCGCCATACACCTGATACAACCCGCCATACACTTGATGCAACCTGCCATACACTTGATGCAACGTGCCATATACTTTATGCAACCCGCTATACACTCGATGCAACCTGCCATACACATGATGCACCCTGCCTACACTTGATGCAACCTGCCATACACTTGATGCAACCCGCGACACACTTGATGCAACCCTTCATAACCTTGATGCAACCCGCCATACACCTGATACAACCCGCTATACACTTGATGCAACCTGTCATAGACTTGATTCAACCCACCATACACTTGATGCAACCCGCCATACACTTGATGCAACCTGCCATGCACTTGATGCAACCCTTCATACACTTGATGCAATCCGCCATACACTTTATTCTCCGAGAATACCAGAGAATTGATTCTCCTGTTCATTGCATAGAAGGTTTCTCTCATCAACCTAATTGTAGAAATAGTACCCGTCACCCCCTAGTTGTCGAGTTGTCGGACTAATGCATCAGCCTCCTGCCCAGCTGCCCCCCTCCCCCCCCCCCTCCCCCCTTCTAGGCTTTTGCTTTTGCCAACATTTTTGCTCGCGTGAAACAAAAATGTTGTGAATTGAAATGCGATTCAGTCTGTTGGATAGTTGGCTTCATCACGATAACTTGATGGTTTGTTATTGGAAGTGGGCCACTTCCGACAATTCCAACATTTCCAGCACTACCAGCACTTCTGGCCTCCTGGGAAATCTCACAAATGATGCCTACAAAATAATAATTGTTTGAACAGTTCATTTTGACGCGATCAATTTGTTTCACTTTCACCCCAAGTTACCCTGTAGCCTGGCTGCCCGGCTACCTCGGCCTACTATAGTTGAGGCTGACGCCGTCAACACGATGATTGAGACGTTGAGATGTGAATTGAGATTCAGTTGCACTTGCATCTCCATTTTCCATGAAGAAATGCTTATTCGTCTGTGAAAGTTGCAGGTACTCCCCTAGCGGAGGATTGATGAACCCGCGACAAATGGTCGCTAGCGAACAAGTGATACAATCTAACGACTATGTTTTCCCACAAGTGTTGCGACAACAAGGAGTTTTGTTGCATACCACGATGTAATTAATTGTGGAAATGATTTACTGTTAGGGTTTAACGGCGCGGCAACAGCGAGGTCATTTTGCGCCTCTGTTCTTGTCCGTGTAAGCCTACTTTGAGGTGGCTGTCAAAGTTTGTGGATGTTTCAAACATCATGGAGGAAGCGGACAAGAGAGATAATAGTGAGACAGTATGTAACTTACTGAGAGCAAATAGATTGCTCCCGACGACAGGCCTCGAGATCACACAGCCCCCACGTCACGTCGAGGTGTCCGGATCCTTCTTCGAAAGGGATTGTGGAAATGTGTCTAGGCCCACATGTTTGAATTAGATAGATTCTTCAGCTGTTTGTCCTCGCCACTTATCTTGATAGTATCCTGATTGGGTACGAGTCTGTGCCGTCATTGCCCAAGTGACATGCGGATATTCTCATCAAATCTCAACCACAGCCAATCAATAGTAATAATTTTTGAAGTTGAAATGTTTTTATTGTTTCCCAATATAAGAGAGAATGACAATTTAATTGACGGCTGTGCGCATAGCGGGATACCAAGATGGTACAGCGTAATATAGTCAATACATAGTACAATGGTTATTTACAAAAGTGATAAAAAATTGATTACAGAAAAATCCTGAAATATTATAAAACTAATTTAATTGAGGGTAGATAACAGAAGTATGAAAAAAATATGAAAATGGAAGAAGGTAATAGAAAAAGAAGGTATTATTAATATTATTAAAAAGATTGAAATTATTTGAAAGAATATAAATGGTGCTGTAAAAGACCTACCGAATCTATCAAAACTGAGCTTACAATATTTCTTAATAATACCTTCTTTATATACCTTACATGACACGTCCACAAAGCCTGATACAGCCGACAGGATCACAGAGAATACTATGTTGGATATAAATGAATAATGGTGAAAAATGAACAGTTCATTCGACAACGAAATGCAATGCAATGATGATAATGAACATAATGATAATAATAATAATAATGAAAATGATTTCATCACCATCATCCTACATGATAACAGTGATGATAACCAGACCATTATCAAGTTGGTAGCGATTTGAAGTTGATGAGGCAAATACTGTATGTTTGGTCCGATTCGACTTGATCGTCCTCGAGGGTACCACTCTTGTGGACCACAGTATTGTGAACCCCGATATTCTGGACTATAAGAAGAAGATAAAGTGGACCCCAGCATTGTGGCCCACTTGATTGAGCCCGAAAATTGTACAAATACTTTGGTTTTTTGGCCCCCAATATAGTGGTCCACAAAACTAGAACACGGGGGTCCAGTATATCTTTTAGAACGACCGAATTGGTATTGTAGACCCCAATAAACTGATACACAAAGATCTGTCATTGTTAACCTTAATGAACTGGACCCCGATTTTCTGACCCGCAAAAGTGTATCCAAATGTCGTGTGGATATAGTGGACCACAAACTAGATATTATGTACCCCAAAGCTTGTTAGACATACTGCACCCCGATATTCTGGCCCCCAACATAGTGGCTCATAAAACTAGAACACGGGGGTCCAGAATATATTTTCTAACGACTAAATTGGTATTGTGGACCCCAATAAACTGATACACAAAGAGATCGGCATTGTCAGAGCGAAAACTGCACCCCGATATACTGGCCCCCAATCTGAGCTAAATGCACTCGCAGCGCACCAGCTTGGCTTGGTTTGGGGGCCAGTATATCGGGGTGCAGTTTTCGCTCTGACAATGCCAATCTCTTTGTGTATCACTTTATTGGGGTCCACAATACCAATTCAGTCGTTCTAAAAGATATACTGGGCCCCCGTGTTCTAGTTTTGTGGGCCACTATATTGGGGGCCAGAATATCGGGGTGCAGTATGTCTAACAAGCTTTGAGGTACAGTATAAATGACAATTGTTTTAAAATTAAACTAAAGAATCACCTTATCAGTGAATGTTACTATAGCGTTAAAGAATTTCTAGAAGACTGACTATATTTAATTTTAATCGTCGACACCATCAGTCAGTTCTATATACCAGTATTGTAAGTTTTTAAAATATTATTGACCATTGTATATATTTTATTTTCTCTGTATTTAGTTCATAATTTGACGATGACAATATCATGTACTTGATCAAACTGCATCAATAAAAATATTATTATTATTATTATTATTATTATATCTGGTTTGTGGTCCACTATATCCACACGACATTTGGATACACTTTTGTGGGCCACAATATCGGGGTCCAGTCTACGGGCTCCCGTCCTCGATATATTCTTGTTGGAAGAATGTGATTTTGTATTCGATACCTTATTTAGTGTTTTTCGAATGATTCAGTAACTATATTATCCTTGTTGTATTTTGAAATTCGATTGAACAGATCATAGAGACTGTTACTTCTCTATGAACAGATTATTATTTTCATAGTTCGAATGTCGATAGTCGATTAATCGATAATCGATTCGGTTATAGCCATAACTTGCTAGTGTTGTTATTTGTGTGGCATTCTGAACAGCTTTGTGTGGCTAATAGGTGTGGGATTTGTGGTTAGATTTGACTGAGCCGTCATTTGTTTCCATGTGCAATATATCCAATACTGATTCCAAAATACCTGTGAGGGTTCAGATTCTAACACCTTATTCAGTGGATAGCAATGTGTTTCGGATGTATGATTCTCAAAGGTTTCAATTTCATTCAAATAATGATGCATTTAATAAGATAAACTTCCATCCCAGTTCAATGACGCAATTTAACACCGTATAGCCTGTATGGTTCAAGTGACTACTTCTCGCCAGCCAAATTGAAATTCGAACGAATGACGCTGGCGCATTCTGTGGGTACTTTTGTAGGCGAATTGAGTACTCCTGGGTGAGAGTAAGCACGGGGTAAGAGTTCTATTTTCAAATTCACAGCGAAATATTTTAGTTTGGCTACCCTGGTTATGAAAGTTCCAAAGGAAAGGACACCACTGTCCTATAGACGGAGCTGTGTACCTAATTGTAAGGGTATCGAGAAAGAACCGCGTGAATGACGAGGTAAACAGAGATTTCTGCCTGTGCGAATTTCATCACGTCGATCTCTCGTAAAAAGTTATGTATCGCTCAGAACTATTTTATGTTTTATACTTTGATAATAATTACGAATTAAGTGCGATATCTTGATGAACACCAAATATAATAATAGGAGCCTACATGTTTTCCTGCAATGGTATTCAACTATCAACGAAATTTAAGTCAGATTTGTTTGTGGGGCAAGAGCCCCATTCAGTCAGAGTGAGACTAGAGGAGCTCGCCTAACCCACACAGCAAATAAACTTTGTGGACATCATGCTGACGTATTTGTGCGCAATAGGTCCACCCACACAGGCCCTCAAGCCCGGGCCCAGAGAAGCAGACATTCAAACTGCAGGGCATGCAAATACCCCCATATTAATATTACTCATATTACGTTTCCCTGTGTCAGGAACGTGAAGTTACCCATTTCTTAGCATCATGCACTTCACTTCAATTCGGGGTGGTGGACGTGGGGGGCAATGAGCCAAGTGTTTCCTGTTATTTTCCAGGCCGTATTGATGAATAATAAGTTGCACTTGGCATACAGTTTTGATTTCACATTTTTTATATCAGGAAGTTTTTGTGGTTGCTGAAATATTTCAGGACTTGGCTCCAAGTTTTTACTCGTCAGGGTTTTGGGCTGGATGTGTATGTATTATGTGGAAAGTAGGCTATGTGTAAACGTTTTAGTATTATTTGATATTTTCACATTCGTATTGTGAGTTGTCACGTGATGAAGAAAGGATGAAGAACAATGAATGCTCAAAACATAGTTATCATAAATCATGTATCCGATGGTTGAAGTGAAAGGGCGATGGTTGTAGAAGGCGAGGGGGGGGGGAGGCAAACTACTCGGACCTAGGGGCAGGTGTATTTGTTTGGAGGTGCGACACTGAGCGACAAGAGCATACACTGAAGCGTGTGGAAACAGTACATTAGCACAAATTAGAGGTAGCAACCAAACTGCTTCGATAAACCAACTGTCATTAACAACTTAGTTATAAATTCAGTAAGTTTATAGAATAGTTGTGCATCCTGCTAGAGTATGGGCATCATACCTTTGTCAAGTCTCGATATCCAGGCAATCTGCTTGTTTACCCATATTAATGCTACACTAGCACTCTCAAAACTATTTCGGGCAAGATAGGCAAGCCCTTTATACAGGGACGAAATTTGAGTTGCCTAGATAGGTTACAGGGTTTGACCCGTCAGCTGACAAATTGGTAGTTTGATTTATTACTGTCAAAGCAAAATATGCCGCCGAACGTTTTGCAGGATTGAAGCTTCCAACCGTTAGTGATAATTGACGTGATAGACGGTCAATTGAGACCCTCAATACAGTGGAATGAAGATATTAAAAGTGATCGAGCTCAAGAATAGATCAGGTTACAGCGTCATCAGCTGCTCTGAGGTGATATTTATTATAGACGATTCACTGGACGCGAGGGAAAAACAATCATGAACTCGCAATCCTTTGCTGAACGTGTAGTTTACACGAATGATGAATTTGTCAACAAGTTTTTTCTATTCTAATATTTGTATATTTATTCATTCATTTCATTCTTATGTAAATATTTATGTTTACTCTTCATCTATCTCATATTGATATATTTATATTTTTTTAACTGTATGTTCAATCGAAAAAAGTTGATTTCTACAACCAATGGTCGCCTAATCTTTAGGGTCCAATTAATCTGCAGTGGATATAAAAATAATCGCTTTCTCAATTCAAAATAAAAAATCTACTTGTTTTCTAAAAAATATTTACCTTTCAATTTATCATGAACATTTAAATGATTTTCACTAATTCATAGGCTCATATATAAATACTTGAGCCCTGAAGAGGATGATACCATTGCTCGTAAGTCGTAGGGTCGATTAAGTAGGCCTATACACATCATCACGATTTAAATAACCCAATGTTGTATATTTCATTTATGACATGGAATAACTTTATATGTTATCTGATTTCATCTGTAAAACAGAGAACTGAAGAAACTGTCCATATAGGACTGTCTATAAAATAATTAATGTAATATCATTTTAATATCATTTTTTGAATTAATACATTATTTGTAGTGTTGCCGTTCTATCAAGAAATTGTAAGCGATACCAAATAGTGCTATATCAAACATATCGGAATATCAGGAATTCCGTTCGAACGAATCGAAATGATGATAGGCCTATTGAATATCGATCGAAATTATAGATTTTTTGGTGTCTAAATCACGTTTTTTTTAAGTTTTCGAAAATATAAAAGTCGTGATAAAAGTCCGCCTCTACCGAAACTTGCCAGCCACAGAAGTGTTCTACTCCCGATAAGATTTTTCTCAGAGGCGGACTTTCTATTCCTCCAACTTCCGAAGCCCAATCACAACATACTCGCCAAAGACAAATTGCGAGTTCGCGGGAATCGAACCCCTACACCCCCGGGAAAGTTTTTCTCGTCTTCGGTGAATGTAGTACACCAAAAAAGTACGATAATTCACCACCTCTTGCCGAAAACCGTCGCGGGGGTTCGGGGTTCGAGTCCTGCTGACTTGTCTTTCATCGCCGGAAAAACGAGTTTTTCACAAATATCTTCCGCAAATGTCCGACGACTACGAAATTTTCCCCGGCGATAGAGGTGATCGATCCCCGCCAGAATCTAGAAACTGCCCAAACAATTAGAGACGTCGCTGCTCGGGTGAATTCAGTGAGAGTGTCAAAAGTACAAAGTGTTTGATACGTAATATGGTCCGGGTGTGAACTGTTTCTCTGAATAGGCCTATATCACGCTAAAGCTCTTGTTAAAAATTGAAAATTCTTGAGTAATAACTAAACTCATCCATATTGTGAATAATTTTACCATCTCGCTCATCACAATAAGTCTCCTAAATGGACAATATCTTCGATAATATGTTTATTGATTTCGATCGCAACTGACTCCAGATGTGCCTAGCGTTAACATATGGGCACACCCTGTAACTCCCGAACCCGCCCAAAGAATCGAAAAGTGAACAATTACTTAATTTTTATCGGTAGATTGGTATAAAATTGGGGGGGAAATCTGTGTTAATGAAACTTTTTCTATTCAAGCATGAATTGGCAAAGGGCGATGGACGGCCCGAATTGACTCGAGGCTGACCGAATATAGATAAAATCATCTATACTCACTATAGGCCCACTGTTTATATTGTATTAATTTTGATCCAGCAACAACGACCTCAAAAATCAACGATCAATAGATGAAGCTATATGAATGAATACGTCATTACCGGTACCGTACATTGAGTATGAATTTTTATTCATATTATTCATGACTGAAATTTGTTATTCCACTATTATTTTGCATATTTTATTCACCCATATCAATTTCCCAGAACTATTAGCTATCAAATCTTCTCATTCTTGCCTTGGTCCTTTCAAATTTCTCATATAACCAAATTTATGTAGCTTTTTTACCTTTCTGGTGATGTTCCCAACATGTTAATTTCAATCTACATTTCAATTTGAGAACATCCCTGTAAATACTTTCATATTCCAACTGAACACCTATCATAACATATCCTGGTTGAATTATTTTCTGCTGTCTTGATCATTCTCATTTACCCCTTGTCTTGGCAAATAATCTGATTGCGATATAGTAGACTTCATAATACCTTGATATCATTCACACTTAGGCCTATTATGAAAATGATGTTGTTTATAACAGAATATGTATCATTTTGTGATAAAAAATGAGATTAATTAAAATATGCATTTGTATGAAAGACAGAGTCCCGTGAATGCTATGTGAAAACGCCAAGCTGTCTGAAGCGGGTGCAATCAAGTCAAGCCGTGTTGCCTATAGGTAGCGCTGAAAATCGTTTCCGTAGCTTATACAATAGGATTTGCTTCTACCCCTTTCACCAACCTCCGACAACCAGTCTCGAGTGGCTAGCACACTGAACCTTCACCCAGGAGACCGGTCATGACACTTGACAGCCTGACAGGGGTGTTTTGTCGTGAGGATCAAGACCGTCTCCTTCTCACTATCTGAAAACACTCGGATCGTCTCATACATCTTCACACCTAACAAATGAAAGGAATGTTTTAAAATAAGAGGAATCCTGAACTAAATGAATGTATGTCCCCATGTATTTTGTCTAGACAGCGCAGTCCTGGTGTTGAAGACCATTAGTTTTAAATAATCAAAATGTGGTTGTAAGATCGCCCTTGTGGTGCCCCGTCCAAACGATCCTATCTTTCATCCATAGCCTTAATTGGGGAACAATGATTGTGTATCAAGTTACGATGTTATTAAAAAAAAAAAAAAATGTATTTTGTTCCATGAATTGATCTCCGACGCACAGTAATAATTGAGTGTGAATGGTTGCTGACCAAGGTGTCAACCAAGATGCATTGAGGGTTGCGTTTGCCCGTTGGAGAGGGTGTCTTCACTTCATATCCCTCCCATGTTAAAAATATGTTACAATAGACCATTTCAAGAATTCAGTGCGCATGCGCGTCACGCCTCCTAGCAGCCGAGATCGCTGGTATACGGGATTTTACGCGCTCATTCATGGGCGCCGCCATATTGCTGTGGCTTTGTCAACAAACTGACGTTTATTGACAATTTCTACACCTCATTAATGGCGGCTAGTCTAATGCGCGCGCAAAGGATCATGGAACGGTAATGGCGAAAATTTAATGGCCTTTGCATTCTGGGAGTTCAAGTACTGTTCAAGAAGTCAACCCGCTTATCCACAGGGTTAAAGACAAAACACCAAGATGTAAAACTTGCATTATCTCTCATCTTACTCACTCTGACAGTGTGAAAATCTCTCAGTATATAGTAAACATATGAATGTTGAAATTATCATCATATTATGACTTGATACGTTCACTGTAACGCACAATAATATAAATCATACGTGCTAAATAGCATTGGCAGCATAGGACTTTCGAACTCAGGTAATAACATCCCGTTCTAGCTCAAACGTCGCCACTAGATAGCTCATTCTTTTCTAAAATAGTCTATTCACGGTTCACGTTTGAAGTACTATTGACCGTGCGTAGATAAGTGGTGTTGGAAGAAACTAACGATGTGTTCAAAGCCGGCTCGCTGTCATCAAGTTTGTCAGCCTATCAGCCGTTTCTACAAAAGCACACCAGATAGAGCAGTGATCCATATTACACAGAAATGTCCTCACGGTATGGTACGTGTTTTCAAGATGAGTGAAAGCACCATCTCCCGGCCGCAAACAAACGCAACCCTCAATGCATCTTGGTGTCAACGTATATTGGGGGCGCTGAAGAGCGAATACTGGAATAAAGATACTACTAAGAGTGAAGGAGGGCTTGACATGTAGGCATGCCATGAACAAGCTACTTTTTCAGGGAATTGATTAAAGCACAAAGGGGGTTTTGTTAGGGGTTTTGGTTTAGGTTATGATCGTTTCCTCGAATAGGCCATCTTCTTTCTAAGTAAACACGCCAAGCCACGTTCACTCTTGGTAGTATATTTATTCCAGTATTCGCTGCACAAGCTGATGACGCCGTGGCCACAAACAAGTGACACCTCTCTCTCTCTCTCTCTCTCTCTCTCTCTCTCTCTCTCTCTCTCTCTCTCTCTCTCTCTCTCTCTCTCTCTCTCTCTCTCTCGATACCATTACCTGTCAGTAGGACATCTTATGAGCACAACATTTGATGACTCATTCTAGAATAAACATGAAGGTAATAAGTGAACGATGTGGCTGACGACTTGTTTGGAGGACATACCTATAGATAGGTTACATTCAGTGGCGTAGCCAGGATATTAGGTCAGGGGGGGGGGGGGGCAAGAATTTTGAAAGGGTGCCATGCGTAAACCTTTGATAAAAATGTACATAAATTATTCTATTGGTCAAATATCAAATAGCTCACATAGACTGCGAAACCCGCGTGTATATGGAAATACATTGAGTGGAGGGGGTGAGAGGGGGGGGGGGTATTTTTAAATTCCTCATTGAGATTAGGTACGTATTGGAGTATAATTCAATTGGTATAATGATTCTATAGCCTACGAATACAGCATGAATATTATGAGCTGACCCAAGTTCCAACATATTCATTAGTTGAGTGGATGCGAAGACGTCCATCCTTCTCTTATGGAGCATTATATGTGGTTTTTTCTCATTTTTTTGTTTTTCTTCGTTTGTTTGTCAGCACTGCACAGGTCGCAGGGTTTGAGTGCATGATCAACAAGAAATCTCTATCGTACACGCAAACTTATCCAATTTAGAACTCTATAGTTTTGGGGTTAAATCGGTTGGACCAGTTTTGAGAAATACCATCTCAAAGTTTCTAAAAACGCCATAAGATTAGGCTGAGCAAAATAGTTTGAGAAATAAAATCTCTCTCGAAAAAATGCAAGGTCGTTCTGTGTCATTTCAGCGCCCCGGGCAAGGACTCAATTGTGAGCCCTCAAAAGTCAAAACCAAGTGCGCGCAGTGAAGGTGAAGGCAAGGGAGGAGGAATTAAGCCCTTAGGGAAATACTCTCTTTTTCAATGGGCCTAATTTTGTTCCACGGATTATGGAAACTAAATGAAATTTCTGGAGTACATGGAATAGTTGGTGTTGTAACAAGACTAATTCTACTAGATGACTGTTCCAAGCAATTAAAACGCTGAATTAATGTACCATTGATAACAATGATATATGAATGACAACATTCACTCCATTCAATGATGTGAACGGAGAAAATTTGATTTAACAAATAATATCATTGATAGAATGTCACAAATGGGCGCCGATATTGCCCCTTGGATTTTGGCTCCCCGGGCAGTCACTCTCTTCGCTTGCATTTGTCAAGAATCGTTATATAATATTCACACCTGGCAGAAGCATATTGTTACTTGTTGATTCCTACCAACTCCACTATTTACCAGACCTAACATTCTGAAACAATATGTTTAATTTATTCTCAATGCAATCAAGTGAAGTATGAATGTATGCGATATTCCCTCCTTCCTTCTTTCTTCCTATTTTTTTTTCTTTCTCTCTACTTTTTTCCTCGCTTGTAAATCAAGGGAGGAGCGATCGTTCCCATTGACCCCCCTGTATCCACCACTGAATCCAATTCGTAACTTATCCCTTACCAAGTTATCAGAAGCGTAAATAAATACTCGTGAATGTAGCGCGTCATGTATAATCAATAGCCACCATAAATCAAACAAGTCGGCACTCGGCATAATCGTAGGCCGATATTCATGAGTCATCATTTTCGGAAATGTAACACGGGTAATAACATAACATAATTGATTGAATTAAATCAATTCATTATGTCGATGGAATAATGAAACCTCGATGAATTAAATATACAATTAGAAAAACAGGAAATTGAAAATAAAATGTGTTGTCATACACTTGGAGAAGGATTTACCCACCTTCAATCCACGCGACAGTTCTGTTCTTATTGAAGAGAAGTGTTGTGCCAACTTGCAAGTTTTGAAATGGTCTCATTAGGGCGCCGTGATTACAGCTGAGGGCGCCGCCTTGCAATGAAAGACAGAAAACACACAATTCCCCGCATTGGATTGGAAATTGCGAACACAACAGAATAACACAAACACTCGCTGCCAACCTGTATTATCCTTGTCGTCTGATATGAAACTATTAAGAAAATGCTTGCGCGATATGCATGAATAAACACCACATCAGACGATGACAATTATGACGGCTCAGTATTATTTATTAGTCACGTGGGCTTATATGACAGCCATTTGATCAATTAGTTATATACCATTTATTTACCCTTAAGCCTGTTTTACACGGTCCAAGTTAGCATCCAAGTCCTTGGATTCAAGGGTTGATCACAAGTTCTTGGATCGTCTAAATGGAAAATGACTTGGATGAAAGGTTGAATCTCAAGGTTGGATAGAAGCTTTTTGCTCCAAGTTTTCCATTTAGACGATCCAAGAACTTGTAATCAACCCTTGAATCCAAGGACTTGGATGAAAATTTGGACCGTGTAAAACAGGATTCATAACAATTTCATTAGTGAAATGTGTATGAACAAAATCAGTGTAAATGGGCGCTATACACACAATAAGGCAAGTGCTCCCCTGCCCCCCTCCCCCCCCCCCCCCCCCCCAACTGGCTGCTTTATCAAGCTACATCTACTTGATGGTTCGGCTTGATGGTATTGCAGTGTCTAGCGACCAGGGGGGAGAACATAGCTGCTGGAATTGATGACAAACCAAACGGAACCTGCCACATCCTGCCACATCCTGCCACATCCTGGACCAGGCTGATCGGATGCGAGTCGAAAACCACGGAAACAACTATCATATCCTTTATTGCCATGTTGTGTTTCATTAGAATTAAACTCTTGAGGATAGGAGCATTTCTGTGCAACCCGAAAGCAAACTGACAATATATATATATATATATATATATATATATATATATATATATATATATATATATATATATATATATATATATATATATATATATGATACATATATATATATATATATATATATATATATATATATATATATATATATATATATATATATATATATATATATACATATATATAGAAATATATATATATATATATATATATATATATATATATATATATATAAAAATATATATATATATATATATATATATATGGTAGTAATATTTCTGCGGTAATGCCACTATGTTGAAACTCTTCGTGTCGACGTTTCGGCAGAATTTGCTCCGCCATCTTCAGGACTCGGTCGGTGGTCAGCACTCGAAGTGCTGACCACCGACCGAGTCCTGAAGATGGCGGAGCAAATTCTGCCGAAACGTCGACACGAAGAGTTTCAACATAGTGGCATTACCGCAGAAATATTACTACCAACTACCATCGGCCACGAGAACCTACGTAAGCATATATATATATATATATATATATATATATATATATATATATATATATATATATATATATATATATATATATATATATATATATATATATATATATATATATATATATATATATGAATATATATATGAGAATATATATATATATATATATATATATATATATATATATATATATATATATATGGGATTTTATAGTTATGTCGAAAATAACTATGCAATCCCATATATCTCGATATTGGATCGTATCCAAGAAGTTTAATTATCATATATATATATATATATATATATATATATATATATATATATATATATATATATATATATATGTATATATATATATATATATATATATATATATATATATATATATATATATATATATATATATATATATATATATATATGTATATATATATATATATATATGGATATTTCCATATTATGGATATATAATATGGATATATATCCATATTTCATATGGATGAAAAAAAAAATATATATATATATATATATATATATATATATATATATATATATATATATATATATATGAATATATATATATATATATATATATATATATATATATATATATATATATATATATATATATAAATATATATATATATATATATATATATATATATATATATATATATATATATATATATCCCCCTCAAAGGATCCGAACACCTTGACGTGGTGTGGGGGCTTGCATGGCCCGACGATCTTCAGAGCAATATCGTCGGGAGCAAATTATTTGCTCCCAGCAGGGTCACCCATGGCGATAAGGTCTGGAGTGAGGGTCTAGACGAAGTTCGGACCGTCGGTCGAGTGGGTTCCACTTGGTGACCGAAGTTTGTGAATGGAGTGCTGAGCATCAGTTCCGTTCTTTTCATTTCTGTCCTCATCTTTCAACTCACTTCATCCACCTTCTCTCATTTTTCTTTTTCTTGCCAGCTCCTTCCACTCACTCAAATCGCCCACGACTGTTGACAACTTAGCGAGACCAGGACTTGATTTGGTTTTCATCCAGATTTGAATACATTGGAGCCCGCTCATGAATTGCGTTAGTTGTATGAGTTTGATAGAAAGTCGTGTATGACAATATCACTTCTGCCTTTTTTACAAGAAGACTAATTACGTTCATCGGCGTCCGGACGTGAAATTAGCACTTTCCTAGCCACCACTTGTTGAACGGGAAGTCATTTACCGGCTCCATTTCATGCTATTAGCATGGAGTGGACCCGGTATTGTTTACAAGGCCCTATGTGGTAGAACCAACATGGGTTAGTTGAGTCCCCTACTCTATAGAGTAAGCCAAGTAACTGTGTTAGGTTGTCCCAAACTATATTTATATTACCCTCATTGTCAAAAAAACTTCCTCCCCAAACTGAAACTCAACATTCCAAGAAGAGATCTCGCTCAAATCTCGAGCCGAAATCTCTATTTGATACTCACATTACTCGTGAACAATTGTCATCAACTGCCAAGACTTCCTCAAAATGCCTGATTATTGAACGTCACTAAGCTGGCAAAACCTTCGAGAAGGTTCCGCCTTTCGCCATCACTAAGGCAATAAACAAAGTAGCTAATGGCACCAAGACCAACATACAGAAGCTTCGGAATGGAACCATCCTTCTGGAAACTCACAGCGAATTGGAGTCTGAGACTTTTCTGAAGTGCTCGGTCCCGCCCAATCTTTTTACTGTCACTGTCACTCCACACAAACATTTGAACAGTTCTAAAGGTGTCGTTTCATGTTTCGACTTATTGAACAGTACAGTGGATGAAATTAGAGAGGAATTAGCGGACCAGGGGGTTACTGACGTTTATCGAATAAATGAACGTGTCGGTGGCACTCTTGTGGCTACCTCTACTTTGATTCTCACCTTTGGAACACCTACCACACCAACCAGGATAACCGCCGGTTTTCACCTTCTAAATGTCCGTCCGTATATTCCAAACCCTATGAGATGTTTCATGTGTCAACGGTTTGGGCACACAAGGAGCAATTGTAAGGGTCGATCGAAATGTGACAAGTGCAGTGTAGATTCTCACGAAGAGGAGCCATGTGAGTCTGGAGTTAGATGTATCAATTGCAATGGTGACCATCCTTCCTCATCCCGCAATTGCCCGACGTGGAAAGATGAGAGAAAAATCCAAGAGATCATGGTAACAGAGAAGCTCCGCTTAAACGATGCGCGTAGAAGATTCCGTGAACTTCGTCCCACTCAGTTTCGTTTCTCGTTCGCTGAGGTTGCTGCGGTAAATGCCAGCAACGTTAGTTCAGCACGACCGGGAAGACAGGGGACAGGGAAGGCAGTGAAGGCAGTAAGGGCAGTGAAGTCAGGGAAGGCAGTGAAGGCAGTGAAGACAGTGGAGACAGGGAAGGCAATGAAGTGAGTGAAGGCAGTGAAGGCAGTGAAGACAGTGGAGACAGGGAAGGCAGTGAAGTGAGTGGAGACAGTGAAGACAGTGGAGACAGGGAAGACAGTGGAGACAGTGAAGACAGGGAAGGCAGTGAAGGCAGTGAAGACAGTGGAGACAGGGAAGGCAATGAAGTGAGTGAAGGCAGTGAAGAGAGTGGAGACAGGGAAGGCAGTGAAGTGAGTGGAGACAGTGAAGACAGTGGAGACAGGGAAGACAGTGGAGACAGTGAAGTCAGGGAAGGCAGTGAAGGCAGTGAAGACAGTGGAGACAGGGAAGGCAATGAAGTGAGTGAAGGCAGTGAAGGCAGTGAAGACAGTGGAGACAGGGAAAGCAGTGAAGTGAGTGGAGACAGTGAAGACAGTGGAGACAGGGAAGACAGTGGAGACAGTGAAGACAGGGAAGGCAGTGAAGGCAGTGAAGACAGTCGAGACAGGGAAGGCAATGAAGTGAATGAAGGCAGTGAAGACAGTGGAGACAGGGAAGGCAGTGAAGTGAGTGGAGACAGTGAAGATAGTGGAGACAGGGAAGACAGTGGAGACAGTGAAGACAGGGAAGGCAGTGAAGGCAGTGAAGACAGTGGAGACAGGGAAGGCAATGAAGTGAGTGAAGGCAGTGAAGGCAGTGAAAACAGTGGAGACAGGGAAGGCAGTGAAGTGAGTGGAGACAGTGAAGACAGTGGAGACAGGGAAGACAGTGGAGACAGTGAAGACAGTGGAGACAGGGAAGACAGTGGAGACAGTGAAGACAGTGAAGACAGTGAAGACAGTGAAGACAGTGAAGACAGTGAAGACAGTGAAGACAGTGAAGGCAGTGAAGACAGTGAAGGCAGTGAAGACAGTGGAGACTGTGAAGACAGGGCAGACAGTGAAGACAGTGGAGACAGGGAAGGCAGTGAAGGCAGTGAAGTCAGGGAAGGCAGTGAAGGCAGTGAAGTCAGGGAAGGCAGTGAAGGCAGTGAAGATAGTGGAGACAGGGAAGGCAATGAAGTGAGTGAAGGCAGTGAAAGCAGTGAAGACAGTGGCGACAGGGAAGGCAGTGAAGTAAGTGGATACAGTGAAGACAGTGGAGACAGGGAAGACAGTGGAGACAGTGAAGGCAGTGAAGGCAGTGAAGACAGTGAAGGCAGTGAAGGCAGTGAAGACATTGAAGACAGTGAAGACAGTGAAGACAGTGGTGACAGTGAAGTCAGTGAAGGCAGTGAAGGCAGTGAAGGCAGTGAAGACAGTGAAGGCAGTGAAGGCAGTGAAGGCAGTGAAGGCAGTGGTGACAGTGAAGGCAGTGAAGACAGTGAAGGCAGTGAAGACAGTGGTGACAGTGAAGGCAGTGAAGGCAGTGAAGGCAGTGAAGGCAGTGAAGACAGTGAAGGCAGTGGTGACAGTGAAGGCAGTGAAGGCAGTGAAGGCAGTGAAGACAGTGGTGACAGTGAAGACAGTGGTGACAGTGAAGGCAGTGAAGGCAGAGAAGACAGTGGTGACAGGGCAGACAGTGAAGACAGGGAAGGCAGTGAAGGCAGTGAAGGCAGGGAAGGCAGTGAAGGCAGTGAAGGCAGTGAAGGCAGTGAAGACAGTGGTGACAGTGAAGGCAGTGAAGGCAGTGAAGACAGTGAAGACAGTGGAGACAGTGAAGACAGGCAAGGCAGTTAAGGCAGTGAAGGCAGTGAAGGCAGTGGTGACAGTGAAGGCAGTGAAGACAGTGAAGGCAGTGAAGACAGTGGAGACTGTGAAGACAGGGCAGACAGTGAAGACAGTGAAGGCAGTGAAGACAGTGAAGACAGTGGAGACAGTGAAGACAGTGATGACAGGGAATACAGTGAAGGCAGTTAAGGCAGTGAAGGCAGTGAAGGCAGTGAAGACAGTGGTGACAGTGAAGGCAGTGAAGACAGTGAAGGCAGTGAAGACAGTGGAGACTGTGAAGACAGGGCAGACAGTGAAGACAGTGAAGGCAGTGAAGACAGTGAAGACAGTGGAGACAGTGAAGACAGTGGTGACAGTGAAGGCAGTGAAGGCAGTGAAGACACTCCTCTGGATCGGTCTCTGCTGTTGATTGCTTTCGTTTGTGCACCATCAACGGTGATACGCTACAT
This sequence comes from Brachyptera risi, assembly GCA_964007535.1. Classification (NCBI taxonomy): domain Eukaryota; kingdom Metazoa; phylum Arthropoda; class Insecta; order Plecoptera; family Taeniopterygidae; genus Brachyptera; species Brachyptera risi. The sequence continues at coordinate 8,258,625 of OZ023327.1, read as the reverse complement.
ATGAATATGCACATCATTCACAAGCCTAAATGAGGCGTGGAATTTTAATTAATATTGTCGACATAATTCAGCATAATTACACATAGCTTGTTCGAGGTCACGTTTCTTGGTATTTAGTTATCCAACATGTAAAGGTCAAGGTCAAGTGAGTTTCAAGGCAAAAATTTCATATCTGATTGTGAGCTGCAGCCATAGCAAGTGAGCTCACGTCGAGCGTTTAATAGTCGTCACAAGCGAGCTATCGGCCAGCTCGCAGCTCGCAGCCAGGCGTGTTGCTCTCGTAGCTTAGGTTCTCTATTCAATTATGTGATACCGTGAATTCTCGGGCTGTTCCTGAATATTGTCACACAATTTCACATCCCCCCCCTCCACCTCTTCTCCTTCCCTTGTCCGAGAAGGTCACTGAGTTTAAGACCTCGTATTTTCTCCACACCCCTCTCCCTCATAGTTATCCTTGGAAGTTTTGAAAAGCTGTGAAAATAATGATATTGTTTTTGGGGATATTGTGACTTAGATAAGTCTCTCCATGACCACTCACTTACCCCTAGACCTCTCACCCTCTATCCTTCTTATATCCGTACTTGTATTCGCCTATACCCCAGTATCCATCATAGGCCACCACAGTGCCTATTCCCGTCAACCCTGGAACCCGCTAGCCTCATAACATCCACGCTAAGCGGGCAGACTACCCAGAACCCGGCAGGGGTGCGCATGCGCACAACCAGGTACTACCGACTGAGCGGGTGGGTAATGACTAACTGATACGATCTGATCTGGAAGTGCATCTGAGAGTTTCGAGGGGAACAGGCCATCACGACGGACCCTGGAGACTGGACGAGAGGGAAGACGACTTCGGACTTCCTAGCATCTTCATCGCGACCTCAACTGTTGTACGGTGGGACCTATAATTGGGTGGGTTCATTTTCATTGAGGGCTCCACCCAATGGGGAGGGCTTTAAATCTAAGGTTCCGGGGTATGTCAACCAGTTACATACAATAAATAGTCTTCTTTTATTTAGTATGTCATTTAATTCTTCAAGAGAGGAGACCCAGTCTGGTCCCGAACCCGATCCCACAACTTGGTGTACTCCCCATAAAAGCTAATTTGTGTGTAATTTCAAATTTCATTCTACATGATGCATATTCGTAAATAAAGACATCTTTCGGGTGTTTTTGAAACATTTGTTCCATGAAGTTGTTTTTGGAATGAAACACAATTTACTCTGCAATGGTTAGCTATTACTGTTGACGTCACAACTTGTATAGGCCTATTCGTAGACTCTGATGAGGGCGTATTTATTTATTCGTTGTTCAGGATTACTTTATACAAGATTGAAAACGATCTCCTACCTAATCTTATGGGCCATGGTGGCACGGAATAGCAGAAAATGGAATAACGGCAAATGTATCGTGAATAACGTGGTCTTTTCAAAAGTGAACGAAAAAGTATATTTGCTGTTATTCATAGGAATAACAGCAAATGATTTGTTCTACTTTGCTTTACTCCGGTGGAATAACAGCAAATAAGAGTGTTAGCTGTTGTTCCAGTCAGATATTTCGCATATAGACCCATTTGCCGTTATTCGATGGAATAACAGCAAATATAATTTTCCAAAATATTTCACATTTTTCTTTTGCCGTTGAACACGTTTACGTATTGGCCACTCATTGCTCACACATGCCTACCTATTCACACAAGAGAAAATAGCTCCCAGGTGTGATAACTTTGGATAAATTTTGACCATCTTACACATTTTAATCGAATGTGATGAATATACGACCATCAGGCAACAGTTGTCGATGAACGACTCCCTCTCGAAAATCCCGGAGAACGATAGTAGACAAATTGATAGGACTTTTAAATTTCTTAGCCGAGCCAAGTTACTGGAAACATTTTAACATCGTGTTCTTTGTTATTTATCATGTGCCGTCCTGCATTTTGTGTCGTTTATTATGGCCTTCCACATCATACATATATTTGTTCCGTGATAAAAGCAATGAGTTTATTGGATATGTTCAACATTAGAATATATTTTACTAGCTTTTTTTATATTGGGTTTTAACGACGCACTATACTGATGGCTAAGATCTATTGGCGTCGGTGGATGATGAATGAGGTGATGGGATGATGAGATGAAAGGATATTTCATTAGGTGTTTCAGATGGGGGGAAGGAGTCGGTCGTGGCCTGTTGTTAAGGAACCATCCCAGTATTAACCTGAACAACAGAGGGAAACCACGTAAAACCCCTGTCAGGATGGTCGACCATGGCGGGAATCGAACCCCGGTCTCCCGAATGACGTTTTACCATATTGCTATGTAGTCTCAATATTGATGCTGCTTCATATGTGTTTGACCTTTTACACCTTACACATATTTCAACCACATTGTGATATTTATTTATTACGTCAAAGTATTCTGAAAGAAGGATCTCAGAACATCCACAAATACGATAACCAGGCGCTAAATGACCTCGCTATCGACGCGCCTTGAAACCCTGACATTCATTCATTCGTTTTAAAAAGTTAAAGAAAAGTAGCTTACCTAATTTCTACTTCGAATTTTCGGAAGAATGTCAAATAGGTATTCGCTATTATTCCAATCGGAATAACAGCAAAATATGTTCGCCATTATTCCAGTGGAACAACAGCAAATTAACTTTCGCCGTTATTAGAGTTTCTTCGATTGACAATTTGTATCAAGACCCAAAATTGTATTTGCTGTTATTCCAATTGAACAAGAGAGCAAGAGAAGATCTTCCAGTGGAACAACAGCAAACTAAATTTTGCCATTATTCCAGTTTTAAAAAAGTCGATATTTGCAACAACGATTTGCTGTTTTTCCAGTTAAATAATAGCATATGAACGTTTGATATTATTCCAGTTTCGATATTGGGCAATTTATATCAAAATTTGTATTTGCTGTTATCCCAAGTGAAATAGCAGCAAACGAATATTTGACGTTATTCCAGAAGTACAACAGAAAACTAACTTTTGCTATTAGAGCAAATGTTGGTTACAGCAAACGTTCGTTTGCTATTATTCCACTGAAAGAACGGCAAATCGTCGTTTGCTGTTATTACAATTGGAATAACAACAAATACAAATATCGACTTTTTTAAAACTGGAATAACGGCAAAAGTTAGTTTGCTGTTGTTCCACTGGAATAATGTCAGATCCGCATTTGCTGTTATTTCAATTGGAATAACAGCAAATACAAATATTGCTGATTGAAAAACTAGAATAAGGGCAAAATTGATTTGCTATCATTCCCCTGGAAGAACGGCAAATCGTTGTTTGCTGTTATTCCAATTATTGGAGTAACACCAAATAGAAATATCAACGTTTTTAAAACTGGAATAATGGCGAGAGTTAGTTTGCTGTTGTTCCACTGGAATAATGTCAAAGCTTCTTTTGCTGTTATTCCAATTGGAATAACAGCAAATACAATTTTGGGTCTTTATACAAATTGTCAATCAAAGAAACTGGAATAACGTCAGAAGTTCATTTGCTGTTGATCTTTTTTATAATCATATCAAACATTTTTGTTGCTGTTATTCCGATTTAAATAATAGCAAGCAAATACCTATTTGACGTTCTACCGAAAATTAGAAGTGGAAATTAGGTGAGCTACTTTTCTTTCACTTTTCATAACGGTGGAAGAAAAATGTGAAATATTTTGGAAAATTCTATTTGCTGTTATTCCACTGGAATACCGGCAAATGGATTTATATGCGAAACATCTGACTGGAACAACAGCTAACACTCTTATTTGCTGATGCTGTTATTCCACTGGAATAACGGCAAAAAATTCATTTGGTGTTATTCCTTGGAATAACACCAAATATACTTTTTCGTTCACTTCTGAGAAGACCAAGTTACACGATCCATTTGCCGTTATTCCATTTGCTGATATTCCATCTCCCCCGAGCCATTACCAATGGGCAATGAGGAAAAGAGCCCGATAAGATTCAGTGATGTGATACAAAATTTAAATTTGTATTATAGATGCTATAGGCATAGGCCTATACTCCTACATATCCCAAATGTCTTTTGAACATGATTTCTGATTGATCTTCAAACTTCCTCGTAGTATTGACTGATTTGAATAAATGTTGTGCAAAAGTCAAGTTTTACTTCTGTGAATAAGAGCAATTTATGAACGTATGCAGTTTGCATGTTACTAAAGCATGCACACGTTTTCACATGCCAAATTTTATTTTGACCTAATAATCTAAATCGAAATTACGGAAAAAATGAGTTGACTCTTGCATAATGTCGGGTAACTGTTAACGGAGAACTATAATTCAAAATCTATATGGAATTACTTCTCGTTCCTGCAGACGAAATATCAAGTGAGTAAGCCAATAACCAGTTGGTTCTACGATGAATCAGGTTTGAACTTGGAAATATTATAAACAAAATCCAGTATCGCACATGTAAAAAGCACGTGTAGGAAGGGATCTAGAATATGTAAACAAAAATTCAATCAACCAATCAGCTCATAGCTGAAACTCGTTCAGAACCCAGTACTACACAAGAAATAAACGTTGACTGGAGGACATAGAATGGCAATCCCAATTTTTGTGCTGTCAAGTGACAGTTGTTACAGCCTGTCTGCCTGGACATGTGGCTCTCGCTATCGGGTACATTAGTATCTTGAGCAGCCGATAAAGCAATAATCTCTACAGTAAGGTTTTAATCGAATTGGTGAGGCTATGTGAATAATCGTATATAAGTATTGAAGAGCTTTATACCTGCTACAAGCATTCCTTAATAATGTCTCTCGAAGTAATCAAAATCTATGACCTTCGTTTCATATTACGAACCCACAGACACTTCAAACTATAACCATTGACCAATTTTTGAACATTTTCGGACCCGTCGTACAAATCTGATGGGTACTTGAGCTTCCTGACCATCCACGGTCTCGGAGCCCCTTAACTCTGTGTTAGCAACCCAAGTCGAGCGAGGCGTAGGTTTGAGTGACACAAAAGGTGTGGGCTTTTGAAGGCATTTGCCACTCGTTAGTACCCCCAAATAATCTAGCGGTTTGTGCAAACACGAATAATCAATTGAATTTATTGCAAGAACTCACCACTTCAATCTACCCTATTTGTGTGCAATGAGACTTGGTGAATAGCATTGGGATTGTTATACAGAGTAGGTTAGAGTGACACTCCATCGAGTATCGACAGGTAAACCCTTGCAATCAGGTGACATGTTCCGAGGTGGAAGCCAACACCAGCTGTTGTCTTCACCATGCAACACCAGACACTTTCACTGGCCAGTCTAGCTAGAATAGATGGTCAACTTCAAATTGACACATTCTACACTTATTTTCAGTACCATACTTATTGAAATAAGTCTGAAAAAAGTTGACAACATTTTGAAAATATGTCGAGTAAAAACTTACGATCAGTGATTGATCGCGAGTAGTTCTCTGAGAATGTGCAACAGGGTGTAAAACCAGTTGTACATTGCACTGATACATTGATACATTGATTTGTGTTGCTGGGCATCTGCAGGATCAAGGATCAAGGTCAACAATCGGCACATTCAATTAAAATGCCAATTTTACATAATATATACATGTATTTTATTTAACAACATAATTACGGTGTACAAGTGATCCAGTTACAGCCGGACATTGCTAAGACTTGATACGCAAGATAACCTGCGAGCATGGGCTTTGTTCCCTCCACACTAACAGTGACGTGACGGCCCAGCTCAACGTTTACCTGAGGGAGAAAAACATCTGGTGCGGACATCCAGATATTTCAAGACAAAGTGTACACTAACAATATGTACCTTCACTTGGAGAGTATGTTCAAATGTTCAAGCAAAACAATATATCCTAGTTATAAATACAATGCCACTGACACAACATGGTGATAATCACGTGTGATGGTAACTTGGACCTCTTGGCTTGTATGCCTTCAATAGAAAGGGTATAAATAAAATGCACTATACTAACTTGAATGGAATAACCAATGAAGGTACTAATACTATTTACTCATATATCAACACAATCACTATACAGGACTGATTCCGATAATGTATGATAACAACGGCCTTCTTGGGCTCAATCTGGATCAGCAAGTATTTTTACCAGCTGTCATTTTGTTAACTCTTATTCAAGGATGTGCAAACTGTTTGCTCAATAGTACGCCAACGCCATTGAAGAATAGAGAAGACTGAATTATTCATCATAAATAATCATTGTGAAAGTTATAAATATTGAATAGAATGAAATCATTGCATGTAATAAATGTTGCTTTCTTAAACATTACAAACTGGGAAACACAGCATATGTGTTGGAGCGAGGTGTTTGTACCAAGTACTTGATAGCTACACATTCCTCAATTGTGAAATTACCAAATCTAGTCACCACCTTCCTTAGACAGACAATCTGTTGATTATCCGTAACAAATGTAAAAATCAATACAGTGGAACCTCTTTAGTACGTTTTTCAGAGGAACAGACAAAAAAAACTTACTAAAGTGAAAAACTCACTAAAGAAACTATTTAACATGTAGCAGCATATGGATGGGATAGGAAAATAAAACTTACTAAGGTGAAAAATGTACTAACAAGAAACTTACTAAAGAGGTTCTACTGCACTTCAATTTTTCAAAAGTAATGGTTCATTTTCTCAAAAATAACAAAACCAAATTTCCTGGAACTTGATATATCAACATGTATTGTTAGAGGATCAGAAAAAAGTGTCTGATCAATTTAAGTAGAAACCATGAGCAATCTGTTCTGGTTTGACACCGGTCTGATTTGTATATGACATGGTGAAAGCGAGATGGAAGACTCACACCCCTACTAATACTGAATCCATCTCTCTGTGGACAGAACACCTGTATAGGCTACCAAGGCATGCTACCAGTGCCTCATCACTTCATACAAAACACCACGTAGCTCTTCGGGAAGATCATATTCTCACAGTTGAACGCAATGGGGGCTCAAACTGTATAACAATTACATATAAAACACAGATTCAATCATTTTTTTGATATAAAAAAAAATATATATATATATATCAAAAAATCCCCCCCCCTCAAGGTCCTCTACCCCTCAATTTCAGATGATTTATTCACATTTCAATTATTTTTGTCCTTTCTTGTTCAAATGCTATGTAATATGTAGTCCATTATCTGATGTAGGCTTAGCCAATGGCCGTTGAACCGTACGCCCTGTACAAACACCTTGCGTGGTAAGTGGCTACATGTCATCAGCTACGACTGCAGTCAACCCTCGTTAATCTCAACTCTGACATATTTCCAGCTTCAAGTCGGTTCTCGGCTGAGGGTATAGCCATTTCAATGTTGGTTAATGGTTAATCTGAATTCCAGTTGAACCGTAATTCAAACTAATATTTCGACTCTTTGATTGCTTCAACATCTGTATTCTGATTGGATAATTCAAAATGATAAAATTCCTTGGACTGATCATTATTTCTCGATTTTCATCCTTTGCTTGGCTGCTGGGCTCGAAACGTTTGTTTGTCACACCATCGACTCGGGACGGCCGAGCGCCAACAGAAGTGGGTAATACGATGATCGCGCGTCGTCGGCTAGCCGAGAAACACAATCAGTCCATTACGTTGTCTTGGTTGGTCGCATACCAAATTGACTAAATTCCAAACGGGAAGAGGGATGATTCTCGTGGACAAAGAGTTCTTTGGTTAATCCAAATTTTCATGAAACGGAATTATTTTTTTCTGGGTCCCTTCCATTACGGGTTAACGTAACTTCCATAGGTTTACTGTAGGCCTGCAGCTTACCGGTATCAGGAGAATCCATGCATGCACCGTTTGTGAAATGATTGTTTAATTACAAACTTATGTCGGCATGGGTTGACAATTTGCCAAAAATGGTATCTGAAGAAAAACGTGATCTTCAGGCTCTATAATAAAACCATATTCAGTATGGTGATAATCTGGGCTCAAATTTGGCATCCATTTAATTTGAATCCAGAGTGATCGCAGTGATGGGCAATGTGATATTTCAAGTCAATCATTGGATTTGTAGGCCCGGGTCATCCTTAGGCCTGATCAACACATAATACGTATGAGACAACCTCGGCCAAATACCAGGACAGAATCAAGTCAAAATTTAATATTGAATGAGTTGAAATATTTTACATTGACATAAAACATTTCATGCTACCAATGTGTATGATGAAAGGAATGTGAATTGTTTTCCGTTGAGCCTCACGAGTGAGTGGGTGGTGTTGACGTGGTGCGATGGCGCATTACAGGGCAATCAACGGCAGTCGTCTACTGTCAAGCATCTCTATTCAAGGCACTCATAGTCCATACTGATACATCATTTAAAAAGCATACGTGTAGTGAAATTGACAAATTTTCTACGTTCGAAATAAAAGTCGGAATATTCATCCAGCCGCTACCCGGCCTGGCGCGGCTACTGCTGCCTGTCGATGGTCTGGAAGAACCACTCGGTGAAGTGGCGCAGCTGTTGGGCGCGCCATCCAGCCGCTACCCGGCCTGGCGCGGCTACTGCTGCCGGTCGATGGTCTGGAAGAACCACTCGGTGAAGTGGCGCAGCTGTTGGGCGCGCCATCCAGCCGCTACCTGGCCTGGCGCGGCTACTGCTGCCGGTCGATGGTCTGGAAGAACCACTCGGTGAAGTGGCGCAGCTGTTGGGCGCGCCATCCAGCCGCTACCTGGCCTGGCGCGGCTACTGCTGCCGGTCGATGGTCTGGAAGAACCACTCGGTGAAGTGGCGCAGCTGTTGGGCGCGCCATCCAGCCGCTACCTGGCCTGGCGCGGCTACTGCTGCCGGTCGATGGTCTGGAAGAACCACTCGGTGAAGCGGCGCAGCTGTTGCGCCGCCGCCTGCGACTCCTCCTGCAGGCGGTGGTTCTCTTCGCGCAGGCGGCGCACCTCCTCCTCCAGCGACATGCGCCGCCTGGTCTCCTGTGCCACCCGCCCCTCCAGCTCCGCCACGTGACTGGGCCGCCCGACGCTACACAGAGAGACACACCGTCAGCCTCCACGCAACAGCTGTCTGTTTATGTCATACAGACAAACTTTCTGTTCTACAGAAAAGAGTGATCAGTAGAGACAGGATAGTAATGCAGTATCAAACCTTCAAATAAGCAGTATTAAATGCTAAAATAAGCATTATAAGCAGTATTAAATAGCCAAATAAGCGCTATTAGCGCTATCAAATTTCAAAATGAGATGTGATAATATGCAGACACTTTTTAAAAATACATTTGAAGTTTGATCAATACCATAATACACCAAACGTCACTTTACATCAACGTACTACTTTTTGCCTGCAGTGGCTTACCAGAATCTGCTCATTATTATCTGGCGTCAGATTATGGCACCTATCGGTTAGTATGTTTTAATAAGCAGAAAAGGATCTCTCTACATGCACACAAAACCTCCAAAATAAGCAGAACATGCCAGCATAATATGCCAAAATAAGCAAAATATGCGGTATCAATGCCAAAATAAGCACTATCGAAGAAAAAGTACCAAAATAAGCAAAACATGCAGTATCAAAGTAATATATTCCAAACCCTTGAGTCATGAAAAAGGTTTATAATTGATTTTGCATGTTCTCCCGGCTATATCTAAAAACATGCGATTGCATTACTATCCTGTCTCTAGTGATCAGGTACCTTGCTAATGCAAGTACCGATCCAACCACTCCAGGGATATACAGAATATTAAATGGGGCTGTGCGAGTCTCGACATTTTCAAGCGAGTTCGAGTTGAGATCGAGACTCAAATGATTTTTTTTCTCCAGATCAAAATTTCAAGTCTCGAAATACTTTTCGACTTTTACTTTTCGAATACTTACTATTTCGAGCGAGCAAGCAAGAGCGAGAGGATAAACTTGTCATCTTTTCATCATCCAACAGATTAGTATTGAATAAACAGTGTGTGAAACTTATGAAAAAGTTTTGTTTTTGCATTTTTCGCTTTGATTTTGCATATAAACTTGCTGAATCATTTCAACGCGCATCACCTCGCACTGTCAGTGGCATTGGACTGACTGACTCCGAGTGATTTCTGCTGTGTCGTAGTTATCACTAGACATGCACACGTGTCTCTCTCTCTCTTCCTCAGTTACTCCCTCTCTCCAGAACACATCCACACTCTGTCAAGGACAGATTGAAACGTCATCACACGTGTTGTCAAGCAACTTGGGACGGCCGAGTGCCAATAGCAACGCGCCATACACATACGCATCTCTCTCTTCCTCAGTTCCTCCCCCTCTCCAGAACACATTCACGCTCTGTCAAGGACAGATTGAAACGTCATCACACGTGTTGTCAAGCAACACGGGACGGCCGAGCGCCAATAGCAACGCGCCATACACACACGCGTCTCTCTCTCTCTCTCTCAGTTCCTCCCCCTCTCCAGAACACATCCACACTCTGTCAAGGACAGATTGAAACGCCATCACACGTGTTGTCAAGCAACTCGGGACGGCCGAGCGCCAATAGCAACGCGTCATATGAAGTTCGTGTTTCGTCTGAGTTAGCAATCTGAGGCCCTTGGCAACGGTTTCTATCGGCGAAGATAGCCAAGACACACTCATTGAGGCAACGGTTACGGTTTCTATCAACTCATCAAGTAGTTTCGCTTATTAGCACAGCTTTCTCTCGTGTGCAATACGGAATTGCCATAATTCTAACCGGGGAAGAGTGATGATTTTCGTGGATAAGGACGTGTTTGATTGATCCAAATTTCTATAAATCAAATTAATTTTTTTTCGGGCGTCTTTTTCCTCTCAGATTAACAAGGATTTGAGCTAGTTTTCTTGAACCAAGATTGTACTCAAACCCGCTCAAACTAAAATTTGTGCTCAAACTTGCTCAAACTAAAATTTGTGCTCAAACTCGCTCAAACTGAAATTTGTGCTCAAACTCGCTCAAACTGAAATTTGTGCTCGAACTCGCTCAAACTAAAATTTGTGCTCAAACTCGCTCCAACTGAAATTTGTGCTCGAACTCGCTTGAACTAATATTTGTGCTCAAACTCGCTCCAACTCAAAAAGCTCTGCTCGCACAGCCCTAATATCAAAGATACGTGCAAACCCCTATTTATTAAATCTGAAATACTAACCGTACCATTCGTATAAACATATAGGGGGCCTACCAAATATGATTAATATCATTTCACTTGTTGTGGAACATGAATTTCTCTCAACAAATGTCAGTCCAGTTCACAAATATGGAACAAGAAATAATAGTGATTTTATAAGTCTTGAACGCTCTGATAAAACTCCCATAAGTATAGGCATAAGAATGTACAATCACTTTGCCAAAAGCCTCAAGCCAGTCAGAGGAGAGAATAATTTTGAACAATTTTCAAAGAATTACTTATTGAATAAATCTTTTTACTCCATCCAAGAGTTTTCAGATGACAAGAATCAACTTTTATAAATCTATAGGCCTATCAATAAGTAGTTTGTAGTCTGTTTTGTTATGTTACCTGTGGTCGTCGGTCCAGTTGGCGCGCAAGGCCCGCGTGGCCGTGTCTACCAGGCTGGGCCAGTCGGTGTCGGAGGCAGGGGGGGCGGTCTTGTTGACGCGGGGCGAGAGGCGGTCCAGCTCCTTGCCGCTGGGGGCGGGGCTGGCGCTCGAGATGACAGTCGCCGGGCGGGCCGTGGTCAGGATCACCTCGCCCGCCGGGTCTCCTCCTCCGGGCGACGACCCTCCGCTGCTCCGGATCTTCCCGGCCAGCTCCTGGGAACACAGGAGACAGGGTTACTTGTCTCGTCATTGCTAGCAAGTAGTGACGACTTGAGGCTACTACCCAGGGACACACAATATGGCAAATAGTAAATAATTAACATTTCAATATATCACTTTCAATTTTGTAATCACTAAATCTCCTCATTATTTTATTCAATCCTATTTTGTTTTAACATTTTTTCTATTCAATCAGTTCCCTTTTCATGTATCAATATATAATATTTTCAATCTATTTATCCATATTATTCTATGTATTTTTTATACTGATTGCTATCCTGTTTTATAATATAGTCAGGGACCAATAAAGGTTATTTCTTCTACTGCAGCTCTTTCAGAAAACATTGGGCTATTGTTATTTCATGGGATTACGTTTTTTTACTTCCCCTCCCAGACCAAATTCAATTTTTCATGACTGAAAGCGAAGGTTATGAATCCCCCCCCCCCCCCCTCTCTAGTTGCCATGCCGAATACAGTGGATCAACTTTTATTAGTTGTAAGCTACCTATTTCTGATGAGTTAAATGCCTGACGAATATCGGATATGGAGGACAGTCTTTCAAATCCTCCAACCAACACCTCTCCACATGTTCCTATAATTGTATGTGAATATATATTCTTTTACATGCGCAATGTAATATATTCATCACTGTATTATAAAATATTATATATATTTACTACATTCATATATACTTTCACGTCTGTCGTAACACTTCCTCATGTTATCAACAGGAGTGGGGGAGGCGGGGGGAGGGGGGGGGGGGGCAGGGCACAAATTGAATGCAATAGCTCACAATCAGGACCAATAGTAATTGGCATGATTTTGACGTAGTTGTCCGCCAATGATATAAATAAGATTATTTTTTTAAATCCACTCTGGTGCTACCCATGCTTGTGGAGGAGAGAGTGGGGGGAGAGTGGAGGGAGAGTGGAGGAGAGTGGGAGGAGATTGGGGGGAGAAAGAGAGGAGAGTGAGGGGAGAGTCGAGGGAGAGTAGAGGGAGAGTGAAAGGAGAATGAGGGGAGAGTGGGGGGAGAGTATAGGGAGAGTGGGGGGATAATGAGGTGAGAGTGGGGAAGAGTGAGGGGAGAGTGGGGGAGAGTATAGGGAGAGTAGGGGGATAATGAGGTGAGAGTGGAGGGAGAGTGGGGGAAGAGTGGAGGGAGAGTGGAGGGAGAGTGGGGGGAGAGTGGGGGGAGAGTGGAGGGAGAGTGGGGGGAGAGTGGAGGGAGAGTGGGGGGAGAGTGGATGAGAGTGGGGGGAGTGGATGAGAGTGGAGGGAGAGTGGGGGAGAGTGGAGGGAGAGTGGGGAGAGAGTGGGGGAGAGTGGGGAGAGAGTGGGGTGAGTGGGGGGAGAGTGGGGGGAGAGTGGGGGGAGAGTGGAGGGAGAGTGGGGGGAGAGTGGGGGGAGAGTGGGGGGAGAGTGGAGGGAGAGTGGCATACCGAGGTGTGGTTGTGTATCAGGCCGCCTGGTTCAGGCAGGTAGTCCGGGTTGATGAGCCGCATTAGGTCCTCCTGCAGGGTGCTGGTGCTGAGGTTGGTGCTGCCCCTGTTGGCTGAACGGGGCGTCACTCCGGGACGCAGCCGGGCCTCCCCTGTATCCCGCGGGCTCTGGTTCCGGCTGGGGCCACTCGAGGGGGTCAGCCGAGCACGATGCAACCGGGGGGACACGTTGGTGCTGCCCGTCGACAGTTCGTCTACAAACACATACACATATCATTTCGCTACTCAAATCAGATCCCTATGAAAGGACAAAACAGCCCTGAGAATAGATTCCAATATATGATGACGCTATTGTTTCCCTCGACTCGAGAGAAAACTAGAAATCATCATCTCAATCCCAGAAATTCAAATTGATTCATTTGTCTGTCAAATTATCACCTAGGAGACCTCTTTTTCTGACTCATGACGTTTCAAACATCACTCGATTTCATTTTTACAGCGTTCACGGCACACTAAATGTCACCCACAGGCCAGAGTTGTACTAAAACTGTCACTGACGCTCTATTTTTGCAGTTACCTGAAAATGAATTGATTCATTGTAATCTGCAAATATTGACCTGCCTGGATGGTATTTCCAATATCTCCTACATAACTTTCATGATTATTTACACTCCATAATAAGTCACCTTGTTTTCTGATAAAAAACAATCTTTTTTCACAACTATTTTTGCCTACATACTAGGGTTGGGCGAATCTTGATTTTTGCCACGAACCGAACCTCGAACCGAACCTTTCAAAAAGGTTCGTTTTTTCGAACCTCGAACTGAACCTTTTTTTTCTTTTTTCTCAGACCTACCGTAAATATAACAGACAGATTCGGTCTCGAACCCATATGGAACAGAAATGTAACTCAGTCATAATAGGGTACAGACCCGCCAAGAATACAAGCCAAGTACATCCAACCAAAGTACTAGGCCTAGTTTCAGTAGTAGGCCTAAAGTAAAACTGTGTCGTAGATTCGTAAGACAGACTGGGTCAGTACAAAATTGCGCCATATCGATTATCGTTTACTTAACATCGGTTATTAATCGTATTATATCGATATTTTTTCTCATAATCGATAATCGTATCGAATCTAAAACTATCGTATCGCATCGGAATTATTGTGTTACAAATTGCGGTCTAAGCAGCTGTGTTGATTGATTCGATTCATTGACAAGTGGTTGACCTTGGACTACGTGCGGGAGCTTGGTCCTAGCAGGGAGGGGTAAAAAGATAATGGGATAGAGGAAGAGGCAAATTTCTGAGCTGTAAAAAAAGTACAAGTAACAACGTACATCTGGAATTCATTATTTATCCAATTATAGAAACCGTATAGTCCCGAATTTAATCCGAGGGTTTTCCTCAAAATTTCAAGCCCAAAAGTCACCCTCGGCCTATATGAGAATCTCGCCCTAGGCCTATAATCGGTCAAAAATACTTGTTTTGCTCATTTTAATTGGGCGTAAGCTTACTACATCCGTACACTCATAATAACGGAATCGATTAGAAACTGAGAGATATTCCACTAAAATCACGTTTAATAAATGTTTTATCATGAAGAAGCATCATTTTCTCAATTTCCCTCATTTTTATTTGACGCGCAATAATAAACAGCACGTGTCAAGCTGTTTGCTGCAGATGTGCGTTTTCCTACTACGCGCTACCCTGACGCGGTCTGATCTTGACAAGCACGAGACTGTTTAGCGTGAAAAAAACACTCCAAACCGGCAATCAATTGAGGCCTCTCTCAACAGTTTGTCACAAGTCGTCTCGTTGTCGCATAGCTGGGCTTATATTTGGGTCATTCCATAAATTATCATCCAGAGCTGGTTGCTGACCCATCTCAGATATTTTTTAAACTTTGCCTATTTGTAGCAGTATATAAGGATAGTTTAAATATTAAATTTCAGATTTTTCACTCCAAGCGTTTAGGAGTTGCAGGTCGTTGAGACTCGGCTGGCGTAGCAAAAAGCGTGGTTTTCGAGTTCTGCGTTAAATTCAATAACTCGATAACCGTTCCACCTATCACAAAAATGCACTGAACATTTGTTGTTATAAATAGTCTGTTATTGCAATATATGTCTTTTAAAATCATCTGACTAGAGCCATGAATGTTTTATCAAAGGTACAATATCGTTATCAAAAATCATTTTTTTTCAATATTTGACATTTTATTTCTCAGGAAGGGTTGTAAATAGCACCAACATTTTCACATATGTGTGTACACCACCCTTGTGGTTGTTGATAAAAAATTAATGAGCTTTGATTTTCCATCCCCTTCATGTTCAAAAAACATCCCCAAAATTGAAGAAACAGCAAATTTGACATTTTCAAGGTCATATATCACCGATGGGGGAGCACATAAAAATTCGAGATCAGATGAATTACTTTGTCTTATGCTTCATCTTATAATATCTGAAAAGTTTACATTGCTATTCATCATGGTTCAAAAGATACAGCACTTTGAATATTATCAAAAATCATATTTGAGCAATAGTATTTCATATGGGGCTTACTTATGTATATATAACTTTTTCCGTCTTCTTTAGTCAACAAATTAGGTTACCTTGGGAGAGTGTTAATTCATACCTCACTGTTGACCTCTAGAGATCATCAAATAGTTCAATTCTACTTTAAGATTCTCGCTTATGTTGTACGATCTTCCGGTTGCAGTTGCAAGTTCCAATGCAGTAAAAACTCGTAAAATGTTTGAATACGGCACCCATGTTTTTTCATTTCGTGTGAGCAAAAAAGATGTATTGGGCCCTGCTGGGCTGAAGAAATGAATGTAGTAGTCATCATCCTCTTCTGAATGCTCCAGTACTTTGCCTATATACCACTTGTCATCATATATGCACGCAATGTTATCGAACAATTTGATTTCTATAGGGATAATTTTAGAAATAGTTACTTCACAATAATTTTGAGAAGTAGATGTCTTGCGAACAAACATTGTGTTTTCATCCTTAGGGATGAAGCAGTGATTTTCTCTGGTGTGAGGTATGGCAAGAGCGTTATCAAATCTTGAAAGCAATTCAATGTCATTATTCTCAACTTCTTGAGCATCAACATAGAAGAATTGTATTCCTTTGATGTTTGTTTCGCAGAACGAGAACATATCCTGAGGTGTCATGATATGATTTGCTGAACTTCGCTGAAGACTTGCTTTTGTAACTAGACGCTTAACTGTACCACCAATCCCGTCACATGGGCCCTTGCCATGTGACGTGGCAAAAAAGTGCCACTCGGCATCCATGCCAAAATCTACTTTATGTTTACAAACATTGACAAAATTTTTACGGTTCTTATATTGGCTTGCAGCTCCATCAGAAAAGTGGCAAACGGTAGTAACATTTGGCGCAAGTATCTTGAGTCGGTCAATAACATGCTTTTGGAATGTATACACTGCAGTGGTACTGTGCTGCAGACTGTCACTTATAATACATATACTGTCTGACTTCAATAAACCAGTATCAGGGTCCCGATAATAAAGGACGAATGGGTGGAGAGTCGCCTGAGCATTCACCCAGTGGTAACTTTGTACCTCGTCTTGAACCACAAATGTGAAGTTCTCAGAAAAGTCGCCTGAAACAATACACTCATTATCTTGCAATGTCTCCTTCTTTTCTTTCAAAAATGCTGCTTGATTGACTGCAATGAAATGGTGTTTCTTTAAAATAAGCAGTTTTTTCACTAAATTGTCTACAAAGTCAGTGTACGAGTCAACGACAGTTATCAAGTCACATCGGTCGGTGGTTACCCACTGAACGTACTTCACATCGGTATTCAAAATGTCATCTTCTTCCGTTAACGCGAGAACATTTCTGACTGCATCTTGTCCTGGGCAATTAGAACAGTCATCAAACATGCAAGACTGGTTATTTATATCGCACACCATTGCTGCAATCAAGTCTTTGTAGTTGTAAGTGAGCTTTGCACCCGTGACCATCAGCTTCACATTCTGATGAATAGCGCACACGCAAACTGAATGTGTACCGTGAGGTCCCGCAAGAACACACCATTTGGGACGAAGCTGTGCGAATTTAGAAAAACCAACCTTCAGTTGTGGGTGTTTAATTTTGAATTGAGAGTATAATTCATTCAAATTGAAAAGTACGAGTCTTTTCTGCCTTTGTTCTTTCTTGCCATCAGCATTCCTTATTGATACAAAATCCTTTTTACCAGGGCACATTCTACTACTGTCATCATTCTCATAAAATTGTATAACAGTATTCACTAGATCATCGCTGAAAGCCGGTCGTCCACTCTCTTTTTGTTCAACATTTGGTAGGATTCCATACTTGTTTACAAGTTTTTTCGTTATTCTTACCAAATATTCACTAACGCCAAATTCATTGCAAATCTTTTTCCTGGACCACGATCTAGGAATCAGGCTTAGAATCTGAATCTTTTTGTCTACACTTGTTGTTTGCTGCATTCGTTCCTTCAAATCATGTATTGATACAGAAATCTCCCCTGCATGGTAACTTGTACTAGGCCTGGATTCGTTGTCACTTTCAATGCTTAAAGGACTGTCTAATGATGTGTAAAGTTTTTTACACACATTTGCCCCGATCCTTGAGACCTTGTCTTTTATAGCGGCACTTCGTTTCCTTTTACTCAACTTGTTGATTTTCATCACTGGCGAAACTCCGAGAGCAGCGCAGGCTTCATTCACTGAATTAATCACGACATCAGGAGGCTCGAAAACAACACTGTCGAAATCATATTCCTCGTCATCGACATTATGCTTGGAAACGATGGCATTACACTTGACGCACAACGATTTACCAGGAATAAGCTTTAAAGCCGGTGCAAGCTGTGAAAACTGCAATGTTATGGGTCGTAAAGTTCGTTTGATTGTTTTTTTGAGTATCGCTAAAGGATCGCAACAAGTCTGCCCGAACAAATGATTGAACTTTCTCAAGAATTTACTCTCATGAAAAACACACAAAGTATCTATTGAAGCTGGGCCTACATTAGTTCTTAAATTCAGCAAATGTCTGTCTTCATTAGATAGTTCTGTAGCACATTTAAGTTCACCAGAACTTGAATGACCATATGAATCATTATCACATCTCTCATTTAATATTTTACCAATGGAACAAAGCATTGTCACATCTGTATGTCCCAATGTCTAAATCACAACTGAGCCAAACTTGGGTAATTTTCTATGTATACATGGGTAATACCTGTATTTACAAGTTTGAACATGTAAATTCAGTGGTGAACTGTAAAACAATACCCCACCCAGGGGGTTCCCAAAACAACCAAATTCAGTGAAATATAAACATGTATGGACATGTAATCTGGCAGACTGTCAAACAAACTTAGTTTAATGCTTTACTTACCTAATAAATGGTTAATGGTCAGCAGAGTAATATTATGGACATACTACTAAATTTACACTACACTGACTGATATTCAAAGTGCTGTAACTTTTGAACCATGATGAATAGCAATGTAAACTTTTCAGATATTATAAGATGAAGCATAAGACAAAGTAATTCATCTGATCTCGAATTTTTATGTGCTCCCCCATCGGTGATATATGACCTTGAAAATGTCAAATTTGCTGTTTCTTCAATTTTGGGGATGTTTTTTGAACATGAAGGGGATGAAAAATCAAAGCTCATTAATTTTTTATCAACAACCACAAGGGTGGTGTACACACATATGTAAAAATGTTGGTGCTATTTACAACCCTTCCTGAGAAATAAAATGTCAAATATTGAAAAAAAATGATTTTTGATAACGATATTGTACCTTTGATAAAACATTCATGGCTCTAGTCAGATGATTTTAAAAGACATATATTGCAATAACAGACCATTTATAACAACAAATGTTCAGTGCATTTTTGTGATAGGTGGAACGGTTATCGAGTTATTGAATTTAACGCAGAACTCGAAAACCACGCTTTTTGCTACGCCAGCCGAGTCTCAACGACCTGCAACTCCTAAACGCTTGGAGTGAAAAATCTGAAATTTGATATTTAAACTATCCTTATATACTGCTACAAATAGGCAAAGTTTAAAAAATATCTGAGATGGGTCAGCAACCAATTAATTCTAAATTGGATGATAATTTATGGAATGACCCATTTATATTCTTGACAATACGGTACCCTTTATAGGTTAAAGTGCGTCGCAGTCTGTACCAGTGTACTGTACCTCATATACAACCCAACCGCACGATCGGCCCAAGTCCATATCTTCGTTTCTTGCGCATATCAATTATCGACTCTGACGTCATTGCAAACAGCGTTTCTTATTGGCTTTCGAGGGCCCAATAGAAAACAACAACTTACGCGCCACATACACTGATTGGAGCAATGACATAAAGGGTAAAATAGTAAGTTTGAAAAGGAAAGAATGTTCATTTCGATAATCGAAAATAATCATATTGATATCGTATCGCCGAGATTGAATCGATTATCGTATCGTTTGAAAAAATATCGATCTATATCGATATATCGATTATTGTTGGCAACCCTAATTATAATTATAATTATTGGCAAAAAAAGAATTAAACTGATTTGTAATGTCCGAGATGCGAGTAGAAAGTGATTGTGTCGAGGTACCTTCGCTGGGCGTGCCGAACAGCCTGTCGCTGGCTGAGCTGGTGTCGGTGGAGTGGCCGTCTGGTGGCAGACTGGCAGACTTGGGGGTGCGCGAGGGCAGGGGCGCCAGGCACGTCACCTTGTCCCCCACCTTGAAGTCTTGCGCACGCGCCGGCAGGGGGGGAGGCGGGGGGGACTCGAGGGGCTTGGCGTCGGCCCCGTCCAGAGCCTCATACCTGGAACAGACCCGGACACACAATTACTGACCATTCACAATAACAATTTGTAAGAATCATGATTTACTGGTTCTCTCAGAATACTATATCTCATGTTTTCAATATATTTCACTGGGGGTTTCCCAAAAAAAGAAAGGCCCCATTAAATATTGAGTTTTTAATTGGTTTTGAGTGAAGTGAATACAGTGAAACCTCTATGCATCGTTCCCGGATCTATCGTTTTCCTGGATCTATCATTCATATTTTCCAGCCCCACTCCCATATAATCAATGTTAAATTTTCCTGGATGGATGGTTTTATTTTACTGGTCCCTTGAAAAACGATGGACAGAGGTTTCACTGTACAGTGAATTCTTGGTAATTCAAATTCAAAGCGACCCCTCCCCCCCAAAAGAATCAAATTGAAAAAAATGATGTTTTTTGTTTATATAGTAGGGTGTATAGAAAATCTGCACCAACTCAAAGTCGGAGGGACCCCAAAAATCAGAGTTTGAATTAAAGAGATTCAGATTATATATAAAAGAAGTTTTTTGTTTGTATATGCCTAGTGTGCCTATATAGTGAGTGCTGCTTGGCACATATGGTCAATTCCCTTCACTTTCCCCTCACCCATACCAAGTATACTCCGACAGCCATGTGTATATCTTTATCTCAACAGTTTTACACCACAACAAACAGTCGGATGAATATTATGAAATGGTTTTGTCCTCAATATAAGCCAGGGTTTTTGCTGTAATTTGAAGTTCAAAAGTCACCATTAGCTTATTTGGGAATCACTGCACAATGGGTCGAAAAAACACTTCTTCTCCCAATCATAATTGGGCCTACTATGCTGTAAATCAACACACATTGTAAATTATCTTATTCTTATTCAATTCAGAAGATAGAAGGGACAGATTATTCTTCATTTCATTCTTGATTTTCAAAACATCTGAATTATGAGAGAAAATAACTGAGGAGAAACTAATATGCTAATAAATTCTTCCATTATCAGTTGACATTGAGAGTAAGAGTTTTGTTTATGATCAGGAGTTTCTATAGTTTTTGTGGACAGACAAAAAAGCAACTGTTTCAACTTTCAAGTCATCTTGCTTTGCAAGTTCTCAGTGAAGAGGAAGATTGTGGACTGAGGGGGGGGGGGGGGGGGGGCTGTGTTACTAATCAAGTGGAGCCTGATACCGCTAACATAAACATAATCTTGTCAGATAGTTTATATTGAAAATGCTCTTGATGATCACTTGTTTGCTCTAGTAACTTTATAGTCCTTTATTGACATTTGAAGTGGGAGTGGTTCATGAGTCAAAGGGTCAAAGGTCTCACTGTGGGTCACAAAATAATTACAGAAGACTAAAACAAACATGGGTGCTGATGTGTGTGTGTAACAAGTGATGACAAACTTATTATCAACTAATATTCACCATTCTTAATTATTTTTTATTCATTGAATTGACAACTTACAATAATTAGGGTATAACTTCTAATTAGGCTACTTGGAAATCCTTCCTTCGATGACTGATCTAAAAGTTTCGGGGTTTGGCGTATACCTTTTTTTTTTCATTTTATATTTTATATATATATATTTTTATTTTTTTATTTTTGGTATTATCATGTCTTACAGGAAATACTCATCACAGTAGGTATTAAAAGAGTCAAATTACCGAATGTAAGGATCAAGAAGTAAAAAGCAATGTAGAGACCTGACAAGACAATAATTATAAATATTGGGGCCTACAATTAATTAAACAAATCATCATCTCTGCATGTACTAATAGCTGGCTGATTTATTTACAGCTAATTAACCACTTACGCCCAATCTCGGAATAATATTCACTCTGTCAATAGAATTATTTTAATTGCGTCATAAAGATGTAGTCTCAAATACATTATCTGGAAAGTCATTCTTATTCAACAGCAACACGAAAGAATAGAGACAAGAGCATATCTGGACTTATGTCCTGTGTGGATAGGGAGTAATTTGTCAGGCTTCAAGTGCTGATAACTGGCACTGGTCCTCTCCTTGCCATTAATGCTGGGGTGTTATAATGTTTTGTCATTGGCATTTTGCATTCTACACCTTGACTCTAACGTGAATTCTAGTGTTTCATGCTTTGATCATTTCCACTGTGAAACAATGAACCTCCCATGGGGGGAGACTGACCAGGGGTCGTCTGAAGAGTGGCCGCTGGAAGAACTGGTGGCGGTGCTGTCAGTGACGGGGGGTACGCGCCCCCCCGACCCGTACCCCGAGCTGCCCGAGGGGGAGAAGCTCCTCTGATGACGACGACGTACGGGGACGGCCTGTTGCACCACCTGCTGCTGGGAGGCGGGCGTCAGGGGGTGGCTCAAGTTCTCGTAGTCCCCCTCGCACGGCCCGCCGCCCCCTCGCCGGCATGTCACCGAGCAGCCCCTGCACACACGCAGCCAACAAATCAAGTCTCCGAGTGCAGTCCTGGCAGTCTACGACTTGGATTCACAGCCCTGACAATCAACACTACCGGTACATTATCCTGGACTACAGATCAAACAATCGTGACTAAGTCAACTGCCATTCAACTCAACAATCGCAGCAGATGAGCCAAACAGTCATACAAAATTCCCTGAATTATTGCACACACCTCGATTTAGAAACTGTCAAGCATAGAAAGCTGTGAATTATAGTGATGTAATTCGAAATAACCATCACTTCTAGCTACCTATATTTCATGTGGGGAGAATACAAACTGAATCATTTTCTTCGAACAGTTTGTCTGATCTAGGTGACCATTTGTAATACATTTCCTTGTTTAACTACAATGGATTTTTCTTTTACAATTTTCTGACCCAGGTGAATCTTATGGTGTTTCAAAATTTTAGAATGTTTTTCCTGATATTTGGTGACACGGATTGACCTGTGAAGACCTGATCGGAGGATGGAGCAGACGTTACCTTTTTGGGGCCCCATCGGGCGCCGGGGATATGACGGTCGCGGTGACGGTCGAGGACGTCTTCAGCAGGTCCACCATCTGGTCGTGGGACAGCGTACACACGGCCACCTTGCAGATCTGGGCAGACATCACACGGTTACCACAACAGACCTGGACGTCACAATATCTCGTGCACACCAGTTTGTCAATAGCGATCGACAAGATAGGTGTGACCGTCCAGACAGGTAAACAAGACGTATCGTTGCACTGTGGCCTTGAGCGCACGTAGCTGATAGAAGAGAAGAACCCAGCACATCTCTCAGCGCGCCTAGCAAGTGTTCGTGCCACTGGGGAAGCTAGATGCAATGAACCTAGCGCATCTCTCAGCGCGCCTAGCAAGTGTTCGTGCCACAAGAGAAGCTAGATGCAATGAACCTAGCGCATCTCTCAGCGCGCCTAGCAAGTGTTCGTGCCACAAGAGAAGCTCGATGCAATGAACCCAGCACATCTCTCAGCGCGCCTAGCAAGTGTTCGTGCCACTGGAGAAGCTGGATGCAACGAACCTAGCACATCTCTCAGCGCGCCTAGCAAGTGTTCGTGCCACAAGAGAAGCTCGATGCAATGAACCCAGCACATCTCTCAGCGCGCCTAGCAAGTGTTCGTGCCACTGGAGAAGCTGGATGCAACGAACCTAGCACATCTCTCAGCGCGCCTAGCAAGTGTTCGTGCCACAAGAGAAGCTCGATGCAATGAACCCAGCACATCTCTCAGCGCGCCTAGCAAGTGTTCGTGCCACTGGAGAAGCTGGATGCAACGAACCTAGCACATCTCTCAGCGCGCCTAGCAAGTGTTCGTGCCACAAGAGAAGCTCGATGCAATGAACCCAGCACATCTCTCAGCGCGCCTAGCAAGTGTTCGTGCCACTGGAGAAGCTGGATGCAACGAACCTAGCACATCTCTCAGCGCACCTAGCAAGTGTTCGTGCCACTGGAGAAGCTGGATGCAATGAACCCAGCACATCTCTCAGCGCGCCTAGCAAGTGTTCGTGCCACAAGAGAAGCTGGATGCAACGAACCTAGCACATCTCTCAGCGCACCTAGCAAGTGTTCGTGCCACAAGAGAAGCTCGATGCAATGAACCCAGCACATCTCTCAGCGCGCCTAGCAAGTGTTCGTGCCACTGGAGAAGCTGGATGCAATGAATCTAGCACATCTCTCAGCGCGCCTAGCAAGTGTTCGTGCCACTGGAGAAGCTGGATGCAACGAACCTAGCACATCTCTCAGCGCGCCTAGCAAGTGTTCGTGCCACTGGAGAAGCTGGATGCAACGAACCTAGCACATCTCTCAGCGCGCCTAGCAAGTGTTCGTGCCACTGGAGAAGCTGGATGCAACGAACCTAGCACATCTCTCAGCGCGCCTAGCAAGTGTTCGTGCCACTGGAGAAGCTGGATGCAACGAACCTAGCACATCTCTCAGCGCGCCTAGCAAGTGTTCGTGCCACTGGAGAAGCTGGATGCAATGAATCTAGCGCATCTCTCAGCGCACCTAGCAAGTGTTCGTGCCACTGGAGAAGCTGGATGCAACGAACCTAGCGCATCTCTCAGCGCACCTAGCAAGTGTTCGTGCCACTGGAGAAGCTAGATGCAATGAACCTAGCACATCTCTCAGCGCGCCTAGCAAGTGTTCGTGCCACAAGAGAAGCTCGATGCAATGAACCCAGCACATCTCTCAGCGCGCCTAGCAAGTGTTCGTGCCACTGGAGAAGCTGGATGCAACGAACCTAGCACATCTCTCAGCGCGCCTAGCAAGTGTTCGTGCCACAAGAGAAGCTCGATGCAATGAACCCAGCACATCTCTCAGCGCGCCTAGCAAGTGTTCGTGCCACAAGAGAAGCTGGATGCAATGAATCTAGCACATCTCTCAGCGCGCCTAGCAAGTGTTCGTGCCACTGGAGAAGCTGGATGCAACGAACCTAGCACATCTCTCAGCGCGCCTAGCAAGTGTTCGTGCCACTGGAGAAGCTGGATGCAACGAACCTAGCACATCTCTCAGCGCGCCTAGCAAGTGTTCGTGCCACTGGAGAAGCTGGATGCAATGAATCTAGCGCATCTCTCAGCGCACCTAGCAAGTGTTCGTGCCACTGGAGAAGCTGGATGCAATGAATCTAGCGCATCTCTCAGCGCGCCTAGCAAGTGTTCGTGCCACAAGAGAAGCTGGATGCAACGAACCTAGCACATCTCTCAGCGCACCTAGCAAGTGTTCGTGCCACAAGAGAAGCTCGATGCAATGAACCCAGCACATCTCTCAGCGCGCCTAGCAAGTGTTCGTGCCACTGGAGAAGCTAGATGCAATGAGCCTGGCGCATCTCTCAGCGCACCTAGCAAGTGTTCGTGCCACTGGAGAAGCTAGATGCAATGAACCTAGCACATCTCTCAGCGCGCCTAGCAAGTGTTCGTGCCACTGGAGAAGCTGGATGCAATGAATCTAGCGCATCTCTCAGCGCACCTAGCAAGTGTTCGTGCCACAAGAGAAGCTCGATGCAATGAACCTAGCACATCTCTCAGCGCGCCTAGCAAGTGTTCGTGCCACTGGAGAAGCTCGATGCAATGAACCTAGCACATCTCTCAGCGCGCCTAGCAAGTGTGCATGCCACTGGAGAAGCTAGATGCAATGAACCTAGCACATCTCTCAGCGCGCCTAGCAAGTGTTCGTGCCACTGGAGAAGCTAGATGCAATGAGCCTGGCGCATCTCTCAGCGCACCTAGCAAGTGTTCGTGCCACTGGAGAAGCTAGATGCAATGAACCTAGCACATCTCTCAGCGCGCCTAGCAAGTGTTCGTGCCACTGGAGAAGCTGGATGCAATGAATCTAGCGCATCTCTCAGCGCACCTAGCAAGTGTTCGTGCCACAAGAGAAGCTCGATGCAATGAACCTAGCACATCTCTCAGCGCGCCTAGCAAGTGTTCGTGCCACTGGAGAAGCTCGATGCAATGAACCTAGCACATCTCTCAGCGCGCCTAGCAAGTGTGCATGCCACTGGAGAAGCTAGATGCAATGAACCTAGCACATCTCTCAGCGCGCCTAGCAAGTGTTCGTGCCACTGGAGAAGCTGGATGCAATGAATCTAGCACATCTCTCAGCGCGCCTAGCAAGTGTTCGTGCCACTGGAGAAGCTGGATGCAATGAACCTAGCGCATCTCTCAGCGCACCTAGCAAGTGTTCGTGCCACTGGGGAAGCTAGATGCAATGAACCTAGCGCATCTCTCAGCGCGCCTAGCAAGTGTTCGTGCCACTGGAGAAGCTGGATGCAATGAACCTAGCACATCTCTCAGCGCGCCCAGCAAGTGTGCATGCCTTTGGGAAGCTTGGGGACTTGAGGAAAATGGAATTGAAGTGGAAAGGGAAAATGCGAAATGTTTTGTATTGTCACGTCCATGAGTTCTAATCAGGAACTTTACCTCCACCTTCCCCTCTCGAAACGAGTCGCAACTAGCAGGGTAGTTGGGACACGTCATCGTACAGAGACGAGGTATAGCGAGGGTATTTCTTTATGTGTCGGTTAAGATTGGGTAATTTGCGTAGACGGATCGCTCGAGAGTGCACGTGGTTTTATTGCGAGACTTTGAGTTTGAGCGTTTGCTGGGATGAGCTGTAACACTCGGGCCGAGCGCCAATGGAAGCGAGCTATTCGATGATCAGACGTGTGGAAGCAGCCGAGTACACACGATCAGTGACGAGACCCGTACTCTCGGCTGGTCGTCCAGCTTTCTCTCGCACGCAATACAAAAGTGACTTAAATCATGTTGAAGAGAAGTGTTTTGATTAATTCAAATTTTTTGTAATGATTGTCAAACGTAGAGCTAGAAAATATTATTTTCAGTCGCAAGGTGAGAGAAACATAGTGTGCCCTTACCTCAACCAGCCTGTCCCCCTGCATGAGTCCAGCCAGCCACGCTTGACCCATGTTCTCCACCTGCGTAACCACCCCGTCAGGCTGCACGTGGAATCCCAGCTGGCCCATGGGGTTACGCCGCAGGGCAAGGTCGCGGGCCGCACTGCCAGGCGTCACTGCTCTCAGGCGCGCAGACACGTCAGGGCAGTCCGAGGCGTCGCGCACGTGCAGGGTCACGCACTCCCCTGCGCAGGCAATACATCAGGTCGGATCTCTAACCACTTGACGGCCGTACGGTCTCAACAGCATGACTTGTACTCACAGCTACAAGATGGGTTGACAAATTGGTGTTGACCATTATTCACCGATATAATACACCAATATATTGAAGAATGGTATAATACAGTCAGCTGTTATTCCAAATCCTCGTTCTGGGTCATACGTGTCAAATTGAACGCTAGAATTATTGCTGAATGCTGAATAACAACAGTGATATCGGTGAATTCACTGTTCAACATATCGAGTACAATGATATATCGATATAATGCTATGAATGTTATAGAAGGCCACCTGAACACAGAGAATAACCCGTATGACAGTTATCTGGTGGCTGTCAAGTGGTTAGAGCTATGGTTAGAGCGAGCTAGCCGCTTGTATCCGTACCTTGGTGGTGGTAGATGCGCAGACAGGTGGCCTGTATGGACCAGCCCAGCACAGACTTGGTAGGCGTGACGAACACCATCTCCCGGGAGGCCTCTTCGACCAGCACCAGAGTGTCGGCGGAGACCCCGAGGAAGCAGTCCACCAGCAGGCCTCCCTGTCCGCTGTCGTCTAGCACCACCTGCCAGGACACGGCGCCGCGTGGGGCTAGGCGCGGTGCAATCAGGCGCACACGGGCGCGCTCCTTCTTCTTAGAGCTGAACGACATGATGGCTGCAACAACCAGCCTCGTTTCAGACAAACAAAGGTGCACTGGACGTAAGGAATAAGTGTGGAGGTGAGATTCGAGCTGGGAAAACGCTAGGAAAACGCGTTATGTGTTTCCCCGTTGATGGATAAGCTAGAACGGGTTGCCTGAATCTCTACACCAAGTTAACTCATTTCATATCCAGCTCGTTTGCATGAAACTCGTTTCTATATTATGAAATAGATAAATGGAATCTCGGTTCTATGAAAAGCCGTTTCATTTCCAGCTCGTTTGGGGAAATATATATATTCAAAAACAATTAATAAAACTGTACACCATGTAAACTCGTCTCATATCCAACTCGTTTGGAATGAAACTCGTGTCACCTAAATGTATCCCCAAACGAGCTGGAGATGAAACGACTTTTCATAGCACCGAGATTCTATTCATCTATTTTATTTTATACAAACGAGTTTCTTAGAAACGAGCCGGATATGAAACGAGTTTCCTTGGTGTACAGTTTTATTATTTGTATTAAAAGATATACATTCAGGTAAAACGAGTTGGATATGAAACGAGTTTACATGGTGTGAAGTTTTATTAATTGTTTTCCCCAAACGAGCTGGAAATGAGACGACTTTCCATAGAACCAAGATTCTATTTATTTATTTCATACAAACTCGTTTCATAGAAACGAGTTGGTTATGAAACGAGTTTCGTTGGTGTAGGGATTCAGCATTCCCAGCTAGAATATATCAACATATCTTTGGGTTGGCTATATATATCCACCTTGAGATCCAAACAATTACGTCACTGCCCTCCCATTCCCTGATTCATTTTTATAATAATGAAGGTTTTGTTTTAATTGTTCCCAAATAATTGGTGACACTTGCTGCTTGGATTTAATTGGTATTGCAATAGCATTGAGTGGTTTAAAAACACCACACTATATATATTTTTTTTCACATCAAAACGGCTGATGCAATTTGATTGGAAGTTCGGAATAATGTGTATCATTATTAAGCTATATTGGAATTTCCTGAAAATTTGAATACTCTTGAAGGGAATATTTTTTACAAATTTTTCTCTCTGGGTTATTCTCATGGGATTTTTGAAAACTTTTGAATGAGTTTTCTCAGAAGTGATCCAAACAATTGCGCCTCAAAACTACACAGTATTGAATGAGATGAGGACACTTGTGTATGCCAAGAATGAATTGAATTTTCGTTTGCGTTTGACCTGTGGAGCGCAAACAAAAAGACAAAATAAAGTCTTTTATTTTTAGTATGGTGAAATTGAGTCTTCGCTTTGCTCATCCATCAAGTTGCCTAGTGATACAACTTGGCCTGAGATAGTGGCTGATGAAGGAATGTTTCTCCTCCTCCGTTGAGAAGTTCCGTCTCGCGTGTGGAGATGCAGCAATACGGCATTCACTCTCAGTTTTGGCCGTCTAATTTCATGTGGAACGTACCATTTTGTAGCAATCTACTGGAAAATAGGAGCTGCAATCTGGGGTCAACAGCCCAAGGATTGACCACTGAAATTCTACTTCTTAGTCCATGGCAGGAAGCTGTCTTAACGTCGTAACGCGGCTCAAAGTGATAAAGATTGTTTTCAACGTAACCATTGCTAATCCACTTCATCCTATATTCAAACACACTTTTTGAAATCAAGTTTTCATACAATACACATTATTATCGAAACCGTGCGTGAAATAGCTGAATTCACTGAACAAGACATTCATTGTGGATGATTGGGCCTATGATGTTGAATGAATCAAAATACCATGAAACACTTCAGACTGGAAAGTCTAAGATGCTGAATCTGAAGTGTATGTGTGACCTTGAGTTGGCACTCACAGAACTTCTGGCCGGTGTCTACCAGCGTGGGGGTGGTGTAGTTGTTGGCCAGGTCCTTGAGGTACTCCTGGCGCGTCCTGGTGGCCATCGTGGCAAACTTGTCCGACCGGTGAGCCGCGTTCTCCGCGTTGATCACCTTGGCCAGGAGGAACTCGGCAAACGCAGTCGACTTGGAGAACACGGCTCCGTCGTGGATCGGCGGTCCGAACACCGGCACTTCCTTCGAGCGGGTCACGGCCACGCTGTAACAACAACCAGTCTCTACAGCTCGTCTCTACAGCTTGTCTCTACAGGCGGTCCGAACACCGGCACTTCCTTCGAGCGGGTCACGGCCACGCTGTAACAACAACCAGTCTCTACAGCTCGTCTCTACAGGCGGTCCGAACACCGGCACTTCCTTCGAGCGGGTCACGGCCACGCTGTAACAACAACCAGTCTCTACAGCTCGTCTCTACAGGCGGTCCGAACACCGGCACTTCCTTCGAGCGGGTCACGGCCACGCTGTAACAACAACCAGTCTTTACAGCTTGTCTCTACAGCCAGTCTCTACAGCCTGTCTCTACAGCCAGTCTCTACAGGCGGTCCGAACACCGGCACTTCCTTCGAGCGGGTCACGGCCACGCTGTAACAACAACCAGTCTCTACAGCTTGTCTCTACAGCCTGTCTCTACAGCTCGTCTCTACAGCCTGAACTACAGCTCGTCTCTACAGCCTGAACTACAGCTCGTCTCTACAGGCGGTCCGAACACCGGCACTTCCTTCGAGCGGGTCACGGCCACGCTGTAACAACAACCAGTCTCTACAGCTTGTCTCTACAGCCAGTCTCTACAGCTCGTCTCTACAGCCTGAACTACAGCTCGTCTCTACAGGCGGTCCGAACACCGGCACTTCCTTCGAGCGGGTCACAGCCACGCTGTAACAACAACCAGTCTCTACAGCTTGTCTCTACAGCCTGTCTCTACAGCTCGTCTCTACAGCCTGAACTACAGCTCGTCTCTACAGCTCGTCTCTACAGGCGGTCCGAACACCGGCACTTCCTTCGAGCGGGTCACGGCCACGCTGTAACAACAACCAGTCTTTACAGCTTGTCTCTACAGCCAGTCTCTACAGCCTGTCTCTACAGCTCGTCTCTACAGCTCGTCTCTACAGGCGGTCCGAACACCGGCACTTTCTCCGAGCGGGTCACAGCCACACTGTAACAACAATCAGTCTCTACAGCTAGTCTCTACAGCCTGTCTCTACAGCCAGTCTCTGCAGCTCGTCTCTACAGGCGGTCCGAACAACGGCACTTCCTCCGAGCGGGCCACAGCCACGCTGTAACAACAATCAGTCTCCACAGCTTGTCTCTACAGTCAGTCTCTACAGCTCGCCTCTACAGCTCGTCTCTACAGCTCGTCTCTACAGCTCGTCTCTACGGGCGGTCCGAACACCAGCACTTCCTTTGAGCGGGTCAGTCACGCTGTAACAACGACCTGTCTCTACAGCTCGTCTGTAAAGCCTGTCTCTACAGCTCGTCTCTACAGGCGGTCCGAACACCATCACTGCCTTCGAGCAGGTCACAGCCATGCTGTAACAACAACCAGTCTCTACAGCTTGTCTCTACAGCCTGTCTCTACAGCTTGTCTCTAAAGCCTGTCTCTACAGCCTGTCTCTACATCTTATCTCTACATCTTGTCTCTACAGGCGATCCTGAACACCGGCACTTCCTTCGAGCGAGTCACTGCTTTGCTGTAACAACAACCAGTCTCTATAGCCTATCTCTACAGCTCGTCTCTACAGCCCGAACACCGGCACTTCCTTCGAGCAGGTCACTGTTAGGCTGTAACAACAACCAGTCTCTACAGCTCGTCTCTACAGGCCGGCCAAACACCGGCACTTCCTTTGAGCGGGTCACTGCTGGGCCTACGCTGTAACAACAACAAGTCTCTACAGCTTGTCTCTACAGCTCGTCTTTACAGCTGGTCTCTACAGGTGGGCCAAACACCGGCAATTCCTTCAAGCGGGTCACAGCCACACTGTAACAACAACCAGTCTCTACAGCTCGTCTCTACAGCTCGCCTCTACAGCCCGTCTCCACAGGCTAACAAACCTGTCTCTACAAACCTGTCTCTACTGTCCGGATGGAACTGTTTTTGATTCATTCATATCTGGTTTTAACTTTGCACTGTACTTATGACTATACTGACAGATAAAACATTGACAGATAAAATTGACATGGTTAATTGAATTAAATAAATTGAAGTGACTGAATTGAATTGGACATTGATGAAATTGAATTGAAATTGAATGGGATTGGCAGATGAAATTAATTAAAAGCATTAGCTACGTACTATTGGTGTCGGTGAATGATATATGAGGTGGTGGGATGTTGGGATGAGAGGTAATTTCATCATGTGTTTTTGGCTAGTGAGAAGGAGTCGGTCGTGGCCTGTTGTTAAGGAACCATCTCAGTATTGAACTGAATGACAGAGAAAAACCAAGAAACAACCCGTGTCAGGATGGTTGACCATGGCGAGGATCAAACCTCGGGTCTACTGAATGACGGTTCAGTGTGTTAGCCACTCAACCACTCGTGTAAGTAGCATAGGTATGTCAAGGCTGTAGCAATGAGTAGTCACCTGTATCGTGTGTTCTCTGTACAGGGGTCGATGACCCGAACGATAATGAACACGTGTTGAAACTGTGATCGTATATTCTTTGGTGTGAAGGGTTGAGCGCCGGGCTCTTGGAAGACGATAGTCACGATATCGTTACCGATGTGGCGCTTACGCAGCAACTGCAACAGAACAAGCCTGGGGTCAGAACAGATCGGCCACAATATCCACAACGGCAGCCTACCACTTTCATTCGTGTGGCAAATCATCCAACTTAACGCCAATACAGCATTTTGATAGAATTTAGTAGATGTTCAACGCCCTTCAGTTCAAAGGTTTATTTTTTTTTTTCATTCACACAGTCAATAGATAGGTAGGGCCTACTCATTTTCACAATTATATCATGACGATAAATTCGATCAAAATAATTTCATATATTCAAAGAGGATTTGGGATAACACACAAAAAAAAAATTAGAATGACTCAAAAAATGAGAACAATGATTAATTCAATTAAATTAAAACTCTATTCAACAAAGCCTGGGAAAGCTTATCTGTGGGTTGAAAATAACGAAGAATAGATATTATATGTAAAGTTCTTCAAGATGCAATAAAAGAATGTACAAGTGATGACATCGGTCCCGAGCTCTGAAGACCGAGTACCCGTCTGTCAGGGCTGAGTAGGACCGGTCTTCACTCCAAAAAAAAAAATCAATAAAACAATCAGTAAATTACGAAAATCACGAACTCATCAGGCGTTTTCGTTTGAATTGATAGCAGTACTCGTTTTCTTTATTCCTTGTGCTATAGGCCCATATATGATTTGGGAGTTGTTTATATTGTTCCGAAAAGTAATTTTGAATCATTATTGTATGGTTGAATGAATTTCTAGCCGATAAGATATTACAGTGAAGAAATAAATTGTCCCGGGGAATTTGTATATAAAATGGAATCATAATTTTCAAGATTGATTTTCGAACGCTAATGATTGTCTGAACGTAAGCGTCAGCAGCAGTTCCCCAAATTTGAATTCCGTATCGAATTATGCTTTCTGCTATGGCGGAATGAACAATTTCTAATGTATTCAGAGGGAGATAAGGTCTTGACTGATACATTTTGAATGAGCATGGTCTTAATTTTTTTCGAAGCTCTTCAATATGTACGTTTCACTTCAAATGGCAATCAATATGCATACCCAAATATTTAATACTTTGAACATTCTCGATAAAAGTATTGCATACACATACATGATTGAAATTTTGTTGTTTTACAAGACAATCGCATGTGTGAAATTTTATTAATCTTTCTCGTTACCGGTATTTGTTCGGATGTTCTTATATGCAATAATTTTGTTTTTTGGGAATTTATAATGAAGCCTCTATCATGTGTTCATCTTATTAACTTATTGAATTTGTTTTGTAAAATAGATTCAGCCATGTTTAAATTCACGTCGTGCCACCATCATAGCTCTATCATCGGCATGTAAGTAAGCTTTGCATTCACTCAATACCTTAAAAATATTATTAACATATATCAAGTTAAGTGTAGGACCGAGAATTGAACCTTGTAGTACTTCAGATTTGAATTTCAATATACTACTTTGAGTCTTATTAACACTAACAACTAATTTTCTGTCAGTTAAATAATTTAGAAACCAGTTATCAAGTGGACCCCGAATACCAATGTCAGCTAATGCCTTCATTAATATATCATGTTTCAGAGTGTCAAATGCATTAATCAAATCTAAAATCTATACAAATCCAAATTATATGTTTCTTATCGTTCAGTTTATCATTAGACCACTCAGAAATTTTTCCAGCAATAAGGTCGTACTAAGTTTCTTCCTAAAACCATACTGCTGTGTACTTAGAATATTAAATTTGTTCAAATAATCGACCGGACAAGTTGCTACGTATCTCTAATATTTTTTCAATGGATGTAAGCAGAGCAATAGGTCGGTAATTATTATATTGTGAGTGGTCACCACTTTTATAAATTGGCCTTTTTATTGATGTTTTAAGCATAGGCCTATCACATATTTCTCCAGTTTTAAATAAAGTATTTATTAATTTAGCAATAGACGGACTTAATTTATGTTCAATTGTATCCAAATCTTTAACCCTCATACGTTTTATACCATCAATACCAGGCGATTTCTTGACGTTCATCGACGTAATAATTAGTTCAACAATATTGGCTGTTATTGGAGGGAAGTAGAATGACTGTATTGCCACATTGTTTGAACAAGTATTCAATGATTTATCACAATTGACCACTAGTGATAGGCGTGGCTAATCGCCAGGCCACCTAGATCTATACTTCATGTGTGCATTTAGAGATACTCTAATAGGCAGTGTCAAATTACCCACATAACAAAGCCCATTTGATTGGATGTTTTGTTTTGTGACGTTTGTGGGTGGGTCAATCACTAGACGTTAATTATGCCTCAAAATTTCAATATTATTAATGAATGAGTGAGCAAATCCATTGACAATTTCTATAGTAGTTCTGGTCTTTCCCGTACGTTTCATTATTATTTCATCTACAGTAGCTTTGCCTCTCTTCCCTACAACTAAATTGATCTGATTCCATGTTACTTTTATATCGTCTCTGATTTGATTGAATTTATCTCTTAAAAAAGTGATTTTTTCCTCATCAATTTTTTTATTTACCTCGTTTCTATACTTATTATATGTTTCCCTAAACTTTGCCTTCTTTTCCATATTATTAGGTGAACACTTACTCCATTCTCTGAAAAGTTCATCCCTTATTTTGAAACATTGTTTCAACTGTGGCATTACCCACCCCTTAGTAACACATTTTTTATACACCACTTCACGACATGTGTTATAAATTGACGTAAAATTTTGTACAACTGAGTTATATATATACAGCTTGGGTTATCACTATGCTCGGAAAGTGCTGTCCAATCTATCAATTTAAGTTTGTCCTCAATAAGTTTCTCATTTAAGATGTTAATTTTATCAATTGCAGTTTCATTTCTATTATATTGAGTATTGTTATGAAAGAGTTTGATTCATACTGTATAATGATCAGCTAATTCAGATGTAATCACAGCAGAGATGACTTTGGGTAATTTTAAACCAACAAATATGTGATCGATACATGATTGCACTTTCTTACCAAATAATTCTTCTTTCCTCGTAAACGTATTGATACAGCTTTCCACACCATTTGCAGCCAGCATATCTTTGTAATCATTTACAATCTCACTGGTATTTTCCATCAAATTAATATTTGTGTCCCCTAACGTGACTAACTCGGCATTTTTGTCAAACTGTGTTATTATACTAGTATCTAGTTCCGAAATAAACACAGTTTTGCTCAAATTTGGTGGTCTAATAAACTGCGATGATATTGAGAAAAGTGCCAAATGATGATCTGATAGTGCCTGCCACGTATTCGAAATTTAAAATAATAGATTTGTCTTCAATAGTTTTTTCATCGAAACTTATTGTATTCTTTGTGAAAAAAATGATACCACCTCCAGACTGTATTTCTCAACTTCACACTAACTAAAACCATCCAGATTATAAAGGGTAAATTTATCATGAACTACGTTAAGAGGCCGCAGGCGCTCGTATTTCACGCCGCAAACTCTCACGGCCGTAATTTTTGAGATATCAATATGATTGTTTTTGCATTCTGTTGATAATTGAAAGAGGGAGGTTATCGCATTCACAGAATTTTGAACAACAAATTTGTAATTTTTCAAATTCTTCAAATGAAAAATGAAAAAATTTCTAGTTTACGGAAACCTAGATATATATTTTTGAATACCGAAAAAAAATATGGACTGTGAAATATATCAAAAGTGTGAGTAAGGGAATTAACGGCATTTACGAGAATATGAATTCGGCGGGCTAGTCTATGGGCTGCGCCTAGCACACGATGCATGTTGAACTCGAGTCTGAAGCGAGCGAACAACGAGCGCGTGTAGCGCGCCTGCGGCCTCTTAACTTCAGATATAATGATAATAATTATTATTTTTATTATTAGCATCATTATTCATTCTGTTGAACACATAGGCTTACATGTTATTGCATATGTCAATCAGTATGGAAGTTTAACATTATCCAAATACAGTGGAACCTCTTTTATACGTTTTTCAGGGGACCAGACTAAAAAAATGTATCAACGTGAAAAACTTACTAGTGAAACCATTCAACATGTGTAGCATATGGGTTGGATCAAAGAATGAAACTTATAAATGTAATAAATGTATAAACGAGAAACTTGTAACAGAGATTCTACTGTACTCATTCATCGAGTATGGACAAATTGTTAAAAGATATTTGTTCAGTTTGTTTTTGAACGTGATGTCAGTGAGTCTCTTTATTCTGGTGGATCTCGGTATTCTTGGACCTATTTCAATCTGTCAATGTCTGAGCTTATCCCCATGACAGTGAGAATGACAGACTGGTCCAGATCGGAAGACTCGACTACAGACACCTACAGCACTAGACGTTGTCACAGTTGAAAATAGGTCGGGTTGGGTGAGAGGGGGCGGGTGAGAGAGGAGGTACTCACTTGCTGACGGTTGTTGGGAGTGAAGGGCAGCATCGTTGAAACGTGGAACATGATCTCGCAGTCCTGGTACTGGGAGTAGATCGAGTACAGGCCCGTCGAATCAGCTGCAACACAACAAACCTCATTCAGACCACCCAAATCAACGGCTGCTGGCGCAAATACGCGTCCTCACACATTCCAAAACGTTTCATTTCATATCTTGACTAAATGACGTCACATTCACTTGGCACTTGTACTGACATCTGGGAGATGGATTGGGATCTATTTCAAGTAGCTGATAGAATACGCTCATGTATGGGAAAATGATCA
Organism: Brachyptera risi; assembly: GCA_964007535.1. Classification (NCBI taxonomy): domain Eukaryota; kingdom Metazoa; phylum Arthropoda; class Insecta; order Plecoptera; family Taeniopterygidae; genus Brachyptera; species Brachyptera risi. Next base: position 8,221,588 of record OZ023327.1, on the reverse strand, counting down.
AATACAGTCGGCTGTTATTCCAAAACATCGTTCTAGGCCAAATGTGTCAAATTGACAAGCCTCTGAACGCTGAATGAAAGTGATATCAACAAATTTTTGGTTCATATATCAAGTACAACAAAACAGTCACAATACAACCATTTGTTCTTGCTATAATTGTTATCTGAACACAAGTATCTGTGCAATATAATAAGGAAAAACTCGGCCTGGGAGGTGGGGTTGTGGTTCGAGGTAAGCTGGCTGTCTAGTGGTCAAGACACAAGATGCATTGAGGGTTGCGTTGGTTTGCCAGTTGGAGATGGTGTCGACACTTTCTATCTCTCACATGTGGAAAATATGTACCAATATACCAGCCTCGTGATATCAATCGTGTGTAGGAAGTAGTGATAAAACGAACTAACTTCACGTTCACGTCATCTCAGCTAATAATAGCTGTCATCAAGTTTGTCAGCCATTTCTACAAAAACAAAACTAGATAGAGCAGCAACCTTTTTTTCTCAGGAAAGTACTCGGGAAATGGAACGTGTTTTCGAATGAGTGGAGTCACCATCTTCAACGGGCAAGCCAACGCAACCCTCAATGCATCTTGGTTAGACAGAATATAGGAAGGTTGATATCCTCGGACTAGAGTATAGTATTACCGTTAGTTGAAAGCCATCAGGGTGAACAAAGATGTGAGGGATTGAGAAGCCGAGAGAAGAGAACAGATCGAGTCCGGCGGCCGAACACACAAGTGTACAGAGGACGTTTCCGAATTACACGCTATATGAACTCGTTGACTTGGACCAGCAAACTTGACTTGCAAACTTGGCGCCAATTGTTTGGGCAAATTCAGTCAGGTGTGTACCATCACGCTACCTGGTGGAAAACTCATGAACTTCTGGAGGCAATGACGGCCACTGACAGCTATACTCCAATCATTCTAGCTTTTGACCCACCACTAATTGCAACAAAAGGTCTTAAGATTGGATTCCGTTCAGAAAAATGTGCCGATTAACATACTTGGAATCGCCAAAAATCTCATTAACCGTTTTCAAGTAAATCGAGGTCAAAGGTCAAAAATCACGTTCTTTACCAAAATAAAATTCATATCTTTTTTTCTAAACACAATAATGATATTTTTGGAGAGTTATAAATTGAAGTCCATGAAATTACAGAATGATTGAAAGAAAAATTGAAGAAATCGCATGAAAATTGAGAGGTCAGTCGAAGGTCAAAATATGACCTCATTTGAGCAGTTTAGAGAAATGGATAGAACTACTCAATTTTGAACAGGTTTTGATCCAAGGTTTTTACCAACATATTATTATCTATTCTAGTATTATGATTGTGAAAAAAACTTCTTCACCTCACCCGAGGTCAAAGGTCAATCACAATGTTTTCTAAAGTGTGGCAGGCACACACCCTCATTCTGCGTCCAGATAATCACTTTCCGACCTGAGATGCGCTTGATGACATATTTTTGAATATTGGTCGTTATTCTGAATACGATCGAAAATTGAGATGTTGAAAGTCGCCCTCCGTAGCTCAATCAACTATGGCAACGCTTCATCGACTCAAGTCACCTTGGTTGGGTGTGCGTCAAATCAGATGTGGTTCTCAACAAAACAATAACATTCAAGTGGAGTTATGAAGTGGAGCCCATACAATGACGAAATCATTGAAGACGAATGTGAAAATCGCATGAAAATTGAGAGGTCAGTCAAAGGTCAAGAGTTGACCTTACTTGAGCAGTTTAGAAAAATAGAGAGAACTACTCGATTTTGAACAGATTTTGATGCAGCATTCGTACAAACCTATTCATTGTGCAGTTCGGTATCATGGTCGTGAGATAACATGGCTTCACTCGAGGTCAAAAGTCAACTACAATGTTTTTCCAGACAGGACAAACGATGCATATACTCTTACTTTGCGACCAGACTGTCATTTTATGACCTGATATCGAGAGTGAACAATACAGTGAAACCTCGATGCATCGTTCCCGGATCCATCGTTTTCCTGCTTCTATCATTCATTTTTTCTCACCCCACTCCCATATAACCAGTGATCAATTTTCCTGGATGGATCGTTTTTCTGCATGGATGGTTTTATTTTTCCTGGTCCTTTCAAAAACGATGGATAGAGATTTGAGTGTAAATGAATGAATGCAATAAAAGTGTTGCAGGCCCTGTGTGCAGGATACTCACTCTTGTTGTCCAGGCCAGCCCTGTACTTGTCGAAGCCCTTGAGCCGAACCCGCTGCCCAATGGTGTCCAGGAACTCCAGGAGTGCCGGACCGGACTCCTCGTTGTTGTACATCTCCTCCTCGGTGCTCTGGGTCGCGCGGCAATACAGCACGCCCACCTTGTAGTGGCTCGTCAGGCCCTGCTCGTCCAACTTCAGCAGCTGGGCTTCTGCGTGACTCGACCCCAGGCGCAGGCTGTATGACCAGTAAGACATTACACACACACACTCGCATACCACAAGCCTTCGCGTAGCCTGACCCCAGGCTGCGTGACCAGCTAGACATAACATACACACACTCGCAACTACAGATCTCCGCGTGACTCAACCCCAGGCTGCGTGACCAGCCAGAAATAACACACACACTCAACAAGACAAGCCTCCGCGTGACTCGACCCCAGGCTGCGTGACCAGCCAGACATATCCTTGACAGACGCACTGTGTGGCTTGAGACCACTGGCCCACCTGTATCAGTCAGGATGGTCGACCGTACCGGATATCGGACCCTAGTCTCCTGAACGACGGTTCAGTGTGCTAGCCACTCAACTATGTGAATCACATAGAGAAGGCTAGGGCTGTGCAAGTCTCGGAATTTTCGAGCGAGTTCGAGTTCAGTTCGAGACTCGAACTTGCTCGAAAAGATTTTTTCCCAGATCGAACTTTCGGGTCAAAGAACTATTTCGAGCGAGCGAGCGAGAGCCTAAGGATAAATTTGTCATCTTTACATCATTCAACAGATTGGTATTGAATATACAGTGTATGAAATTTGTGAATAAGTTTTGTTTCTTCACTTCTTCCTTTGATTTTGCATATAAACTTGCTGAATGATTTCAACACGCATCACCTCACACTGTCAGTGGCACTGGACAGACTGACTCCGAGTGAGTTCTGCTGAGTCGTAGTTACAACCAGACACGCACTCGCGTCTCTCTCCAGAACACATCCACACTCTGTCAAGGACAGGTTGAAACGTCATCACGCGTGTTGTCAAGCAACTCGGGACGAAGCGCGTGCCAAAAGCAAAACGCCATACACACACGCGTCTCTCTCTCTCTTCCTCAGTTCCTTCATTTTATATTGGGTTTTAACGACGCACTGTAATGATTACTAAGATCTATTGGCGTCGGATGAATGATTAATGAGATGATGGGATGATGAGATGAAGGTTTTTATGGGTAGTGGGAAGGATAGTGGGAAAGAAGCGGTCGTGGCCTATATTGTGGGAACCATCTCGGCATTAGCCTAGACAACAGAGGGAAACCACGAAAAACCCCTGTGAAGATGGACGGTGGCGGGGATCGAACCGGGTCCGACATGTCCCTTCACCTCCCAGATCACACGAAGCAAGTGAGCTAACCACTCAGCTACTGTGCCGGTTCCTCAGTTCCTCCCCCTCTCCAGAACACATCCACACTCTGTCAAGGACAAATTGAAACGTCATCACACGTGTTGTCAAGCAACTCGGGACGGCCGAGCGACAATAGCAACGCACCATACACATACGCGTCTCTCTCTCTTCCTCAGTTCCTTCCCCTGTTGTCAAGCAACTCGGGATGGCCGAGCGACAATAGCAACGCACCATACACATACGCGTCTCTCTCTCTTCCTCAGTTCCTCCCCCTCTCCAGAACACATCCACACTCTGTCAAGGACAAATTGAAACGTCATCACGCGTGTTGTCAAGCAATTCGGGACGGCCGAGCGCCAATAGCAACGCGCCATACACACACGCGTCTCTCTCCCTTCCTCAGTTCCTCCCCCTCTCCAGAACACATCCACACTCTGTCAAGGACAAATTGAAACGTCATCACACGTGTTGTCAAGCAACTCGGTATGGCCTAGCGCCAATAGCAACGCGCCATACACACACGCGTCTCTCTCTCTCTTCCTCAGTTCCTCCCCCTCTCCAGAACACATCCACACTCTGTCAAGGACAGATTGAAACGTCATCATGCCATGTTGTCAAGCAACTTGGGACGGCCGAGCGCCAATAGCAACGCGCCATACACACACTCGTCTCTCACTTCCTCAGTTCCTCCCCTTCTCCAGAACACATCCACACTCTGTCAAAGACAGATTGAAACGTCATCACGCCGTGTTGTCAAGCAACTTGGGACGGCCGAGCGCCAATAGCAACGCGCCATACACACACGCATCTCTCTCTCTTGCTCAGTTCCTCCCCCTCTCCAGAACACATCCACACTCTGTCAAGGACAGATTGAAACGTCATCATGCCATGTTGTCAAGCAACTTGGGACGGCCGAGCGACAATAGCAACGCGCCATACACACACGCGTCTCTCACTTCCTCAGTTCCTCCCCTTCTCCAGAACACATCCACACTCTGTCAAAGACAGATTGAAACGTCAGCACGCCATGTTGTCAAGCAACTTGGGACGGCCGAGCGCCAATAGCAACGCGCCATACACACACGCATCTCTCTCTCTCTCCTCAGTTCCTCCCCCTCTCCAGAACACATCCACACTCTGTCAAGGACAAATTGAAACGTCATCACACGTGTTGTCAAGCAACTCGGGACGGCCGAGCGCCAATAGCAACGCGCCATACACACACGCATCTCTCTCTCCCTCTCTCAGTTCCTCCCCCTCTCCAAGAACGCATCCACACTCTGTCAAGGACAAATTGAAACGTCATCACGCGTGTTGTCAAGCAACTCGGGACAGCCAAGCGCCAATGGAATCGCGCCATATGATGTTCGCTCGTCGTCGGAACTGGTTGGTGATAGCAAGTATACACGATCTCAACTGTTTCTATTGGCAAAGCTAGCAGATACAGTCATTGAGGCAACGGATTCTTTCAACTCATCAAGTAGATTCGCCCGGTTTCTCTTGTACGCAATACGAAATTGCCGTAGTTCTAACCGGGAAGTGATGATTTTCGTGGATAAAGACGAGTTTCGTTATTCCAAATTTTCATGGAACGAAATAATGTTTTGGAGGTTTCTTTCATTTCAGGACAGGAGGTTTAAGCCCGTTTGCTCAAACCTAGATTGTGCTCAAGCTCGCTCAAACTAGAATAGTGCTCGAACCCGCTCGAACTCGCTGGAAAGAAGTCGATCTCGCTTTGAACTCGCTTGAACTATGGAATCTCTGCTTGCACGGCCCTAGCGGCTACTCAAATTTCACGCTTCCTTCTTTCTGTTGGTGCCTTCATTTCCCAGCGTGAAAGTTGTCACGTGTGGGAAGCAACATGTTTCGAGCTGTCAATCCTGTTCTATTCCATGACTACTGTCCTTGAACCCACCGATCACTGCTCTACCTATAGTGTACAAGATGTACCAAGCCCACCCGGTGGTTTCACTCAGCTGTCAATTTTGTTCTATTCCATGAGTATTGTCCTTGAACCTACTGATCACTGCTCTACCTATAGTGAACAATATGAAACTACGCGTTATTCCTTCCATACCAGGTGACTTCTGCTATAGTTTAGCCGACGTGAACATAATAAGTCAGTTCCATACTACCACTGGATCACTCTTGCTCGGTAGGTTGAAAGAATGGGACGGAAAGAAAGGTACTTACCAGGCGAGCTGGATCTCCGGAGCTACGTATTCCAGGACTTCCTTGGTGTTGAGCCCCTTGGCTCCGCTCCAGGGCTTCATGTTGGGTATAGCGTCCTCCATAACTGACCCCCGCAGGGTCAACAACTGTCAACACAAGCACCAGGCCAGTTCACATCTCAAGCATTGCAACGCCGACGTTGGAAAGTTAGCCTTCTGATGATGCTGGGTATATTAACAAAACATTGACATTGGCAGCCTGAAAACGTTCGGAGCTTGCTTCTGAAACCTGTAGGGGTGTGCGAATCCATGTTTTTGATTTCGAACCGAATCCGAACCGAATCTTCATAAAAAATACCGAATCCAAACCCGAATCTGAATCTTTTCAACATGCATTGTGAAACGTGATAATGGGGCAAACGACACTACTGATCAAGTTACACTTGATCCAGGAAGTGAAAATCCTATCTCAGCATTCTCATAATTACTTTAAACTGCGAGGTATTCCACTGAAACACGTTTAATAAATGTTTCATCATGAAGAAGCATCATTTTCTCAATTTCCATCATTTTTATTCAACACGGAGTTATAAACATCGTAGCCGTTTGCTGCATGGCATCTGTCAACCTACTACTGCGTGGTCGTGACGTGTGTGGTCTAACCTTGTCAAGGACGAGACCAAAGATCTTAGTATCTAACTTCGTTAACGAAGTTAGATACCGAGGTCTTTGACGAGACTTTCGTTCGTCCGACTAGAGACGGCCGAGCGCCAATCGAAGCCAGCCATATATGACGATCCCACCCACTCGCAGGCTGGTGCGCATCGTACTTGCTCACGCGATCTAGAAAGTTGACAATGCAATGTTGCCACGTTTTTGGCGCCAAGATTCGAAATTTTTGAATATTTTATGTTGGACCGAATCCGAATCTGAAAGTGGATTCGGATTCGATTCGAAAAACATGGATTCGCACACCCCTAGAAACCTGACATTGGAACCACAGCCTTCCAGCGGTGACATTGCAATACCGGTACCTTGCGTCAACTGGCCATAACTGGTACAATGAGGAGAAGAAGAAACAAAATCTGGCAAAATTGAGGTTTTGTAATGAAGCAGAGAATGATAATATTCAATTCAAATTAATTGACACATTGTATTTGGCCCTGAATCGCTCTCAGTTGCTTGTGAACTCTTGAATGGAGCCTTTGGTACCTCATCAGTGATCAGTATTACTCACCATCACAACTAGTAGAAAACGTATTCATAATTGTATAATAAAACCATCATTCTCTAGGTTCCGAAAAATAACCATTGACTAATTCATTTTCAATATTGACATCTGAATTTTGATAATCATTTGGTGATTGCTAGGTTCTTGAAAACCTCATCCACCACTGACACAATGCCACGTTGATGGTTGTCACTCACCTCGCTGGTTCGTATGAGCAGGCGGTATTGGTGGACCTGTCCCATGCCGGCGCTGCCCTCTGCCAGTCTCTCCCGCCGGATACTGACCGCCACGGGGCCCAGGTTGTCATCCAGGCCGAACCAGTTCTGGTGCTCTGTCGGACAAACAAACCAGACTCTGTTACGGTCTGCAGGCAACCCATTGGCACAGGCCAGGCCTGCCATAAACTAGCCCAACATGGTATGGTGACTTCACTTCCTATCCCTCCCATGTTGGAAATATCTTCTAATTCACGGGTCACATTCTAAGTACTATCGATTGTGCGTAGATAAGTAGTGATGAAAGGAAATGACTTCACGTTCACGTCGCCTCAGCTGATAACAGCTGTCATCACGTTTGTCAGCCCATTAGCTGTTCCTTCAAAACAACACTAGATAGAGCAGCGACCTCTGGTTATCAGGAAACTACTCCAGGAAATAGAACGTGTTTTCGAATAAGTAAAGTCACCATCTCCGTGCGGCAAACCATCGCAACCATCAATGCATCTTGTACTAGCCGTAGATATTTCACATTGCACCGCCTCAGATGATAGCGTGTAATCCAGACTTCTACAATACTAGCAAGATCCCTCATGTTTCAAACATAAGGGCCAATTCACCACTATGACCTACACTTCTATGCATAATCATTTTTACATCTCGCCAGCCACTCTGCCGTCTGAACGCAATTATGTGCTATCACTCCTAACCCCTCCAACCACTCCCGACTCCTTCCTTCCTCTCCCCCTTCCACTCTCTGCCCAGCCACCCAGCCCAACCCAGCCGACCTTGCGCCAACCCTCCACCCCTTCCCCATCACCGCGTTCGAGAAGGTTCTAGAAGCACAGGGTGACGAACACACAGACAGATCTGGAAGACTCAATGTAATAATCTACAATATAGTCCACGATTACCTTACTATCATACAATCATCATCCGAATTATGAGCCCAATATTGATCATGTCTAGGACCATTGCTATCTGATCGTAGATAAATGCTTTAATCCCAAGATAGATGGATGACATAGAATTAAGATGAGCTCATCTTTTTGTATACGCCCATTGTTTCAGTTTTCATGTACATTGGATTTGACAGCGCAATGTACTGATGACTAGGATTTATTGACCTCGGTGAGATTGTGAACGCTCACCTTGTCCATAGAAGTGCAGCCGGTAATAGTTGGCCCCCTTGTCTATGGTCTCGATGGCGCGGCCAGGCTGGCGCTGGTGCGGACAAGTCCCGTGCAGCCAGTGGGTTTGACCCGGGGGGAACTCGAGCACAGACACCCCGTAGGCGAGGGGGGGGCGGTGTAGCTGGTGGCGGGGCAGAGGGCCGGCGGGCTGCGTCCGAGTCAGGCTCACCACACGCTCAACCTCCCCACCCACCTCGTTGCGGAAGAATGGGCAGCTGAAACAGAAAACGCGATCGTTCACAAACTCTTCGGGGGTACAACCAAATGGAAATATGATGTTGAATGAAACAAACCATCATGAAACATGAAGAAAACCAAGAATATATCCTTGCCGAGTATTCATATTTGATAGTCTATCTCAATCAATAACACGTTCGGTACATCACTACAGCGTAAAGGTATGTTGACACTTCTGCTTTAAGCAACTTGCCATGTTTATGGACCAATGAAGAAAAGGGTTTCCCCGGTGGTACGAACACTTGCTAGGCGCGCTGAGAGATGTGCTAGGTTCATTGCATCTAGCTTCTCTGGTTGCACAAACACTTGCTAGGTGCGCTGAGAGATGTGCCAAATTCATTGCATCTGGCTTCTCCAGTGGCACGAACACTTGCTAGGCGCGCTGAGAGATGTGCTAGGTTCATCTCTTTCCATTAGCTACGTGCGCTCAAGCCCACAATGCAACGATACGTTTTGTTTACCTGTCTGAACTGTTACACCTAACTAGTCAACTGCTATTCACAAACCGGTCTGCACGAGATATTATAGCCACCGTTACTTAGGTGATTACTGGACCAATAATATTAACCACTTGACAGCCAGGTTACGAAATTTCCACCCCACCTCGCAGGCTGATTCTTCGTTCGGTTATATCACACAGATACTTTTGTGTAGATGGCCTTTTATAAGATCCATAATGGAAACAAATTGGTTTTATTGCATCGATATATAATTGTATGTGGGCCCAGTTCTTATTTCAAACAATAAATTTGCCTATAACAATGTTATTTGGCAATCAGAGGCTTGCCAATTTGATATGGCCCAGAGCGAGGCTTTGGAATAACAGCTGACTTTTTTGTATCATTCATCAATATATTGGTGTATTATATCGGTGAAGAATAGTCAACACCAATTTGTCAGAGATGTGAGTCCAAGTCCCCTGTCAACATGACGTATTGGAATGTGTGAGAACGCACTGACACGTCTGCGCCCATCAAGTGATTAAGAACCTCATGAATGCAGTTTGATAGGAGACATTGATGGAAGTTGAGGGAATATTTCAGAGTCACATTACCACAGTTTGAAGCGTTGGCATCGACAGTGATTGCTGAGGGCATATTGTCTGTGGCTCCAAGCAGAAGAGATGACAGGCACACGCAAGCAAGTAGCGATAAAACACGTTGCACATTCGGGATCTTGCAATATTCATTTGTTCACAGAGAAACGTGAATATAATCCTTGTACACAAATCAACATTGGTTACTTATATCCTCAGATGGGAATATGGTGCGACAAAACGAATGATAGAAGCGGTAAAACAACAAATTCAGGAATGATGCATCAAGGTCTCACTATATTATTCTCAACGTCAATGCTCATTATTAAATGATGAACAAAAGATAGAACATATTAGGCCCTACTGATAGGTCAATATGAAGTTGATAAGGTGATATGAATTTCATGAAAAGTGAAAGATAGGGCCTACCATTGAGCCTCTTGGTTTCAAATAATCATAGAAAATGTCAGATTCTCGAACGTGAACGAGAGATGAAATGTGGCGAAACAACCCACTTTGACAGGTGTGTTAAATGCCTATGAATCGACTGTTCCAAGGGTTGATAATTGCACTGAAGGCAAGTGCTCTACGTCCCCACACCACAGTCTCTGCTGCGATTCCTCCCACGCCACACTTGGCTGATCCCCACTGACCCCCACTTCATCACCACTCTCTTCTGGCTTAGGGTTGCGCATCAATCAAGAAAATCGCAACGATACCGAAATGTGATATATCAAAAATCGATTCGAAAATATTGAAATATTGGGAATCTCAATAGACCATTTTCGAAAAGAATGAGCCATCTAGCGGCGATCGTTTGAACTAGAACGGGATGTTATTACACGAGTTCGAAAGTCCCATGCTGCCAATGCTATTAAGCACGTTTGATTTATATTATTGTGCGTTACAGTGAACGTATTAAGTTATAATATGATAGTAGTTTCAACATTTATATGTTTACTATATACTGAGAGATTTACACACTGTCAGAGTGAGTAAGAAGAGAGATAATGCAAGTTCCATATCTTGGTGTTTTGCCTTTAATCCTGTGGATAAGCGGGCTGACTTCTTGAATAGTACTAAAACTCCCAGCATGCAATACCAGGGATCTCGGCTGCTAGGAGGCGTGATGCGCCTGCGCATTGAATAATGAAAATGATCTGTTGATGTCGGATCAAAATGATGACATCGAATATCATTGGTCACAAATTTTTAGGTCTGAATCATGTTTTTTAGTCGTCTGTCATAATTTAGTGGCGCGCAGTGAGGAGGTGCCCTTGAACCACGCAGCATGCTCACTGGGATGTGGTGGCAGTTTCCCTCAGTCCAGGCTGATGCCGGGATGGTTCCTAGCATACTGTCCACCACCTGCTTTCTAAGAAACCTTCATCAATCAGCTATCTCATTGGCCGCCATCACCCATCATAACATACGGTGGGTGGTTAAACCTAATGTAAGTGTTTGAAATCTCACCCTCGGTAGCTTGGTCAGCTGAGGCACCGCTACAAAACTCTAGTCACCGTTGGGCGTGGGTTCGAGTCTCGCATGAGGTGTAAGGTGTTGTAAACGTCCTTCGACTTATCATCACGTCATAGTTTCATAATCACCTGCTCGTTCATCATTTCATGTTGGGTTTTAATGACGCACTATTATGATATCTGAGATCTAATGGCATCAAATGAATGATTGATGAGATGATGGGATGATGAGATGAATGTTTCTTAGGTATCGGGAAGGGTAGTGGGAAGGAAGAGGTTGTGGCCTATATTATACAAACTATCCCAGCATTAGCCTACACAGAGGGAAACCAGGGAAACCACAAAAAACCCCTGTAAAGATGGACGGTGACGGGGATCGAACCGCGTCCGATATTCCCGTTCACCTCCCAGATCACACGAAGCGAGTGCGTTAACCACTCAGCTACATGTGCCGGTACCTGCTCATTACTACCTCCATATAACCTAGCTATTGGTGGGGTTATGGAGCAGCATACAAGGTCGGTACGGCTAAACATAGAGGTCAGCTACACATAGAGGTCAGAGGAGTTGCCTACTCTCCAGGCAAAACAAGGCAAGGGTCGGTACAGCTACACATAGAGGTCAGAGGAGTTGCCTACCCTCCAGGCAAAATAAGGCAGGGGTTGGTACGACAGCACATAGAGGTAAGAGGAGTTGCCTACTCTCCAGGCGAAACAAGGCAAGGGTCGGTACGGCTACACATAGAGGTCAGAGGAGTTGCCTACCCTCCAGGCAAAACAAGGCAAGGGTCGGTAAGACAGCACATAGAGGTAAGAAGAGTTGTCTACCCTCCAGGCGAAACAAGGCAAGTGTTGGTAAGACAGCACATAGAGAGGTAAGAAGAGTTGTCTACCCTCCAGGAAATCAAGCGGCTTGTACCTATCTATGAGATCGTTGCCTCGGCCATCTCCCGAATCCTCGTCCCCGCTGTCCCCCCCCTCGGGGGTGGCTGCCCTCGTGCCGAGCATGGACGCAGCCGAGGCCCCAGTGGCCGTGTTCCTCCGTCTCGCCAACAGCAGGCCGCGCAGCTTGACGGCGTACTCCAGGTTGGCGGTCAGCGACTGGCAGTCGTAGTGGGCAAACGCCCGGCGCCGCTGGCGCTCGTCAAACAAATCGCCGCCAACGCTCTGGAACAACACGGGTGGCATGAGAGCACGTCAAGCTCTCATGGCTCTCATCTTTACACACGGGCTGTTGTTTCGTGTGCCAACACCAATGTTGGTGTGTTTGGTGAACAGACAGTGTGCACACGGTGTAGTGATACCAACACACTTCATCATGACATAAGGGTGTACCGACTCCCAAACTAATAACATGGACGGTATTCGTGGTTTCTTGCGGTAAAATCAGAGCCAAAGGTCCGATATAGCGGATTCCTTGTAAAGTGGATGTAGATAAGAATGGCTAGGGTACCGGTGGCATTGTATAACATTGTGGTTCATTAGAGAAGCAACAGTTCCGCTACAGGCAAGTGGGACCCTGGACTCAGATTGTGACCACGGAAATACTTCACTTTGAAGACGTGAGTCAGTACACCTCCTATTATGATGAAGTATGTTGGTATCACTACATCGTGGTTTGGATTCCAAGTTCTCGTCGCACGTCTAGGCATTATTGTTACATGAGTGTCGTGTTGCATTGTGAATGGGCCTATGGAACGAGCGAGCAACAACGGACCCAATCGCGTGCACATTGCTGTGCCTTCTTCTCACCCACAGTATGCACAAAACAATGACAGATACAAACAAGTCGTGGCCCGTGTGCAGCACTGATGGCACTGAGGCAAGCAATGGCACACTGAACCATCATTCAGGAGACCAAGGTTCGGTTCACGCCATAGTCGACCATCCTGACAGGGTTGCATCGTGGTTTCCCTCTGTCATTCAGGTCAATACTGGGATGGTTCCTTGACAACAAGCCACAACAGACTCCTTCCCATTGTCCAAAAACACCTACTAAAACAACCTTTCATTGACCGACACCAATAAATTGTTGTCATCAGTGGAGTGCGTCTTTGAACCCAACATGGATGAAATAAATTAATAAACACTGATACCTACGTCGATACAGATACACATGACTGGGTGTATTGGAACAATATTCCACTGCACAGCTCTTCACAGTTCGAGCTCTTGCAGGGCTTTTTGTACATGTATCCAATCTACAGTTTTATAATTAAAAAATTATGAATGTACATCCTCGTAAGAAGGTCTTACAGCACAAGAATGTCGTCATTATATCCAAATACCCGTTGTATCGGGGGAGTATTAAAATTCATCAGGACCAGATTTACGTTGAGAAATGCAAAAGTTCTGTATCTTTTGGTAGCGACATTATTCTTTAGTAGATACAAGTCTGGTATTGAGCGGCAGCCGTCCAGCCGTTTCCAAGGAGCATCGACACTGACCTTGACAACCCACCGGCACTGTGTTCTCTGTATTAGACAGGAGCAGTAATTTCAATATGTCTATAATATAACTATGAAAATATATGAGAAGCTATGATTGATAGCCTCACAAGAGTTAGACATAAGATATTGGAACATATTTAGCCCTGCGTATGATATATTCGACAGTTGATGTGAGAATATCAATGGTATACAACCAAACTGAACATCCAATTGTTGTCAGACTTCCCTTTGGAGTAGGACTACTACAACGTGGGTCTATTTAGTGAACCTTACAAACCCTTGGCTACAGTGAAACCGTTCCCAATGTCACATTTCCCCGCATGGATCGTGCATGTAGGCTTCATGTCAACTCACCGCACAGCTTCCGTTGATGCTTAGAGCCGAGTCGTCCGGTGACTGGTGGCGGGGGGGCTTGCTGCTACCAGAGGAGGCCGGGCCCCCCCAGAACCTGTGCAGCTTCAGTCTGAGGCGTGGGCTGGTGGTGCTCAGGCTGCTGGTAGACAGCGTGCCGTCGTCTACCAGCGAGTTGGAGGCGTTCTCCGAGGCGGGGGCAGACGGCACTTTACCTGCAACATCCACGCTCTTTAGCCACACTTTAGAACACAATGTGACATGAAGCAAGATGAATGATGAATGAAAAAGTACAATTTGTTATCCACTCGATGGTGGGGGGCGGAGCTGTGTACTGGAAAAGTAACAGATATTTGAATCTGGGTTTACGAGAAATGTGGTGAGCTTCTGTAATGATGTTAAGCAGGTCGATATTATTGTTACTTATAATTATGTTGAAATAATTTAGGTGAAACTCTTGAAGACGATCTGGTAGAGGCTGGGAAGACATTAAATTATAAATCATTTCATTCTTGGTCCAAGGCGGCAAACGAGAAATTCTACGGAATATTCTTCTCTCTAGTGGGGCGTAGCAATTCAGACGAGGGTGAAATAAAGGGGTTAAAATTAGAGAGGCGAATTAAAAAATACGACGGATGAATGAAATGTAAGTTCTGAATAACGTATCAAAGGAGCGACCGAGTGATCACTCTGGTCATCTGGTGCGACCAATAGCTCGACACCCAAATACCTCGCCTGCTTGCCCGGTGTTACTTCTTCTTCCCAAAGGCTGATCGTGTGACGTTCAGTTTGTAGAGAATCTTGCCATGTTTTGTGCTGGTGGTATCTCGGAGTTTGTGCGTTCGTGTGTGACGTGCCGAACCATGAAACCAAATCAACAGAAAGCAGCAGGGCAGATGAACAGCCGACTTGCAGAATGCCCGTTCGCTGAGCTCAGCGTTGACTTGTCGGGCCGCTTCCGAGATCAAAAGAACGCTCTCAATATCTCCTCGTTGTAGTGGACAAATTTACGAGTTATTAAGAGGTGTTTCCATTGTGGCAGGCATCCACCGACACCGTAGTGCCACTGATGGTGGAAGTATTTGCGAGGCACGGCTTCCCTCGCAGTATTTCTAGTGACAATGGGAAGCCATTCGTCAGTGAATTATGGAAGGGTGTGTTGAAGCACCTGAGAATTGTTGAGCGGCACTCAGTCCCCTATCGACCGTGTGGTCAGACAGTAGAGAGACACAACGCCACACTGAAGCAAACCATCGTGGCGTACTGCGAGACTAACCGTGACTGGGATCTAAGACTCCATGAGATTCTCTTCGCCCTCCGTCGGCTACGTACGGTCGCGAACTCCGGTCTCCTTGGCATATAAACGAGGACAACTCCCGTGGTGTAGAGAGGACATTGCGTACGAGAGGCATGAGTTCGCTGCCGACCTACGCAACCGACTGGAGACGGCGAGAGACTTTGCTGCCCAGCGTGCGAGGGAAGCACACAACACTGCGAAGGTACACTACGACAAGTTACACAAAGTCGCAGAATTCCAGTTGGGCGACTTGGTGTGGCGCGACCAGCACGTCCTCAGCGATGCCAGTCGAGGTATCTCCGCCAGTCCGGCACCGAAGAGGAATGGACCCTACCGTATATGTCGTGCCATCGGGCACAACGTGTTCGACCTGGTGGCCCCTGATTCTGGCGATCAGATGGGGCGAGCGAACACGGACCAGCTGTTGAAGTTCAAGCCAGTTCCAGGATGGGCCCGGGATGTATCGACGAAACCGGTTCCTAGTGTGATGGAGGAGAGGACATTGCGTGCGAGGGAAGGTGCCATCGGGCACAATTTGTTCAACTCTGTGGCCCCTGATTCTGGCGATCCGATGGGGCGAGCCAATGCGGACCAGCTGATGAAGTTCCAGCCAGTTCCAGGATGGGCCCGGGGTGTAACGACGACACTGGCTCCGAGGGTGCAGACAGCGTCACCCCCTCCCCAAGCGGATCATCGATATGACTTGCGTAGCCGACAGCCATAGATTCAAGGGGGGGAGATTGTTATCGCCGAAACCACGGCCATCTTTACTCGGAATGTTCGGCCGAGTGACACATTGTTGAAGAATAAGAACAAGCTTTTGTTTCATAAGAAAAGTTAGATTCAGTTTAAATCCAGCATCTGCCACGGCAGGAAGTAAGAAGTGAGTAAGAGTAGGAAGTAGAGGAGTGTAAGAATAATATTCAAAAGTAATTTGTCTTGTGACTCGTGTGTTTCAAGGAAATTATATTTCAGAGAAATAAACTAATTTTAAACGTTTATGTTGTACCAGTCTTGTTCTAGTCTTTAACACAATTATAATGTAAAAACTGTCATTAGCACAACAATAGGCATGTATCCGGCTTTAGACAACGTGGTTGACATGTGACAATTCAATTTACTGTTTCTACTCAACTGCGGCTGCTTAAAGGATGAAACTCGCATCAAAGCTATTGGAGCGAGTACTCGGCTCTCAGATACCAGGTAGCTAGTCCGCGATTACACATCTTCAAGGAAAATCTGACCACTGCGCAACTCCATTGTATTAGAGTGAAATATATGTGTATGTGTGAGAGAAAGACCACGATATATAGTTGGGTACGTGCAAGAGAGAAATGCTGAGTGGAGCTGCAGCACAAACTGGAAGCATTTTGTCTCCTGTTTTGTTTCTTGTGGGGGGTGAGATGTAAGGGGAAACGCTCGAAATTGGCGTTATATTTCGTACAGCACCATCGTGAAATAAGCGCTGACGTTACACTCAGTGGCATTGTGCTAGCTGTTGCGCGGTAATATTTGAAAACAAATGCACTGGTTGACAAAATTTTCACATATATTGCTGAATTAAGTTTAGCTGATTCAATCAAATAATATCTCGGAATATCTATCAATTGAAAAATATTGAAAATGAACTATTGCTTCTGGTAATTTAGTGGTGGTTAGCTCGGCAGCTCGTTAGCAGTATCCGCGCCTGGTTGGAACTATATACTTGATAAACGTGTTTATATGTCCATTTCTCGCACAGCATTTCTCATGTCTGCCATGAAGTAGGCCTATTGTAGAAGATCTGGCAAGAAACATGGCCAAGAGAAGATCGAGGACCACAAACTGTATTGAGGACCGGTGGACTTGTTACAGCCGGGAAAGTACATCACTTCACGTTGTAACAAGGCCAACAAAACACTTGGAAAAGCACAAGTTTGGGAGAATCATGACACTCACAAGTGAGAATGAACCAATGAAGCAATTTACCATTTCTGTATGCATTTGCTATGGAATCATTTCAGATCCCCAATGATTGTGCTGGACCATTTACATATTGATGAAAACAAATCTGATTGATTAGGATTTTTGCACAGAGTTTGAAACTGTTATCCAAAAAAATGATGAGGATGATAGTTTTGGAGATATATGCGCCTTCAGAACTTGGTCAAAATAGCAAAATTTGGGGTTTGCAGGCAATGTTGAATTCTACTACCAAATCTAAACTATTCGAGATATTTAGATAATCGAAGGGGGGTGATATTCTTGTGGGGCGCCTGGAGAGTGTTTACTATAGAATAGAGTCAACTTGGTTGTGTGACATGTGTTTGGGGGCCTAACCCCACCTGAACCCTATCCGCATTTTACAACTATCCATTGAAAAGTACCTCGGAGCCTGAGTCACACAGTCGAGTTGCTTTTATTCCGGTATACGCTCTGCAGGTGCCCCACAGAAATGTCACCCTCTTTTAATCTCTTCAATATCTCCAATGGTTAGTTACAAGTAGTAGAATCCAATATTGCCTGCAAACCCCAAATTTTGCCATTCTCACAAAACTAAGAAGGGGCATATCTCGAAAGTTGTTTGTCCCAATTCATTTTGGTTGACCATTTTGAACCTGGCGCATCCAAACGGGGGCCCACCTCTGAGGTAGTCGGCAGGTCCTGGGCTGCGCTGATCGGTGACTGCTAGCGTGGTGGGCCGGTAGTCCTGGAGCATGGCGAAGAAGCTGTCGGCGGGGGCAATGACGTCGATCGACCCCTGGCTGCCGTACTCGCGCCTCAGCTCGGCCGTGCCGCCTCCCTGCGTCGCCCCCGCCCCCACCCCCGCCTTCACGTGGTGCTGCTCCAGCTCCAGGCTAGAGTTGCTCCGGTACAGAGCTTCCGGGCGCCGGCTTGAGTACTGCATGACGCGCCCGGCCCCAGGTCCAGGTCCAGGTCTGCAGCTCATCCCATAGCGCTGCTGGAACAACACACACACATACTGTTATTCAATCATACGCCACACACCCTCTTGACGCCAATAGAGATCGTATTCATCAGTAGAATGTGTTGTTAAACCCAATATAGATAAATAAATGAATAACCTTCTTGATTTCGAGTGGCTTTTTTCGATTCCGAGTGAATTTGAATATTACTCTTTTTTTGAACTCCGAGAGATTTCTCTGATTCCCTTTGATTCTTCCGATTTTTTCGATTCCAGTTGATTTCTTTTCATCGTCACTGCTATATGAAAGTGATAGTTCACAGTGAATAGGCCTACTGGTACCGTACTATATAACTGATATCCCAGTATTCACAAATTTGAATGAATAATTCAAGGGGAGGGGGAATTATTGACTCACGACTGGATTGTAACATCAATACACATGGGGGGGTCATCATCTCTGTGACCATCTCGGACAGGGGGGAGGGGAAGGGGTGATATCCCCTAAAATAGTGCGACATCATTTTATGGACAGCCCCTAAGTTTGCTATTGTTGGTATAATTATATGGATACATTCAAGTTCTGTATTTATTGGAAAAACATGAAATAGAGAAACAAACAAGCAAGAGCTTGGTCATATCAGGCCTATAGAGCTGTTCCCAGTACTCCTATCCAACTTCTGCAGCTGCCCCCCCAAAGTCCACCACATCTCAGCAGACATCATTAGATGCCCCGAGTCATGATTTAGACCTGACAGTGCAGCGAATACAGGACGTATTATATTGACTGGCTGAAAAGTGTTATATCGAGTAAAGAGAGGCGTAAGCAACTGTATTCCTGCTCCTCCCAAGATCAAACTATAATACCTACCAGTCTATATAAAGCAGGTACGTTAGTAATGGTTAACGCACCTGCTTCATGTGGACCGGTAGGTGAGGGGAGTATCGGACCTGGTTCAATCCTCACCACCGTCCATCTTTACAGGGGTTTTTCGTGGTTTCCCTCTGTAGTCTAGGTTAATGCTGGGATGGTTCCCACAATATAGGCCACAATCACTTCCTACCCACTATCCTTCCCATTACCTAAGAAACCTGCATCTCATTTGTCATTCATCCTACGCCAATAGATCTTAGTTAAGTTCAAACTGAAAATCAACTGTTTGATATTATTTCAAGCCAATATTTTCGTGATTCTTGCCATGGTTGACCATCCTGACAGTTGTTTTTCTGTGAGTCAATATTGGGATGGTTCCTCAACATCAGGCCACGACCGACTCCTCACTATACAAAAATGGAAGATACGTTATATTATTATGTGTTTTTTGGATACTGGGGAGGTAACCATCCCAGTAGTGACCTGAACGACAGACTAAGGGAAACCACAATGCACCCCTGTCAGATAAGTCGACCATGGCGAGAATCAAAACCTCGATCTCCTGAATGACGGTTCAGTGTGCTAGCCACTCGACCACTCGTCTCAGTTTTCATTCATATTGGATTCAGATACATAATGGATGAGATCAAAGTCCCTTAGGTAATGGTAAGGATAGTGGGAAGGAAGCGGTTGTGACCTGTATTGCAGAAAGCATCCAGGCATTGGACTAGGCTTATACAGAGGGATAAAACCCTAACGATGGCAGGTGGTGGAGATCGAACCGAGGTCCTACTTAAAGCCTAACAGCTGTTTGGTCAGCAGAGACAAAAAGTAATTTTGAAATTAATTCTACACTGGGGAAATTTGAGTAGAGCCTTGTTGAACATGTGTATTCTTGAATTGAAATCACATCAGAAACACTGTCATATTTTTTTCACCCAAGTTACAGCGCTTTGATGAAATATTAAGTTGCTATTTAGACTTCATTTTGGTGAAAAATCAACTATTTTTCCTCTTAAAATGAGTGTGATTCATAAATGAGAACGGGTACCCATATTTATTTTTGCCTAATTTCTATTCGTAACATCTTCACCTACAATAAAACAAGTTTTTTGATTGAATGTCATTCCTTGTAGTATATTTTAATAATCTGTTGAACAGGCGCTAAATGACCCCACTGTCGATGCGCCTTAAAACCCTAATATTCATTCATTAATCTGTTGAATAATAAAAACACATGAAATTTGAAGGTTGCGTGTTGAATGATAGGGAAATATCCCATATTTGAATTGATATATCTCAAAATTTATCCCGGTTAGCATATCATCCGTTTGGATATTATTATCGAGCACATCAAAACGAATCAACTTACAAAAAATCATAATTTTTTCATGACCATGAGGTAATGGAGGTTAGACTTAACCTCACCTACTTCACACAAAGCGAGCGCATAATCTACTGAGCTAATGTGCCGATATTATTATATCATTATTATTTTCAATTAAGGTTGGTTTTATTTTTGGGGAGAGGGAGGAATAAAGTAGCCTCGCACAAATCTAACGATTTTAAATCAGAAGGTTTTTGCACAGACATTCAATTTAGGTAAAAACCTTCCGAGGAAAACAAGTTGTATGATTCTAATGATAAAAGGTCTTTGCTCAGATAAGAATGTTACTAAAAACCTTTTGAAGGGCAATTGGCCCATCAGGTGGCGCCCCGAGAGGTGCTCCAACGACGCACTTTCATGATAACCAGTGGCGTTGCGTCTATGACAGACCATTTGGGGAAGTGACCCGGTTTAGATTCAAGTCATGATATCTATGATGTAAATATGTTACCTGAATATTCTTTCATTATTTGTTGATCAATCAAGAATAAGAAACTATTATTATTATTATTACAATTATTTATTTATTATATACAAAAGAGGACAAAAAGTGCCAATGCAGGCTTTTGGCTTCTGACTCGTGGTGGGTAAACGGTGGGACCAATTAGTCTAATTCTTTTTGCAACAAAGCCACAATGAGTATATCTGTGTCTCTAGGTTCATTGCAAATTATAATTCCATATAATATCACGTTGAAAAATAGTAAAAACAATGAAAAACAAGTAGAAACATGTTGATTTTTGACAATTTTTTAGGTAGGGTTGAAAACATACGACAAACTGACGCTCTTCGAGCGAGCACGTATTTAATACTGGTGATCATTTAAACGAAGACTGTATGTTGATACGATGATTGGTTTTCCTTTGCCAACTTGGCTCCCGAACGTCTGCAATCAAGCCAGTAGGCAGCATGTGAAGAGGCCTATTAAAACTGGTTGAATTCGAAAAAATATAATGTTCTATTAATTAAAGAGCATACAATTATCTTGAAGTCGATTTACTTTTTGTTATTCAGTAACACATACTGGTTAGCAGACAAGGTAGAAATAGCGAAGGTGAATACCTGTATTGTAAGCACTGTGCTAGCAGCCTCTTGTGCCCCTATAGTCGTGGAGTTACAAGTGAAGAGACCGGAACTTGGTTGCAAAACCTTGGAAAACGCCAAAACCATCAAACTAGATTTTAACTAATAATTACAATATGCATTTCCCTTATTTTATAGAATAGAATAAATTATCATCCGGATTTCAGAAATTGAAACAATCAATTCATTTGAAATCTAGGACCGGGTTCTTTTCCTCAGATCAGGGCAATAAATATTGTCACGTTCCATTAAAATCTGTTTTCAGGGTAGTTATAGTCTTTGATAATTCCTAGGTCACCGAGTTGTTGAAGAATAACGTGCATTCCTTCAACAGTTTGTTTGGATTCCGGCTGTGACCGAAGAGCCCCTGTACTAAGCCTCAAATTGTCGCCACAACAAACTTGTTGCAAGTGGGACTATGGACTTGGAGAAAACATCGGAATCTTGATGGATATGATCTGTTTCAATTGAGGTAAAGCGTAGAGCTCACCTGGTGAATCGGCTGTCAATCTTGTTCTACTCCATGAGTACTGTCCTTGAACCTACCGATCCCTGCTCTACCTATAGTGTACAAGATGTACCGAGCTCACCTGGTGAATCGGCTGTCAATCTTGTTCTATTCCATGAGTACTGTCCTTGAACCTACCGATCCCTGCTCTACCTATAGTGTACAAGATGTACCGAGCCTACCTGGTGGTTTCACTCGGCTGTCAATCTTGTTCTATTCCACGAGTACTGTCCTTGAACCTAGCTTTACCTATAGTATACAAGATGTACCGAGCCTACCTGGTGGTTTCACTCGGCTGTCAATCTTGTTCTATTCCACGAGTACTGTCCTTGAACCTACCGATCACTGCTCTACCTATAGTGTACAAGATGTACCGAGCCTACCTGGTGGTTTCACTCGGCTGTCAATCTTGTTCTATTCCATGAGTACTGTCCTTGAACCTACCGATCACTGCTCTACCTATAGTGTACAAGATGTGCCGAGCCTACCTGGTGGTTTCACTCGGCTGTCAATCTTGTTCTATTCCATGAGTACTGTCCTTGAACCTACCGATCACTGCTCTACCTATAGTGTACAAGATGTACCGAGCCTACCTGGTGGTTCCACTCGGCTGTCAATCTTGTTCTATTCCATGAGTACTGTCCTTGAACCTACCGATCACTGCTCTACCTATAGTGTACAAGATGTGCCGAGCCTACCTGGTGGTTTCACTCGGCTGTCAATCTTGTTCTATTCCATGAGTACTGTCCTTGAACCTACCGATCATTGCTCTACCTATAGTGTACAAGATGTACCGAGCCTACCTGGTGGTTCCACTCGGCTGTCAATCTTGTTCTATTCCATGAGTACTGTCCTTGAATCTACCGATCCCTGCTCTACCTATAGTGTACAAGATGTGCCGAGCCTACCTGGTGGTTCCACTCGGCTGTCAATCTTGTTCTATTCCATGATAATGTCCTTGAACCTACTGATCACTGCTCTACCTATAGTGTACAAGATGTACCGAGCCTACCTGGTGGTTTCACTCAGCTGTCACTATTGATCTATTTCACGAGTACTGTCCTTGAACCTACCGATCACTGATCTACCTATAGTGTACAAGATGTACCAAGCCTACCTGGTGGTTTCACTCAGCTGTCAATCTTGTTCTATTTCATGAGTACTGTCCTTGAACCTACCGATCGCTGCTCCACCTATAGTGTACAAGATGTACCGAGCCTACCTGGTGGTTTCACTCAGCTGTCAATCTTGTTCTATTCCATGAGTACTGTCCTTGAACCTACCGATCACTGCTCTACCTATAGTGTACAAGATGTACCGAGCCTACCTGGTGGTTTCACTCAGCTGTCAATCTTGTTCTATTCCATGAGTCCTGTCCTTGAACCTACCGATCGCTGCTCCACCTATAGTGTACAAGATGTACCGAGCCTACCAGGTGGTTTCACTCAGCTGTCAATCTTGTTCTATTCCACAAGTACTGTCCTTGAACCTACCGATCACTGATCTACCTATAGTGTACAAGATGTACCGAGCCTGCCTGGTGGTTCCACTCGGCTGTCAATCTTGTTCTATTCCATGAGTACTGTCCTTGAACCTACCGATCACTGATCTACCTATAGTGTACAAGATGTACCAAGCTCACCTGGTGGTTCCACTCGGCTGTCAATCTTGTTCTATTGCATGAGTACTGTCCTTGAACCTACCGATCACTGCCCTACCTATAGTGTACAAGATGTACCAAGCCTGCCTGGTGGTTCCACTCGGCTGTCAATCTTGTTCTATTCCATGAGTACTGTCCTTGAACCTACCGATCACTGCTCTACCTATAGTGTACAAGATGTACCGAGCCTACCTGGTGGTTTCACTCAGCTGTCAATCTTGTTCTATTCCTCAAGTACTGTCCTTGAACCTACCGATCACTGCTCTACCTAAGGTGTACAAGATGTACCAAGCCTACCTGGTGGTTTCACTCAGCTGTCAATCTTGTTCTATTCCTCAAGTACTGTCCTTGAACCTACCGATCACTGCTCTACCTATAGTGTACAAGATGTACCGAGCCTACCTGGTGGTTTCACTCGGCTGTCAATCTTGTTCTATTCCTCAAGTACTGTCCTTGAACCTACCGATCACTGCTCTACCTATAGTGTACAAGATGTACCGAGCCTACCTGGTGGTTTCACTCGGCTGTCAATCTTGTTCTATTCCATTAGTACTGTCCTTGAACCTACCGATCGCTGCTCTACCTATGGTGTACAAGATGTACCAAGCTCACCTGGTGGTTCCACTTGGCTGTCAATCTTGTTCTATTCCATTAGTACTGTCCTTGAACCTACCGATCGCTGCTCTACCTATGGTGTACAAGATGTACCAAGCTCACCTGGTGGTTCCACTTGGCTGTCAATCTTGTTCTATTCCATTAGTACTGTCCTTGAACCTACCAATCCCTGCTCTACCTATGGTGTACAAGATGTACCAAGCTCACCTGGTGGTTACTGGTTTCACTCAGCTGTCAATCTGGTTCCACCAGCCAGACCCCTCATGTTTGAAACATGAGGGCAAATCCACCACTATGCCCTCCATTTCTACGCGTGATCATTATTACACCTCGCCAGTCACTCTGCCATGTGAACGCAATCACGTATCATCACTCCTTCCTCCTTCAAAAATTCCCCCACCCATTCCTTCCTCTCCTCTCATACCCTCTCTGGCAGCCTCCATCCTCCTTATATAAATATCTCGCACACACAATCGATCTGGTATATTTATATGAACATAATTTCGAAATTTCATTGAAATATGTCATGAAATGATTTTTTAAGATGATGAAAACTTGAAAAATGAGTAAAATGACCTTATTTCCGGTTTTCCATAGCAACTTTCGGTTAAAAGATTCAAAAGTCACAATTTCATATGAGTTCACATAATTCCTGAAAAAATCAGACAATTCGGACGATTCGTTTGGCCTGTAGCAGAGTTTTTAGGTGACAACGGAAGGAGGAGGAGGAAGAGAAGGAGAAGGAGGAGGAGGAGAAGTAAACGGAAAAAGTAGTCTTTTCCCAGTGCTTCAACTTCCAGGAGTTTGTAATCTGATATGTCGTGTCGTGTATGGCGCCTCATTCCATTACAACAAAATAGAGGTACCAGTATTTAGGTTTGTTAGTTCCAGAGATACAGTATGCTCAAAACTGCCTGGAAGTACTTCGTGCAAACAGTGAAGCGTGTAGCTGAGACTTCGCACGGACTTGGCTCTCGTCGAGCTACCGCTCGACTAGATATAAATGGAA
Source organism: Brachyptera risi (assembly GCA_964007535.1). Lineage (NCBI taxonomy): Eukaryota > Metazoa > Arthropoda > Insecta > Plecoptera > Taeniopterygidae > Brachyptera > Brachyptera risi. Next base: position 8,196,318 of record OZ023327.1, on the reverse strand, counting down.
GAAGTATGCATAGTATCATAATGAATAGAAGAGATAAGAAGTCATATCGGCGTTGACTGTTTAGTAGATGAGTCGAACAACAAATCTTTCACGACAAATCTTTTTTTTTTTTTTAATTGGGTTTTAACGACGCACTGTAATGATTACTAAGATCTATTGGCGTCGGATGAATGATTAATGAGATGATGGGATGATGAGATGAAGGTTTTTATGGGTAGTGGGAAGGATAGTGGGAAGGTAGCGGTCGTGGCCTATATTGTAGGAACCATCCCGGCATTAGCCTAGACTACAGAGGGAAAACACGAAAAACCCCTGTAAAGATGGACGGTGGCGGGGATCGAACCGGGTCCGATATGTCCCTTCACCTCCCGGATCACGAAGCAAGTGAGCTAACCACTCAGCTACTGTGCCGGTACAAATATTATAGTTGGACATTTTTATATCATCCCATAATTTTGATCCAATTTAAAAATGAATACGAAAATCAGGAATAATTTGAAAGGAAGATAATCACTGGTACATCGCTCAATAAATTCCCGCGATATTATTATTATTCTTTTCTTCCAAAACTGATTTGCATGATATACCGTACCGATCGTAGAGAACATAAACGTTGCAAAGGATAAACCGATAACCATGCAGTTGAATCAATATTTCCACTTATGAGATGTTCTTCATTTGAGCAAGACCTCGCTTTACGAGAAATAAAACTGTGTTGTTTATTCCAAGTAGGACTGAAGGAATAACGTTGATGGCCTGCTGAAACAGCAAGTTAGTTCCGGCAATCACTAGGATTGTTCCTAAAACCAGACCCGAGCTGAAAAACGTGTATTCCAGGGAATGTTTCATGCCGATTCGGCAAGGTTTAGACTTAGTGGTGCATACAGGGAGGGGAGGCGATAAGGGCGATCCCCCCCCCTCCATGAATTAGTAGCGACGAAAGAAAGAGAAAGAAAGAAAATACGGATAGAAAAGGAAAAGTATAAATATCGTATAAGGCTATGTATGCCACGATTTCATATTTCAAATGATTGCATTGAAAATGAATTCTACGTAGGGTAGACCAAACTGCTTAGGACTATCAGATCTACAGCAGGACTATGTAGTTGAGTTGGCAAGAATTAACAAGCAACACTACAGTGCTTCTTTCAGGTTGTGAATTATATGATACGATTTGTGTAAATAACGATGATAATAACGACTAGGGTCGTTTCTAAGGGTGGGCAAAGAAGGTGGCTGCCCGGTGGCCAAATTCAAGGGACGCTATCGGCACCCATTTGAGACTTTCTATCAGTAATCGTATTCTATCAATTTTTTTTTTTTTTTCTTTTTTATTGTCACAAATTAAATTATACAATAAAGTAATACAGTTTGAACTCTCGTCCACTAAGCCATAAATGGCTTATCTGTGGTTTAAACGATGAAAAACAAAACACTAAAATACACTGTGATTTACTATGCTAATATTTAATAAACTCATATTAAAACATAATTCACTTCGATAGGTTAAATAATAATGAGCATGAAAACGAAAATAAGGCAACCAATTGGAAACTAATTCTAGAATTTCCATATTGTATCAACATATGCTGTGTTTGACCCTAACAAAAAATTAAAATTAATGACAAAAAATATACGGTACCATAAGTAATTAACGTAGACACTAAATTATGTGAAATTAACTGAATTTATGATGAAAGCTTTAATTTCTTTTTTAATTTGAGCATATCTATTCATTTTTCTTAACTCAACAGGTATGTCATTGAATATTGAAGGTATTGCATATTCCAATCTTCTTTTACCATTTTTGTTATTGAAAAGAGGTAATTTAAATTTCATTCTATTCACATCACTGGATGAAGTAAATGATTTGTTTCAAATATCATTGTTTTGAATGATGAGCGTTCTATTTGCCTGGAACAGCCATTTGGCGAAATCTGTCTTGTTATCAAAGTGAAGAATCCATGTATTCCATCGTGTGGTTCCTGAAACCCGTAGAATCGTGTTGAAAAGAGGATATTTTCAAAAATTTCCCTGCGGGGCATGGGTCCTCCCTTTTTGCATTCACCTTCAATATGCACACTCAGTTTTAGGGGCGCACAATCAAGTGTTTTTCCGGGGCGCTAAAATGACACGAAACGACCCTGCCTGGGGGAGGGGTGTCATCAGCTTCGTGAGGTCACCCTCCTCAAGATCCTGATCGGAGTCATCCATTCTCATACCATGCAAAAACCATTTCAAAATGAAGAATACAAAGATACTAATGATATAAATTATTTTTTTCTATTTGAAATCGGGTTCAACTACGCACTGTAGGTCCTACTGACAACCGAGATATAGGCCTATACTGCTTACTGGCGTCTGAGATGGTGAGATAGAAACGAGGGGTTAACAACTTGACATTTTGGTGTACACCTGATTTCTGATTCCGAAATCACGGATTAGTTTTGCTGACTTCGTGTGATTATTTGACTTCGAGTGATTTTTTTTATTCCACTTGATTTTTTGGATTTCGAGTGATTTTTTTGATTTCGAGTGATTTTTCCGACTTCGAGTGATTTTTTTTATTTCGAGTGATTTTTTCTGACTTCATGTGATTTTTCCGACTTCGAGTGATTTTCTTGATTTCATTTGATTTTTCTGATCTCGAGTGATTTTTTTGATATCGAGTGATTTTTTCCGACTTCGAGTGATTTTTTTTTATTTTAAGTGATTTTTTTGACTTCGAGTGATTTTTTTGATTTCATTTGATTTTTCTGATTTCGAGTGATTTTTTTTATTTCCGGTGATTTTTCTGACTTCGGTGACTTTTTTTATTTTTTTTCAATCCTATTGATTTTTTCGGGTTCGGTGTTTTTTTCCATCTTTTGACTTCGGTGATTTTTGGGGGAAATTCTGATTTCGAGTGATTTTATTTTATTTTTCTGACTTCGGGTGATTCTCGGTGATTTTTCTGACTTCGGTAATTTTTTGATTTCGAGTGATTTTTTTGTGATTTTTCCGACTTCGGTGATTTTTTGGTGATTTTTCTGACTTCGGTGATTTTTTTCTGATTTTTTTATTTCGGTGATTTTTTGGTGATTTCTTGATTTCGTTTGATTTTTTGTGATTTCTGTGACTTCGGTGATTTTCTTGTGATTTTTCTGACTTGGGTAATTTATTTTTTATTTTTTTGACTTCGGTGATTTTTTGGGTGATTTCTTGATTTCGAGTGATTTTTTGTGATTTTTCTGACTTCGGTGATTTTTTGTGATTTTTGTGACTTCGGTGATTTTTTTGTGATTTTCGCTTACACGGCACCGCACGCACCCACACCGGTGTCACGCGTCCCTGTGTGACGTTAGTCGTATCACAGGGCCAATTAATCAGTGATTGATAAAGATCTATCATGACTTCTTATGTCTTATTGTTTCTTTTCTTTATGACTTCGGTGATTTTTTAGTGATTTTTTTTTATTTCGAGTGATTTTTTAAAAAAAAATTTCCAAGTGTACACCTGATTTCGAGAGTTGTTAAACCCTCGGATAGAAAGTTATCTATGGTGTGTTTTTTGATAATAGGAAGGAGGCGATCGTGGCCTGTTGTTAAGGAACTTGAACGAAAGAGGAAGGCGGTCGACCGTGGCGGGAATTGAACCCAGGTCGTATGTTTCCAGTAAACCGCTAAATCACTATGTTGAAAATGAAAGTGAAGTCATGGGGTTGTGGAAAAGGTAAAAGAATACACAGGAAGCTACTACAGAAACCAAACAATAGGCCTATATATATATAAAAATATAGTCAATATATTGATGTTCATTTTCAGGAAAATTATCTAAAACGCATCTACCGTTCATTTCGTACATCTTGTTTTGTTCACCAGATCAACCTTTACAATGACCCCAAGTCCCTAACCTCGAAACACCATTTAATCACTGAATAGCTACTTTATTCCTATATTCAGATTCAGCACAAACAGTCTGCTGAAATGTATAAGCCGTCACCGATCCTGACTCTAAAATTAACAGGATAACAATCAGTATAAAATACATAAAAAATGGAATAGAACATAATCAAAAAATTGAATAACGAAATGGTATAAAGTCGAGATAAAATAATTATTGATGATGTAACATTCAAATTGATGATATTAATAATAGCTGAAGAAACAATGAGAACGTTGATACGATAATAGAGTTAGTTGTCCAGACAGATACTCGCACCCCTGTCTACTGAATGACGGTTCACCGTGCTAGACACTCGACCATCCATCTCAGTCTTTCGGTTAGGATAGAGAGAACTCCCGCCCCCCAGTAACTAGGGTATGGGCGTGTATGTACTAAACACACGGGTAATTGCCTGGGAGCGCCATTGTCCTGCACGGCCGACCAGAACGCCGAGCTTGGTTGCGACCGTCCTACCGCTCACCGGTCGCAAGCCGATCTTCCTGCTCTCTCTCGCTCTCGCACACATCCGGTCGCCGCGGCCGCGGCAGTCACGCTAGAGCGAGAGGCAGAACAGTGTGCATCTGGTCGCATTCCTTATCCCTCTCTGACGGACCTTTGTCTGTTTAGAAGCACTGCACTTTTAACACTGATCGACAAGACATTTTTGCTGTGCACGTAAACTTATCCAAATTATAACTGTATAGTTTTGGGGTTGAATAGGTTGGACCAGTTTTGAGAAATACTATACAAAGCCAAAGTTTACACACAAAAAACATGAGATTGGGCTGTGCGAGAGAATTTGAAAAAATAACATCTCTCTCATAAGAAAACAATTTTTCCCTGAAAGTGAACACACAAATGAAAAATGATATAGGCCTACGCACCATAACAAATGTGTGTGCAATTCGGACCAGCCGTTTTGAAAAAAATAATTTAATGAACGGTTTGTATTCATCGAATGGATAGAAACGATGGCAGAATTATGTTGCCAAGATTCACTGCCTTCTAGATTCGATATGTGCCTAATGAATTATAGTTCAAATGCGTCAAGGTGTGTATAGAGTTTTCAGTTATTCCCAAGTCGATGAAGCAGCAACAGTAGAACTACTTTTCACGACACTGATTATATCTTATACTTGTGATACAAGGAAAGGAATTGACTTTGTTCACAAAATTAAGTTTCATATTGTTCACTATAAGCGGAGCAGTGATCGGTAGGTTCAAGGACAATACTCATGGAATAGAACAAGATTGACAGCCGAGTGAAACCACCAGGTAGGCTCGGTACATCTTGTACACTATAGGTAGAGCAGCGATCGGTAGGTTCAAGGACAGTACTCATGGAATAGAACAAGATTGACAGCCGAGTGAAACCACCAGGTAGGCTCGGTACATCTTGTACACTATAGGTAGAGCAGTGATCGGTAGGTTCAAGGACAGTACTCATGGAATAGAACAAGATTGACAGCCGAGTGAAACCACCAGGTAGGCTCGGTACATCTTGTACACTATAGGTAGAGCGGTGATCGCTAGGTTCAAGGACAGTACTCATGGAATAGAACAAGATTGACAGCCGAGTGAAACCACCAGGTAGGCTCGGTACATCTTGTACACTATAGGTAGAGCAGTGATCGGTAGGTTCAAGGACAGTAGGCCTACTCATGGAATAGAACAAGATTGACAGCCGAGTGGAACCACCAGGTGGGCTCGGTACATCTTGTACACTATAGGTAGAGCAGTGATCGGTAGGTTCAAGGACAGGACTCATGGAATAGAACAAGATTGACAGCCGAGTGAAACCACCAGGTAGGCTTGGTACATCTTGTACACTATAGGTAGAGCAGTGATCGGTAGGTTCAAGGACAGTACTCATGGAATAGAACAAGATTGACAGCCGAGTGAAACCACCAGGTAGGCTCGGTACATCTTGTACACTATAGGTAGAGCAGTGATCGGTAGGTTCAAGGACAGTACTCGTGGAATAGAACAAGATAGACAGCCGAGTGAAACCACCAGGTAGGCTCGGTACATCTTGTACACTATAGGTAGAGCAGTGATCGGTAGGTTCAAGGTCAGTACTCATGGAATAGAACAAGATTGACAGCCGAGTGAAACCACCAGGTAGGCTCGGTACATCTTGTACACTATAGGTAGAGCAGTGATCGGTAGGTTCAAGGACAGGACTCATGGAATATAACAAGATTGACAGCCGAGTGAAACCACCAGGTAGGCTCGGCACATCTTGTACACTATAGGTAGAGCAGGGATCGGTAGGTTCAAGGACAGTACTAATGGAATAGAACAAGATTGACAGCCGAGTGAAACCACCAGGCAGGCTCGGTACATCTAGTACACTATAGGTAGAGCAGTGATCGGTAGGCTTAAGGACAGTACTCATGGAATAGAACAAGATTGACAGCCGAGTGAAACCACCAGGTAGGCTCGGTACATCTTGTACACTATAGGTAGGGCAGTGATCGGTAAGTTCAAGGACATTACTCGTGAAATAGATCAATAGTGACAGCTGAGTGAAACCACCGGGTAGGCTAGGTACATCTTGTCACAAACCTAGATACGAGTGGTCAAGTAGCTAGCACATTGAACCGTCATTCAGGAGACTGGGGCTCGATTCCCCCCATGGTCGACCATCCTGACAGGCAGTGTTGGGTAATGAACTTTCAAAATAAACGCGTTCACATTTTCTGAACTTTTCAATGAACGCGTTACATTTACAGTCGACGATCTTGAACTTTCTTTAAATTCAATTTTTCGGTGATCTTTAACGGAATAAAACGTTCATTTGAAAGTTCCTAATTTTAGAACACTCATAACCCTATTCGACACGATCGCACAATGCGTTCTTCCCCGTCCAAATACCGAATGAGATCGACTATTCTACAATCTATCCCGAATGTATAATATTCCCTGTTCGGGATCTCATCTTGTCACCAGGCGAGCCGGCAGCCACGTGTGGTCAAGGGTGACGTATTGTGACTTGTCGTTGTCATCAATCACAATTGAACTCGAGACATTCACTGTACAAAATGTGTGTGTAGGACTACATATATTAATTTTGAACCCTTCTTCTCATATAATTTTCAAGGTGAATTTTTTAATAATCTTATGTTTTTTCTACGATTTGATGATTATTGTTTGCTCAACGACCCCACCAAGAGCTAATTTATATGGGGGTACGAATGAGCGGATGATCATGAAAGTATATGATGTGATGATAAGTGAAGGGACGTTTACAAAAATACATGCCTTATGCGGGGCTCAAACCCACGCCCAACAGTGACTTCAGTTTCTGAAGAGGTGCCTTGACTGATCGAGCCACCGAGGGCGGTTTGTTCTTTCTAATTTTAGCTTGAACTTTTAGCGCAAAGCCACGAAAACGAACTTTGAACTGCGCTAAATGACCTCGTTGTCGATGCGCCTTAAAACCCTAATATTCATCCATTCACGAACTTTGAACTTTTCAAAAAATCAATTTATTCGAAATGAACTGAACTTTTGAAAGTTTCTTTCATATGTGAACTTCCCCAACACTGCTGACAGGGGTGTTTCGTGGTTTTCCTCTATCGTCCAGGTGAATACTGGAATAGTTCCTTAACAACAGGCCACGACCGACTCCCTTCCCGCTATTCTAAAACACGTAGGCCTACTGCCGTAATGAAATAATCTCTCAACCCACCATCCCAACAGACGACAATAGATCGTGCGTCGTTAAACCCAACAGAAATCAATCAAACAGTAAGATGAACCGAATGAATCAAACGGTCGCCATATTACTAGTGTACCGTTGAGTCAGTCGGCCTCGGTGGCTCGACCGTGGAAAGGAACAGCCACCTGGCGTCTCGGGCATGGGGTCAATTAGGAAGTCGACAGAACCCAAACAATATATCATTCAAAAATAGAGTCAATATTAATTGTCATTTTCCCAAATATTGGAAAGGCATCTATCTCTATATACCCCTCTACCTAGTGATGTGAATATTCATGAAAATTATTTTCGTTAAAAATCTCAAAAGCTCGGAAATTTTCAATTTTTTTCAAAAATTATTTTTGTATGCTATAAATCGTCGCGGAAGAATCTGGAGTTTGAATTCACCCTTAGTGATACTTCAACAATTTGTTGAACCACCATACTGAAAGTGCATTTGCTCAGAAAATTGCTAAGACCCTAAATGAGTAGGGCCTACATAAAATAATAACTGTCTTTTTGAAATTTGTGAACATGCATTGATAGATCCTCACTAAATGTGTTGACTTCTCGGCGATCACCCGTGGGTGAGGCCATTTCTCAAAAATTTTACTGTCCTCTTTTAAAAAAGTCCTTTGAAAATTACCTTATTGAAAGGTAAATGAGTGAAAATGTTGAAAATTTCCATTGAAAATTGTCTACCGTATCTTCAAATTGAGAGAAATCCAATTTGATTCTTTTTTAAAAATCACTGAGAAAAATCAATTGGGATGAATTAGGTAAATGCATTTTATTCCATTAGATTTTTTGAAAATTTTCAATGAATTGGAAATTTTCTGAACATTTTCATTGAAAATTTCAATAAATTTGCCTTGAAAATTTTCAATGAATTGAACATTTTCTGAACATTTTCAATTGAAAATTTCAACGTTCCATCACTACCTCTACCTATGATTCTGGAAAAACAAAAATCAATCTTCTCCTATGCACAACACACAGTTTTGCGACCGAAGTCCAGTATCAACTAACATCGACTCCAGACCATTTCCAATGGGCCTATCACAGTGACTGGATCTTTTCGATTCTCGCCACAAGTGTTGCGATTATTTCTACATCAAACCACGGCCCACAGCCCCCCCCCCTTGAACATCAGGCCAAGGAGGGCAAGAATCGGTTCATGACTTTGCTCATCGCATGAAATATAACTATAACATGGTACACAAACTATGGATAAGTGAATCAATAAAACTAGTTCAGTAGCTGCGCGATTCCAATTGTTCGTGTTCGTGGAGTTTATTTGTCAGTCGGATCTGCTAAACACTCACTCATGGACGTCATATCATTGGGGATTGTTTATAACAGACTAATTTCTATAAAACATTTAATTCAATTTATACGAAAAGTTTCACAAATTTCCATATGATGAATTGTACGAAAGTTCCACCGAAACTTTCACTCGTTCCAAGTGTTCGAAGTAATAATGATAATAATAATAATAATAATAATTCTTTTATTCCATGCTTGATCATAATTACATGATATTGGTACGTCATATTATCGGTATATAATCAATATAACCAAAATATCATAAAATAACATAAAATAACAAAATTCAACAGTCGAAAAGAATGAAAGAATACAATGGACAGACATTAAAAAGCATAACACACAACATGAATAAATTGATATAAGAGAATGATTTTAGAAGGAGTCACATATATTAACCAATGGTTCCATCCATCAAATATTCATTAATTTCATAAAAACATTTGCCTAATAAGTAGGATTTAAGAACATGTTTGAAAATTTTAATATCAACGTTGGCAGCCTCTTTGATGAAAGGAGGAAGGTTATTAAACATCTGTATGCCTGCAAAGATGGGACCCTTTTTATACATTTCGAGTCTATGAGTTTTAATTCTGAACGTATTTCTATTTCTAGTCTCGTGTGGGTGATCATATTTCAATTCATTGATGTCATTTAGATAAAAACTATTTTCCACTACATACGTGATTACATTTAAAATATACAAACATGGGAGAGTCATAATATTGAATCTCGTATACTGATACGTAGAGTACTAGTACTCGTAGTACTGATGACGACTATGGGCCAGCAACAGCGCGCGGGTGTTTGGATGAAAGAAACGAGCGGAACAATAGGAACCTGAGGGCGCAGTGTTGAGTCTCGCTACGGAATTCATTTCCCTAATTCCACAGAAAACTACAAATCATCATCTCAATTTCACACGTATCATGATCGACATAGTTGTCCTCCAGGACCCGGATTCTGCTGATGTGTTATGCATAGTGATGGAACGTTGAAAATTTTCAATTCATTGAAAATTTTCAATGCAAATTTATTGAAATTTTCAATGAAAATTTTCAACGAATATTTTTTTCATGTTTTCTCTTTCACTTTTCAAATGAGGCTTTTTTGGTTTCATACTCATTTCCTGTTTGATGTTTCCTGGTATTAAGTTCTTTGTTCTTTGACTCTTTGACTTTGTCTGTATAGAGCTGTACCTACATAACCTCACTTGTTGTCACATGTTATAATTTTATAACTTTGTATCCAAATGCAAACTGCAAATGCATGTGGTGCTTCAGAAAATCATTGAAAAGAGTGAATTCAAACGCCAACTTCTTCTGTAACAATGAACTAACAAAAAAAAATCAATTTGATTTTGTTTTTGAAAATTTTCAAGCTTTTGAAAATTTTCAACGAAAAAAATTTTCAGGAAAATTTACATCACTAGTTATGCCTACGTTATGAATCATGGTCTCTGGAGGACAAAAAAAAATGAATGACAATTTCTGAAGTTTAGATCATGATTTCTAGATTACTCTCAAATTTGTCACACAAATCTCGTAATAATTTTGTTCGAAATCTGGTTTGAGGCTTGTGATGTGTGACATGTCCCTTGTCCACGGGCACCGAGCTGGGGCATCTCCACACTCATTCATGGATCTAGTCTAGTTTATACATTTCCACTAGTGCTCATCCAATAAAAGGACAACACAAACATGAACATAAACATATCGGTAGGTACAATCTAAGGTGGGCCTACAATAGTTGAATAATTAAACAGTGAAGCGTGAAATAGCACACCAAGCTGGCCTGTCCATCTTAAAATTGATTCAAATTGTGAAAGATTATTGAAATGCAGGTCTACACTAGTGTTTAGATGAGAAATGGGAGTCGGTTTGTGCATGAATGTGTATGCTATTATTTGGGTGAGATTTGAACTGTTTTCGGGTTGGATGGAAATTTAATTGGCCAACAATTGAAAAAGAATCTTTATAACTATTTACAACTTTGTACAGAAATATTAGATCCGTTACCAAACGTCTGTTAGGAAGCGTCATTATCCTATTGGTAATGCAGGGTGTACGGACAATTTGCCAGGGGACAATTTGCCGGGCACCTGTTTTAGGGGAGAGGAGGGCAATTTACCAGGCTATACCATGGGGGGAGAACAATGTGCCAGTCAAATTTTTTGGGGGAGGACAATTTGCCTGGCTTGACTGTGGTGGGCGAACAATTTGCCAGACAAAGTTGTGGGGGGAGGACAATTTGCCAGGCACCTGTTTTAGGGGAGAGGAGGACAATTTACCAGGCTATACCATGGGGGGAGAACAATGTGCCAGTCAAATTTTTTTGGACAAATTTGCCTGGCTTGACTGTGGTGGGTGAACAATTTGCCAGACAAAGTTGTGGGGGGAGGACAATTTGCCAGGCACAGTTCGATATATTGCAGGGGGGAGGGCACTTTGCCAGGCACAGTTCGATATATTGCAGGGGGGAGGACACTTTGCCAGGCACAGTTCGATATATTGCAGGGAGGAGGACACTTTGCCAGGCACAGTTCGATATATTGCAGGGGGGAGGGCACTTTGCCAGGCACAGTTCGATATATTGCAGGGGGGAGGACACTTTGCCAGGCACAGTTCGATATATTGCAGGGGGGAGGGCACTTTGCCAGGCACAGTTCGATATATTGCAGGGGGGAGGGCACTTTGCCAGGCACAGTTCGATATATTGCAGGGGGGAGGGCACTTTGCCAGGCACAGTTCGATATATTGCAGGGGGGAGGGCACTTTGCCAGGCACAGTTCGATATATTGCAGGGGGGAGGGCACTTTGCCAGGCACAGTTCGATATATTGCAGGGGGGAGGACACTTTGCCAGGCACAATTCGATATATTGCAGGGGGGAGGACACTTTGCCAGGCACAGTTCGATATATTGCAGGGGGGAGGGCACTTTGCCAGGCACAGTTCGATATATTGCAGGGGGGAGGGCACTTTGCCAGGCACAGTTCGATATATTGCAGGGGGGAGGGCACTTTGCCAGGCACAGTTCGATATATTGCAGGGGGGAGGGCACTTTGCCAGGCACAGTTCGATATATTGCAGGGGGGAGGGCACTTTGCCAGGCACAGTTCGATATATTGCAGGGGGGAGGGCACTTTGCCAGGCACAGTTCGATATATTGCAGGGGGGAGGACACTTTGCCAGGCACAGTTCGATATATTGCAGGGGGGAGGGCACTTTGCCAGGCACAGTTCGATATATTGCAGGGGGGAGGACACTTTGCCAGGCACAGTTCGATATATTGCAGGGGGGAGGACACTTTGCCAGGCACAGTTCGATATATTGCAGGGGGGAGGGCACTTTGCCAGGCACAGTTCGATATATTGCAGGGGGGAGGGCACTTTGCCAGGCACAGTTCGATATATTGCAGGGGGGAGGACACTTTGCCAGGCACAGTTCGATATATTGCAGGGGGGAGGGCACTTTGCCAGGCACAGTTCGATATATTGCAGGGGGGAGGACACTTTGCCAGGCACAGTTCGATATATTGCAGGGGGGAGGACACTTTGCTAGGCGCGTGTTTTCAAACTATTGCTATTCGCTCAGAGTTGTACGAAATGAATAAATGAAATATTTTGCATCACATTGATAATTACGAAATGTGATCAGATTGTTTATTTACATAGCCTCACCGATTCGATCAAAACGTTACCAAGTTATTGTTTGGTCATATACAATTATCATACAATTGTGAAGAATATAATTGTTTCTCAATGTAGGCATTGAATATAGTTCAAATAATGCATATTGACTGTCAATATGCATTATTTGAACTATATTCAGCGCCTATACAATGATAAAAAAATAATATTCTACACAATTGTAAATGACCAAACAATTATTTAGTACCGTTTTAATCGAATCGGTGAGACTATGTAAATAAACAATTTGATCACATTTCTTGATTAGGCCTATCAATGTGATGAAAAATATTTAATTAATTTATTTCGTACAACTCTGAGCGAATAGTAATAGTTTGAAAACACGCGCCAGGGAAATTGTCCTCCCCCCCCCCCAAAAAAAAAGAGAAGAAGCATATTTCCTCGTTAGTTCGGCCCATGGTAGAATATGCTGGTTCAGTTTGGGATCCTTTTAAAGATTAGATGAGATAAGGGATGTGGAAAGGATTCAAAGGATTGCGGTAAGAAGGGTTACAGGTAGGGTTAGGAGGTGGAAATGGGGTGAGAATGAGAGGGGGAGAATGTTAGAGAGTCCAACTGAGATGATGCGAGACCTGGGATGGCAAAAATTGGAAATACGGAGGGAGGAATTTCTTCAGGGTAATGGAGGGATGGGGGGAGCTGCATAAGTTGATTGAAAGGAATGAGTCAGGAAATGGAGGTAGGCGGAGTCATGATAGAGCGTTAGTCATAAAGGGGGCTACATTAGATGTCAGTAAATTCTCTTTCTTGAATAGAACAAGTAGGGAATGAAATGGGCCAAGTAGAAGTGTTTTTGAAGGGGATGAAATTAGATTTAAGTTATTCCGTCAGAGGGTTAGGGAGGTGGTGGGATAAGGGTAGTTAGGGAACTTGCCACCGCGCATTTATGTGCAATTGCAAGGTTTTGAATAATAATAATAATGATAAACAGGTGCCTGGCAAATTGTCCTATATACTACCGGTATCGGTTTTGTAGTGATCCAAATAATCTGTTCTGTGATGAACAATAGGCCTACCCGATTTGGCGCACTGTTGATGGATAAATCTTTGTTGGACCCCCTCTATGGCATCGATGTCTGTTATGTGAGACGGATTCCACACCACACTAGCATACTCGATCTGGGCTCTCACCAACGCAATATACAGCAGCCTGTTTGTTGATTTAGACAAATATTTCGCACAATTTCGTCTCAATAATTCCAAGAAGTTTAAAAGCTCTAGGCTTAATCGTGTCTACATGCTTTCTGAATGAAAGGTCACAACTTGGCATAATACCCAGGTCTCTCATTAGGGCCTACATCAACTCGTTCAAGCTCTCTATTGTTTATGATTTAATGATCGCCAAAATGTATTGGCGTCTATTGGAGTCGGTCGTGGCCTGCTGTTGAGCAACCATCCCAGTATTGACCTGAATGACAGAGGGAAACAACGATACACCACTGTCAGGATGGTCAAACATGACGGGAATCGAGCCCCGGTCTCCTTAATAACGATTCAGTGTAGAAGCCACTCGACCATGCACTCGTCTCAGTGTTTGATAATTGATATTGCAATCTTCATAAAATCTTAAATTTCACAGGCAGGTCTCCACATGGATGTGCTCTTACCCCGTCCACACCATGTCTACTAACTGGTCCTAGTGCTGACTGCCACACCATGTCCACTAACTGGTCCTAGTGCTGACTGCCACACCATGTCCACCAACTGGTCCTAAAAGCTATATGAGACAGAATGCAACAAGTGGAACTAACAGATTGTTCGGTAATCTCGTCCTCACCTTCCATCCTTATCACCGTCGTCATACCGTGAGGAGGGAATCGCTATCTACCAAGACAACTCACCACTACTCGATCACCAATGTCCGATTTCCGACGATAGCTCACCGGATGTACAATACCAACCCATCGTTTTCATGGGAACAATTCTACTTCCGCCGGAATACCGGTAAATTGGAGTTTTGTGCGCCCATACCGCACTCATCACCGATTGGTCGAGTTTCAAGACGTCTAACAGAGCAGCATGCATACCAATTTGTGAAAGCGATCCAGCGTTCATTAACTCGGTCCCTGTACTTGGTATGTGCTGGTCCACCGCTAGTCCGCTACCATCACATCAGTCCTACACAATGCAATGCACTTTTATTCGAGTCAAATATATCATTAACTCGTATTGTTAATTGCACTCGATGTGTAGAGAAAATGGAAAGTGTACAAATGCTCTAGAACGAGTGTTTCCGGTTGAATTGTGCATGTTTGCCGGAACAAAGTGTACGGTATAGGTTACGATGAAGGCTCGAACCACCCACGCGGTGGTGATGTGGGATAGGGGTTTCGATCGCTCGGAACCTTTGTCGAAACCAACGGGCTCATTCGGCCTCATGGCGACTCCAAAAGACTGATCCGCAAGATCCGTGGGCTGAAAGCCTTCCCAATAGAAAGCAGCTATACGGCAGTGAATATGGGGGACGCCTGTAGAGCGAATACTGGAATAGAGATTAGAGATACTACCAAGAGTGAACGTGGCTTGGCGTGTTTACTTAGAAAGAGGATGGCCTTTCCGAGGAAACGATCACAACCTGACCCAAAAACCCTAAGCTCATCTGTGCTCTAACCAATTCCCCGAAATATAGTAGCTTCTACGGCTTCTACGGCATTAAAACACGCCAAGCTCACCTTCACTCTTGGTAGTATAGCTGACGCTATATTCCAGTATTCGCTCTTTAGGACCCCCTAATATGGCGGCGGGCAACCGCCCAGAATCGAGCCAGTACAGCCTTCTCCATAGCCCTATGCTAGGGCACCATATAGGCCTGGTTACCTTTCCTAGATATATAATATATATATATATAATGATATATATATATATATATGCGATGATATATAATGATAGATATATGCAATGATATATAATGATAGATATTTAATGCAATGATCATAGCGCGTCGTTTAGATTATTTATATATATATATATATATATATATATATATATATATATATATATATATATATATATATATATATATATATATATAATGATATATATATATGCGATGATATATAATGATAGATATATGCAATGATATATAATGATAGATATTTAATGCAATGATCATAGCGCGTCGTTTAGATTATTTATATATATATATATATATATATATATATATATATATATATATATATATATATATATATATATATATATATATATATATATATATATATATATATATATATATATATATATATATATATATATATGCATAAATTGAGTGAAACTGAGCTGTTTTTTCAATCCTGATATTATTTACTTGAACTGAATAAATAAATAGTCAGTTTAAATAAATAATATCACGATTGAAAAAAAAGCCCAGTTTCACTCAATTTATGCAAAAATATTAATCGTGAGAGTTTGAGTCAAGTTATAGGCCTATATATATATATATATATATATATATATATATATATATATATATATATATATATATATATATACCTTATATATATATATATATATATATATATATATATATATATATATATATATATATATATATACCTTATATATATATATATATATATATATATATATATATATATATATATATATATATATATATATATATATATATATATATATATATATATATATATATATATATGTATATATATAAATACATATATACATAAACCCCACTGAATATTTATGAAAGTTTTGCTTTCGAAAGATGTGTTAGTGTGTCTAATGATAATTCTCGTGTGTTGAAGAATCATAACACTCGGGTCTATCAAACATCTCGCCGTGTGTGAATGTGATGTTGGTAGGCTACTTCTCTCGTGGCCACACGTATATATCCTGGTCTCTAGCTGTTGCATGAAACCAATCCAAGTATTTTGTGACAGAAGGTATTGTCCTCGCTGTTGAGCACCCCCCCCCCCTTCCCTCTCTCTTCCGCGGTTCCTTCCATCTGATCAGCCCCCACATTCCACCCTCTGCCAGATCACGTGTGGCGTGCCAGGCCGCCCCTTCATGCCCGACCAAACACATTCCACGTTCAATCACATGCTTTTCACCAACATAAAGGTTATACGGGGGTACGAAGGAAGCGTAACGGAACTCAAGACCACATTAGGTCTACATTCTTCTTAACTACCGGTATGAAATATATACACAGACGTTCACAGAAACACCTGCCTTGTGAGTGGAATTCGAACCCACGCCCGAATTGCATTTATTCTCTAAAGCGGTGACTGAGCCGAGTGAGCCACGGGTTGGCCAACGCCCTGTAGGCCTACTGATAACTGATCTATTGCTATTCCTTACGAAATCTTGAATTTGTTTGTTCTTCTCCCCGACTCTGACTTGTCGGACGGTAAATTGTGACTTGATCGAGACGACGAGGTGGTAGGCGCAATTCCACAATCCGGACTTGCGTACACACCTATTGTCACAGTTGCGGTTGTTTCTTGGAACGTGGATCGACATTCTAAAATAAGACACTAATTTCATTGATATCATGTTTCTTTTTTTTAACGAAACATTTCCAATAGGTTGGCGACGATTTCATTGATAGCTACAGTAGCTACAGTGAGTGGTCTAGTCTCTAGTCTCCACTGCATGCGGATCGAGGGAGATCGACACAGCCAGGCATTCGGGCGAGAAAGTAACGGCCAACGGGATATCTCAAGTGTTAACCAGAGGCTGAAGTCAACGGATTCAAGTCAAGGAAACGCTCCCATAGTGCGTCGTGGAAGATTCAGAGCGCGAAGATAGAGGCCTACATCCTAAACGGTTTGAATCAGCCTACTCGCCTGGCTACCGTGAAATATTTAATGAAAGAGTGTACTAGTAGGCCCTACTGTCTGAAGAAATTGCTATAGCTGCTCAATGTCGACATCGATGTTAGTTAACGAGGACTGGATTTGTTTTTGAAACTATAACATGCATAAGATAAACACAAAGCCAGAACAGTTACCAGTCAGAGTGGACGGAAATTGAGATCTCTACACATGCATTATGATATAAAAATACCGTACCGGTATCTTCATACATCTTTCTCTCTTCCGTCATCTTATAGTATTAAGACCGTGTCGGATATAACAGTAATAATGGTTCGCTATCTTTATAGTCGAACCAACTCTCAAAATGAATAGCAGTTAGCTATTATAGAAGACTCGCAGATTGAAATTCAAGCTGTGTCGCTTCAGTATTATACTAAAACAAGAATGAACCGGCGATAAAATTCGAACGTTGTAATAATTGCCCTATAGGGGTAGGCCTATGTCAGTGGTGACCCAACACCGCTCAACTTGCTTGGCCACATTTACGTACCGGAAACTTCAACTTTTAGTATTGAAGGTCGCCACTTGTTGAAATAATAGTGTACACGAGAAACTCAGCAGGCAGCCGAAATGAGTTGATTCGGTAGCAAATGTGAACACTCGGGCATTTAAGAGTCAAGAAGATAAATTGTCAAACATATTAAAAGCGTGGCAGAGATGCTGACCTGCGTTGACCTATGAATAGAGCATTCTTGAGTCATTTCGTCTCTACGACTAGTGGATTTAATTTGATGCAATGACAAACGTTATGGTATAGGCTAATAGAACGCATAATTGTAGGAAGCTATAACCTTGTGTCAAGTCTCTAAGACGCTTGTCAAGTCATGTCAAACTAGAAAATCAGGAATTACCACAAGAAAAAATGCCTTTTACTTACGCTGTCTGCGGATTGCGAAGAACGTCGTTGCCTTTGGACGCAAAACAGTGTTACGTCCAGAATTAAAGCAGAACTCTTCTGATGTTACACCTTTTCTAGAGGTTTGGTAATTCCAAGAGCAGTAAATCCATTTGAATCCCACTAATACAGCAAAAACTCATAGGCTTACTAGCCTAATCTACACAAACATGAAGCTGCATTATAAGAACACTTGAAAAGTGCGCGGGATGAGTCAATAAAATAATAACACACAATACCGGATGCACAGGGGGTTGAACTTACATTCCACTTGCATACACATTAACTTACAATTATAAAATCACAGTTGAAGTACACGCTGTAGAGCAATCGACAAATAAAAACACTACCGTCACACGAAACAATGACCACACCGTGTGAGAACTCGCTCGCTACTAGTTTGTTTTTGTTAGAAGTTGATGCTGTTTGTCTTCGTCACGTGAGGTGTCACCCAGTTCCTACAAGGCTTTGCTACTGGGCGTGGTTATAGAAAACCCCATTGATTCCAAAGAAGCCTAAAACTTCATGCTACAACCAAACCAGAAGGCGCTAAACCAAATATGCAAATTACAGCCGAATATCAAGCAGGTGGTAACCGGACATGGGCTGTATCTAGATACCTTGACCAGAATCTTGACTTTTTAAGATAGGTAGGCCTATTTTAGATGCATTTGTATTTTGTATTTCAATTTCATGCTTAGAATTTATCTTGTATTTATTATTTCGAATACTCATTTTCGATGAATGTTGTATCTTTTCCGAGCTATTAAAATACAATGTACATTCTACCATCGATCAAAAGTAATCCAATCAAATAGTCGAATGATATCTGCTGCGCGCTCTAGCGTGAAAATGAGGAATGACTTGATTAAGTTTACAATTTTCGACTGAATCGTTTCGACTATTATCGACCATCAAATGCATTATCAGGATTGCGAAGAACATATCAGATCATGTACACAATCATGTCATTAGCAACGAGATAATTTTAATAGTAAACCATTCGACACTAAAAGTAACAAGAGATCGCGCTAGTGTCGTCAACAAAATTCAATTATGGCCGCTGAAACGAGGATACATGGTTGATTAGCACTATTGGTTCCGTGTACAATGGCAGGCGCACCGATGTCAAATAAGGGATTTCTCGATAATATGTAGGCTTACACGATACCTTAATTATTAATATTTAGATTTAAGGTACTACCATACGTAGAGGTAAAAATCTTGTAATTTTCAAGATGGAACAAATCTTTTTTTCATGTAACTACTTGGTGATGTAACTAGAAAAAAAAATGGAAAAAATATTGATATTTTTATTTTCTCCATTGTTGAGAATTTATAACAATGCAAAAAACATACGTAGTTTCCAAACATGATAACTCATACAAAAAGGGTTCTAGCAAAATTCCAAAACATTCAGTCTGTTCTTATAGGTCTATTACATCTTGTGAACTAGGATATATAATTTTCATGGAAAACTGTAATTTTCACAAAAGTTTTCTTTTCAAATCTTATTTTTTTTAAATGAAAACACACCTAAATGTTCTTTGTAAATACACCAGTGAACCGTTTGGAAATATCGTAGTTCACAAGATGCAAAATTCTATAGGCTTTCCTTTACCAAAAAATTCAAGTTGATAGCTCAATTTGAAGTGATCTTTTTCATGCTTGAAAATTTGTAATGCGTACAAAAAAGTAGTTTTGAGATTTAAGCATATAAAGTTGGGGGTTTTAAAAAAATATTTATTCAATTTTTTTTTTTTTTCAATTACATCGAAACTTGATACAAAATCATTTGGTCCCCAATAAATGCTATGGATGAAAAAAGGATCGTTTGGACGGGGCACCACAAGGGCAATCTTACCCCCCCCCCCCCCCCCCCCACATACAAAAAACATTTAGCTTTTACTAATTTGAAATCTATAGAACGGTACACAATTACCGTAATACAATTAGTATTTATGGAGTAAGTAAAAAGAATATAGCAAATACAAATACAGGTAAATGAAAAGAAGATAAAACAAAGAATATTTAGATAATGAAATATTAAAACTTTTTTTCAAGTACACAGCGTTACAGGTTACATGAATAAAATGATCACCCAGCTGGACACCTGCCACGCGCGAAAAGGCCCCGCAGGGAAATTGTGAAAATATAGACATTTTTCGAGAGATTTTTGCGATTCACGAGTGGTTTTGGAGACTTATAATTGCATCATCATGGACATTTTAGAAGCTGGTAAATAGTTTAATCATTATGAGACATTTTCGAAGCTATTTTCGCGATTTCTCCCAGCAAAATTCCCAGCAGTGATTTTTCTGAGATATGGTCATTTTTAAAATGATTTTTGCGATTCACGAGCAGTTTCAGAATCTAATAATCGAATCTTTTTCGAAAAAAGAAGAGGAAGTGTAAAGTAGTAGAGTGTATAGTCTATACTGATACAATTCATATTAGGCCTAATAAGTCATCAACTCATATTTTATCGTGTGTTTATTCGTAGGTTAACATTGAATATTTTTAAATGAGGATAAGTTATTGAGGGGGGGGGGGGGGGGGGCGTAATGTCGATTGGTGGCCCCCTCCCCCTCCCCCTGAGACCCCCTAACGACGGCCCTGGCCGATAGCACTCCTTAAATTTGGCCACCGGGTAGTCTCCCTCTTTCCCAATAACCATCACATACACATTCCAATTAGATAGATAGATAGATTGTTTTTATTCAGCATATTTTCAGCTTTCGGCACATTATAGTAAATAATAATACATGATGATATAATATAATAATAATACATATAGGTATAAGCATAAGTATTTAGGAACATTACTTTGGGAAAATTATGGGATTAATTAATAATACACATCAGAATTAATGATGATTAATAATGAAACTTTGGTGAGAATTAGCGATAAAAATATAATATTATGACTAAGATTAAATATACTACGATATAGAAAATTCTGTTCTGACAAACTTTGTACATTCTTCTCTAAATGAACTTGAATTTGTGAGGTTTCTTACTTTTAGTTCTGGATTATTATTTAATCTAAATCCACTATAGAAGATTGATTTATGAGTATGCCCCTTCTGCTTTTATTTTTACACTCTAAATATAACTCATTTGAATTATTAGTATTGTGACAATGGATATCACTTGAGTAACATATTTTATTGCTGCGGTTATCAGGTGACTTATTTTGGGTCATTTTAAATATATATATTAATTCAAACAAAGCCACTCGTTGGCGGATTGAAAGCCATTGTAGTGCATCTATCCTTTCTCTTATTGGTGTAAATCTATTGCAATGCAATACCACTCTCATCCCCCTATTTTGTAGTCGTTGTTATATACTCAAGTCTTCACTATTGATATTCCACACTGATGTATTGCAGTAATCAAAATGTGACGCCATAATTGTTTCATAAATTAGGCATCTAACCCAGGATGAAAGAAAATATCCTACTCTACATAAAAATCCTATTTTTTTACTCATCTTTTTGGCTATGTAATCGACATATTTTGTGAATTTTAGGTTCTTGTCGATTATTATTCCTAGATATTTGGAGTCATTTACAAATTGGGACGCTTATTTTTCCCCTACCGGATAACTGATCGACTGAAAAACTGACCAACCACTCATCTCTACTACCCATGGTGATTCAAATACACGATAATTGGATATTTTCCATCCATTTTGACTGCCCTACTGGAAATCTGATCTACCATACGATTGACCTACTCACTTTTTCTACAACCCATGAGAAAATACGTACAGAAAATAATAATAATGAATTAAATAGAAATTGTCAACTCACCTACCACCCATCTGATCTACCATACGATTGACCTACCCACCTTTTGTATAACCCATGGGAAAATACACACAGAAAATAATAATAATGAAAATAAATCAAAGTGAAATTGTCAACTCACTTACCACCCATCTGATCTACCATTCGATTGACCTACTTGCCTTTTCTACAACCCATGGGAAAATACGTACAGAAAATAATAATAATGAAAAAAATTAAATTGAAATTGTCAACTCACCTACCGCCCATCTGATCTACCATGCGATTGACCTACTCACCTTCTCTACAACCCATGGGAAAATACGTACAGAATATTATAATAATAATGAAAATAAATTCAATAGAAATTGTCAACTCACCTACCACCCATCTGATCTACCATACGATTGACCTACTTGTTTTTTCTACAACCCATGGGAAAATACGTACAGAAAATGATGATAATGAAAATAAATTCAATAGAAATTGTCAACTCACCTACCACCCATCTGATCTACCATACGATTGACCTACTCACCTTCTCTACAACCCATGGGAAAATACGTACAGAAAATAATAATATTGAAAATAAATAAATAGAAATTGTCAACTCACCTACCACCCATCTGATCTACCATACGATTGACCTACTCGCTTTTTCTACAACCCATGGGAAAATACGTACAAAAAATAATAATAATGAAAAAAATTAAATTGAAATTGTCAACTCACCTACCACCCATCTGATCTACCATACGATTGACCTACTTGCCTTTTCTACAACCCATGGGAAAATACGTACAGAAAATAATAATAATGAGAATAAATCAAATAGAAATTGTCAACTCACCTACCACTCATCTGATCTACCATACGATTGACCTACTCGCCTTTTCTACAACCCGTGGGAAAATACGTACAGAAAATAATAATAATTGAAAATGAATTGAATAGAAATTGTCAACTCACCTACCACCCATCTGATCTACCATACGATTGACCTACTCGCTTTTTCTACAACCCATGGGAAAATACGTACAGAAAATAATAATAATTGAAAATGAATTAAATAGAAATTGTCAACTCACCTACCACCCATCTGATCTACCATACGATTGACCTACTCGCTTTTTCTACAACCCATGGGAAAATACGTACAGAAAATAATAATAATTGAAAATGAATTAAATAGAAATTGTCAACTCACCTACCACTCATCTGATCTACCATACGATTGACCTACTTGCCTTTTCTACAACCCATGGGAAAATACGTACAGAAAATAATAATAATGAGAATAAATCAAATAGAAATTGTCAACTCACCTACCACTCATCTGATCTACCATACGATTGACCTACTCGCCTTTTCTACAACCCATGGAGAAATACGTACAGAAAATAATAATATTGAAAATAAATAAATAGAAATTGTCAACTCACCTACCACGCATCTGATCTACCATACGATTGACCTACTCACCTTTTCTACAACTCATAGGAAAATACGTACAGAAAATAATAATAATGAGAATAAATCAAATAGAAATTGTCAACTCACCTACCACCCATCTGATCTACCATACGATTGACCTACTCGCCTTTTCTACAACTCATGGGAAAATACGTACAGAAAATAATAATAATGAGAATAAATCAAATAGAAATTGTCAACTCACCTACCACCCATCTTATCTACCATACGATTGACCTACTCGCCTTTTCTACAACCCATGGGAAAATACGTACAGAAAATAATAATAATTGAAAATGAATTAAATAGAAATTGTCAACTCACCTACCACCCATCTGATCTACCATACGATTGACCTACTCGCTTTTTCTACAACCCATGGGAAAATACGTACAGAAAATAATAATAATGAAAATAAATTACATCGAATTCACAATTAATTCATTCCGGTATATCAGTTATCTGGTAGGGCAGTTGGAAATTAATTCAAATCATAGAGAATGAATGATTATTAATTATTTATACATGGTAGGCCAGTTGACTGGTTGGGCAGTAATTAGCGAGTAGGGGAATAGCAGAACTCCCTACAAATTCTGGGCTCTCATTATTGATAACACTTTCATTTGATGTCTCACACATTTTTCTCTGTATCGAGTTATTGCTTGTTGTGATCATCGTGCACTTTTTTTATTCACATTCAGTTTCAATTTATTTACACTCAACCACTCACTTAGTTTTACCAAATCTTCATTCAACTATTATAAAATAATATATAATATTTTATTTATCACAAACTTTATTTTTTTTATTCTAATAATGCAATTTTTATCCAGCTTCGGTTTGGTTTCCCCCCCCCCGCCCCCTCCCCCTGTATGCGCCATTGTTGACCGTAGTTACTACTACTACTACTAATAATAATAATAATAATTCAATTTATTAATTTAATTACATAATATGAGTCAGTGTCATAATCCTAAGAAAAAAATACATTACAAATTATTATAGAATAAAATGAAACTTTTTTACAGGAGTAAAAACATTATTCCAACAAAAATTGATGTAGACCTCTTTTGAAAACAGATTCACCCTTTTTCTTTAGGTCCTTTATACCATTTGATTTTGACTTTTGTTTTCATAATCACATCGTTTTGAACAAAAACATTTCTGCAACAGTTCAGCAAACCAGTGAAACCGATAGGTTTTGCTAGATCTGTTACCTCTTGAGCAGTCGGTTTCAAAACGACGAGAGAACTTATGTGTGAGATATGCTTTCAGCCTAGAAAACAATACGTTTTGACACTCGACTCTCGAGAGTCGAGAATCGTGCCCAGGTGGCGCCTCAGTTGTAGTTGTTACTTGTGCTCAAAGTTGACGCCAAAACTAACTAGGCCTATAGTAATATCTTTGGTTGATGCTCTTACAATTGGATTTTGATTTTTGAAACTAAATTGAAAATAGGGATACATTTTCAAGTGTCGTAATTAATAAACATTTTATAGTTCTCGGATCTATTTATTAAATTTTAAGTAGTATTCAAAATTGCATATATGAACTTTGATAGCATTAGTAGCTCAACATAGGCTTATATTGGCCAATTCTGGAACGGCCTAGCCAAGTAGGCCTAGGCCTAGGCTAGGGCCTAACCGCTGATCTCTGGGCCTAGCCACTGAGTAGGCCTAGTGCAGGCCTAATATAAAGTCAATGGCCTAGGCCTAGCCTACATTTGTTTGTGAAGTCACTCTATGGCTAGGCCTATTTGGTCTTGACAGAAAATGTGGTATAATACTGCAAGCCTAGTTAATAGGTGTTTGCCACAGGAAAAAGGCCCAGCTCTGTATCCCTGAAATGGAAGAAGATGAGACAGAAGTAACTGATCTCCGAGGTCAAATATTTCACAATACTGTCAGGGAATATATAGTAAGTAGCCTAGCTAGACCTAGGCCTAGCTAGGCAGGGCAAACTAAGGACTGTGTGTCAAACTTGACATTTCATAAAAATCCCAAACTTGGAAAAGGCCTAGGCCTACCGGTGACCATACATAGCCTAATTTAATCACTGAGGCTAGACCAAATTTTTGCGTGGCTAGGTCTATGTAGGCCTAGGCCTAATGTCATTGTCAAGTTATACATTTGACCCTATTATAAAGGCAAAATTTGATCTTTGCATATCTTTTCCCTTGATGTCACAGTATTGATTATTGTTATTCGTTATTGCCATTCCCAACTTGAGCTTACGCCTAGCCTATAGTCAGTTCCTATTTCCCGAAGTGACACCTGTCAGTAGTGACACTGTCTGCATTCCTAACTCCTTGTCATTCCTAAATCTTGGCTTATTTGCAGTAAAATAAATAACCATATCTGGTTGTGTATAGCTAGTTACAGGTAGCATAATTGATAGGCCTACACTTGATTTAACCTATGACTATCAATTACGTAACGGGATAAGCAACATGGCATTTTCCTTTCGCACCATGCGTATATCAAAGGGATGCCGCCTCACAAATTTTATGATAATTTGCTGGTATTATTGTATGTTGATCTATACTAGTGATGGATGTAATGCAATCTGTGAATCCAGCTCTTCCCAACTCCATTAAGCAATTTTGGAATACAATTCATTTGAATTGGCCAATCCAAATTTAAAATACGTCTGTAAAAGCATTTAGACCCTAAGTCAAGAGTCCTATACTGCTATATTTACCATTTGATAACTGGATGATTACTCATCATCTACGAGAAAGATCAGAAACAATGCAAGTATACAACTATGTACTATACATTGAAATACGAGCCTAATACGTACGATTTTATTTGAAATTGCGAATCTCATAAATGTACACGAAAGCGCTGATTTCATCATGGTGAAAACGGTCTAATGTTGAAAGAACATGACTTATGCCATGTTGCTTATCCCGTTACGTTATTGATAGTCATAGATTTAACTTATCCTATATGCCCTAATTATTGAAACATTATTGGTACAGGCTGGGTGAAAACTATGGTAATTAGAAAATTTGGTAATATTTTCAAATTGGTTAGGCACTTGCGCCTTACCATTGGGGAATTGGTTAGTAGATTTGGTTGGGCTTTTGTCTTATTGAATGTTCCCTTGTAGCTTGCTTACCGAAGAGTGGTATGGTATGATGTGTAGCAAGGCAATATCGATTAGAAATTTCTGAATTTGCTTACGTTTTGTATGTCATAGGTGGGCCTATCTGCCATTTTAATGGTGGTGTGTGGTTAAATGAGGAATGAGGAATGATAACCGATTGGTAAATTCTACCCTCATGTGCGCTGTTTTGTTGTTTTGGGTTGTGCCCCATTTTATCCTGTAGGCATACAGTACTTATTTTGAGGTTTCTGCACTGTTGTCTATGCAATAATGTTGTTGAGGCACGGATTTTTCCCTCTATTTGGCTCTATAATAATGAAATATATAGGCACATGCCTAATATTTGAGAATAATCAAATCAAACGGGTCTATTATGCGTGAGTGGGGGCAAGCTAACATTTGCGCCTTCAAATTCAACCATGGACTCTTATGAACAAACTAACACAGTTTTTATTTCAGATTTTCTTCCTACTATTTATTCTGCTGTACGTACTCAGCTACGCTATTATCGGGCGATTTCGACGCCGAGATCGGGACGAATACTACGCGTCGGACGATATTGATGTAGTCGTGTACAGAGTAAGGTATGTAGAACAAACTTGTGTAGCTTGATCAATCACGGCTTGATGTGGCTACTAAACTGGGGATTCAAAAGGTACCAAATATCCGTAAAAAATGGAAATTTTTTCTTTCAGGGCTTTCCCAGTAGGTTGAAAAGATTGACATTCAGAAAAAAAAACTGGAGATGAATGCTAAATTTTCTAGACTCGAATAGGCCTAATAAACAGAATAATATTAGGATGAAAAATTGCATCAAACAAAATCTGTGCCAGACTGTCAGTATATCTAAAACACGCCACACACGATCAAGATTTACCCGTCAACATGTTGACTCAACATATTGACAGCTAGTAGATAACCCGTATTTCTGATCTTGCCTATACACGACGGCAATATGTTGATAGCTGCCGTCAACATATTGCCGAGAATTTAACATGCTCTATTATCTCATCAATATGTTGATGTCAACATGTTGACAGATGATGTTGATCGTGTATGCCGTGTTTAACTTGATTCTGAATTGGTATCACTGACGTCTTCTGCGGGAATCGGGTTAATTAAGTCAATTAAGTATACTATGGCATAGTTACATATCTATTTCTTGATCTTTTTTTTTTTATAACATCGAAACTTGATACAAAATCATTGTTCCCCAATTAAGGCTATGGATGAAAGATAGGATCGTTTGGACGGCTACCTTTTTTTTACCTGATCTACAGGCATAAAAAGCCTTGCTGTCACATGAAATGGTCTTAACCAAATCTGTTATTTAAATAAATCTACCGGTACACATATTTGAGCTATATTGTATTTCACATATTGTGGACCATTTTTTTTTTCACTCATCAGGTTCTAATTCACTTCCTTCTTGAATAATTTTTGTCGATGAATAACGTTTTTTAATTGAGCTTGAACTCCCACTGTATCAAAGTGTCGAAACCAAAGCGGAAGTTTGTTAGTTTGACATGAACTGAATTTGTATGTTCTCTAGCCTCTACCTGTGTACGTTCTCACTGGCTGTCTCCCTGGGCGGTGCCTTACTACTTCCCATCTCCATTGTGAGCAACGAGGTGTTGATCCTCTACCCCAACAGCTACTACGTCAAGTGGCTCAACAGTTCTCTCATTCAAGGTACGCACTGCACCGCCGCCTGTCAGACCATTACCTCCTTTATATCATAGATAGATATTTTTAAAACATCAAAACTTGATACAAAATCATTGTTCCCCAATTAAGGCTATGGATGGAAGATAGGATCGTTTTAAGGGGCGATCTAACAAGGGCAACAAGGGGATCCATAAGGGCGATCTTATCACCCCAAAGAATAGTTATCAATAATATGACTCATTTTTAACAAACAATGAATTTCGAGGTAATAATTTCAATAAAGAGTGATAAAGAGAAAGAAACATAATGATAGAAACGAGAATCAACTAAGATTCATTGAATATCAAATATCAATCTAGGGCTGACATTGGACAAGTTATCTCAGAAAATCCAATTTTTTCAATTTCAGCTTGATCAAATGATGAGAACCAAGTTTGACTAGCATTTTCCACGAAATTACCTCTATTTTCCAATTGAGGTTGAGTCCATGTGTTGTTGAGTGCAAGAGAGAGCCATGTGGCGTGAAGTAAGTTCTCGGCTTACTCGCTCTTGTCAAGCTCCAGCCACTCACAGTCTCATCACAATGCTATCATCTAGCTACGATCAGTAAATTAGTAGATTAATGTACCACGCCCATTTTTTTATTTGGGGGGGGGGAATGGTGATTTATGCTAAAAACCACATGGATATTTTTACAAAACACTTGAAACACTAATAAATGACACTAAATCTGATGCAAAAAAAACACTAAGAAGATGAGAAATGATCGTGTCATTTTTTCACAAAGGGGGGCCAAAAATTACCCCAAAACAACTTGAAATTACACATTGAAAATTCACCAAAACTCATGAAACACCACGAAATGACAGTGTTAATTAATTAATGCACACTACAAAAAGGCTCATATCAAACCATAAACAAAGTGGCCATCTTGTCACAAACCCAGCCACACCACAGTATGAAAAAACACCAAAAACACTTCATACAGAAATACAATATATAAAGAATCAAAAAACTCACGTGCGTCATAACTTCCAATCCACTTTCCAGACAATTTTGACGCATTTAGTTTGATTTAGGTTAATCCAGACCCTCGTCACTCACAATCATACAAAAACTCCACACAGTCAGAACACACTATCGGCACTCTAAGATTGTTGCAACTCAAATGACCGAAAACCAATTATAACAGATCCTCAAAACACTGACCTTTAACCACAACAAACACACCCTCAGAATTTCGACAAACATTCCACACGCAATGACACATAAAAACACGTGCACTACACATTCATATGCACAGTTGGCAACACTGACATAATACATACACACTCTAACGTCACCACAAATGGCTGATAATGTACGACCGTCAATCACCAAGCATTAACTTCAAGTAAGTAAAAAACACATTAAAACTAACAAAATACGAAATGTCCAAACTACTCACCATAGATATAGACAAGAACTATCAGAAAACACCAAAAACGTGAACATCGAACGAAAATTGGCGATGGTCCGTTAATCTACATAATTACCCTACGATCATTTGTCGGACAACTTTCTGATTCCTAATCATTGATTCATTTTTTTTTGTCATTAGTAACCCGATTTTAAATGGTCTTATACTATCAGTTGGTCCGTTAGCAGGCATCCCTGAGATACTCTTCAGACGTAGGAAATGTTGGTTCAGACATGCCACTGAGGGTTGCGTTGGTTTCGGCTCGGTACATCTTGTACACTCAGCGATCGGTAGGTTCAAGGACAGTACTCGTGGAATAGAACAAGATTGGCAGCCGAGTGAAACCACCAGGTAGGCTCGGTACATCTTGTACACTATAGGTAGAGCAGTGATCGGTAGGTTCAAGGACAGTACTCGTGAAATAGAACAAGATTGACAGCCGAGTGAAACCACCAGGTAGGCTCGGTACATCTTGTACACTATAGGTGGAGCAGTGATCAGTAGGTTCAAGGACAGTACTCGTGGAATAGAACAAGATTGACAGCTGTGTGAAACCACCAGGTAGGCTCGGTACATCTTGTACACTATAGGTAGAGCAGTGATCGGTAGGCTCAAGGACAGTACTTATGGAATAGAACAAGATTGA
The DNA here is from genome assembly GCA_964007535.1 of Brachyptera risi. Classification (NCBI taxonomy): domain Eukaryota; kingdom Metazoa; phylum Arthropoda; class Insecta; order Plecoptera; family Taeniopterygidae; genus Brachyptera; species Brachyptera risi. The sequence goes on along the minus strand of OZ023327.1, from coordinate 8,165,774 downwards.
CAGCCGAGTGAAACCACCAGGTAGGCTCGGTACATCTTATACACTATAGGTAGAGCAGTGATCGGTAGGTTCAAGGACAATACAAGGAAGTACGGTGTAGGCTGGACACTTCTTGGTCAGGCCGTATCTCTGTTCCTTGGGGGCACAGTGCCGGCACAGAGGCCTGTAAGAGAACGCTTGGAGCCGTCACGAGGTCTTCAACCCATTGATTTGTGAGAGATGATAGCTGCCTTCACAATCACCCCTCTGTAGCCTACCTTAATCTGAAATCCTCAGATCAACTCTGCATCTCTCCAGCATTGACAAGACAGTGTGTCGAACCAGAGACACGATTTGAGTGCATTTCTATACCTATGTGTTACTCATTAGTGTGATTTTTTTCATTTATTCCAGGATTATGGAGCCTGATCTTCCTGTTTTCAAACTTATCCCTGTTTGTACTTCTCCCGTTTTCCTACTTGTTCACCGAGTCTGAGGGTTTTGCCGGCTACCGCAAGACCGTGATGTCTCGGGTGTACGAAACATTGATCGTATTGGCCCTGCTGGCGGTTCTCGTTCTCGGGCTCACACACGTCATCTCGTCAGTCCTGGACAAGGACAAGTCCAGCATTCAGACCTTGCTCAGTGAGTAGCCAGACTCCCCCACACCTCCTGGAACAGACCCCCGCACCTCCTGGACCAGACCCAAGCACCTCCTGGACCAGTCCCAAGCACTTTCTGGACCAGTCCCAAGCACCTCCTGGACCAGTCCCAAGCACCTCCTGGACCAGTCCCAAGCACCTCCTGGACCAGTCCCAAGCACTTTCTGGACCAGTCCCAAGCACCTCCTGGACCAGTCCCAAGCACCTCCTGGACCAGTCCCAAGCACCTCCTGGACCAGTCCCAAGCACCTCCTGGACCAGTCCCAAGCACCTCCTGGACCAGTCCCAAGCACTTTCTGGACCAGTCCCAAGCACCTCCTGGACCAGTCCCATGCACCTCCTGGACCAGTCCCAAGCACCTCCTGGACCAGTCCCAAGCACCTTCTGGACCAGTCCCAAGCACTTTCTGGACCAGTCCCAAGCACCTCCTGGACCAGACCAGACCTTGATCAGTGAGAAGCCAGACCTCCCGCACCTTCTGGACCAGACCCCCACACCTCCTGGACCAGACCCCTGCACCTCTTGGACCAGACCATACCTTGCTTAGTGATTAGCCAGACCTCCCGCACCTTCTGGACGGGAGTTCATTAACTGTTAAAAAAAAACGTTTGCAAAAAAAGTGTTGAAAAATGAGTGTTTCAATTAAAAACTGTTTGAAAAAAAAACTGTTCGAAGAAAATACTGATCGTAAACAAACTGTTTGAATATTGATGCAGTAGATTGATATTTCGGTGAAGCGGGCGTGAGGGAAAGTCTCCCTCCCCTTGAAATACTATCAAGACCCAAGGTTAGTATAGTATTTAGAGGTTCGCTCATTGGCGTGTTTTCGCTCCCACCGAAGAAGGCCTATTATTTCCTCGTGACGTAGTTCGAAGACCGCAGCGAGTCCAGCAACCAAGCAACATGGCGGATTGCTAGGTTAGATGAGGCTCTAGTGTTTCACAAGTTATTAAAAGTAAGTATACTATTCTACTAATTGAACAGATAACTGGATAAAACTTCTCTGTATATGTCACTACAACTTGTGCTACATCACGTAATATATTTGAGAGCAGTATTAGTTCGGTAACGGGTGACAAATACACGGCTTAGGCCTGGCCTAGCCTATAGCATTGACTATAGGCCTACAATCTCAATGCCCAGAGTCTATAATAATAATGTCTTCATTCAGTGTCATTGAAAATACTGAAAGTGCGGGATTCGACAATGTCGTTCTTCCAACGACAAAGTCGTTCTATGCATATTTTGCAACTACGCCCAAAGATATTCTTGATAGGCCCAGGCCTATTAGCCTATTAGGTTATAAACAAGGTTTGTAAGTGTTTCTGTACAATTACTTCTCTGGATCCTGTTTCAATACAATTCTGAATAGATAATAATTGGAAATACCAGAAATAGGCCTATGTCCCTAATTATTATTTGTTTTGGGGGGGGGGGGGGGAGGGCTAGGCTAGGCATTGAGTTTATAGTGTCATGAAATCAATGGCCTACCTAACCTAACATAGGCCTACAAGTCTTCTCATGCTTGTCAAACCTGCTGTCATAACCCAAACGTGCAACCTTATTGACCATGTATAATTCTAATTTTTGTTTATTTTTAGATGCGTGATGTCAAGGTTAATATAGTCACAATCTCAATGATGTAGTACTAAGGTTCGGTCATCTGCGGGTTTTCGCTCCTAGCGAAGACGACCAGTATTTCCTCGTGACGTAGCCAGACGACTGCAGCGACCAAAAAATATCGCGGACCGCTAGGTTAGAGGAGGTTCTAGTGTTTCACAAGTTATCAAAAGTATGTATACTATTCTACCAATTGAACAGATTTAAGTGGATAAAACTTTTCTGTATATATGTCACTACAACTTGTGCTACACCACGTAATGTATTTGGGAGCAGTATTAGTTCGATGCCACCCTCGTTAGCACGGTCAGCTAATGCACTGCTTCAGAAACTGAAGTCACCGTTGGGCGTGGGTTCGAATCCTCCATAAGGCATGGATTTTTGTAAATGTCTTATCACTAATCATCACTTCATCACTTCATAGTTGCATAATCACCTGCTCATTCGTACCCCCGTGTAACCTAGCTGTTGGTGGGGTCGTTAAGCAAACACTAATCAATCAATTAGTTTGATAATGGGTGACAAATACGGCTTTTTGCAACTAGGCCTAATGATATTTCTTGATATCAGGTTATAAACAGGGTTTGTAGGCCCAAGTGGTATGGGTGTTTCTGTAGAATAACTTCTCTGGGCCCCGTCTCAATACAATTCTAAATGGATAATAATTGAAAAAACCAGGCAAATGTCTATATTTTTGTGGTGGGGGGGGGGGGGGGGGGGGGGCTAGTACTAGGCATTGAGTTTATAGTGTCATGAAATCAATGGCCTACCTAACCTGACATAGGCCTACAAGGCTTCTCATGCTTGTCAAACCTGCTGTCATAACCCAAACCTGCAACCTTATAAGTTATAACCAATTCATAATTCCAATTTTTGTTTATTTTTAGATGCCTGGTGTGAGATGCACTGTAGCTCTGTGCACCAACAGCAAGCAGAAAAACAACAATGATGTTCAAGTCTGCCCCAAAACAACTCGCATCGTCTTTCACACTTTTCCGAAAGATCCAGAATTACGAAAGATTAAAAATGGATATACCCATACCTTGTTAATTGAAAACGTGTTGAATTTCACTACATTGTGACTAAATGTATTCTATTGTAAAATGTTTAGGCTTACATGAGAAGAGTAATCTTTGATGCCTGTGAATTATCACAGAATCATGATCATACCAATTTTATCATGATTCTCTATTCATTCATGTTAGTGTTAATTCTTATTTCTCAGCTCGACTGAAATCTAGACTGATTAGTGTCGATAAGGGTACCGGTATGTTGTATTAGGCCTACCCACATTATCGATATCTACGTATCGAGTTCCTAGTCGAATCTGAATATTTTTGTGCCGTGTACCGTATATATGATACGTTCACCAGAAGAATAAATGTTGCTTTTCATGAAGAGGTTTCACAATTTCAGTATTATTAGACTTTTGTTGTAATTTATATTATGCTTATCAATTAGAAAAGTCAACTTTTGGTGCTCCATGTACATATTAAAATATACCATAGAAAAATACTTTCAGGTGGTTTATGTACGTATAGGCTTTGGCCTACATTGTTGATTTGATCACAGTGTACTCGTACTAAGTTCCTAGTTGAATACAAATATTTATGTGCCATATGAAAGGCAATGTGCATCAATAATATTTTTTTGGAGGTTTTTCAGTTTAAATTGTCAGAAAATTGTTGTCATATTTTTGAATTACCGTATGTTTGATTCAAGAAAAATAAAAATGGATATACCCATACCTTGTTAATTGAAAACGTGTTGAATTTCGGTATATCTAATGCGCCTTAATGTTTCCCTTCCTTGTTTTTTACGTTGAGTTCACCACAGTGAATAATATTGTAATGAAGAAATGGATGCCTATTGCACTGATAGTAATATGCTGAGAAAATCCATTATTATTGTTTAAACAGTATAAATAGCAGACATAAGTTACACTTGAGCTGTGTTTACACTATACCAGTGAACCCACGGGCCAACCCGTGGTATAAACCTCGAGTTTCTACCACGGGCTGTGCCACGGGTGATACCACGGGTCAACGAGGAGACTGTTCACACTCATTTGTATTGCCACTGCTTGTTTCAAGGAAATTATTATTTAAAGGAGACCGTGTTTGATATATATGCCTCCTTGAGTCAGTACAAATCGCCCAATATAAGTAGCACTATAGAAAGCCGTGTATGCCAAATTGTTTTCGTGTTATAACTTTGACAGCTGTGCCTAGATTCAACTCGAAGTTGAAATGATAGACACATTTGACGTTTTCTCCCATATTGAGTGGTATGTTATGATTCCATGTGTGTTGCAGATAATTGTTCAGGTGATATTAGTCTCCATTCATGGTCTATTCAATTAGAATATATCTTGAAACTTGAGTGAACCTTCAACCTTGGAGTTTAAACTTTGACAAGAGTGAGAAAGAAGCGAACTTCTGCCCGCGGGCAATTATCACCTGCGGGTTCAACCCTAGCCTGCACTAGGGTTAGAGCTCCTGCGGGTTGAACCAGGGCATTGAGTTTACAGTGTACAACACTATAAACTCAATGGCCCTACTGTGTAAACACAGCAATATTTTTAACCGCGGTTTGACCCACGGGCAAACACGTAGTGTGAAAACAGCTCTAGTCTTTTGAAGGCATACTAATAATGATTTGAACCAGTTTTGTAAAATCTTAAAAAAGCACATAGAACATGGAAAATCTCACTAGATAGCTCGTATAAATGAATACTAGGATAGACCCATGTGCCTAAAAATAGATTTCAATGTAATTTAATTTCAGTTAGGATTGGAATAGAATGAAAGAATAATGGAACCAAGAATGTCGTCCTCATGCTGTACTATTTCATCACAATTGGTATTGTTTATAGGCCTATCTTAGTTTCTAACACGGACTCAATACCTTCTATTAATTTACTACAGAACTAGGATGTGCCGGAAATAATATCTAGTAGTTGAATTCCTAGCTATTGCCCGAGTTATTGCTATTGATATATTGTTTGAAATAGGCCTAATAAAAGAACTGTAGGCTCGTTATTATTGTTGCGCAATATTTCATCCGTTTCATTTCAGGGATCACTTGTCAAGTTGTCAGTAATTATCTTTGTTTTACTGTAGGCCTACTGCCAATTCAAAACATCTTATGTCACAGCTTACACTCTCTATAGTCAGATAGTAATGAATACAAATTGAATACTGCCACAAAATATTGTACTTCAAAACGTTCAAAGTGCTACTGCGAGTCGGTCGCCGGCCTATAATACACACCTCTGCTGGAAATCGCGCCATTCTCGGGTCTCTCTGTGACGTCACAGCGGTCCAACCAATCACCGCGTTTTAGCTCCAATGAGCGAACCTCTATACTATATAGGGACATATTGCTCACTTTACTCACTTGAAGTTGGAAAAACCTCCGAACAGAAAAAATGGTGACGAGAAAAAGCATACAATATTGATCTGAGTCATTTTAGGTAGATTCTTCCCGAAAAAAAAACTTAAAATCCAACTGGGCTGAGTTTTTTCAATGAATCCCGGGTTTTTCTACAACCTGGTTCCTTCAGTATGAATAGTAGAGTAAAATGTGTGAGATTCAAGCCAGGGTTGTGCTTCTGTTCCAGATTTGTGGACATATTATCTACCATTCCTGTACTCGTGCATCTCGTTCCTTGGGGTGCTGATGCTTCTCTGTGAGTACCGTACATTTCACCCTTCCTTGGTTTCTCGTAATTGTGTTTTTTTTTATTTATTCATTTATTTATTTATTATTTTTTTTTTAAATAAATGATACGGGGTTAAAAAAACTAGTTCCTCTAGGGTATCAATTTCTACCACTGGAGTTCTAAAAATAATAATTACATATTCGTTACCAAATCAGGCAGACTGAAACAGAACATAATGACGTTCATGACGTAAAATCAAACAATTCAAACACATCTCAATCTCGCACATTAATTGACAAGATTTGAGAAGAATTTTTTTTTTTTTTTTTTTTTTTAATAACATCGAAACTTGATACAAAATAAAATAAGAAAATAAGAAAATAAAATAAACCAAGAATTCAAAAAGTAAAGTGAAAAGAGTTAGGTGCTACATGCACATCACCACAATTAGTGGAAGGCAAAACAAGTTCTTTCATCCATGTGGACCAGGAACTAACTGGAAAATGACCAACGATTCTAGTCGAGTTCCAGACTCGAACATTCTACGAGTGATATCCCCGCTTGAGCTGATTACAGCGACGGGTAGATCAGATAATATAAGCAATAATCTAAACATCGAAATAACAGAAATGTTGATGCACAACCAACAAACTTACTTCAGTGAGTTAAAGAAGTACATTTTGCATTAGAATATAACATATTCTTCTATATCTACTGTATAGGCCTACTTTGTAATATTACTCGTCTCTTAATCTATGATACGGTACTTATTATTCTTATGGTTAGGAATTATATTTAAAAAATCATAACTTCTAAACCAGTTCAAAATACTTAATGAAACTTTTAGGAATTGAAGTTCATGTAATGGAGCTCTTAAATCACTAATGCACTTATTTTTACTGCACCCCCCTTTTGGTGAAAATCTACCCCCAAGTGGGCCATTTTGAGTTTTTTCATGATTTCAAGTTTTTTTTTCTACTAGAAGGGGGTAAAAATACTTCATGTTAGTAATTTATAATAACACCTATAAGTAGGTAGTATCCACACAAAAAGTTTGAAGTTGTATTTTTCAACCCTTCTTGGTAAAAAATTCAGTTCAAGTTGGCAATGAAAGTTGTAATGTGCCTGAAGTACCAAACCTTGTTGACCACATTAAGCTTGGACTTATTAACTATGTATATGTTTTGTCTTGAAGAACTCAACATGCAGATCATTTTATCTCTTTGGATTTTTTTGATATCTTGAATGGTTAAGACTTTACAAAAACTTTAAATATGTGCCGCAAAAGTCAAAATTGGCATTTTTGTTGAACTTTGGAGAGCCCTAGCTTGAAAACAATTAGTTCCAAATTTTTTTGGTTTGCATTTTTGAACTCAGCGTGAAAATTGCAATACACATGATTTTTTTTTTAAATAAATAAAATGGTCGAGCACAGATTTATTTAAAATTTGGTCATTTGAAATGGAATGACCCTGGATGGATGGATGGATGGATGGATGGATGGATGGATGGATGGATGGATGGATGGATGGATGGATGGATGGATGGATGGATGGATGGATGGATGGATGGATGGATGGATGGATGGATGGATGGATGGATGGATGGATGGATGGATGGATGGATGGATGGATGGATGGATGGATGGATGGATGGATGGATGGATGGATGGATGGATGGATGGATGGATGGATGGATGGATGGATGGATGGATGGATGGATGGATGGATGGATGGATGGATGGATGGATGGATGGATGGATGGATGGATGGATGGATGGATGGATGGATGGATGGATGGATGGATGGATGGATGGAGGGACGGACCGACCGACCGACCGACCGACCGACCGACCGACCGACCGACCGACCGACCGACCGACCGACGGAAGGATGGATGGACGGACGGATGGATGGATGGATGGATGGATGGATGGATGGATGGATGGATGGATGGATGGATCGATCAATGGATGGATCGATGTATGTATGTATGTATTCCATCCATTTATATATTATTATATATATTTATATATATACATCTTTTTATATTCTAATAATCTGTTGATACATATTGATCTATGATTGAAGTAGATTTGTCCAGTTGATTGCCCCCCTGTTGTTCCAGTGTCCACCCCGCTGGGTTTCGTGCGCCTGTTCAGCGTTGTGGGGGGCTACCTGGCCAAGCCACAGTTCCTGCGAGATGTGAGCGACGAGTACGCGGCGTCACGCCTGGAGGTAGCTCTGCTGCGGCGCCGCCTGAACGTGGCCGCCACCTCCCCCCGCCCCATGCCCCTCTCTGTTGACCTCCAGTCCAAGCTGGTAGCCAGGCTCAACACGGAGGAGCGCAACCAGAAGAAACTATGTACGTTGTTAGAAACAGGCATCAATCGAATGGATTATATCTGATCTGAATTATGCTACTAGTGATAGATTATTAGTGGCACAGTCAACTCTCGTTAATCCTAATTTCGACATATTTCCAGTCTCAAGTCGGTCCTCGGCTGAAGTTAGAGACATTTCAGTTTCAATTTTTATGATTAATCTGAACTCCAGTTGAACCGTAATTTAAACTCATATTTCGCCCCTTTGATTTCTCCCACATCTGTATTCTGATTGGATAATTCAAAATGATACGAGTGAATTTCTTGAATTAATAATTATTTTCCTGATTCTCGTTCTCTCTTCATTTGCCGCGTAAGAATAGGCCGACAGACGTTGAGCTTTGTGTGTGTTGTCCGACCGAGTGGTGTGACCTTGACATACACGACACCGTACTGGGCTCGGAACGTTTGTTTGTCACACCATCGACTCGGGACGGCCGAGCAACAACAGAAGTGGGTAATACGATGATCGCGCGTCGTCGGCTAGCCGAGAAACACGATCAGTCTAAATTACGTTGTCTCGGTTGGTCGCATACCAAATCGACCAAATCCCAAGCGGGAAAAGGGATGATTCTTGTAGAAGAAGAGTTCTCTGGTTAATTCGATTTTTCATGAATCGAAATTTTTTCTCAAGAGTCCCGTCCATTTTGGATTAAGAAGGGTTTACCGTATTATCATTTGACCAAGGCGTTCGTGCATATGTCAAATAAAGCTAATCCCATGCAAGTTATTACTTTATTGAACTAGGCCTATAGTGAAATTCAATGGAAAATTGAACTCACATTCATTTGGAAAAAATACATTCGACAATTTTTGTACCATTTGTGTACATTTGTATCCAGTATGGAAACTACGCATTATTATGCACTTTGAAAGTTTTCGAAAAAATCGAACTCAACTTCATTCCGCACAGTTTGACTGTGCTAGAAACACTGAGCTAATACAGTGAAACCTTGATGCATCGTTCCCGGACCCATCGTTTCCCTGGTTGCATCATTCATTTTGTACAGTCACATCAAAAGTCCCATTTAACCATTGTTACATTTTCCTGCTTGCATCATTCCCGTTTGGGTCGTTTTCCTGCTTGCATCGTTCCCGTTTGGATCGTTTTCCTACTTGCATCGTTCCCGTTGGGATCGTTTTCCTGCTTGCATCATTCCCGTTTGGATAGTTTTCCTACTTGCATCGTTCCCGTTAGGATCGTTTTCCTACTTGCATCGTTCCCGTTAGGATCGTTTTCCTGCTTGCATCATTCCCATTTGGATTGTTTTCCTGCTTGCATCGTTCCCGTTAGGATCGTTTTCCTGCTTGCATCATTCCCGTTTGGATAGTTTTCCTACTTGCATCGTTCCCGTTAGGATCGTTTTCCTACTTGCATCGTTCCCGTTAGGATCGTTTTCCTACTTGCATCGTTCCCGTTTGGATCGTTTTCCTGCTTGCATCGTTCCCATTTGGATTGTTTTCCTGCTTGCATCGTTCCCGTTTGGATCGTTTTCCTACTTGCATCGTTCCCGTTGGGATTGTTTTCCTACTTGCATCGTTCCCATTTGGATTGTTTTCCTGCTTGCATCATTCCCGTTTGGATAGTTTTCCTACTTGCATCGTTCCCGTTAGGATCGTTTTCCTACTTGCATCGTTCCCGTTTGGATCGTTTTCCTGCTTGCATCGTTCCCATTTGGATTGTTTTCCTGCTTGCATCGTTCCCGTTTGGATCGTTTTCCTACTTGCATCGTTCCCGTTGGGATCGTTTTCCTACTTGCATCGTTCCCGTTGGGATCGTTTTCCTGCTTGCATCATTCCCGTTTGGATAGTTTTCCTACTTGCATCGTTCCCGTTAGGATCGTTTTCCTACTTGCATCGTTCCCGTTAGGATCGTTTTCCTGCTTGCATCGTTCCCATTTGGATTGTTTTCCTGCTTGCATCGTTCCCGTTTGGATCGTTTTCCTACTTGCATCGTTCCCGTTGGGATCGTTTTCCTACTTGCATCGTTCCCGTTGGGATCGTTTTCCTGCTTGCATCATTCCCGTTTGGATAGTTTTCCTACTTGCATCGTTCCCGTTAGGATCGTTTTCCTACTTGCATCGTTCCCGTTAGGATCGTTTTCCTACTTGCATCGTTCCCGTTAGGATCGTTTTCCTGCTTGCATCGTTCCCATTTGGATTGTTTTCCTGCTTGCATCGTTCCCGTTTGGATCGTTTTCCTGCTTGCATCGTTCCCGTTTGGATCGTTTTCCTGCTGGCATCGTTCCCGTTTGGATCGTTTTCCTGCTTACATCGTTCCCGTTTGGATCGTTTTCCTGCTTGCATCGTTCCCGTTTGGATCGTTTTCCTACTTCCATCGTTCCCGTTTGAATCGTTTTCCTGCTTGCATCGTTCCCGTTTGGATCGTTTTCCTGCTTGCATCGTTCCCGTTTGCATCGTTCATTATTTTTGGTCCCACCAATTATATTACCCTGATGGATCGTTTTGAATATAAAAAATATAGATAATCCCGTCCAGTTAAATACACGATGTTTTTGTGAGGCACTACACTCTTGTCCCAGTGTCCCGAAAAAAACTTTCAGGACACCCAAATGTCCCGGTTTCGTTGCAAAAGTAAAGTTGTTCTATTTTTGGTGACAATAAATGTATTTTCAGTATTTACGACGCCGTGAAGAATTTGTTTCTTTCAGTGCAAATGCCGTTCTCTTTCAAAAATTACCGCGCGCTCGGCAGGCAACAGTAATTCCACACACCCTCCCTTCTGACATGCGATGACCTTTCACTGCCTACTGTTTACACGCGGTATTGTGTATTATTAGTCAGTCTGGCTCTGAGAGGGCAACAGTTTACTTGTGTGTTAAGTTACAATGCCGAAACGAAAATGCTTCTATCAGGAGAAATATTCCGCTGAGTGGAATTTTTTTAAACTAGGAAGATATGAGGATCAACAACCAACTACAAATTTTCCTGCACCAAGATTTACAATTATGTACTTTAAAAAAAAAAGATTTCCCTTATCAATGTCGTCCGACAAATACAAGGCATGAACTCAAGATTAAGGAACTGCGCCAACAGCAATCATTACATAAATGTACATACGACATAAGTTTATAATACGGTAATAAATAATTCTTTAATGAAACAGTATAATGAAACACATAAAGATCTGTAGGCCTACATAAGAAAATAATAATGTATTTATTTATGATTCACACCGTGCTCCAAAGCAACTAAAATTCATAAAACCATCGTTCCCAAAAGAGATACCCTGCAAGGCTAATATTGGGGGCCCTGGCCACCTGCCAGCTGGGGACCAGCTTGGCGGATGTTTCTGTCAAGTGTTTCTTTGTCCCGGATTTCATTTCCCACAATCTGGTCACCCTAGGTATTAGTTTCGAGTTAGCTATTTTCTTTCATAATTCAGATTTTCTAAAAATGAGAGAGTGAAATAAAGAATAATCTGTCCAATTCATCTTTTGAATAGAATAAACATACAATAATTCACAGTGTGTGTACTGTTTGGTAGGGCCTACTATTACTAAGGCGCGTGTGTTTTACCGTCGGACACTGCCGACCGTCAATGGTAAGCATAGGGCAGACCCGCGATCGACACATGCGGCACTGAAATAGTAGAAGCGTTGTGCGAGAATGCCATGGCCAGGGGGGAAGGGAACTGGGTGACAAGAGCGGGGACGATGACATCAGCGCTGGCTGCATACGAAATGGTAAAAACTTTTGGGTATTCTCATGGCTTATCGGAAAGGAAAACTGATCATGTTGTGTCAGTTGAAAAAATGATCTTTGACCTGATGTGTCAAGCGACATGCAAACAGATGTTTATCACAGACTTCTTTGAAAAGTGAAGTGTAATAATAATGTCATCAATTTCATGACACGTCGTATACAATGGGCGCAACCTGCTAGTTAAACTCACGGCATGTTTCAATTGTATCTGGTTAGGTGAGTGTCTATTCCTTCCGGAACAGTGGACTGTAGTTGGTTCCTACAGGCCTGGGTCCGGACCTAGAGGTCAGTGCACCTGGGTACCCAAAGGCATCACTAGTCTATAGCCCTTTGTTGAAAATAACTTCCTTGTCAGAGCCAACATTGTAGAGCTAATGCTGTAGAGCTAATGCTGTAGAGCCAACACTGTAGAGCTAACACTGTAGCGCCAACGCTGTAGAGCTGAGGTTGTAGAGCGAACGCTGTAGAGCTGAGGTTGTAGAGCGAACGCTGTGGAGCTGATGCTGTAGAGCTTAGGTTTGTATATGTAATGCTGTGGAGCTAACACTGTAGAGCTAAGGTATTAGAGCTGCTTACGCTGTAGAGCTTACGCTGTGGAGCCAACACTGTAAATCTGACGCTGTAGAGCTAACGCTGTAGAGCTGACGCTGTGGTGTGATTGCAGACAAGCAGCTGAGTGCGTCCCCGCTGGAGAAGAACCTGTACTACCCCGTGGCCATGATCCTACTGCTAGTTCTGACCACCGCCACACTGCTGATTGTCGTGCAGAACACGCTACAGCTTTTGGCAGGCATCAAGGCGCTGCCACTCAGCACAGAAGTGAGTTCCATCCCACCAATCTCACACCAATTTCCTGTCCAAATCTATGGAAATACTGATTGTGCGTACCGATAGTCCAGTGGTGATACAAGGATACGTTGGCTTGGCTGCAGTAGCAACTAGGGACCTTCATACCTGAGGGTTTCCCCGTCATCACTCTATAGAGCAACTGGACCTCTAGCCTTGAGGCTTGGAAGCACTGACGAGAATGTTGCAATTGCACTGGCACATTGGCCTGGACCCTTACCTAATAAATGCCGTGCTAGTGCTAGCTAGCTCCAAGAGGCTAGGATTTTGATTGGTCAATATCTCCCAGGGGAGCTACGGGCATGGCAACATGTCTGGTCTCTGTGTATTTCCATTGTTGTTAGCACAAAATCTTAGAGCTGCTCTCGAGGTGAGCTACGAAATGTGATGAATTATTCAGTCCAAGAGACCGTGAATTTGTTTTCATGATATATTGTCATTGTTGGTAGCTTTTTCAGTAAACATTAACCAATGGGCGTCCTAGTCTCTTGGAGCTAGCTAGCACTAGCACGAAATTTATTAGGTAAGGGTCCTGGGCAGTAACTGCTGATGATAGGTGAGGAGGGGTGGGTACGCAAGACTTGTGAACCAAGAACTAAGTCAAAGAACTAAGAAGCCTAGCTTATGAAGCATATGTAATCTTCAATACAACTTCAATTAGGTCATATAATATTTGGTGCTGATACTTTCCTTAAAGTTGGCTTTTATAGAACTGCTTGTCGATGTAGACTGAATTGAAAAAAAGTTTGTTTTATTGCTCAAAAGTACTGATGAATCAGATTGAAACCAGAAGATAATATAAACACATCGGTTGTTTATAGCACGCAACCATGGTTACGAGAAAACCAGAAGTGGGTGCTACCCACATTTTTTTCGGTTTTTATTTAATTGTGAAATATTTAAGCTATGTGGACAAAAGTTATTATCGTTTGGCCATAGATTATAACTAATTACGACTTTGAAGCGCTTAAATTTCTAATTTACATGGAAAACCAGCAATACTATTAACGCGCAAAAATAATCTACGCCATCACAAAAAGTGCCAAAGCAGTTTTTCTTCAATTCGTTAACTAGAAAATATACAGGCTATGTGGACAAGTTTTATTTCTACGTAGTCGAAGATTGTAAAAATTTGCATAATCCAAGCTCAATAATTTTCAATTTACGTCGAAATTCAGCGATTCTACGCGACGAATAGGTTTTTTCGGTCCCTTTTGAATCAAATATATAAGTGTGTTTCCACAGTGTGGTGAACACGCTAAAAACAATCATTACACTATTTTCTTCAAAATAACTGGTCCAAATTGCATACAAATGTGTTATCAACTCATTGTGTGTATCATATCATATCGTGTTCACATTCAGTTGAAATTTGAATTTTTCAAGAGAGATTTTATTTTAAAATTCCCCACCCAGCCTAATCTTATGGGATTTTCAGAAACTTCAAGATGTTGTTCCTCAAAAATGGTTCAACCGATTTGACCCCAAAACTAGACAGTTCTAAGTTGGACAAGTATGTCTGTCCAGAACCAGTGTCATGTTGATCAGTCAAACGTACGACCTGTGTAGCGCTTACAATCAAGAAAAGACAGATGGAAGTAGTTTGACCAAGAGCAGTTCAAGAAGGAAACATGAATCAGAGCTCTTCTTGTAGTGTTTGTCGTGTGATGCTGTCGGACATGATTGTGCAAGCGAACGTGTGTAATGTGACTCGTGGCCCCATTACTTGCACTTGGTAGGCGGTACGCCACAACTGGATCTTTCCTCATCACCTGAAACTAGTCTTTTCTTATGTGTGTTTGATTACTGGTATAATTATCATTGTTGATAAAACTGTAATGATTCAAATTTTGCTTTAATTCAAACAATAGTTTTGGTGCCTAGGTTATTTTGACCCATATGCTCAATGATGAATATTTTGATGATTCAAATCTTTCATTTCTGGTATTTTTGGGTTTGTTCTATTTCATTTTTTTATTCTATATTGGGTTTAATGACGCACTCTATTGATGACTATTATCTATTGGCGTCGGTGAATGATATATGAGATGACGGGATGATGAGATGAGAGGTCATTTTATTAGGTGTTTTTGGATAGTGGGGAGGAGTCGGTCGTTGCTTGTTGTCAAGGAACCATCCCAGTATTGACCTGAACGACAGAGGGAAACCACGAAAAACCCCTGTCAGGATGGTCGACCATGGTGGGAATTGAACCCCGGTCTCCCGAATGACAGTTCAGTGTTGTCACCGCTCGACGACTTGTCTCAGTATTTGGGTTTGTTGAATTTGTAATTGAAGAGGTGGGCCTATTACTGCGAGTGCTTGTTCACGACACGAGCGTGCGAGACCAGTCTCGTCCACCGTCCACGTGACAAATATTGATTGCTTCCGATGAGTCATCAGACGCGTTTGACTGGTCGACATTTTGTCTTTGGTATGCAAACTTATCCAACTTGGAACTTTGGGGTTTTGGGTGATTGGACAACTTTTGAGAAATTTCATCACAAAATTTTGGCAAATTCCATAAGATTGGGGTGGGCTGATTGATTTGAAAAAAATTTGTTCCAAGAAAATTCAAATTTGTGCTCAATGTAAACACATGCAAGACACACATCAATGAAGATTTTCACTTGAATTGGACTAGTACCAGTAGTTTGAAAAGAAACAATCCATTAAGTTTATTTTCTACACTGAATTAACTTAGAATAATGACATAATTGGAGAGTAGGACTTGATTTAGAGAATATTATTTTGTGATGGACGATATGAGATGAATGATAGATGATGATGCACGATAAGAGAAACTAGTGATGTGAGAGTGATGAGGTGGGTACAGGTTGGAGCAAATACATGGACAGAACACCAAACACACACACACACACACATAGAGGTAGGATCCACAAGAATAAACAAACTCAAGTTTCCCACTACCTTTTCCACGAATTGCTTGAAATAATCGTTATTCAGAACCATGGTGCTATGTGATTCAATCCTTTCTATATTCAGTAGTTTCAAAGTCAAGGTTTGTAGAGCTATCGAGTATATTCACTACAAGTCGAACAAGGTGTGTAGAATTTCCGAGTGCATTATCTACTGGTATGAATATCTCACTCGTCTTACAAAGCGTATGCTGTGTTTGCCTGGTTTAATTTATTTACGGCCTGTTTTACCAAGCGCCCAAGAAGTTATCTTCCGCACAACTTTGTTCGCTATAATATATATACTTTAATAAGCTATTATTATTAAGCTTTTTATTCTAGCTTTTTATCAAGCTATTTATTATTATTATTAAGCTATTATTATATTAGCTATTATTATTTCGAAAAAATGTCAGATACGCGGTTTTGCCACTTGAGCGACGGTATATAATCTTGTTCCTCCCCAATTGGCTCCTTTAATATGAGGTTAAACATCTGATCCATACCTGTTATCTTGTTGTAGCAATTCACGCTGGGCATCACTTCGCTGTCGGCCCTAGGGCCGTACGGGGCAGCCCTGGAGATAGTGCTGATCTGCTACCTGGTGGTGACCTCGTCTGTCGGCCTGTACACCCTGCCCTACCTGACCAACATCCGTCCGTCAAAACACCAGACGGCTCTGGCACACGTCATCGGCAACTGCGCCCTGGTGTTGATCTTCAGCACCGCTCTGCCACTTCTCTCGCGCATCCTGGGTCAGTGCTCATATTGCGCACATACTCGTCTTTAGATGGCCTTCTAGAATGTTATTTTAGTGCAAACAAATGGTTTCATTGTAGGCCTATTCATACATTGTTGTAGGTACTTGATATGATGAGTAATACATTATCCAATATCCCTTTCATTCAGCATTCAGAGGCTCGTCAATTTGGCACATGTAGCCTAGAACAAGGCTTTAGTGTAATAGCTGACTATTGTATCATCCATCAATACATTAGCGTTGGCAAAAAATAATGGATATATCCCCCAGGTGTCGATAGAAGTGTCATGCCAATAGGACGTGATGTGGAGATAAAATTGAATGCGACGTATTGGGAAGTGTAAGAACGCACTGTCGCGTCCACGGCCTCTCGGCATCACACCGCGTCGACGCGTAACGCGGTCTGCTGAGAAGCCAGCGACAGATGGGCCAGACTCAATATCTGGACAACATGATGTCATAGGACTTGTGCTGACATCTACAGGAGAGATTGAGACAGAACCAGGGTTGCCTGTAGCTCAAGTGCTTGCATGTTTGCCTTGTGTCGAGTGATGCTGAGGTGCAGCTCCTGTGGCTCCTAGTCAACTGAAGCCAGGTATATCCTAGGTCGTTGAGCATAACAATGGGGGGCTAATGTACCCATCTGTTTCAGGTATCACCAACTTTGACCTGCTGGGAGATTTTGGCCGCATCGAGTGGTTGGGAAGTTTCAAGGTGGTCTTGCTGTATAACCTGGTGTTTGCCGGAACGTTCACGCTGTGCCTGGTCAACAAGTTTACGGCCAACGTGCGACGAGAACTTTGCTCTAGGTGCGTTTCATTTCCCTCTTATTTCAATGTAACCACTTTGTACCTAGTATACAATCAATGTGAAGTTACTTACTGTTTCACTCAGCAGCAAGATGCATTGAGGGTTGCGTTGGTTGGCCTCCGGGAGACGGTGACTTCACTCATTCAGAGACACATTCCATTTCCTGAGTACTTTTCTGAAAAATATTGATTGCTGCTCTATCTAGTGTTGTTTTGAAAAAACAGCTGACAGGCTGACAAACTTGATGCCGGCTGTTATTAGCTGAGCCGATGTGAACGTAAAGTTAGTTTCTTTTTATCACTACTTATCTACGCACGATTGACAGTTCTTGAAATGTGGCCCGTGAATTGGAACATATTTTCAACATGAGAGGGATAGGAAGTGAGGATACCATCTCCAACTGGCAAACGCAACCCTCAATGCATATTGCTCAGGAGCATAGTTGGGTAGGAACGTAATGAAAGGAATGCGTTCCTGGCAACGCGTTCCTTTTTCAGGAACTTCTAAAGGAACTAGTTCCTTTTCTATAGCAAGGAACTTCGTCAGGAACTTTGTTACTATTTTTGTGTGAAGTAGGAACGAATTTGCATTCCTTTGAAAGTTCTTTTCAACATCACTGTAGGGGGCCCCACTTGTTGAAGTCAGTTTTACACTATGCGTGATTGTTAATTTGTTATATATATAAATATATATATATATATATATATATATATATATATATATATATATATATATATATATATATATATATATATATATATATATATATATATATATATATATATATATATATATATATATATATATATATATATATATATATATATATATATATATATATATATATATATATATATATATATATATATATATATATATATATATATATATATATATATATATATATATATATATCTATATATATATATATCTATATATCTATATATCTATATATATATATATATATATATATATATATATATATATATATATATATATATATATATATATATATATATATATATATATATATATATATATAGATAGATAGATAGATAGATAGATAGATAGATAGATAGATAGATAGATAGATAGATAGATAGATAGATAGATAGATAGATAGATAGATAGATAGATAGATAGATAGATAGATAGATAGATAGATAGATAGATAGATAGATAGATAGATAGATAGATAGATAGATAGATAGATAGATAGATAGATAGATAGATAGATAGATAGATAGATAGATAGATAGATAGATAGATAGATAGATAGATAGATAGATAGATAGATAGATAGATAGATAGATAGATAGATAGATAGATAGATAGATAGATAGATAGATAGATAGATAGATAGATAGATAGATAGATAGATAGATAGATAGATAGATAGATAGATAGATAGATAGATAGATAGATAGATAGATAGATAGATAGATATGAATATATATTTTACCTCGTGCATATATACTATTATATACAGGAAGCAAAATTCCAACCATTTTCTTCAAAGAATCGTAGAAAATATATGTGTTCATTATAACAATGAATAATATTAAAAACAATGCGACTGTTTTGAATTGTCTCTGTCTCAATACCAAGAATTACCCGAGAATTGTCCGCATCATGAACGTTTGAAGAAACTTTGACATATTCATGGAACTCACAAGTTTCTTTTTCATCTGAGGAACCAGGAACTTGACTTGGTTTCTTGTATAGGAAACAAACTGAACGTTTACTCAGTTCCTTCATTTTACGAACTCACCCAACTCTGCTCAGCAGTTTACCGTATAATGGTACGTTAATATAGTTGACTAGCTGGCGCAATGTAACCACATTGTTGAAGTGCCGTTGAACCCCAATATTCATCCATTGATTGATTGGACCGGTGGTACCACAGATAGTTCCTGCTGTGGATACGCTCACAGCTGTTTATTGAAACGCTACATCTCAATATGAGTGAACCGCTGTATGAGAAGGAAAGTTCTTCAGGAAGAGAGAGAGAGAGAGAGAGAGGGAGAGATGTAAATATGTGAAATGGTTATTCATAACACATGTTCAATACTGTGAGGGAAAATGGTCCGAGGCTGGATGTATTAACTGGGTACAAAGGAGAGAAACAACAGCAGCAAACCAAGGTTTATAAGTAGAGGTAGATGTACTGATAGTGGAGAGCCCATCGATTGAACACAGAGACGATCAGGTACGAACACAAGAGTTCACGTTTCGGCTATTGCCTTGATCACAGTAAAGTAGACCGTCTACTCTACTGTGACCAAGGCAATAGCCGAAACGTCAGAATCTCGTGAGTTCATACAGTATCGTCTCTGTGTTCTATTACTCTCCAGACATTCCGATCCAGAGCACGCCTCTATCTCTGCACACTGAGCCAACGTGGATACTCTACGTCGTCCAGCCACCTCTTGCCTGCCCATCCGAACAGTTGCCCACACCCTCTGAACTCCCCTTTCTGAGACATTCCGATCCAGTGCACGCCTTCTCCATCTCTCTATCTCCTGTATCTCTCCTCTACGGATACTACCAAGAGTGAACGTGGGCTTGGCGTGTCTACCTGATAAAAGGATGTAAAAGTGGGTGGAGAGATTGTACCTATTCGAGGAAACGATCAAATCTGACCTGGATAGCTCTAACCATAGCTCATCTGCTCTAACCAATTCCCCGAAATAGTAGCTCTTACGGCATTATTACACACCAAGCCCACGTTCAAAACAGAAATATGCTGAAGAGAAGATATACTGCAGTACAAGCAGCTAGATCCTCTTAACGTAGGAAGGGAATGCAGAACACATGATGTGTGGAATGCGTGGCTTGAATGGGAGTGTAGAAGGTGGTATGAGGAGATATGCTGCAGTACAAGCAGCTAGATCCTCTCAACGTAGGAAGGGAATGCAGAACACATGATGTGTGGAATGCGTGACTTGAATGGGAGTGTAGAAGGTGGTGTGAGGAGATATGCTGCAGTACAAGCAGCTATATCCTCTCAACGTAGGAAGGGAATGCAGAACACATGATGTGTGGAATGCGTGGCTTGAATGGGAGTGTAGAAGGTGGTATGAGGAGATATGCTGCAGTACAAGCAGCTAGATCCTCTCAACGTAGGAAGGGAATGCAGAACACATGATGTGTGGAATGCGTGGCTTGAATGGGAGTGTAGAAGGTGGTGTGAGGAGATATGCTGCAGTACAAGCAGCTAGATCCTCTCAACGTAGGAAGGGAATGCAGAACACATGATGTGTGGAATGCGTGGATTGAATGGGAGTGTAGAAGGTGGTGTGAGGAGATATGCTGCAGTACAAGCAGCTAGATCCTCTCAACGTAGGAAGGGAATGCAGAACACATGATGTGTGGAATGCGTGGCTTGAATGGGAGTGTAGAAGGTGGTGTGAGGAGATATGCTGCAGTACAAGCAGCTATATCCTCTCAACGTAGGAAGGGAATGCAGAACACATGATGTGTGGAATGCGTGGCTTGAATGGGAGTGTAGAAGGTGGTGTGAGGAGATATGCTGCAGTACAAGCAGCTAGATCCTCTCAACGTAGGAAGGGAATGCAGAACACATGATGTGTGGAATGCGTGGCTTGAATGGGAGTGTAGAAGGTGGTATGAGGAGATATGCTGCAGTACAAGCAGCTAGATCCTCTCAACGTAGGAAGGGAATGCAGAACACATGATGTGTGGAATGCGTGACTTGAATGGGAGTGTAGAAGGTGGTATGAGGAGATATGCTGCAGTACAAGCAGCTAGATCCTCTCAACGTAGGAAGGGAATGCAGAACACATGATGTGTGGAATGCGTGGCTTGAATGGGAGTGTAGAAGGTGGTGTGAGGAGATATGCTGCAGTACAAGCAGCTAGATCCTCTCAACGTAGGAAGGGAATGCAGAACACATGATGTGTGGAATGCGTGACTTGAATGGGAGTGTAGAAGGTGGTGTGAGGAGATATGCTGCAGTACAAGCAGCTATATCCTCTCAACGTAGGAAGGGAATGCAGAACACATGATGTGTGGAATGCGTGGCTTGAATGAGAGTGTAGAAGGTGGTGTGAGGAGATATGCTGCAGTACAAGCAGCTAGATCCTCTCAACGTAGGAAGGGAATGCAGAACACATGATGTGTGGAATGCGTGGCTTGAATGGGAGTGTAGAAGGTGGTGTGAGGAGATATGCTGCAGTACAAGCAGCTAGATCCTCTCAACGTAGGAAGGGAATGCAGAACACATGATGTGTGGAATGCGTGGCTTGAATGGGAGTGTAGAAGGTGGTGTGAGGAGATATGCTGCAGTACAAGCAGCTAGATCCTCTCAACGTAGGAAGGGAATGCAGAACACATGATGTGTGGAATGCGTGGCTTGAATGGGAGTGTAGAAGGTGGTGTGAGGAGATATGCTGCAGTACAAGCAGCTAGATCCTCTCAACGTAGGAAGGGAATGCAGAACACATGATGTGTGGAATGCGTGGCTTGAATGGGAGTGTAGAAGGTGGTATGAGGAGATATACTGCAGTACAAGCAGCTAGATCCTCTCAACGTAGGAAGGGAATGCAGAACACATGATGTGTGGAATGCGTGGCTTGAATGGGAGTGTAGAAGGTGGTGTGAGGAGATATGCTGCAGTACAAGCAGCTAGATCCTCTCAACGTAGGAAGGGAATGCAGAACACATGATGTGTGGAATGCGTGGATTGAATGGGAGTGTAGAAGGTGGTATGAGAAGATATGCTGCAGTACAAGCAGCTAGATCCTCTCAACGTAGGAAGGGAATGCAGAACACATGATGTGTGGAATGCGTGGCTTGAATGGGAGTGTAGAAGGTGGTGTGAGGAGATATGCTGCAGTACAAGCAGCTAGATCCTCTCAACGTAGGAAGGGAATGCAGAACACATGATGTGTGGAATGCGTGGCTTGAATGGGAGTGTAGAAGGTGGTGTGAGGAGATATGCTGCAGTACAAGCAGCTAGATCCTCTCAACGTAGGAAGGGAATGCAGAACACATGATGTGTGGAATGCGTGGCTTGAATGGGAGTGTAGAAGGTGGTGTGAGGAGATATGCTGCAGTACAAGCAGCTAGATCCTCTCAACGTAGGAAGGGAATGCAGAACACATGATGTGTGGAATGCGTGGCTTGAATGGGAGTGTAGAAGGTGGTGTGAGGAGATATGCTGCAGTACAAGCAGCTAGATCCTCTCAACGTAGGAAGGGAATGCAGAACACATGATGTGTGGAATGCGTGGCTTGAATGGGAGTGTAGAAGGTGGTATGAGGAGATATGCTGCAGTACAAGCAGCTAGATCCTCTCAACGTAGGAAGGGAATGCAGAACACATGATGTGTGGAATGCGTGGCTTGAATGGGAGTGTAGAAGGTGGTATGAGGAGATATGCTGCAGTACAAGCAGCTAGATCCTCTCAACGTAGGAAGGGAATGCAGAACACATGATGTGTGGAATGCGTGGCTTGAATGGGAGTGTAGAAGGTGGTATGAGGAGATATGCTGCAGTACAAGCAGCTAGATCCTCTCAACGTAGGAAGGGAATGCAGAACACATGATGTGTGGAATGCGTGGCTTGAATGGGAGTGTAGAAGGTGGTATGAGGAGATATGCTGCAGTACAAGCAGCTAGATCCTCTCAACGTAGGAAGGGAATGCAGAACACATGATGTGTGGAATGCGTGGCTTGAATGGGAGTGTAGAAGGTGGTGTGAGGAGATATGCTGCAGTACAAGCAGCTAGATCCTCTCAACGTAGGAAGGGAATGCAGAACACATGATGTGTGGAATGCGTGGCTTGAATGGGAGTGTAGAAGGTGGTGTGAGGAGATATGCTGCAGTACAAGCAGCTAGATCCTCTCAACGTAGGAAGGGAATGCAGAACACATGATGTGTGGAATGCGTGGCTTGAATGGGAGTGTAGAAGGTGGTGTGAGGAGATATGCTGCAGTACAAGCAGCTAGATCCTCTCAACGTAGGAAGGGAATGCAGAACACATGATGTGTGGAATGCGTGGCTTGAATGGGAGTGTAGAAGGTGGTGTGAGGAGATATGCTGCAGTACAAGCAGCTAGACCCTCTCAACGTAGGAAGGGAATGCAGAACACATGATGTGTGGAATGCGTGGCTTGAATGGGAGTGTAGAAGGTGGTGTGAGGAGATATGCTGCAGTACAAGCAGCTAGATCCTCTCAACGTAGGAAGGGAATGCAGAACACATGATGTGTGGAATGCGTGGCTTGAATGGGAGTGTAGAAGGTGGTGTGAGGAGATATGCTGCAGTACAAGCAGCTAGACCCTCTCAACGTAGGAAGGGAATGCAGAACACATGATGTGTGGAATGCGTGGCTTGAATGGGAGTGTAGAAGGTGGTGTGAGGAGATATGCTGCAGTACAAGCAGCTAGATCCTCTCAACGTAGGAAGGGAATGCAGAACACATGATGTGTGGAATGCGTGGCTTGAATGGGAGTGTAGAAGGTGGTGTGAGGAGATATGCTGCAGTACAAGCAGCTAGATCCTCTCAACGTAGGAAGGGAATGCAGAACACATGATGTGTGGAATGCGTGGCTTGAATGGGAGTGTAGAAGGTGGTGTGAGGAGATATGCTGCAGTACAAGCAGCTAGATCCTCTCAACGTAGGAAGGGAATGCAGAACACATGATGTGTGGAATGCATGGCTTGAATGGGAGTGTAGAAGGTGGTATGAGGAGATATGCTGCAGTACAAGCAGCTAGATCCTCTCAACGTAGGAAGGGAATGCAGAACACATGATGTGTGGAATGCGTGGCTTGAATGGGAGTGTAGAAGGTGGTGTGAGGAGATATGCTGCAGTACAAGCAGCTAGATCCTCTTAACGTAGGAAGGGAATGCAGAACACATGATGTGTGGAATGCGTGGCTTGAATGGGAGTGTAGAAGGTGGTATGAGGAGATATGCTGCAGTACAAGCAGCTAGATCCTCTCAACGTAGGAAGGGAATGCAGAACACATGATGTGTGGAATGCGTGGCTTGAATGGGAGTGTAGAAGGTGGTGTGAGGAGATATGCTGCAGTACAAGCAGCTAGATCCTCTCAACGTAGGAAGGGAATGCAGAACACATGATGTGTGGAATGCGTGGCTTGAATGGGAGTGTAGAAGGTGGTGTGAGGAGATATGCTGCAGTACAAGCAGCTAGATCCTCTCAACGTAGGAAGGGAATGCAGAACACATGATGTGTGGAATGCGTGGCTTGAATGGGAGTGTAGAAGGTGGTGTGAGGAGATATGCTGCAGTACAAGCAGCTAGATCCTCTCAACGTAGGAAGGGAATGCAGAACACATGATGTGTGGAATGCGTGGCTTGAATGGGAGTGTAGAAGGTGGTGTGAGGAGATATGCTGCAGTACAAGCAGCTAGACCCTCTCAACGTAGGAAGGGAATGCAGAACACATGATGTGTGGAATGCGTGGCTTGAATGGGAGTGTAGAAGGTGGTGTGAGGAGATATGCTGCAGTACAAGCAGCTAGACCCTCTCAACGTAGGAAGGGAATGCAGAACACATGATGTGTGGAATGCGTGGCTTGAATGGGAGTGTAGAAGGTGGTGTGAGGAGATATGCTGCAGTACAAGCAGCTAGATCCTCTCAACGTAGGAAGGGAATGCAGAACACATGATGTGTGGAATGCGTGGCTTGAATGGGAGTGTAGAAGGTGGTGTGAGGAGATATGCTGCAGTACAAGCAGCTAGATCCTCTCAACGTAGGAAGGGAATGCAGAACACATGATGTGTGGAATGCATGGCTTGAATGGGAGTGTAGAAGGTGGTATGAGGAGATATGCTGCAGTACAAGCAGCTAGATCCTCTCAACGTAGGAAGGGAATGCAGAACACATGATGTGTGGAATGCGTGGCTTGAATGGGAGTGTAGAAGGTGGTGTGAGGAGATATGCTGCAGTACAAGCAGCTAGATCCTCTCAACGTAGGAAGGGAATGCAGAACACATGATGTGTGGAATGCGTGGCTTGAATGGGAGTGTAGAAGGTGGTATGAGGAGATATGCTGCAGTACAAGCAGCTAGATCCTCTCAACGTAGGAAGGGAATGCAGAACACATGATGTGTGGAATGCGTGGCTTGAATGGGAGTGTAGAAGGTGGTGTGAGTGTTTTAAACAATATAGATGGTGATGCAACAAAACAGAGAAAAACGATGCTTACGATGCTTTTGATAAACGTGAAAAAGATTGCCGTGATTTGTTACCATATCCAATGAAAACAAAACTCTTATTCCCGACAAGTGAGACAAATCAATAACGCTATCAACGATACCAGAAATTATCTGACATGGTTGAAAAGTATACTGATTTGATGATTGCTGGAGTTGGAAGGTGAAAGAATATCATTTTGATCTGGCTCTGATCTGGCTCTGATCTGTCGTAGACTGCAAGCTAGCGTGCGGGCACTGTTTGGGCCAGGACCTCATAAGAATGACTAGCCGACGCCAACTTCCGTGGTTCCACTCCTCTACACCAAGGTCACTAGACACTGACAGTCGGTAAGTCACTTGCACACACAGCTTGGGACCTTTCAGCCTATTGTTGGTGGTACAGCCTCTTGTTGGTGGTACAGCCTCTTGTTAGTGGTACAGCCTCTTGTTGGTGGTACAGCCTCTTGTTGGTGGTACAGCCTCTTGTTGGTGGTACAGCCTCTTGTTGGTGGTACAGCCTCTTGTTGGTGGCACAGCCTCTTGTTAGTGGTACAGTCTCTTGTTGGTGGTACAGCCTGTTGTTGGTGGTACAGCCTCTTGTTGGTGGTACAGCCTCTTGTTGGTAGTACAGTCTCTTGTTGGTGGTACAGCCTGTTGTTGGTGGTACAGCCTCTTGTTGGTGGTACAGCCTCTTGTTGGTGGTACAGCCTCTTGTTGGTGGTACAGCCTCTTGTTGGTGGTACAGCCTCTTGTTAGTGGTACAGCCTGTTGTTGGTGGTACAGCCTCTTGTTGGTGGTACAGCCTCTTGTTGGTGGTACAGCCTCTTGTTGGTGGTACAGCCTCTTGTTGGTGGTACAGCCTCTTGTTGGTGGTACAGCCTCTTGTTGGTGGTACAGCCTCTTGTTGGTGGTACAGCCTCTTGTTGGTGGTACAGCCTCTTGTTGGTGGTACAGCCTCTTGTTGGTGGTACAGCCTCTTGTTGGTGGTACAGACTCTTGTTGGTGGTACAGTCTCTTGTTGGTGGTACAGCCTCTTGTTAGTGGTACAGCCTCTTGTTGGTGGTTCAGCCTCTTGTTGGTGGTACAGCCTCTTGTTGGTGGTACAGCCTCTTGTTGGTGGTACAGCCTCTTGTTGGTGGTACAGCCTCTTGTTGGTGGTACAGCCTCTTGTTGGTGGTACAGCCTCTTGTTGGTGGTACAGCCTCTTGTTGATGGTACAGCCTCTTCTTGGTGGTACAGCCTCTTGTTGGTGGTACAGCCTCTTGTTAGTGGTACAGCCTCTTCTTGATGGTACAGCCTCTTGTTGGTGGTACAGCCTCTTGTTGGTGGTACAGCCTCTTGTTAGTGGTACAGCCTCTTGTTGGTGGTACAGCCTGTAGTTGGTGGTACAGAAAATCAGGAAAACAATATAAAGGAAAACATAAAGGTTGAATAACTCTTTCGCTGTGGCAACCGCTCATTTGCGCTCACACAATGTTTGGCTAGCTCGCGGCTCTCGTAATATTGCGCTTGGCCATGTGTCGAAACATGCAATAGCTCAGACCTTGTTAACAGCTGATTAGTAGGAGCTTCGACTTCGTTCTCTATCTGCGGTCCTTGCATGATGTTACTTGTATTGTGAACAAAACATTTTCAAACAGCCATACATAATGTTCTCATTTGATGTGACATGGCGACCTCCAGTGGATCGACTCGTGGCTTACCAGCTCAACTGATATCTTATGTGCAGATTCTGATTCTCAAGTAGAATTCGATGATGTAGATTGTAGACAATGATAATCGTAATATACGAGTGAGAGTGAGAATCTTTTTACTTTTTTGCTCACAATGTATATTCTCTTTCTTTGTGGGAGAGAATAGCACAGATTAGGATATCTCAGTGCTGAAAAGCGCGCAGCAAAAGAGTTAAAAAGGTACGGTTACGAACAAATAGGGAAACGGTCGCATCTCTCTTCTTTCTGCTCTCTAACAACCTCCTAACATATATGTCTGGGGCATTGTTAACAATCGAGCATCTTAATGATTAGCTCGCCCTTGATCTAAAAGTAATACCTCAATTTCATTCCAACAAGAATAATCACAAATTCATGTTTACATTTCAACCAGTGAAAGAATGAATTTACAATTACTTGATTGTCTGTGAAACAAATTACTATTCAAATTGATAATAATACTATATTATTGACTACAATTGCCATTAAATGGATGGTAAGGTACAAATCCTAATGTTTACCCCATTGGTCCATCTCATTATGTTATGACATAAAACGCCCTTGCAAAAATTCTTACCCCATGTGACGTGGGAGAAAAAAAACGTGGAAAGTCAATAATTTTTTACCAGGCCTAACAATAATCTCTCATGGAAAATGACATTCAACGCTTTTTTGAGCTAGGAACGTAGAAGAATTAGGATAGGTAGAGAAAAAGTGTTCCTACAAAATATCTGCGCTCGAATGTCATCTTTCGTTTGACATGGATAACCTAGCTACTTATTTCTGCCATATGATTTCAATTGATTAACTTGCACGAGACATTCTCCGGTGTGGCTTTATTTTTGCAATCTTGATTGTACAGTCCCACAGCAATAACCTTGAGCTGTCAACACTGCAGACCTCGCATATTTCTACTATGACAGAGAGAATGCAGGTGTTGAAGTGGGGTTTATTTACAATGATTGTCAGAAACTTGAACGACGGACTTCCTTCCCACTATCCTTCTCACTACCCATAAAAACCTTCATCTCATCATCCATCATCTCATTAATCATTCATCCGACGCCAATAGATCTTAGTAATCATTACAGTGCGTCGTTAAAACCCAATAAAAAAAAATAAAAAAAATTGAACGGCGGACGTATGTACAATACTGAACAAAATAAAATCATATACCGGTACAACGAATATTGGGCATTCTTACACAGCCCATTTTTTCAAAATATTTCTTGTGAATATTTAAAATAGTTATTTATTTTTAAAGGGCATTTTATGTCAGAACATAATGAGACGGACCAATGGTGAAAATTAAGATTTGCACCTTACCACCCCTTTGAGTATAAGTCAAGTTACATAATCACTCGAATGAACTGGAGCTCGACGTTCGCGTCTTTTCCCTCTATATTGAACAAACTTTCGGTCTTCTTGAGCTTCATCCTCTTCACTCTTTTGCTTTTGTTCGTCCTCTTCCACTTCCTCTGATTCATTTTCAATTTCTTGTTCTATCCCATTGTCTGGTAGCTTCCATGATTTTAGTTGTGAATCCTGAGTAACGTTGGTCAGTTTTGCTACGTGCAGTTGTGCTACTTGGTAAGTATCATTCGGGTAACATCGCACAATGGCAAGTGGACCTTTGTACATCGATTGAGTCTTCGTCGATTCCCCATTATTTATTTTCTCTGCCTACATAACAACAATCTCGCCAACTACGTATTCTATTTCTCTGTATCGTTTTGAATCAAAGGCTCGTTTCGATTTTTCCTGTTGGACTACAATCCTGTTGCAAACTGAAACTTGCAATTTTTTACGGGTTTTTCATTCAGTTTCATCATGGTAACGAGGTAGATAGTCATGAAGTACTTCAAATGGAGAATTTCCGTATTCGTTTGTAACCTCACCTCGTTGATGAGCCTTTATATTGTTTCCATGATTTGCCCGACTTACCGTTTCAGTGTGGAATTAACCTTCCCAATGTATGGGATGGTGAGGTGGGAGGCACTTCTGTATGAGGTGTTATGGATGTCAATAAAGAGTTGTTCGTGGACTGTTTTAAGGAACCATTCAGTATTGACCTGGACAACTGTGGGAAAATACGGAAAAACCCTGTCAGGATGATCTGGCGGAAATCGAACACTGGTCTCTTAAATGAGGGTTCAGTGTGCTAGCCACTTGACCAATCGTCTCAGTACCGGTAGTTAATATTTTCCCGTCATTGTTCCTACTGCTGATATTAATAGGGCAGTCGACAGGCGTAAGTAATGAGAAATGGGAGTCAAGTGCGTGTGGGTTCATGAGGTCCGTGGAGGGTTCATGTTGTATTGAATGATTGTTCCTACTGCTGATATTAATAGGGCAGTCGACAGGCGTAAGTCATGAGAAATGGGAGTCAAGTGCGTGTGGGTTCATGAGGTCCGTGGAGGGTTCATGTTGTATTGAATGATTGTTCCTACTGCTGATATCAATAGGGCAGTCGACAGGCGTAAGTAATGAGAAATGGGAGTCAAGTGCGTGTGGGTTCATGAGGTCCGTGGAGGGTTCATGTTGTATTGAATGATTGTTCCTACTGCTGATATTAATAGGGCAGTCGACAGGCGTAAGTAATGAGAAATGGGAGTCAAGTGCGTTTGGGTTCATGAGGTCCGTGGAGGGTTCATGTTGTATTGAATGATTGTTCCTATTGCTGATATTAATAGGGCAGTCGACAGGCGTAAGTAATGAGAAATGGGAGTCAAGTGCGTTTGGGTTCATGAGGTCCGTGGAGGGTTCATGTTGTATTGAATGATTGTTCCTATTGCTGATATTAATAGGGCAGTCGACAGGCGTAAGTAATGAGAAATGGGAGTCAAGTGCGTTTGGGTTCATGAGGTCCGTGGAGGGTTCATGTTGTATTGAATGATTGTTCCTACTGCTGATATTAATAGGGCAGTCGACAGGCGTAAGTAATGAGAAATGGGAGTCAAGTGCGTGTGGGTTCATGAGGTCCGTGGAGGGTTCATGTTGTATTGAATGATTGTTCCTACTGCTGATATTAATAGGGCAGTCGACAGGCGTAAGTCATGAGAAATGGGAGTCAAGTGCGTGTGGGTTCATGAGGTCCGTGGAGGGTTCATGTTGTATTGAATGATTGTTCCTACTGCTGATATTAATAGGGCAGTCGACAGGCGTAAGTAATGAGAAATGGGAGTCAAGTGCGTGTGGGTTCATGAGGTCCGTGGAGGGTTCATGTTGTATTGAATGATTGTTCCTACTGCTGATATTAATGGGGCAGTCGACAGGCGTAAGTAATGAGAAATGGGAGTCAAGTGCGTTTGGGTTCATGAGGTCCGTGGAGGGTTCATGTTGTATTGAATGATTGTTCCTACTGCTGATATTAATAGGACAGTCGACAGGCGTAAGTAATGAGAAATGGGAGTCAAGTGCGTGTGGGTTCATGAGGTCCGTGGAGGGTTCATGTTGTATTGAATGATTGTTCCTATTGCTGATATTAATAGGGCAGTCGACAGGCGTAAGTAATGAGAAATGGGAGTCAAGTGCGTTTGGGTTCATGAGGTCCGTGGAGGGTTCATGTTGTATTGAATGATTGTTCCTACTGCTGATATTAATAGGGCAGTCGACAGGCGTAAGTAATGAGAAATGGGAGTCAAGTGCGTGTGGGTTCATGAGGTCCGTGGAGGGTTCATGTTGTATTGAATGATTGTTCCTACTGCTGATATTAATAGGGCAGTCGACAGGCGTAAGTCATGAGAAATGGGAGTCAAGTGCGTTTGGGTTCATGAGGTCCGTGGAGGGTTCATGTTGTATTGAATGATTGTTCCTACTGCTGATATTAATAGGGCAGTCGACAGGCGTAAGTAATGAGAAATGGGAGTCAAGTGCGTGTGGGTTCATGAGGTCCGTGGAGGGTTCATGTTGTATTGAATGATTGTTCCTACTGCTGATATTAATAGGGCAGTCGACAGGCGTAAGTAATGAGAAATGGGAGTCAAGTGCGTGTGGGTTCATGAGGTCCGTGGAGGGTTCATGTTGTATTGAATGATTGTTCCTACTGCTGATATTAATAGGGCAGTCGACAGGCGTAAGTCATGAGAAATGGGAGTCAAGTGCGTGTGGGTTCATGAGGTCCGTGGAGGGTTCATGTTGTATTGAATGATTGTTCCTACTGCTGATATTAATAGGGCAGTCGACAGGCGTAAGTAATGAGAAATGGGAGTCAAGTGCGTGTGGGTTCATGAGGTCCGTGGAGGGTTCATGTTGTATTGAATGATTGTTCCTACTGCTGATATTAATAGGACAGTCGACAGGCGTAAGTAATGAGAAATGGGAGTCAAGTGCGTGTGGGTTCATGAGGTCCGTGGAGGGTTCATGTTGTATTGAATGATTGTTCCTACTGCTGATATTAATAGGGCAGTCGACAGGCGTAAGTAATGAGAAATGGGAGTCAAGTGCGTGTGGGTTCATGAGGTCCGTGGAGGGTTCATGTTGTATTGAATGATTGTTCCTACTGCTGATATTAATAGGGCAGTCGACAGGCGTAAGTAATGAGAAATGGGAGTCAAGTGCGTGTGGGTTCATGAGGTCCGTGGAGGGTTCATGTTGTATTGAATGATTGTTCCTACTGCTGATATTAATAGGGCAGTCGACAGGCGTAAGTCATGAGAAATGGGAGTCAAGTGCGTGTGGGTTCATGAGGTCCGTGGAGGGTTCATGTTGTATTGAATGATTGTTCCTACTGCTGATATTAATAGGGCAGTCGACAGGCGTAAGTAATGAGAAATGGGAGTCAAGTGCGTGTGGGTTCATGAGGTCCGTGGAGGGTTCATGTTGTATTGAATGATTGTTCCTACTGCTGATATTAATAGGACAGTCGACAGGCGTAAGTAATGAGAAATGGGAGTCAAGTGCGTGTGGGTTCATGAGGTCCGTGGAGGGTTCATGTTGTATTGAATGATTGTTCCTACTGCTGATATTAATAGGGCAGTCGACAGGCGTAAGTCATGAGAAATGGGAGTCACGTGCGTGTGGGTTCATGAGGTCCGTGGAGGGTTCATGTTGTATTGAATGATTGTTCCTACTGCTGATATTAATAGGGCAGTCGACAGGCGTAAGTCATGAGAAATGGGAGTCAAGTGCGTGTGGGTTCATGAGGTCCGTGGAGGGTTCATGTTGTATTGAATGATTGTTCCTACTGCTGATATTAATAGGGCAGTCGACAGGCGTAAGTCATGAGAAATGGGAGTCACGTGCGTGTGGGTTCATGAGGTCCGTGGAGGGTTCATGTTGTATTGAATGATTGTTCCTACTGCTGATATTAATAGGGCAGTCGACAGGCGTAAGTCATGAGAAATGGGAGTCAAGTGCGTGTGGGTTCATGAGGTCCGTGGAGGGTTCATGTTGTATTGAATGATGACGTGTACTGTTGACAGACTGATATGTTTTGCTGTTTGCTCTTCCATGCCATCGATATGGCCAATCTGACACACAGCTGACAGCCTGCTGCTTATTCATTCGATATCGAATTCACTTTCAGTATCGCAATAATCGAAAACCGAATGAATCGATTTCGATATCAATCGAAACCTCAATTTCGAAAATCAATCAAAATCTATAATATCGATTGGCAATCCTAATCATAATGGCATGAACATTGAAAGTATGCGTTCATGAAACTTGATCGATAATACAATTGAATAGTTCTGAATGAAACTATCTAACCATATTCCAGCAGAGAATCACTATCAAACTTCATTTGTTGGAACAGAGCTCACTAAACAGCTCATTTCAGTAACACTGGTGTTTCATATTTCAAACTAGAATTGGTCTATACCAAGTTTCTCATGAAAACCTTGGAATAAAATGAATGGATAACAACAAATTCAGGTCTGAAAATAGCAGAAAGTCCATTTCCCATGTTATGTGATGAATCTCCATCTGGTATTGTGCGTCTAGCTGTGTGCTCCCCTCCTGGCCACGAGTGTGACGTGGATGTGAGTTGCACTAGCCACTCCGGGCCCTGCCCTGTGCTCTGAGTGGCTCGTACTAATGACCCACTGACTGTTTAGGTTCCAGGATGGATTCATGTCGCTGGTGCATCCGTTGAACACTCGACTGGTCGCGCTGCGCAACCAGTGCATTGCCTGCGACGCGGGCTCTCAGTGACGTGATTAGTGCTACAAACTTGTCTCGTTTTCAAGACATTCAGTGTTGTGAGATATTATTAATTTATCATCGATTTCGTATGTATTAATTTATTATTTGTAACATATATTTTTGTACATTTCCGTCGAATTGGTTTGGCAATTGAATGCAGCCGGTTGGACAGCAAGGCCTAGGCCAGTGTGGCAACCAAACCCTCGTTAGTCCAAGCCTGTTGACCTGTTTTCAACTAAACCATCATTCAAGCTGATATTTTGACCCTTTACTGTCTCCAGATTCGATCATTTGAAATAGTTTGAGTGTACTCATGGAAGTGACCATTATTTTGGTCATTTGACGCTTAAGAGAAGGCCTTGCAAGCTCAGAGCGAGCTGAGTACACACAATCAGTGAGGCCCCTCAACGGTTTCTCACATGGCATAGCTTTCTGGCAAGCGCAATACAAGTTCACCTCATTTGAAAAAGGGAAGGGTCACGATTTCGTGGAAAATTAGTTTTTTGGTTGAGCAGAATTTTTATAATTGGAATCAAATTTGTGGGTCCCTACCATCAGGGATCAACAAATGTTCACTTACTTGGACTGAGGTAACAATATTATCACACAAATAGAGACTCGATGTTTCCTATATCTCAATACTCAGTCAGCTTGCCCTAACAACACAAACTGCCTCCGTCACATTTAGTCGTATATCTATTTAATTCAGACAATTATTTCAATAGTCTACGTACTCTATTGTGAATTTAATGTAAGATTCATTCTCTCAATTTATTCACTCTTCTAATATGATTGGTTACCATGGCGATATAGGATTGACCAAT